>JARKIP010000010.1:61265000-62465000 GCA_029990175.1 Petunia secreta
TTGTTGATAGAAAAAGTACCTCAGGTATGACACATTTTTTTGGTGAGTGTTTGCTTTCATTGGGAACCAAGAAACGAAATTCAGTGGCACTTTCCACTGCAGAGGCTGAGTATGTGGCAGTTGCCTCATGTTGTTCATAATTGTTGTGGATAAAACAGCAATTACAAGATTTTGATGTTGATGTAGGAACTGTTCCTATCTATTGTGATAACACTAGTGCAATTAACATGACAAAGAATCATGTGCATCACAAGATAACTAAACACATTGACATAAGGCATCATTTCTTGAGGATAATTATGAGAAGGGTTTGATCACTATACCCTTTTGTCCTACTGACAAACAAATTGCTGATATTTTCACAAAGGCTTTAGGTAGAGATCATTTTGAAAGGAACAGGTTAGAATTAGGGATGATTAAATTCACCTAAGTCTACTCAGATTTACTTCAAAAATTGGCTAGAAAATTTGGCTTAAATATGAATTTTATTAAAGTCAATTTGAAGTTTTCAGCTCAGTTCTATACTTAATTGTATACTCTATGCCATGATTTCTACTTAAGTTTACTAAATTTTAATGATGTTACCCTTATGTTCTTAGAATTTCAGATTATGCAATTTGATTGAAATTGGGTATGGGAACTGTTCCCTGTCACATTCTCAGGTATGTACTACTTTATTATTTAGAAATTATTAGAGTTTGAAGAACACAGGTAAGTAGATGAGTTTAAATCCCGCTCAAGCTCTATCTCTCTGAAATCAGTCCCATCAAGGAACCGTTCCACACCCCATCTTCCACTTGAACTTTTAATCCTAATGGCTCTATTTTGAAACGTTCAAGAAACTTAATCAGTCTGGAACTCTATTTAATCAAGGAAGCCGAAAGGTAATTCATTTTACACTCCATATCTATCACTATCCTTTACTTCTATATAATCTTTTAAGCTTCAATCTCATATTCTCATTCAGGAAAGAGTGGTTCATTAGCTTCTAAATTGAAAAATTGCAATGTCTCTCTCACTTGAAAATACTTCATCCATGCCTACCAACGAACAACCACCAGTTACAAAGCCTACTTCACCCATGCAAATAAATTCACCACATCCAGAAAATCAAAACCCTCAAAACCCTGACGCTGAAATTCAGGGGAAAGGATCAGGTCCATTTGTTGCTGAGATACTGGAACATATGGATGATTTGGCTAGGGCCATGATCCTGTATGAACTCAAGGTAAACTATGTTGAACCTTTAAATGTAGTTGATGATAAGGTTGAGGAAGTAGAGGGGCTAGGTGTGTTTGTACCAGAAAGTGAGGGAAAAAAAAAGAAAAAAAAGAAACTATGAAGTGTTTAGAAGCTCCCATGCATGAGTCTTCTGAGTCTCCAGTGTGGCTGTTTCTAGGGCACCCATGGAGGATGAAGAGATGGTGGATGTAGATAAACCAGGGCTTAAAAAGAAAAAACAATGGGAGAATTCTGCTAAGGGTAAAGGAACTGTTCATTAGGTAAATGAACTGTTCCTTCCATTGAAGAAAGTGAAAACTGCTTCCAAGAAGGAAAGAGTTAGGGCTACTACACTGATCAGTTGTGACATGACTGTAAATGCTGAGCCTGCCATTGTTAGAGCTACTATTGTTAGTTCTTCCAAAGGACTTTTGAACAATAAGGTTGGAGGAAGAAAGGGTATATTCTTGAAGGATGAGGTTGCTAAGTCAAAAGAAACAAATTAAGGGATGCTCAGTAAAATGTTTGAGTTGCTGCAGGAAAAATCTCAGGGACCTGGTCCTTCCACCACCTGATACCCAAAACTTAAAAGCCATCTTTTGTCCAGTGGGATTTAGATTAGTTCTAGTCTCCTAGTCTTCTTATCTTTAGTTTTTGACTAGTTTAGCAGTACTTGCTTAGTTTGTGTCCCCTGGTTGAAAATCTTTTTGCTTATGATGTCATATCTTTGATGGCTAATATCATTTCAATGAAGTTGCTTTTTGTTGGATTATGTTTGCATTTTGAGTTGCCTAAGCGGCTATGAGTTGACTATTTTTATTGCTTATAATAATTCGGACTTATGCAACCTTTTCAATGATGCCAAAAGGGGGAAGAATAAGTATGATTTTGCTGTGATATTTATAACCTGTTTAAAAACCCGATCCTTAATGATAAAACTGATTTTTGCTAATATTGTTTTTAAGTTGAAAATTTTGGTTCAGGACATTAAGGATATGCAGCAAATTCTATGTGTTTGTCATCATCAAAAAGGGGGGAAATGTTAGCTTGAATAAGCTCGGAGTTTTGACTGATGACGAAGGAACAGATCCAAGGACCTGTTCTTTTGGATCACTGCAGCTGAATAAATAATTATGCAAAATCAATTAAGCGAGAAAATTAATTATTATCCTATTGTCTAATGTTTATCTTGATAATTATGCAGAGTTGTACGTGATAAGAAAAGATTGCATAAGATTGGGATAAGATTTGAAGATAAGCAAGGAGTTCAATTAGGACTCAGACTCTTGGAGGCTTTGGAGTTCTAAGAGCTCAAGGCTTCTTAAGATCTCAAGGCTATAAATTGAGGAGAATTTCAGCTGTTGAAGGCATGCACAAATACAGAGAGTTCAGAGTAAAAAGTCTAAGTCATATTTGTGAAGTCATATAAGCTACAGGGAACTAAGCGAAGAACCAGTTCCTTAGATTAAGTTGTATTATTCTTGGTCATAGTTCATCTGTAGTAGGAGTTATTAAGTTGTACTATTTACTTATCAAGAAGTTCTGAAAGAGTACATATTTTCAAGTCTTGTTACTTGAAGGAACTTCACTGATTGTGAAAGGGGTCGTTATAGGATTAGAGTTAGTCCTAGGTTAGTAAGAGGGAAGTCTTGTAACCAAGTGAATCTTTCAAATAGTGAAGTTGAAATCCTACTTGAGAGAGTAGGTCGTGGTATTTTTTTCCCGAGTTCAAGGGGTTTTTCCACGCTAAAATCAATGTTCATTTACTCTTGTTTAACTTAATTCCGTAATTAATCAGTAAAGGAACACATTGAAGGAACTGGTCCTTCCGTAATGGTGTATCTTGGGATAACACTGTCACGACCCAATTTCCAAGGGCTCGTGATGGCACCTAAACAACATTTGCCTAGGCGAACCAATGAAACAAGATGCGGAAAAGAACAACAATGTGAAAAGATCATAAATGGATATATAAATATAAAAGGGTGAAGTCCAAAAGAATATATCCACAAAAGAATTGGAGCATTCTAAGAGTGACTCAATAAAGTATGCATATACATCAAAGAAATCTGAGTCCTATCTCTAAGTGACTCCGGCGGTATGCCACCACGGTCTGTGTGGTCGGCTCACCTCAATCAAAAGTCTCAGAAGCCTCGGGAACCGCTAACGTCCGGGCTGCTGACTGGATGAAGGACCTGCGCACGTAGCAGAGTAAGTTATGAGCCGAAGCCCAGTAAGATCACCGACAGGCCCGCTAAGGTACCCTTGCGGGACAAGTCGCTACATGCATCATAAGCAACAACATACTATAGTAATCATACAATAAAGTAGTGAAATCACAAATAGATGTAACACATTCCATACACACAAGTAGTAACCAGAAGTCTCAAGGATTATGCCCATCCAACGTAAGGCATAGGTCAACTCAGCGGCGGTTTGGAGGTCCAATCTCTACTCCCGTGCCGACTAACCTAGACCTACGATGGACTAGCAACACCACTACTAAGTATCAACCATATACCGTGACCCGAAGTAACTATCACAATCATGAATAAGTAGACCAACGACCCGTAGTCGTTGGCTCATCTCAAATCTGTCTACGATCGCACCACACCCCCTGTCAAGTGCGTCGTATCTCAATAAATCAAGTGACCACACCACACCCCCTGTCAAGTGTGTCACATCTCAAAGATCAAGTGTCCACACCACACCCCCTGTCAAGTGTGACACATCTCATAGTATAGGCGACACCACACCCCCTGTCAAGTGTCCCTCTAACAGTATTAATATCCACGACATTAATAACAATAACAGAAATAATAACAGAAATATTAATAACGATAATATTCACAGTCACCGTAACCCAGGTTGGTTATGCTAGCTGAACGTAAGGCGAAGGTTAACCCGACCACAATTTGGGGGTACAATCCCTACTCCCATGTCGTCCAACCCAAGGTTACGTATAGACAGCACTACCAAACCCGGCACATGAACAAATCAAGTACCAATATCATACAAAAGCCGGCAAAATCCTCGGCAAGACATTTATCATGACATGCCGGCAACATCCTCGGCCATGTCCCAAGTTCTTGCTATCTAAGCATGGCGTAGCAAGCGTTACTACGATATAAATTTAAGCTACCTCGACGTAGCGTTTAGACCGGCACATACCTCGGTCGAGTCACAATCTCGCTATTTATAACAAACAATAATAGCAAGTAATTCACATCATTAATCCTAACCATTGTTAGGTATATATATGCGTACATGAAGCATACTAGTATGAAGGAAGAGTCCACAAGCACAATAGAGGTCAAGTCTCACTTACCTCGAATTTCGGGATCAAATGCCGGGAAGAATCTCCTTTCCCGCTCGCCTTGTCCGCGAAGGACTCTCCACTAGGTCTATTAAGACAAGATATAGCACATATGAGTGCTCAATTATAGCTATTTAAGCCTATAGGCATCCTAGGGTAAAAATTACCAAAATGCCCCCGGGTAGGGCCGAGCCCTAAATTTACAAAATCTACTTTTCCGGACTCCCCACGCTCCCGTGAGTCCAAAAGTACACTTAGATTCCACATGCGAGCCTTGCTCGATGTCTTTCCCCAATTCTTAAGAATCTAGGGTTCTAACCAATTTCCAAGAATCAACCATTTGATTCTTGTGTTAATCAACATAAAGATGGATTGAAAGGGCTTACCTTAAGTGTAAGTATGATTGGGTCTTCAAGAAATACCCAAAAATCGCCTCAAGAGCTCACCAAATAATTTTTATAAGTTATGAACCGAAATGGCCCGAAATGGCCTTTTTATAGCAGTTTTTGCCTCTGTGACAGCTTCTTTTGAAAAAATCATAACTTTTGATAGGAATGTCCAAATGACCTGAAGCCGGTGCCATTAGAACCACCACTCCAAGGGCTACAACTTTCATGTTTTGAGTTTTTCCTAATTCCTTACGGATTGGCCGGAAAATCAGCTTTTATCCGGCTGTTTGCGCCAAAACAGAACAGAAAAGTCGCACCAGATTTTCTACTGTTTTAGGGGCAAAACGGGACCCTACGAAGCTCGGAATGATCCCAAATTTTGCACACAAGCCATAAAATAATTGGGTGATATGCTCGTCAAGACGGAACTCAATTCGGACCTCCAGAACTCAAAAAGTGGGTCCCACGGCAAAGGTTAAATTTTCGACTTTCGCCAAAATAGCGAAATTTAACCAAACGACCTTGGAATCCAATTCCGAAAGTTGCTAAAAGTTACAAATGACTATACGAACCTAACGGAACTTTCAGATCTCTCATCGGAGCTCATTTGCTCAAATCGAGCTCGGAAACCTCTTTTAACTCTTTTAAACTTCCGAAACGGGGACTTTATCAAAAGTCCTATCAAACGAGGTCCGTTTTCAATTTTGAAGGTTGCTACATATCATAAATGACGAGACGGACCTAACGGTGCGCTCGGATTTTCCATCGGGGTTCGTTTACTCAAAACGACCTATCGAAACCCCAAATTCCTTTCCGGAATTTCATAAACGGATCCTTTTCTCGAAAACCAATCAAACGGACTCCGTTTCGACTCAGATTTCACAGACGGGTCATAAATGACCTAACAGAGCTTTTGGGACTGTCGACACGCAAATCGAGGTCCCGGATCCCGTATCGACTATTTGAGGGTCGTTACATTCTCCCCCACTTAGACTCTCGGCCGTCCTCGGACGAGCCTAAGTCTAAGGTAGGATCCACACACTAGCCAGGGAGCTGGCACGGATTTTGAGGACCCCTCGGTACCACCCGAAATCAATAAAACTTAAAAATGCAAATTCAGGCTTAGAAAATACAAGGATTTCATACCTGAATCATCGAACAAGCGCGGATGCCTCTGACGCATCTCGGACTCAAGCTCCCAAGTGGCCTCGGCAATGGAGTGATGCCCCCACTGAACTCTCACAAGCGGGATCACCTTCGATCTCATCTTACGGACCTCTCTAGCCACAATAGCAATAGGCTCCTCCGAATAAGCTAAGTCGCCATCTACCTCCACGAAAGCCATATCGATCACATGAGACAGATCGTGAACATACTTCCGGAGCATGGACACATGGAACACCGGATGAACAGACAGAGAGGGAGGCAAAGCCAGTCTATAAGCAACGGCGCCAACGCGCTCCAATATCTCAAAAGGCCCAATGAACCTAGGATTGAGCTTGCCTTTCTTCCCAAATCTCATAACACCCTTCATGGGCGACACTCTGAGGAATACCCGGTCCCCAACCATGAACTCAAGATCTCTCCGCCTCTGATCTGCATACGATATCTGCCGGCTCTGAGCCGTGCGGAGTCGATCCTGAATAACCCGGACCTTATCTAAGGTCTGCTGCACCAAATCGGGCCCCAACACCTGGACCTCACCAGACTCGAACCAACCGATAGGCTAGCGACATATCCGACCATACAATGCCTCAAACGAAGCCATCTGGATAGAAGCCTGATAGCTATTATTATACAAAAACTCTGCTAGCGGCAAATGGCTATCCCAATGGCCTCCAAAATCAATAGCACACGCCCTCAACATATCCTCGAGGATCTGAATGGTCCGCTCAGACTGGCCATCAGTCTGCGGGTGAAATGCAGTGCTGAGATCGACCCGAGTACCCAGCTCTCTCTGGAAAGATCTCCAACTGAGCTGTGAACTGAGCACCTCGGTCAGAAATGATAGAAACAGGAGCACCATGCAATCTCACAATCTGCTCAATGAAGATACGAGCCAGACGCTCCGAGGTATAAGTAGTCCTCACTGGAATGAAGTGAGCCGACTTCGTCAGTCGATCAACTACTACCCACACCGAATCATGCTTACCCACGGTTAGCGGCAAACCAACTACGAAATCCATAGTGATCTGCTCCCACTTCCACTCGGGAATGGGCATAGACTGGGTCACCCCGGCTAGCCTCCGGTGCTCATACTTCACCTGCTGGCAATTCAAACACCGAGATACATAATCAGCAACATCCCTCTTCATCCCTTTCCACCAATACAGCTCTCGAAGATCATGATACATCTTCGCAGTACCCGGATAAATGGAATAGCTCGAACTGTGAGCCTCTGCCAAAATCATCTGCCTCAGCTCCACAATGGCTGGAACACATACCCGGCCGTTAAGCCGCAAAGCACCATCATCACCAATCACGAACGAGGACACTCCCCCACTCAGGACCCTGTCCCGGAGATCTCTCAGATAAGGATCGTCGAACTGCCTTTCCCGAATCTGGGAAGCTAAAGACGACTGAGACCCCACATATGCAAGCACCCGGCCTGGAACAGAATCATCAAACCGAACCCCACTAATGGACAAAGCCTGCAACTCACGGGCCAACGGCCTCATATCAGCATCAAGATAGGCGAGGCTACCCATGGACTTCCTACTCAAGGCATCGGCTACAACATTAGCCTTTCCGGGATGATACCAGATAGAAAGATCATAATCCTTCAGCAGCTCTAACCAGCGGCGCTGTCTCCCGTTCAAGTCCTTCTGAGTGAACAAGTACTGGAGACTCTTATGATCGGTGAATATCTCACATGGCTCGCCATAAAGATAGTGCCTCCACAACTTCAGTGCAAACACGACAGCTAACAGCTCCAAATCATGGACAGGATAATTCTTCTCATGGACCTTCAGCTCTCTCGAGGCATAAGCTATCACCTTACCCTCCTGCATAAGAACGCTACCCAGTCCAACACCCGAAGCATCACAATATACGGTGAATCCCCCGGATCCACTAGGCAAGGCCAACACTGGCGCTGAAGTCAACAGAGTCTTAAGCTTCTGAAAGCTAGACTCACAGGCATCGGACCACAGGAAAGGAACATTCTTCTGGGTCAACTTCGTCAGAGGTGCTGAAATAGAAGAAAACCCCTCGACGAACCGCCGATAATAACCTGCCAAGCCTAAGAAACTCCGAATCTCTGTAGGAGAAGTAGGCCTAGGCCAACTATGAACGGCCTCTATCTTCTTTGGATCAACACACACCCCATCCTTGGTCACCACGTGACCTAGGAAAGATACAGAACTGAGCCAAAATTCACACTTGGAGAATTTGGCATACAACTGCTGATCCCTCAGAGTCCGAAGAACAACTCTCAAATGCTGCTCATGCTCCTCCCTGCTCCTCGAATAAACCAAGATATCATCGATAAACATAATGACGAAGGAGTCAAGGTAGGCCTTGAACACTCGGTTCATCAGATCCATGAAAGCAGCTGGGGCATTCGTAAGCCCGAAAGACATCACCAGAAACTCATAGTGGCCATATCGGGTACGAAAAGCAGTCTTGGAAACGTTCTCGGACCGAATCCTCAACTGATGATACCCCGACCTCAAATCAATCTTCGAGAAGAAGGTAGCACCCTGAAGCTGATCAAACAAATCATCAATACGCGGCAAAGGATACCTATTCTTGATAGTAACCTTATTCAGCTGCCGGTAATCAATACACATCCGCATAGAGCCATCCTTCTTCTTCACAAATAATACCGGGGCACCCCATGGAGACACACTGGGCCTAATGAAGCCCTTATCGAGCAAATCCTGAATCTGCTCCTTCAGATCCCTCAACTCAACAGGAGCCATACGATACGGGGGAATAGATTTAGGCTGAGTGCCTGGCAATAGATCAATGCAAAACTCTATCTCCCGCATAGGCGGCAAACCCGGCAAAT
Organism: Petunia secreta; assembly: GCA_029990175.1. NCBI lineage: Eukaryota > Viridiplantae > Streptophyta > Magnoliopsida > Solanales > Solanaceae > Petunia > Petunia secreta. The sequence goes on from JARKIP010000010.1 coordinate 61,273,939, forward strand.
CATCAGGAAACACATCCGGATACTCACAAACAACCGGAACTCTATCAAGGGATAACTCCTCTGCCCGGACATCCCGAACTGAAGCAATATATCCCTCGCACCCACTAGATATCATCCTCTGCGCCTCCAAGAAAGAAATGATCCTACTCTTCGGAGAAGGCCTGGAACCTCCCCATACAACCCGAGACTCACCCTCTGCCCCGATCGTCACGGACTTGGCATGGCAATCCAAAGTCGCATGACAGGAAGCCAGCCAATCCATGCCCATAATGACATCGAAATCAGACATATCGAGCAGCATCAGGTCCACTAAGGACTCTACACCACAGATGGAGATCATACACTGCCGATAACCCCTATCTACACATATAGAAGACCCAACAGGGGTGGCAACCATAAAGGGATCATCTAAGAAGACCAGATCACTGCCCAAGCAAGGGGCAAATCCCGGCGACACATACGAATAGGTAGACCCCGGATCAATAAGAGCATAAGCATCGCGGCCACAGATAGAAATAATACCTGTGATGACATCATTGGATGCCTCAGCATCCTGACGAGTCATAGCATAGACCTGCGCCGAGCCTCCTGAACCCGGAGCTCTCTGAGACTGCTGTCTAGGAGGAATCTGAGAAACGGGCCTGGCGGCCTGAGGACCAGATGGTACCATAGCTGCGGATCCCTGGCGACCTGATGAAACATAAGGGCAACTCCTGACATAGTGCTCTGGAGACCCACACTCAAAACATCCATCACCTCTACCTCCTCTACCGCCTCTACCACCTCTGCCATGGCCACCTCCAGACGAACACCTCCCATGATGCCTCTGATGGCACCTCCCGCACTGCGGCGGACCAGACTGCGAAGAGCCACCCCGCCTCTAGGATGACTGAGGCCTCGGGGTCTCTGAAGAAAAATCCTGGGCAGGCAAAGCAGCAGCCTGGGGCCTAAACTGAGAACGGCCCTGATGACCCTGACCCCTCTGAGCGGATCCACTATACCCACCAGACTGACGCGATCTCTTGGCCACCCTCTCCGCGTCAACCCTAGCGAAGATATCCTCCATCCGCCGCGCCACATCAACTATCTCAAAATATGACTTGTTGCCCATATCAGGGGCAACAGCTACCTGCAAGCGGGGATGAAGACCCTCAACAAACCGGAGGACCTTGTCCCTCTCCTGAGCCACCATAGCCGGCGCAAACTGAGACAACCACAAGAACCTGGTGTCATACTCTGAAATAGACAGGTTTCCCTACCTCAACCCCTCAAACTCGCGCCTCTGAGCATCGTGCTGACTCTGGGGCACGAACCTGCTCATGAACATAGACACGAACTCAGCCCAAGACAAAGGAGGGAGGTCACTAGACCTCTACCGCATCATGGAGACCCACCATGTCTCCGCATCTCCCGATAATCTGAAAGAAGCACACTGCACCCCTAAGGTGTCTCTAGTACCAAGAACTGTCAAAATCTTCTCACACTTCTGAATGTACCTCTGGGCAGTACATGTAGCTGAGGTACCGTCGAACTCTGGAGGCTGAAGCTTCATGAATGACTCTATCCTCTTGGCAACCTCCTCAGTGCCCATAGGAGGAGTAGAAATAACAGGACCTGCCTGAGGAGCAGAAGCAGAAGGCTGGGCAATATGATCAGGAGCAGCCTCAGAAGTAGGAGTGCTCATAACAGGTGTGGTCGGCTGAGGAGCCGAAACAGGAGCTGCAACATCATCTCTGACAGGGACCTGATGGCTAGACAAGGCCATCAGTCTCATATACTCCTCTGAAGAGATCACAACGGGGCCTGGCACAACAGCAGGCACAGGGGGAATAGATGCTGACAGAGTCGCTGCGGACACCGCAGGGATAGCTGTGTCCTGTCTAGTGGCTGACGGGCGACCTGCCCGAGTCTTCTTAGCAGCTGGCGGCTGCGTAGGTGCTGATGGCTCTCCCGCAGACGCGAGTGTAGAAGATGCAGCCCTCCTGGCTGAGGATGCTCGCGTCCTCGCCATCTGATACAATACACGAAAAAGGGTCAGCACATATATAAGCTACTCAGCACGAATAGAGATGAAACGAAGGGAAAACATTTCCTAACATGCCCTTGTAGCCTCTCGCTCATAAGTATGGTCGACAACATACCCATAAGCAAGACTCTACTCAGACACTGCTCCAAGACTCCTAGGACTCGAATTAGAATCTAGGGCTCTGATACCAAACTGTCACGACCCAATTTCCAAGGGCTCGTGATGGCACCTAAACAACATTTGCCTAGGCGAACCAATGAAACAAGATGCGGAAAAGAACAATAATGTGAAAAGATCATAAATGGATATATAAATATAAAAGGGTGAAGTCCAAAAGAATATATCCACAAAAGAATTGGAGCATTCTAAGAGTGACTCAATAAAGTATGAATATACATCAAAGAAATCTGAGTCCTATCTCTAAGTGACTCCGGCGGTATGCCACCACGGTCTGTGTGGTCGGCTCACCTCAATCAAAAGTCTCAGAAGCCTCGGGAACCGCTAACGTCCGGGCTGCTGACTGGATGAAGGACCTGCGCACGTAGCAGAGTAAGTTATGAGCCGAAGCCCAGTAAGATCACCGACAGGCCCGCTAAGGTACCCTTGCGGGACAAGTCGCTACATGCATCATAAGCAACAACATACTATAGTAATCATACAATAAAGTAGTGAAATCACAAATAGATGTAACACATTCCATACACACAAGTAGTAACCAGAAGTCTCAAGGATTATGCCCATCCAACGTAAGGCATAGGTCAACTCAGCGGCGGTTTGGAGGTCCAATCTCTACTCCCGTGCCGACTAACCTAGACCTACGATGGACTAGCAACACCACTACTAAGTATCAACCATATACCGTGACCCAAAGTCACTATCACAATCATGAATAAGTAGACCAACGACCCGTAGTCGTTGGCTCATCTCAAATCTGTCTACGATCGCACCACACCCCCTGTCAAGTGCGTCGTATCTCAATAAATCAAGTGACCACACCACACCCCCTGTCAAGTGTGTCACATCTCAAAGATCAAGTGTCCACACCACACCCCCTGTCAAGTGTGACACATCTCATAGTATAGGCGACACCACACCCCCTGTCAAGTGTCCCTCTAACAGTATTAATATCCACGACATTAATAACAATAACAGAAATAATAACAGAAATATTAATAACGATAATATTTCACAGTCACCGTAACCCATGTTGGTTATGCTAGCTGAACGTAAGGCGAAGGTTAACCCGACCACAGTTTGGGGGTACAATCCCTACTCCCATGTCGTCCAACCCAAGGTTACGTATAGACAGCACTACCCAACCCGGCACGTGAACAAATCAAGTACCAATATCATACAAAAGCCGGCAAAATCCTCGGCAAGACATTTATCATGACATGGCGGCAACATCCTCGGCCATGTACCAAGTTCTTGCTATCTAAGCATGGCGTAGCAAGCGTTACTACGATATAAATTTAAGCTACCTCGACGTAGCGTTTAGACCGGCACATACCTCGGTCGAGTCACAATCTCGCTATTTATAACAAACAATAATAGCAAGTAATTCACATCATTAATCCTAACCATTGTTAGGTATATATATGCGTACATGAAGCATACTAGCATGAAGGAAGAGTCCACAAGCACAATAGAGGTCAAGTCTCACTTACCTCGAATTTTGGGCTCAAATGCCGAGAAGAATCTCCTTTCCCGCTCGCCTTGTCCGCGAAGGACTCTCCACTAGGTCTATTAAGACAAGATATAGCACATATGAGTGCTCAATTATAGCTATTTAAGCCTATAGGCATCCTAGGGTAAAAATTACCAAAATACCCCCGGGTAGGGCCGAGCCCTAAATTTACAAAATGTACTTTTCCGGACTCCCCACGCTCCCGTGAGTCCAAAAGTACACTTACATTCCACATGCGAGCCTTGCTCGATGTCTTTCCCCAATTCTTAAGAATCTAGGGTTCTAACCCATTTCCAAGAATCAATCATTTGATTCTTGTGTTAATCAACATAAAGATGGATTGAAAGGGCTTACCTTAAGTGTAAGTATGATTGGGTCTTCAATAAATACCCAAAAATTGCCTCAAGAGCTCACCAAATGATTTTTATAAGTTATGAACCGAAATGGCCCGAAATGGCCTTTTTATAGCAGTTTTTACCTCTGTGACAGCTTCTTTTGAAAAAATCATAACTTTTGATAGAAATGTCCAAATGACCTGAAGCCAGTTCCATTAGAACCACCACTCCAAGGGCTACAACTTTCATGTTTTGAGTTTTTCCTAATTCCTTACGGATTGGCCGGAAAATCAGCTTTTATCCGGCTGTTTGCGCCAAAACAGAACAGAAAAGTCGCACCAGATTTTCTACTGTTTTAGGGGCAAAACGGGACCCTACGAAGCTCGGAATGATCCCAAATTTTGCACACAAGCTATAAAATACTTTGGTGACATGCTCGTCAAGACAGAACTCAATTCGGACCTCCAGAACTCAAAAAGGGGTCCCACGGCAAAGGTTCAATTTTCGACTTTCGCCAAAATAGCGAAATTTAACCAAACGACCTCGGAATCCAATTCCGAAAGTTGCTAAAAGTCACAAATGACTATACGAACCTAACCGAACTTTCGGATCTCTCATCGGAGCTCATTTGGTCAAATCGAGCTCGGAAACCTCTTTTAACTCTTTTAAACTTCCGAAACGGGGACTTTATCAAAAGTCCTATCAAACGAGGTCCGTTTTTAATTTTGAAGGTTGCTACATATCATAAATGACGAGACGGACCTAACGGTGCGCTCGGATTTTCCATCGGGGTTCGTTTACTCAAAACGACCTATCGAAACCCCAAATTCCTTTCCGGAATTTCATAAACGGATCCTTTTCTCGAAAACCTATCAAACGGACTCCGTTTCGACTCAGATTTCACAGACGGGTCATAAATGATCTAACGGAGCTTTTGGGACTATCGACACGTAAATCAAGGTCCCGAATCTCGTAACGACTATTTGAGGGTCGTTACAAACACTTTCCCAACTTAAGTAGAATTTCAAGCCAAAAGGAAATCACAATCCTTCAAATCTGTGTATCACTTTCCCAACTTAAGTAGAATTTCAAGCCAAAAGGAAATCACAATCCTTCAAATTAGGACTTGAGGTTTACAAGATGGGCAAATTTCAGAGTTTGGTCAAGTTACTTTACAAGCAAAGGAAATTGCATGTCATTGCTGATTTAGGAGATGATGAAATACTACAAATAGTTTGTTCACTATTTCTTCTTATTATCAATAGGCTGGTGAGAGACTAATAGTCTTTCTCATTTCGTTCCATTTGGATCCCTTGGGTGCCTAGAAAAGTGTATTGTTTTGTCCGGCTGGCAGCCAGGGTAGTGATATTGACAACTAAGAATTCGAGGAAGCGGAGGATCATTATATCAGTTGGTCTTTGATGTGTAGAAGATGATGTTGATTTTACTTTGTTACATTGCCAGGTGGCAATGAGAGTTGTAGTCCATGGATCTAAACTGATTTGGAACCGTGAAAGAGGTGATGCATAGTTGGTTCTTTCGAAGGTAGAATAGTGGATCGAAGACATGGACTTTTGCCCCACTAGTCATTATGTGGATTCTATGAAATAAGAGAAATATGAGAATCTTCAAAGGGAATGAAAGTTATTTAATTAAGTTGTAAAATAGTATTTTGTTTCTTGTGTCTTTTTTGGTGTACTCTTGAAGTTCCAAAATATTTAGATGACAGGGTGTATGTCGTAGAGAACCAAAATTTGATGTAGAACTCTACTTTTCGTATACCACTTGTATATGGGGCTTCCCCTCATTTATAATATATTATTTACCTTATAAAAAGGTATTAGTGACTAAAGCAATATCAACTAGATTTGCTATATCTGTCATATAAAATATCTTGGTGATGAATGCCTAACTTCCTAAAGTCTCGATTCAAATCAATTGTCAGTCTGTAGCTTGCAAGAAGCCTACCACCAACCATTAACCTCTCTTCCTATCTTACTATGGGATTGCTTAAAAAAGAAGGAAAAAATAATAGATATCTTGAAGAATAAAGAAACAGAAAATAAAGGTATTCAAGACTCACCATTGTAGCACACTGCAAGAAAAGCCAATCATGGGGACAATTATCAAGTAAATACACAAAATATTTTTTGTTCTACCACTGGAGAGACAAAGAGAAACAGGTAATTGAGCTAATAATACCCTCTTTAATCAACAAACACAAAGTACTATAGAAAAACGAACGGGTTTTTTCACATAATAAGTAGAATAAAAGTGAAGGCAGGAGAGAACTTCTTACGTTTCCAAGGCCACCCCAGCCTTTATTAATGATACTCCTTTGTCCAGTGATTTCAAGTACTTTAACAATTGTTTTAGTCATTTTCTTTGGCTCTTGGTCAGGCCGAGATTGAAGAAATAAGTTAATGTAGAATACATATACTATGTTCAAGAAACCAAAAGGTAAGATCAGGATAGCAAACAGTACTTAGATTTCTAGCACGAGTAGCATTAAGTATATTTAGCATTATTTGAATTGTATCTTAGAAATTCCTAGAACCTAATTTATATGTATATCCTTCCAAGTACATACAATATTTTGTGTCATTTGATAACCACTTACTTTGGGGAAAAGAGCTTGAAAGGTATAATAGTTTGTCGAGCACAGTTCAAGTTACACATAGGTAACCACTAACCACCAGAGTCTAAGTGCAAGAGTATAACAAGTCACCACCATTCTTAAAAGCTTCCTTAGCAAATCAAAAGAAGTGATGGATGGTTAAATATGGAGAGATTTTGGCTTTCTTGCTTTTCCTGATTTTTTTTTTTTTTTTTTTTTTTTTGGTTTGAGGGGAGGAAAGAAGAGGATAAATAGGGACAAAGAATTATAAAGAAAGCAAGGGTGCAAGAAACTCATAAGACTACCAAACCTAATGTATATGGACTTTAGACCAACTTTAAGCCAGTTCACAAGTGCCAGTTCACAAGTGCCTCTGGAGGTTCATAATTAGACGCACGATCAAGGAAGCAAAATCCCATGACATCAATCTTAGGTCCTCAATCTGCAAATGTAGACAGTGTATAGCTAGAGGTAAGATGTTATACGACAGCCATGACATCTTATAGGAGTATGATATACGAAAAGGGATTTACAACACTTCGTTTGAACAACAAACTATTAGGTGATGGAATATGATAAGGAAATTGTTGCTCCAAACGCACACGCAAGTATACGCGGTCGATCAAGTAATAAAATGATAAGAAAGTATTGTTCCCATGAGGACTATTTATTAACTATTAACTAGACAAATTTTAATTCAAATATTGTTCAAGAGAGTTCAACCAGATTTCAAGTGTGTTTAATTAACTAATTAACTAAAAGTAATTGAAGTTAATGGAATGCAAGACAATTCAAGAATTTTAGATATCAGTGAGAGGAAAGATTCCAGGATTATGGAACGATCACCAATCCAGTTGTACTCATCCGCTAATTGAACTAACTTCATTTATCTGAGTTGCTAATCACAACGTTAATTATACTCACAGAGCTCTTTCGATACTCTGCTCGCCTATTCAAGCCAACCTAACGCCTATATGTCTATGGAATTAGAATTAACAAGAATGCATGTGCGTCTCCTGTAAACTGATTAAGCGTGACTGTTAGGTATATTTCTATCCTAACCACGAAACCATTCTCTGATGTCCGGGTTCAAGAACACGCTTTACTTAATTCTATTGCAACCTACTGTTCCCACATTCTAGTTCAACCTTAGGTTCATGGATAATACTTAACAACTGGCCAGGAAATCAAGTGATTCAGAGCAGAATTATATAAACAACTCAATCTGATAAATTTTAACAGAATTCAACCAACTTCAGAGTAAAACTTTCATGGTTAACCCATAACCATAGAATAATAGAGTTTAGCTACTAATAGACAAGTTAGCTCTCTCAAAAAATAATCTAGAATTCATGAACAATAAAGAGGAAAGAAGAATTACAATTCAATTGATGAATCTTGATTCTCTAGCCTCTCCTATAGTTCTTGCCTCCAAAAAGTACGTAATAATCAAGAGAAAAACGCTACAAGGGTTTAATAATCAGTAATATGCTAGTGGCCCACATTTTTAGTTAGTCCTGGCTGCTCTGGGACTATTTTACGGCGCATACACCGGAGCATTCCAAGCATCCGTGGCTGTATGCGCTACTTCTCTCAATTTCTTCAATATTTGCACTCTTCTCAGTCCATACAGCCTAGCATGCCAAGCATCCATGGCTGTACCTGTTGCTTCTTCCTTGTTCTTGCATGAATCAAGCTCCAATTTCCTTCAATTCGTTCCTAAAACATCCAAATACCTCGAGTTAGCATTTTACTATAAACCACACATTGTTGGGCACATAATACACTAAAAATAACTCAAAAGCTATAAAGAATCGACGCCGAGACATAAAATATACGCCCAACATCAACACCTCACACTTATACTTTGTTCGTCCCCAAGCAAGCAAACCCAACATACTTATACTCAACAGATCTCAACTACCCAACTCAAGAACTTCAAGGAAGCGCACCTATGAAATAGGTTGATACCAACAATTAGCCACTGGACATACAAGCACACAACTCCCTATATTTGCACACCACACATTTAGAAAACAAGGATTATCAAAGCAGTCAAGTAGCAACAACCAAGCCTCAAGAAACGACTCTTCACACCAACTTACTCACAACATGCCCATTCGCTCAAGATTAGGGCCTAATAAAAGCTCCAGCCTCTTATAATTCATGTGCCCTCACCAATCACAGTCTAGTCCCAATCACACACAAATATATCAAATGAATTATAAGGGACTTTCAAAGTAGGAAGAATTCTCTCACACTCAAAAAGAATCTCAGGTGCAACACAATGATACCATAGGCTTCCCTGTGGTGTATGACTCCACTAATGTAAGCTCGCTCCTATTCGGGATTAATTAGGACTTTAAGGATTGTAATGTAGGCCAAAGGACGTGTGATGGTTAATAGTGACTACCTCCCTAAGCACTTTAATACATCACTTCTACTTTTTATAGCTCAAATCTTCACAAAAACAACCGAGCTACCATCCGAACATCAACTCAAACACTTCTCCCCCTTTAAGTATTTTTTTTATCAATGTGCGCAACACTAGCAAGGATTGAGAATTTTTTTCTCTTTTGCTTTCTTTTTATTTTTCACTTTTCAGTTTTTTTCAATTTTTTTCTTTCCTTTTCTCTTTTTTTTTTTTCAACATTTGTCAATTTTTCCTCAACCTTGCTAATATACTTTTCCTCAAAAATACCATCATAAATTTATTCTTATTGACTTCACTCAAAAGCCATCAATTTCCACCAACCACAACTCCACTAACAAAAATATTTTCAATTAAAGTGCTCTAATGAGTACGGGCTCAAAAGGAGTATAATTAAGAACAAAGGGAATAGGCTTGTAATGTAAGGCTAATAAGCTCAAATAGGGTTACAAGGAATATATATGAACGGGTAGGATAATCAGGGCTGCAAAAGAAAGGTTTATCAAAGAAAGCCTATATCATCTCCTGACTAGAGCAAGCCTAGGATTTCGCTTTGAACACACGCGGGGAAAGTTCTAGACCAATAATGCCAGCACGAGAAGAATGAAAAGCACCTCACCACTCATGGCACATGAACTACTCAAGGCGGAACAATTCCAACACCTAACAAAAACAAGAGAGACAAGTCATAATATTCGGCCAGCACTCAGAGTCAGAAACCTAAGCCGAAGAGTCACTAACAAGACTTACTATCAATCTAGTATATAACTCACACCAAAATTTTTTAGGGAAGTTCAACTCACATGTACTGGACTAAATATGACAGTATCAAATACTTCACAGAGAAGGCACAAGTCCTTACCACTTAGTTACTCCTATTTCCTAATTTTTGTTATATTTTAAATATCTATTTTTTTAATCTAAAAACACCCGGTTCAAAACAAAAGGCATCCTCGGGAAAAAACCGTGGCTTGAAGAAAACCCAAGGATTATGCCACTAATCTAAAAAAAATGCAGTAAAAGTATACAAGTACAAATCATGATACCCCACCCCACACTTAAAATAGTGCATGGTCCCTACTGCACAAATACAAAAATAATAACAAGAGTGGGTATCAAGAAAGCTCCCTCAAACCGCAGAGTCTAGAGGGCTGCAGACCGGTCTAGATCCGCGGTCTGAGCAGTGGAGGGGTCCAACAAGGTAGTGCCAGCTGCATCCATCGCATCAATCAGCGACCCCTCCATAGTAGTGGCAGTAGTCGGAGCTGGCTCTGCAGCAGTGCCATCAGTAGCACACAAGTCCACAACCTCATGACTGGACCCTGCATCAGTCTGGACGCCAATGGAGCGCCACTCTTGGACTCTGAATAGCGGGAAGGATCTCTGCCAGTGTGCTCTGCATCAGGGTGTCTCGAGCTGCCTGCTCCCGTCTCAACTGGGTCAGCTCTGTCTGCTGCTCCTGTCTCAACTGGGTCAGCTCTGCCTGCTGTGCCTCTCTCAACTTAGCTAGCTCGGCTACAAAGCCAACAAGTCGCTCTGATGTAGTTCTCTTATCTGCTTTGGCCGCGACCGGGTCATGTACTGAAGTAATATCATGGGCAATGGTGTTGAGAGCTGGTTTTGAAGCATGACAAACAAGAAGGACTCCTAGGTTCTCACTAAGGACCAGGTCCTTATGATGAAGGGCACAGGTGATCGAAAAGAGTACGGGTTGCAAATCCCTGCGGAACTAGGAGTAGTGGCGCGTGATTGAACATACATCCAAGTCAGACTAAAAGAAGCTGTGTCCAGGCTGTGTTTGCGAAGTGTGAAAAGGAGTTGGACTTCAACAAGGAAAGGAGTTACGGGGAATCCTGACTTGCCTTAATTAACAGGATTCCTTGTAGAACTCTACTAGGCTTAAGAAGACCTATATATATGCAAGTAGAAGCAACAACCGAGATTGATTATTATAAAATAGAGAGTTGAGAGCATATAAAGGCGATCCAGCATCTTTCTACGTGAGTAATCAGCAGAAGACAACTTGTGTGCAAGCAGAGTAACGAGACTAGATTTTCTGTCTAGGTTCGTCAATTTGCAAGTTGACTTAAATTAGATCTTCATAGTTTTACCTATTAGCTTATTCAGAAGCACATGTATTAGGTGAACCGTTGTGTATTTACTGAGAAGCTAGAGTTTAGCTTTGAGTAGTAAGTAGGGTCTAGAGTGTAGCCCCTTGGTTACAGAGTTTGTAATCAGAAACATTGCTCTTGTGTTAGTGGATTTAGTGCTAAAATCCCAGAGTGTGGGTCGTGGTTTTTTCTCCCTTGAGCAAGGAGTTTTTCCACGTAAAAATCCTTGTGTTCTTGTGTGTATGTTTTGTGTGGTTCAGTATTTCAGGTAGCAGGAGAGAAAATCTGAGAACTAGGTTCTTCTCCAGAAGAACAGGGTTCTTGAACGAAAATCGGAGGACACTATTCAACCCCCCTTCTAGTGTCTCAAGGAGGTGCATAAAGTGTAACAAGTGGTATCAGAGCGGGTCTTCTTGTGAGAGGTTAACACCTTAAGAAGGATCAAAATGAGTGCACCACCTACCATCACTGAAGGTCAGTCAGTTCAGAGACCTCCACAGTTCAACGGGCAATACTATGCTTGGTGGAAAAGCAGGATGGAGAACTACATATGCGCTGAAGACTATCAACTCTGGCTGATAGTCTCTGAAGGAAATCTGATCCCCACCAAAGTAGTAGGTGAAGGAGATACTGCTAAGCAGGAACCTAAACCAAAAGAAGAGTTCAATGAAACGGATTATAAGATGATTGAAAAAAATCACAAAGCCAAAAGGTTGGTCATTTGTGGTCTTGGCCCTGAAGAGTTCAATCGTGTATCATCTTATAAGACTGCTAAGGAAATATGGGATGCGCTGCAAGTTGCACATGAAGGAACTACTGAAGTGAAGGATTCCAAGCGAAGAATGCTAAAAAGGCAATTTGAACTTTTAACCATGGGTGAGAAAGAATCAATTCAGGACATGATGACAAGGTTGACGATCATCACTAATGAAATGAGATCCCTGGACATGGAATTGCCTGAAATAGAGATAGTCGATAAAGTCCTGAATGTGCTGCCTGAAGCATGGGAACCCAAAATGACTGCTATCATTGAATCCAAACCACTGAAATCGATCAAACTTGAAGAACTAGTTGGAAGCTTGAAGACTCATGAGATGATGAAAGACTCAAAAGCTAAGCCTTTTGTAAAGAAGGACAAGACCCTTGCTCTTGAAGCAACTGAAGAAACTGATGAGTATATTGACCTTCAATCAGTTGAAGCGGCAATGGTGAGTGCCTTAAGACAGAAGCTGAATCTGGGAAGGTTCAAGGGATTCAAGAGAGGTGGAAAAGAGGGGTCTAGCAGGAAGAACATAGTTGACAGTCCTGACTACTCAGGATGCTTCAAATGCTTCAAAAAGGATCATGCTGTAGTAGATTGTCCTATGTGGGAAATAGAATGGATGAAAAATAAAGCATCCAAGGAAAAGGAGAAGGAGATACCAAAGGAAGCTGATAAAGATAAAAGGAAGTCAAGACGACCTCCAAACTTCAGAGCAGAAAGAAGAAAGAGAAAGGAGGAATGCTATGCCACATGGGGACCTACTGACAGTGAATCCGATCATGAAAAGGATTCTGGAGATGACTCACCACTGGCACTGATGGGTATGTCAGAAAATAGTTCTGATGAAGAAGATCTTCGAGAGATGAGAGGAGGAAGAGATCCGTCAAAACCCCCTGTGTTTAACGGAGCCTACTACAGGAACTGGAAGAAACAGATGAAGACCTTTTTGCAAGCTGCAGACTATAGTCTTTGGCTGATTGCGAAAAGAGGACCTCACGTCCCAGTGAAGAGGGCTGCAAATGGTGTCTTAGTTCCAAAGAAGGTGGAAGAACTGGATCCCCAAGACCTTGACTGGCTTCAGGCAAATGCCAAAGCTGAATGGTACTTGAAAAGAGGACTTACCTATGAAGTGCTGGCTAAAATTTCTAAGTGTAAGTCAGCCAAGGAAGTCTGGGAAAGGCTGAAAGAGGTGTACTCAGATGATGTTCAAAAGAAGGACTCAGCTCTCATGGCAACAGATGGAACTAAAGACGCTCACTCTGCAGAGGTATGTCTATCTGAACTGAAAGAAACCTTGCACACATACTCTTCTGAAAATCTGATCTTAATCACTGCTACCTTGATCGAGGGTTATGAAAAGGAGAAGCTTGAAAAAGACAAACTACCTGAAGAACTAAGTAATCTTAGAACTAAGCACAAGAGTCTCCTAGAACAGAACATTGAACTAGAAGAAGTCAATGCCGTTTTGAAAGGACAGACTCTGGTGTCCAACTCTAAAATTACTGATCTTGAACTAGAATGCAATCAATTAAAAGAAAGTGCTAATGGTAAGCAAATAATAAGTGAAGTTCAAACCTTTTTGGAAAATGAATTAAAAAGGGCAAATGAAATTCTATATCAGGAAACTGAGAAGAACAAAGTCCTAAGTCAAAAGGTTGAAAAAACAAATTTTGAGCTTACCAGGTTAACTAAGTGGAACAAATCATCAGAGGTAATGAACTGGGTCCTTGAAAATCAAAATAGAGGAAAACAAGGATTAGGATTCAAGAAACCACTGCCTCCCTATAACCCTAAAAGCAAGTACGTAGGGTTACGCTGCAGCATGCTGTGTACTTTTTGTGGTGAAACAGGTCATATCAAACAAAAATGCATACACGTAAGCAAGGCAAAGGCTAAAAACAAAAGAAGTGTTTTACCTAAATGGGCTAGACAGGACCTGATTTATCCATTTTCTAGTAAGAAGGGACCCAAGCTTGTCTGGGTTCCTAAGTCTAACCCCTAATTTGTTTTGCAGGCTGGAGTGAGGGAGAACAACCCAAGCTGGATTCTTGACAGTGGTTGTTCGAGGCACATGACAGGAGATAGAAGAAACTTTCTCTCACTTGCAGCATTTCAAGGAGGCAGTGTGGCCTTCGGAGGAGGAAAAAGTGGTCAAATAGTTGGAATTGGAAAGATTGGGAGTACTCTAGATCATGCCATTGAGAATGTTTATTGTGTTGATGGTCTTAGACACAATCTGTTGAGTATCTCCCAACTATTTGACAGAGGAAATGAAGTAAAGTTCACATCTATAGGATGCATTGTGAAGAACCTACAGAGTGGAGAAATTGTAATGGAAGGAAAAAGGTTGAACAATGTTTACAAGGCATCGCTGAAGGCATTACCTGAAAACAACCTTACATGCTTAAATGTACAGGAGAGTGACTCTCAGCTGTGGCACAAAAGAATGGGACATGCAAGAATCTCACAACTGAACAAGCTTGTATCAAAGGAGCTGGTTCGCGGACTGCCAAGTAAGAGATTTTAAAACATTAAGATGTGTGATGCGTGTGTGAAGGGAAAGCATGTGAAATCGTCCTTCAAGTCCAAGAAGGTGGTAAACACATCAAAACCACTGGAACTGCTGCATATGGATCTGTGTGGACCCATGAGAGTCAGAAGTAGAGGAGGAAAGAGATTCGTGTTTGTAATTGTTGATGACTACTCTCGATACACGTGGACTCTGTTCTTGGCAACTAAAGATGAAGCCTTTGACAGCTTTAAAGACTGGGCTGGTGTAGTTCAGAAGAGGTTAAGTCTGGATCTTATCAGCATCAGATCTGATCATGGAACTGAGTTTGAAAACTCGAAATTCTCTGAATATTGTGCAAGGAACAGCATAGATCATAACTTCTCAGCTCCAAGAACTCCCCAACAAAATGGAGTGGTAGAAAGGAAGAACAGATCTCTGGAAGATATGGCCAGGACTATGTTGTTGTCAAGTGGTCTTGCAAGAAATTTTTGGGCTGAAGCTATAAATACTGCATGTTACCTGCTGAACAGATGTTCAATCAGAGCAATTCTTGACAAGACTCCATATGAGTTACTCAGAGGTAGAAAGCCAAACATTGCTCACCTAAGACCTTTTGGGTGCAGATGCTTTGTGCACAACAATGGAAAAGAACCCCTGGGAAAGTTTGATGCTAGGAGTGATGAAGCAATATTTCTTGGCTATTCGACTCAGAGCAAGGCATATAAAGTGTTTAATAAAAGGACACAAACAGTGGAAGAAAGTATGCATGTGGTCTTTGATGAATCAGACAGGGCACTGGAGGAACATGAGACAGATGATCAAGAAATTGGGCTTAGCAGGGAAGAAGGTGTGCATGAACTAGAAGATTCCGGAGACAAGGAGTCATCAGGAGAAGATCCAAGTGTATTGGAACAAGGGGTAAATCTGACAGGGGGAACTGCTGATGAAGCTGATGATCCAGCAAGTCAAGCAGAAACTCACCAAGATGATAACGTGAGTTCTTGCAGTCATGTTAAACTAAGGCCATGGAAATACCAAAGATCTCATCCTTTGGAGAATGTCCTGTCAGAACTAGATACAGGAATCATGACCAGGTCAGCCTTGAAGAACTTCTGTGCTTTCTTTGCGTTTCTTTCAACTCTGGAACCAAAAAATGTGAAGGAGGCTCTAGAAGATCCAGAGTGGATTTTGGCTATGCAGGAGGAACTACATCAATTTGAAAGAAGCAAAGTATGGCATCTGGTTCCTAAGCCGAAGGACAGATCAATAATTGGAACCAAATGGGTATTCAGGAACAAACTAGATGAGCATGCATAGTGACGTGAAACAAAGCAAGATTAGTGGTGCAAGGCTATAGTCAAGAAGAAGGAATTGACTACGATGAAATCTTTGCACCTGTGGCAAGGATGGAGGCTATCAGAATGCTAATTGCTTTTGCCACATACATGGAGTTCACACTATATCAGATGGATGTGAAGAGTGCCTTCTTAAATGGATACCTGAATGAAGAAGTCTATTTTATTCAGCCACCAGGCTTTGTGAATAATGAATTCCCTGATCATGTTTACAAACTGGACAAGGCTCTCTATGGACTGAAGCAAGCACCTAGAGCTTGGTATGAAAGGCTATCAGGTTTCCTATTGAAGAATGGGTTCTTAAGAGGAAAAATTGACAACACACTGTTCCTCAAAAAGAAAGGAAAGGACCTGTTGGTGGTTCAAGTATATGTTGATGATATTATTTTTGGAGCCACTGATGAGGGGCTATGCAAAGGCTTTGCTGATCTGATGGGAACTGAATTTGAAATGAGCATGATGGGAGAACTAAATTTCTTCCTTGGATTGCAAATAAAGCAAATGCTTAAAGGAACTATGATTCACCAGCAGAAGTATGTCAAGGAACTGCTGAAGAAGTTTGACATGGGAGTAGCAAAAGAGATGACGACTCCCATTGCACCTGGGACAAAGCTAGATATGGATGAACTTGGTCCTTCAACAGACGAGACTAAATATAGAGGAATCATAGGATCACTTCTTTACCTCACAGCCAGTTGGCCTGATATTATATACAGTGTAGGACTGTGTGCTAGACTTCAGTCCAAACCCAAGGAATCACATTTGACAGCTGTGAAGAGGATCCTGAGATACTTGAAAGGAACTCAGGACCTTTGTCTCTGGTACCCAAGAGGAGGTACTTTTGAACTAATTGGTTTTGCTGATGCAGACTATGCAGGTCACCTGGTGGACAGGAAAAGCACTTCAGGAATGGCACACTTTTTTGGTCCTTGTTTGATCTCCTGGGATACAAAGAAGCAAAACTCTGTTGCTTTATCAACTGCTGAAGCCGAGTATGTAGCAGCTGCATTATGCTGTTCACAATTGCTGTGGATCAAACAACAACTGGAGGACTTTGGCATCAAGTGTGGTGCTGTGCCAATTTTCTGTGACAATACTAGTGCAGTGAACATTGCCAAGAACCCAGTCCAATATAAAAGAACCAAGCACATTGATATTAGACACCACTTCTTGAGAGATAATGTGGAAAAGGGTCTAATCACTATGAATTCTTGCAGGACTCAGGATCAAATTGCTGACATTTTTACTAAAGCCTTGAACAAAGTACAGTTTGAGAGGAACAGGTTGGAATTAGGGATGACCAAAATACACGGATGATCTAGCAGGAGAATCCTCATGATTGGTTAGTAAAGTATTCGAGTGTCTATATTTGAATTTTTGTCATTGAGATTTTAGTCTAACATCGTACTTTTGTTAGTACACTTGTTCAGTTTTTAGCACCAGGTAAGAATAATGTGATCCCATGAAGAACCTATCATGTACTAAGAAGAAACCAGTCAAAGCATGAGGAATCATGTCCAGGTACACTCACACTACCCTACATATTAAAAGTCATAACTGAATTAAATTGTCAATCACACGTGTGTCAAGAAGATCCTCCATGTTCTTATAACTGTCCAAAATCATAGGAATACATTTCTTTTCTGGGTAGAATTTTAAATTGATGATTTGGACCCCACTACTCAATTAAGTCCATAACCGTCAAAACTCCTAACTCTTCCCGGCTTTTAAAACTTTCAAAAAGGCTATTTTTTCTCCTTTTTATCATTATTACCTTGTCTTCCCAATACATTGTCTAATCACCAAAAACCCTCCCTCTTCACATTACCTCCCAATCCCACACTTCTCCCTTCCAAAATCAAAATTCCCTCAAAACCCTAACACCAGAAAATTCTGTCTATTTCTGTGGCAACACATAAAGACCGTATCAGAATGTCTGAAAAACCACCACCATCTACGCTTGCCCAAAGGATTGCAAAGGCTCGTGCAAAAATTCTTCAAAAAGGGGACAAAAAGCTGATAAAGAAGTTGGGGTTAGGGACGACTTCCGCTACACCCATCGTACAAAGTTCATCTCAACCGCCACATGAGGTTATTCCTGTTCCTGTTTTATCTACACCTGTTACTTCAGTAGAGATGAAAAACCCTGGAATGGTAGAAACTGCAACCCTAGTGTCTGGGTTAGACAAAATAATAGGTGTTGAGCATGTTGAACAAATAGATAGGGGGAACTCATGTAAGGCAGAGCGTGATCATGTAGGAGATGAACTTAGAGAAGGAATGCATGTGCCTGTGGTAGTTGAGTCTGGTGTAAATTTGAATGTTGCAGAAACAGTAATAGAGAAGTTCAAGGAGGATGATAAGGATGAGAGAGCTAAGGAAAAATATGTGCCAGAAAGTGCAGCCGGTAGAGGACTTGAATCTGCTGAAGCCTCAGAGAATTTTGTGCAACAGCCTGTTGCTTGCCCAAATTCAACTGAGGTTGATGATGCAGACATAGATTGGACAGATTCTGAGAAAGAAGGAAAGAAGGAGGCAATGTTGGAGAAGACTGAACTAAGAGAAACTCCCAAAGTGGTTGTAGATCCAAAAAAAAAAAGGAAGTTTGGAGAAGAAGATGAAAAATTGGCAGGGGAGGAAGAGGAGGAGGAAGTTGTATTCCTGAAAGAAAATATAGTGGAGCCTGAGAAGAGAAGAAGGTTAGTGAAAGGGGGAAAACCAGTGCTGAAGACAAGGCTGGTTGATGAAGAGTGTGATGAGAGTGGCAGTGTTGACAAGGTTAAACCTGTGACCAGAAGGGTTGGCACCAGGTCTGAAAAAACAACAATTGGAAAAGGTTGGAAAGCTGGAGAGAACAGTGACAAATGTCAGAGAGAGAGAAGCAAGGAGGAAGGAGGAAGAAAGAAGAGCTGAGAAAACCCAGGAGGAAAGTGATGATGATGCAGGTAGTTATGCTGAGCCTAGTGACTCAGATACTGACAGTGAAGCTGAGACAAGAAGAAGAAGAAGAGGCAGTGAGGAGGAACCTGACAGAGTGGCTTTCTTCTCTAAACATCAGGTGTTGCATAGCAGCATCCTGCATGATGAGAAAGAGTTTCATTTGAAGCCATTACTCAGAATGATTGGACACCAAGGCTGGTTGGGGTTGTTTAGAAACAAAGACAGGAAGCTGTATGCTGAAGAAGTCAGAGAGTTCTATACGAACTGCAGAGTCAATGTTAGGAGGGTGTTCACCACTGTGAAAGGTGTGGAGATTGAATTTGGGAGACCTGAGCTTGGGATAATTCTTGACATACCTGCAGAAGGTTATTGCAGGTACATTAAGCTCAAGTGGCCAAAGAGGACAGATGGAGTCACTCCTCTAGCTGTTGTCAAGAAATTCTCAGGGAAACCCAAGTTGAGAAAGGAGAGAAAGGTAGACAAGAAGGAAATGGAACCTGCACATCAACTGTTGTTTGAGTTTGTGCACAGGTTTCTTTTACCAAGAGGAGAGAGGAACTGCGAGGCCAGTGCTTTGGACCTAACGTACATGGATCTGCTGGACAGGGGAGTGAAGATTAATTTGCCTGGGCTGATAATTAGACACATCAAAAGAATTACTGATACTGAGCAGAAGCCACACTCCCTTGTTCATTCCTATATCATTCAGCAGGTTCTAGAGCACTTTGGGGTCCCTGTAGAAGCTGGGAAGAAGCCAACCATTCACCAGATGTTTGGGATTAATATGCTGAAAAACTGTGACTTCTTCAGAGAAAGCAGAGCTTCAAACAGACCCATGCAGGCCAAGCAAGAGCAGGAGGAGGAAAGTGAGGATTATGGACCCGAGGAGGCCATTGATGCTGTGAAGGAGCTGGAGACGCATGTCCTGGAGGTGAATGAAGAAAAACAGAGCTCCACAGACAGTTGAAATTGAAGGATCAAGAAATTGATCGTTTGAAGATAGCTTGCCACAAGTATGAGGCCGAGTTGTTGATGGAAAGGGCCAAAAATACGAAGCAACTTGAGGCACTTCTCAAACACTTCAATGTTCAGCTTTGAATCCTCTTGTCCTATCTCATTCTGCTCTACTTCCTTCTCTTCACCTGTTGTCTACCCTCTCTTATGATCTCCTGATTTCATGTTGTTGGCTGTTTAAGACAATTTGTTCTGTTGTGTACTAAATATTGGGGTTGTGCTGCTGACACAACCTGGATGATGATTTTAAATTTCCTTATGTTTATGCATGATTCCTGCTTTAGTCTTTGGTTCTGATTGGGCCCTTATTCTTGCTTATATGTGCTATTATTACTGACTTGTTGCCTTGTGCTTTAGACTAAGTTTCACTGGCAAGTTCGTGCAGGGATTCGAATCTTTTCGATGATGCCAAAAGGGGGAAGATGGAAATGTTGGAGTGTTTGTGACCTAATTCATCATCTGTTTTTTATATACTGTTTTTGTTTGTTTGCTGGTATTTTTGTCTACTCAGGTTCTTGGGCAACATTTGTTTGTCATCATCAAAAAGGGGGAATTTGTTGTGAGCTGGTTTTGAAGCATGACAAACAAGAAGGACTCCTAGGTTCTCACTAAGGACCAGGTCCTTAGAATGAAGGGCACAGGTGATCGAAAAGAGTACGGGTTGCAAATCCCTGCGGAACTAGGAGTAGTGGCGCGTGATTGAACATACATCCTAGTCAGACTAAAAGAAGCTGTGTCCAGGCTGTGTTTGCGAAGTGTGAAAAGGAGTTGGACTTCAACAAGGAAAGGAGTTACGGGGAATCCTGACTTGCCTTAATTAACAGGATTCCTTGTAGAACTCTACTAGGGTTAAGAAGACCTATATATATGCAAGTAGCAGCAGCAGCCCAGATTGATTATTCTAAAATAGAGAGTTGAGAGCATATAAAGGCGATCCAGCATCTTTCTACGTGAGTAATCAGCAGAAGACAACTTGTGTGCAAGCAGAGTAACGAGACTAGATTTTCTGTCTAGGTTCGTCAATTTGCAAGTTGACTTAAATTAGATCTTTCATAGTTTTACCTATTAGCTTATTCAGAAGCACATGTATTAGGTGAACCGTTGTGTATTTACTGAGAAGTTAGAGTTTAGCTTTGAGTAGTAAGTAGGGTCTAGAGTGTAGCCCCTTGGTTACAGAGTTTGTAATCAGAAACATTGCTCTTGTGTTAGTGGATTTAGTGCTAAAATCCCAGAGTGTGGGTCGTGGTTTTTTCTCCCTTGAGCAAGGAGTTTTTCCACGTAAAAATACTTGTGTTCTTGTGTGTATGTTTTGTGTGGTTCAGTATTTCAGGCAGCAGGAGAGAAAATCTGAGAATTAGGTTCTTCTCCAGAAGAACAGGGTTCTTGAACGAAAATCGGAGGACACTATTCAACCCCCCCCCCCCTTCTAGTGTCTCAAGGAGGTGCATAAAGTGTAACAAATGGGCACCTCTAAAAGATCATCATCCGTATAGAAAGGGACCCCATGCTTCCTCATCAAAGCCGTCAGAGTGTGCACAAAATACAGCTTCAATGTCTTCTCCTTACGAGTCCGTATCATCTGCTCGTACATAAGTTCTCCCAAGTTCGGCACTATCCCATTCATTAGAGCATAAATAAGAAGCACCCACTCCCGAAGGACATTTGTCTGATGGTCAGACTGCATGATTCTGTTAGACACCCAATTTAGCCAAGATCGACTCTCCCTAGACATAAACCTCTTAGGCAAAGTGGCATATTTTCTCTGCGTGTTGTGCAACCACGCAGGCTTCGATGATTCACGATCATCCATAACAGCTGGTGGGTCACACAATACCTCAATGACATCCGCAAAATCTGGCTCTGCTAGCATCTTCTTGTAATCATCCATGGCCACTTCAGTCACCCTATAATGTGCATTAATGGATCTGGCAGAAATATCAACATCAACCTCTCTAACCCGCACTATGCTGCTCCTCGGATTCTCCCAGTTCGCATATAATTCTTGAACAGCAGAAACATTGCCCTTGTACTTGGGACCCTGCATAAATCTGACCCACTTCCTATCTTTCACAACCTCCAGAATAGTCGGGCAAGCATACTCACACGCATGATAGTTCAGTGGTCTTTCCTGCGTAATCTGCTTCTTAATGATCCACTGACACGCCAGGTATGCAGTCTCGCTCTCAAATGTGTCTTCCCACAATGCCCTTTCAATCGGGATACTGGTAGAGGGAATGTCCTCAGGCACTGGAATGGGAGTGTAGTCATCCTCAGCATCATCATCAACCTGCTTGTCATCCTCATCATCCTGCTCCATTGGTTTCTTTCCCTTGCCCTGAACTGCTCTCATTTTCTTGGCCGGTGGTCTAGAAGCACCACCTTCACGGATCACCACGGGCTTTTCCTTAGCAATGGTTGATTTCCTCTTGCTCGTGGCTGCCTGAGGAGCGGGAATAGCCATATCCGGAGCAGGTGTATGTTGTTTCTTCTTTGAGCGTTGCTCCCTTTATCCTTGCCCTCGGGTTGATTCTGTGGTGGTTGGCCACCGTCCCCGCTTCCACCATTCTTGGATGTTTACTTTGCAATCGCCATTTTGTAATAGAATACCTGCATCCAAACAATGGAAAATTAGTCAATGAAGTACCCCCCGAGCTCTGTAAAGTAGCTAGAGACTAAGCCATTTCAAGCTTGTCGTCAACTTCTCATCGGTGCGCACGCACCCCATACTTAAAGCTCAAGTGTATTTTACAATTAATAAATTTATGCTCATAGTACGTTCATGGTATCATTCGCGAGGTACTCAGACTTCCCTCGACGCGCACTTCTCTATTCAAAACAATTCTCATGGTTAAAATTCATCAAAGTGTGCAAACGGGATCTCCACACCCCAATCTTATGCTCTACTTCATCTCAAAAGTATGGAAAAATATTCTCTTAAGCAAAACAACAAGAGCAGCCCGTGAATTGCACAACGGGGCATTGGCTCGCACAATTAAGGTGCAAAACAACACTTCTAGTGTGTGAATAATGTGCATTGAGTTTCGTTCAAGTGAAAGCACTTTAAACTAAGCCCCACGCCCTTATTATAACTAATATATGTTCAACTTATACCCCCTAATTGATTTGGCTACTCAACCTTCGCCAAATACTTCAAATTGCTCATTGGAGAATTTCAACAAACACCTTACGTGCAGAATTTTGGACTGCTTGTGTATTGAGCTTTTTGTTATTGTTTGGACCTCCCTACTCCGGGAGCTTACATATATACTCATCACAGTGCATCACCACACCCCGCACAACAAATAACAATAAAATAGAACCACAATATTGCTAGAAATCTATTCAAAAAAACACGAACTAGAAGTAAATAAACTAGGGTGAAACGGGTGGGAGTGAGATGAAATCGCAGCAGTGACGGACGAGGAGAATAAGTCGAGAAGAGAGGAAAGCATACATTGGAAGATAGATGAAAAATTCAGCCGCTATGCCTATTTTGTTATGCGTTTCTCTTTCCCTGTTCTCTGTTATGTTTTTGCCCGTTTTCTATTTCTCTTTCTATGTTATATTTTTGTTTTTGCTTTTGTGTTGTTGTGTGCATGTGTGATTAAGCCAATAAAGGAGTAGAAAGAGACTTACCAGCTGATACATGGGCTGGAGCGATCAGCCCGCAACGCTGTCCAAGAATTTTTTTTTTTCAAAATCTCGCTGAGCAAACAGCCCCTAGCATGACGCACATGGGGCTGTTCTGAAGAGAAAAACAGCAAACAGTGGCCAGCGTTTTGTGGCCTCAACACTGCCTCTGTTCCTTAAATTTTTTCAAAAAAATACACGGCATATAGCCAAGCATGCGACGCATGCTGGCCTGTTTGGAGCAAAAATTAACTTTGTTGTCCGGGCCGGCCAGTTTCGATATTTCAACTGTTTTCGAGCCTGGGGATCCTGAAAAAACACTACACAAACACATTAATCACATCAAATTCCCATTCTTTTATTTTTTTCTATTTTTATTTTTTATTTTGTTTTATTTTTATTTTAAATAAAAATGCGGATAAACTAACCCTAAAAACGATAAAACATGGGTTGCCTCCCATGAAGCGCTTGATTTAACATCGCGGCACGACAAGTACAACCCTTTTTCAAGGGTCGACCAAATAAATGGAAGATTTAAGCCTATCTACTTCACCTCCCCAATAGCGCTTCACTCTTTGCCCATTCACTAGAAACGACTTATCCGAACCCGGGGCTCGCAATACAATCGCTCCATGGGGCATCACCTTAACAATTTCAAACGGACCAGACCACCTCGAATTGAGCATACCAGGGAAGAGCTTCAACCTAGAGTTAAATAAAAGAACTAGTTGGCCCGACTCAAAGTGATGGTGCTGAATACGCTTATCATGCCACCGCTTAGTCTTCTCCTTATATAACTTGGCGTTTTCATACGCGTGCAACCTAAACTCATCAAGTTCATTGAGTTGCAACAATCTCTTCTCACCCGCCAATCCCATATCAAAATTTAGCTGCTTTATCACCCAATAGGCCTTGTTCTCAAGCTCGACTGGCAAGTGACATGCTTTCCCATAGATCAGCTTGTACGGTGAAGTCCCAATTTGAGTCTTATAAGCTGTCCTATATGCCCAGAGTGCAGCATCGAGCTTGGTAGCCCAATCCTTCCTATTCGCACTGATAGTCTTCTCAAGAATTTGCTTCACCTCTCTATTTGATACCTCGGCCTGCCCACTAGTTTTCGGATGATAGGAGGTGGCGACCTTATGCTTGACCCTGTATTTAGCTAGAAGGTTGTTTAACAACTTGTTACAAAAATGTGTACCTTCATTACTAATCAAAGCCCGTGGAGTTCCAAACCTGGTGAAAATGTTCTTCTTGACGAAATTCACCACCACCTTCACATCATTAGTAGGAAGAGCGACAACCTCTACTCATTTAGACACATAATCCACTGCCAGTAAAATATACTTCTTACCATTCGACGAGGGGAAGGGACCCATGAAGTCGATCCCCCACACATAAAAAATCTCCACCTCTAGAATGCCTTGTAGAGGCATCTCTTGCTTCCTGGTGATTGTGCCGGTCCTTTGATTTACAAAAGCGTGAGCATCTTTGAACAGTGTCGGCCAATAGAAACCAGACTGAAGTACTTTGGCGGCTGTTCCATCACCACCATGATGACCCCCATAAGGAGATCCATGGCACCCTTGCAGAACAGCCTCCATCTCTTCCTCAGGAATGCACCGTCTCACCAACTGATCTGCACACACTCTAAACAAAAATGGCTCATCCCAAATATAAATCTCACATCATGAAAGAACCGACGCTTATCTTCTGCAGTCAAATATGGTGGAACTGCCTCACTTACCAAATAGTTGACATAATCAGCATACCATGGGTCCGAGTGATTGGTGATGGCAAAAAGTTGCTCATCCGGGAAGGTTTCTTTGATCAAACCTCCCTCATCTACATGCTTGTGTTTATCCAACCTAGATAGGTGGTTAGCTACTTGATTTTCTATTCCCTTACGGTCTCGGACTTCCAAGTCAAATTCCTTCCGCAATAATACCCAACGAATTAGTCAAGGCTTAGCATCATTTTTATCAATTAAGTACCTGATTGCTGCATTGTTTGTGTAGACAATAACTTTGGTTCCAACCAAATATGCCCGAAACTTATCAAAGGCATACACTACTGCCAGCAACTCTTTTCAGTAACTGTGTAATTCAATTTGGGCAGGATTAAGAGTTTTCCTGGTGTAGTAAATAGAATGGAACACCTTGTTCCTCCTTTGCCCCAGGACTGCACCAATAGCGACATCGCTAGCATCACACATTAATTCAAATGGTGCAGTCCAATCAGGAGCTACTATTATTGGCGCAGAGACCAATTTCTCTTTTAGCTCATTAAAGGCCTTCAGACAGGCCTCTTCGAACACAAATGCTGCTTCTTTCTCAAGTAACCTGCACAAAGGAGTAGAAATCTTAGAAAAATCTTTAGTAAACCTCCTATAGAAGCCAGCATGTCCGAGAAAACTTCGGACTCCCTTCACAGACGTGGGCGGAGGTAATTTTTCAACCGCCTCCACGTTCGCCTTGTCAACCTCAATTCCAGCACTGGACACCTTGTATCCAAAAACTATACCTTCACGAACCATGAAATGGCACTTTTTCCAATTTAAAACAAGGTTAGTTTCTTCACACCTAGCAAGCACTAGACCAAGGTTAGTTAGACTAGCATCAAAAGAAGATCCGAAGACAGAAAAGTCATCCATAAACACTTCGACAAACTTTTCCACCATATCAGTGAAAATAGCCAACATACACCTTTGAAAAGTCGCAGGTGCATTACATAGCCCGAACGGCATCCTCCTATAGGCATAGGTACCGTAAGAGCATGTAAAAGTCGTTTTCTCTTGGTCTTCGGGAGCAATCCATATCTGGTTGTAGCCAGAGTAACCGTCAAGGAAACAATAATACTCTTGACCAGCTAGCCTATCTAACATCTGATCAATAAAGGGGAGGGGAAAGTGATCCTTTCGGGTGGCTTTATTCAATTTTTGATAATCAATGCACACCCTCCACCCCGTAACAGTTCTTGTGGGGATAAGTTCATTATTCTCATTTTGCACCACTGTCATCCCTCCCTTTTTAGGGACACATTGCACTGGACTTACCCACTTGCTGTCAGAGATGGGAAAAATTATACCTGCATCTAACCATTTAATCACCTCTTTCTTTACCACATCCTTCATGATTGGATTGAGGCGACGCTGATGCTCCACACTTAACTTGCATTTGTCCTCCATAAAGATCTTGTGCATGCGAAAATCCGGGCTTATTCCCTTGATATCAGGTATGGTCCAGCCAATAGCACTCTTATGCTCTCGTAGCACTCTCAACAGCTTTTCTACCTGCAAGTCAGACAACAGAGAAGAAATGATTAGAGGTAAAGTGTCAGATTGTCCCAAATAAGCATAACGAAGATGAGCAGGAAAAGGTTTGACCTCAAGCTTGGGCGCTTCTTCAATAGATGGCTTGGTTGGTGGCTCGAGCGGTCTATCTAGAGGCTCAAACTTGGGAAACCTTGTAATAAAGTTACAAGAACAGTCTAAGAGCTGCAACATCTCATGTATATCAGCATCTTCACTAGTTTCTTCTCCCAACATCAGTGCTCGCTGCAAATCATCATTGACATAATCAGCTGGATCAGTCGACTTATCCTCTGGGTCATTCACTGTGATTATGGACAACTCCTCATGATGGTTAGGCATTTTTAGAGCTTTGTACACATTAAAAACTGCTTCCTGATCATCCACCTTCATTGTCATCTTTCCCTCCCTGACACAGATCACAGCATCACCAGTGGCTAAGAAAGGCCGTCCCAAAATGATAGGAACTTCCTTATCTGCCTCATAGTCCAGGATAACAAAATCAATGGGCAAAATAAATTGACCAATCTGGACCAGTACATCTTCAATCACCCCCTCAAGATAAGAAGTAGACGGATCAGCTAGCTGAAGTGAGACCGTTGTTAGCGTTGGAGTACCGAGACCCAGTTGGTTGCATACAGATAATGGCATAAGATTTATGCTAGCCCCTAGATCACATAGGGCTCTACCAACTGCTACGTTGCTAACACGAATAGGAATGGTGAAACTACCTGGATCCTTCAACTTCTGAGGGGGTTTGCTCTGAACTCTGGATGTGCACTCTTCAGTAAGTGCCACAGTTTCAAATTCATTGAGTTTCCTCTTTGATGATACTATATCTTTGATGTACTTGACATACTTTGGAATTCCTCGGAGCACATCTACCAATAGAATATTGATACTAGTCTGACTGAGTATGCCCAAGATCTTCGTAACTGCAGGATCTTGTAGATTTTTTTTGCAACCTTCGAGGAAAGAGAGGTGGTGGTTCAGCAGCAATCACTGCCTCTAGCTTTTCTACCTCCTTCTCGACTTCGACTACTAGCTCTGGCTCTTTTCCTTTGTCAAGGTGAGACTGCTTTGGCTTCTTTGGCAATTCTTCCAGTTCTCTCGCATTTCTTAATGAGACTGCTTGCACTTGTTCCTTGGAATTAGGATTAGTATTGCTTAGCAAAGCACCAAGTGGTCTTGTATTTTGATTACTAGCAAGCTGTCCCATTTATTTTTCTAAAGAGCGAATGGCAGTGTCTTGGTTCTGCTGGAGAGTTGAAATTTTCTTATTAAGGTCAGCAGCCAGTTGTTGTATCATTTCCTCTATTTTTGACGTATCAGGCTGTTGTTGTTGCGGTGGATTCTGCACCTGCTGAGTATTACCTTGAGGTTGTCTGCTGCCTTGTCCGCCTTGATTACCGCCCCATGAGAGATTAGGTTGGTTGCGAAAGTTAGGCGGGTAAGTGATGCCATACTGAGCATTTTGGTTAGAACCACTGCCCTGATGACCCACGTAAAACGCAGACTCTGGGTTGTCCGTGCAAACATTACTTAGATGATCAGATCCACTACACACCTCACAGTATGGAGTTGCTTGCACTTGTTGAACCTGGGGTGGAGCTGGTGGCTGTGGCTTGCTTACCTGGACTAGTACTGCATCAAGTTGCTACTTAACAGAGTGTTGCATTGCTGCCATTTCAGCTTTCATCGCTGTCAGTACATCCACTTCCACCTTTCCACCTAGCTTGAGATTTTTACCTCTGCCTAAGTCACCATGATAGTGCTGAATGGCTTCTGAAATTTTGTTAAGAATGATCTCTAGCTCATCATACTGCTTCTCTAGACTTGGTTAGCCACAATAAGCATCCAGCAAGATTTTACTATGCGACTACAGTCCATCAACAAAAATATGTCCCAACACCTCCTTTGATTGACCATGGTGTGGGCAGCTTCTCAACAATGCCTTGAACCTTTCCGATGCTTCACCTATCTCCTCCGATGAATTCTGACTGAAACACTATCTCACCTCTGATCTTTGCAATTTTGCCCATGTAAAAAATTTGATCAGAAACTTCTTTGCCAATTCATCCCAAGAGTTAATGGAGTTCGGTGGTTGGACCAAGAGCCACTTTTTTGCTTCACCCAGCAAGGTGAATGGAAATATAGTCAGCCGTATATATTCATCCGACACATCAACATATTTGTAAGTGTCGCTGATCTCCAGAAAATTCTGCATGTTCTGCTGAGGATCTTCATGTAACAATCCAACTAAATGGCCATTAGACTGGAATAGTCAGATCATAATCTCCTTCAGCTCAAATTTACCAATAATGGTGGGCCTCACAATGGCCTTGGCCATGTTGTCAAGAGTAGGTCTGGCCATATCCAGTATAGCGCGGTTTTGATTTTCAGCCATCCCTGCAGGTTCAGAAATAGGAGCTTTCTCTAGCTTTGCTTTGAGTCTGGCCTCCTTCCTTAGCATGTGAAAAATTCTTTCAGGTTCCGGGTCAAAAGTGTAGAGTTTACCAACACTCTTGCTCCTTCGCATCACGCCAATACCTGAAACACCCAGAGACAACTAAAACAAAAATTAATCTTGAACAAATAACAAATAAAAGCTAATCTAGAAACTAATTAAATATTAGTCCCCGGCAACGGCGCCAAAAACTTGTCGTTCCAAACGCACATGCAAGTATACGTGGTCGATCAAGTAATAAAGTTATAAGAAAGTATCATTCCCACGAGGACTATTGATTAACTATTAACTAGACAAACTTCAATTCAAATATTGTTCAAGAGAGTTCAACTAGATTTCAAGTGTGTTTAATTAACTAATTAACTAAAAGTAATTGAAGTAAATGGAATGCAAGACAATTCACGAATTTTAGATATCAGTGAGAGGAAATATTCCAGGATTATAGGACAATCACAAATCCAGTTGCACTCATCCGCTAATTGAACTAACTTCATTTATCTGAGTTGCTAATCACAGGGTTAATTATACTCACAGAGCTCTTTCGATACCCTACTCGCCTATTCAAGCCAACCTAACGCCTATATGTCTATGGAATTAGAATTAACAAGAATGCATGTACTTCTCCTGTAAACGGATTAAGTGTGACTGTTAGGTATATTTCTATCCTAACCACTAAACCATTCCCCGATGTTCGGGTTCAAGAACATGCTTTACTTAATTCTATTGCAACCTACGGTTCCCACTTTTGAGTTCAACCTTAGGTTCACGTATAATACTTAACAACTTGCCAGGAAATCAAGTAATTTAGAGCAGAATTAAATAAACAACTCAATCTGATAAATTTAATAGAATTCAACCAACTTCAGAGTACAACTTTCATGGTTAACCCATAACTCTAGAATAATAGAGTTTAGCTACTCATAGACAAGGTAGCTCTCTCACAAAATAATCTAGAATTCATGAAACAATAAAGAGGAAAGAATAATTACAACTCAATTGATGAATCTTGGTTCTCTAGCCTCTCCTATAGTTCTTGCCTCCAAAAAGTACGTAATAACCCAGAGAAAAATGTTGCAAGGGTTTAATAATCAGAAATATGCTAGTTGCCCACGTTTTTAGTTAGTCCTGGCTGCTCTGGGACTATTTTACGGCGCAGACACCGGGGCATGTCAAGCATCTGTGGCTGTATGCGCTACTACTCTCAATTTCTTCAATATTTGTACTCTTCTCAGTCCATACAGCCTAGCATGCCAATCATCAATGGCTATACCCGTTTCTTCTTCCTTGTTCTTGTATGAATCAAGCTCCAATTTCCTTCAATTCGCTCCTAAAACATCCAAACACCTCAAGTTAGCATTTTACTATAAACACGCATTGTTGGGCACATAATACACTGAAAATAACTTAAAAGCTATAAAGAATCGACGCCGAGACATAAGATATATGCCAAACATCAGAAATACAATTCAATGTTTGCACTATGAAATTAGAATATAAAAAGGGATTTACAATATTGTTTTTGAAATAAAAAACAGTGTTCTAAATCCCTTTTAATATTCCATTACTCCTATATTATAAAAATAGTACAAAACTATTTTTATTATGAACTATTAGACCTTCATAATGAAGTTAATGCTGAGAAGATAAATGAGTTCTTATACCAGATACATAGAAATCTAAAGAATGATTACCCTTTGGTTTAGGAACAAGGTGAGGACACCAAATATATCCATATGGGATTCCTGATTCAGAGCCTTATGAACCACTTAAGCAGTTAAAACAGTTTTGGTCAGCTGGTTCTCCCACCATAAGATGAGAATTTCGTAGTCCATGAAGTTATTCTCTGAGGCATCCTATCCAGCAGAGGTTAACATTGAGCATTGGTTAGCTTTTTGGTGCTGAGTAGTCCTCTTAAGTACTTAAAGGGTAGATCAGCTTTGACAAAGTTCAAATTGCCTAGCACAATGCGCGATTTGAGTATCTAAGCTTACTCCCCAATATAAACTAAGTTTTTCTCATTATTAGTTTGTAGGCTTAATGCTTCTGAGAATTCCATAAAGCTTGGTTTAACAGTTGCACAAATACCAGATCTCCTCTACTGAATAACAAGAGATCATCAGCAAAAGTCCACTAAATAATATTCAACTTTTCTTATGCTTGAGTTTCTTTAATATTCTTATCAGGTAGTCCATTGCTAGGACAAATAAGCAAGGAGATGTAAGATCCCCTTGCCTTAGACCCTTTTTAGCTACGAAAGGCTTTGTGGGGCTTCCATTGATTATAATAGAGTAGAAGGCTGCAGTCACACATTCCATAACGTATCTCATAAAGAATAGGGAAGTTGAGTTATTGAAACACTTGTTCCAAATAGGTCCATTCTTTCCTTATATCTATTTTGAGCATGCACCTGGGTGATAAATCCTTCCTGTTATAGCTTTTGACAAGTTCATGGCTTAACATGATATTATTAGCAATGTTTTTCAAAGATACAAGGGCCGACTAGTTTCTACTTACTAACACCTCCATCACTTTTGCATTCTGTTGGTAAGTATCTTGAAATGCTCTTTAAGTAGTGTAATAAGATATAGGGCTAAATTGTGATATCTTGGAAGGGATCTTCACTTTAGGAATTAAGGTGACATTAGTGCAGCTAGTTAGGCCAAACATTTCACAAGATGTGAAAAATTGTATGACAACTTCACTTACATCTTGTCCAATGTATTCAAGGCATTCTTGAAGAAATATTCATTCATGCCATCATAACATGGAGTCTTTAGGTTTCCAACATCCATAATAACCTTTTTCACTTCATCCACAGTAACTGGTTTGATTAGCACTTATTGTTGACCTATTTTAAATACTTTTCCACCCTTCATAATGGTAGGATTAATAGCAGGCAGAGAAGTTGAGGAAGAACCTAGAAGCTCTTATAAAATCCTTTAACTTCTTCTACAGTAACATCCCGATTGTGAACCATATCTCTTGCTTCAGTAGTCAAACTTTGGATATTGTTCCGTGCCACTCAATAATTCATACTAGCAAAGAAATATGATGTAGAGCCTGTTTGGGTGGGCTTAAAAAAGTAGCTTTTAAGCACAAGTGCTTAAAAGTAGCTTTTTATGTGCTGGAGCTTATTTAAAAAATAAGCAGTTACGTGTTTGGATAGACGTGCTGAAAATGGAAAAAAGCTGTTGAAGTGTTTGGTAAAAAAGTGCTGAAAAGCATATTTTTCCTGTTAAAATTACTGAAATATCCTTAAAGCTGTTCTTGGTTCTAAGTATCAAAGTTTATCATGTTGTCTATAAACTTATATTTTTTCCTTTTCATTCTTTAATTTGTACTAAGATACTAGGAGAAAAAAAGAACAGAGTGTAATTATTTGTATAATCAACTTAAATTCTCAGTTCTTTTACTAATTGAAATAAAAATTGCAACAAGGAGTAAATATTTCATATGCTTGATACTATTTGCAGCAGTTATTAAATATTTCGTGACAGCCTAAAGCTTACACTACTCAATAATTACTATTATTCTTCCGTTTCATTAGTTTAATACTCTTTTTTTTCTTATGTTAAAGAGATCGAGATTTTCCTATAGTTGGAAACAAATTGACAAATTTATAGTTTCATTTTACTATTTACATAACTTACCATAGAAGTCCACTGAGTATGATACAAATTTATTTCTTGAACAAGGAGTAACTTATACATATATAAGTTGAATCAAAATTTTATCTATTTTTCTTGTCAATTGGGGACACAAGAAGTACAATGCAAAACAGGTTGAAAAAATTGTAATATTTCAAGTGCAACTCAAACCACTGTTGGTAAAGGAAGCAAAATGTGGTCATTGTTTTGCAGGATAGAGTAACGT
This sequence comes from Petunia secreta, assembly GCA_029990175.1. NCBI lineage: Eukaryota > Viridiplantae > Streptophyta > Magnoliopsida > Solanales > Solanaceae > Petunia > Petunia secreta. Next base: position 61,307,010 of record JARKIP010000010.1, read on the forward strand.
GGATTAATAGGAATATTCATATTGGATTCAAATACAAAAATAATGAGAAATATTCATATAATTACAAGCGTTCAACATTACAAATGTCATCCGCAATTACATCACGAAAAGCCATCCAATATAGATCATTTTGATTGTCTACATTTTCTTCACTTACGTTGTTAGCTCTTGTCGATGCGCCTACATCCGGATCAACAGATGGAACGTATGTCTCATTTTCAGCTGCTTGGAATGCGTCATCCACATTGCATTTTTTTCTAATATAGTTGTGAATAGCCATAGTAGCAAGTACGATATCCCTTTGTGTGTCAATGTTGTAGTAATGCATATCTCGCAAAAGTGACCATCTTGCCTTCCAAACTCCAAAAGTGCGCTCTACAACATTTCTACAAGAGGAATGCAAAAAGTTAAATTTTTCTTTAGCCCCTCGTGGTGCTCGTAACTGTCGGGACCCACCACGACGAAATTCAGCCAGGTGGTATCTCACATTTTCTCCCTTATATGGAGCCATATATCCTTTCGTATGTGAATACCCTGCATCAACAAGATAATACTTGTTTCCTAATGGATGTGGAAAGTTCAACTCTGGTCTACGAAGGGCCTCACCAAATATACGACAATCATGAGCTGCTCCATCAACATTATTTTCTTCTTCATCGAGTAGCTCTATTCCAACACCAGACATCTGTTCTTGAGTCGCTGCACGTGCTCTTTCTCCAGTAGCAACAACATCAGAAAATAACGCGTTATAGCGAAACCAAATGAGGGAAAGGTCTTTGTCCTTAAATTTTTTATATCCAACATTCTCCTGGGACAAGAAATAGTTTTAACAAAACAAAGAAAACTTAATAATGAAAAGAAATAAGAACACATAAAAGAGAGCGAGATATATACCTTAATCTTTCGCTCCCACCAATCATCATCCGCAACAATTGTTTTTTTCGTTTCATCCCATCCTAAACCCGTCTCCCCTCTCAATAACTGCTTAAAAAGACTCCATTCCTTTTTCATGGAGTCCCAATGGTTTTTCATTTGTTTTTTCTTGTATTTTCTTCCTGTAGCATCATTGAACCCCTGGACCACATTTTTCCATCCGCCTATAGATAAGTAAGTATTCGGCCTATTCCCTTTCTGGATTTCTTGTTCGCACAGATCAACAAAGAGAATTTTGGAACGATTATCCCACTTAGCATTAGTGCGCGCCGAAGTGTTGTCTTCCATGATTGAATACGATAATCTGAATAAAAAATGAGTTTTTCATTTAATAAATTTAACGAATTAGACAAATGTATTAATCGAAACTCTAAAACTTACGACTTCAATAGCGATATATCACCTCAACCAAATACTTATGCAAACTTGTACATATAGGATGAAACGACGAACAAGTATTGAATAGATGAAACAAATGACAAATTAAGTGAACAAAAAATATGAAATGAATAACAAGAAAAGCTAAATGTAATAAACTTGTACCATAAATCCACATCAAAATATATCATAAGAAACTATCACCGAGCGCAATCGATATCTAGATTCATTTGCACGCTAGATTTTCAGATTTTAACATATGAAAAACTAAAAGTAATTAAACTTGTTGGTTCATTTGATATAAGTGTTGATAAATAATTAGAACAACATTTTAAAGAAACTAAAAACTTACAAGTAATGGAGGATGTTGATTAGGGGAGAATGATCTTTGAATTTGTGAACAATAGAGAGATAGAGAGAGATGGTGACTGAAAAAAAAAGAATTGGCGGGAGATAAATTGCTAAGAGCCTGATGATATGTATTTTAGGGCTTTGATTTGGAGGGTAGTTTGGGAATTACGAAAATAGATGAGGGATATATAAGTAAAATTATTGGTCAAACACATGTGGCTTTTAAGCTAAAAAGCCATAAGTTGGGTTTACCCAACTTATGACTTTTAGCTTTTTTTGTTCAAAATAAGTTGGCTTAAAAGTTAATTTTAACATAACCAAACACCAAAATAAGCTAAAATGGGCTTAAAAGCTGGTTTGACCAGCTTTTAAGCCCACCCAAACAGGCTCGTATTGGCATCCCCAACTTAAGACATTGCAGTGTTGATTTCTATCTCATAATGCTCGCCTCAATGGTAGACCACTTCTCCCAATCTTGTTTGAATTCTTTCTCGGTTAGTGTCAACTCCTGAGTAAAGAAGTCTCTCATTAATTCTTGCACATCCTTAAGCTTCTATCTGCAGCCCATCACTCTATCATCAATGCTCCCAAATTTATTCCTAGTTAGTTGCTTAACCCCCTTCTTAACCTTCTTGAGGTTTTTCCGAACTCCCCTCATAAGGTTAATGTAGTTTTTATTGCTCCAATCTTCTCTTACCATATCCATGAAATGCTTGTGCTCAGCTTGATTGCTATATCATTTGAATGGCCTAAGACCAGTCTAACTATCTATATCATATTAAATGCTTAGAGTGGAATGGTCAGAACAACCAGAGGCCATGTTGTACACCTCCAATTGTACCATGCATAACATCTAATCTATATTGAAGTGCTCTGTCCAGTTTGCTTTGTACATACCCATTAGACCAAGTGTATGTTCCACCCACAACCTTCAGTTTAGAAATACTAGTATCTCTCAAGTATTCGCTCAGGTTTTGTATTTATGTGTCTGGAAAAATAGTCTCCATTATTCTATCAACTGCAGCCCCTATTGCATTATAATCACCCATAGCAGTCCAAGGCCGTTGATGGCATCACGGAGACCTCTCATTTCAGCCCATAGCTCCTTCCTTCCCTCCACTGTATATGAAACATAAACGGCTATGAAATGAAATAGTAAGTTGTTTATTTTAATGGTAAGCACACCATGAATGCATTTTACAAATTCCTGAAGGACATGAAATGCAAAACATTATGGATCCTACTTTAGCAGAATTGTGCATATATTGCTTTGCCTGGAGTTTGCACACTAGAGCCATCTAAGTTCTATTTTTTTTGTTACTTTAAGAATGTTCTTTTCATTTATTATGTGCTCTCAAAGTGAAATTAGAGCAACTTTATTCTTCTTCATAAACACATTCACCTCTTTTTGCTTATTCAACTTATTGAGTCCCCTTATGTTCCAAGTTACTATCTACATAATGACTTGGGTTGGTTTGGTCCTCTATCAATCTCCTGTTGACTCCCTGCTCTTGTGTCATGATCCTTTTTTATTCTGACATCATCCTCTTGGCTATATTTTTATTCATGGGACTGAATCCATTAGTGGTAGAACATACCATTCCTAGGCTAGAAGAGCTAGATTTATGCCTTGCAACATATTTGCCCTTGGTTTCTTGCCACCCTTACATAAGAGCTATCTGTTACTTGCTGCACATTGCCTTGTTCTTGAGGTAGAGCCTCACTAGCAGTAGCAGCATGGTGAGTATTCCCCTCTTTCTTTTCAACTCCATTCCATTTTTGAATCTGAACGCCTCTAACAAGTACTTCCTGCCCTTGTATAGCTCTTGCCACCCAAACCTTCTTTGGTGTTGCTGGTCTAGTATTTTGGTGTGGGATTTACACCTTCTCAGTAATGATATTTATGTCCGCAGGTTGGGCAGTACACAAGTTCTCATTCATAAGTCACAACTTGTTAAAATCTCCTTCCATTCAGGTTTATCACTTTAACCAGTTTAGCAAAGCCAACATTTTAGGTATGTTGGTACCCTAAATGCATTCCTAATCCTACTTAGTAAGTCAATCCCTCAACAACTCAATGGTAGTGATGCATTTACGAACAAAATAGATAAAAGCTAGATATAATATGAAATTATATCAAGGCAATAAATAAGAACTAGTCTAAATACCTCCTTGATTGAATTCAAAATGCACCTAAAACTATGCAACAATCCTCGAGAGAACTTGTCTCTTACAAATTGAATGATCAAAAGAAGGTGTTCATCTGAATTCCATCAAAAGAACAAGTTCCACAGAGTTTTGCTAAGAAGCAAGAAAAATAACGTGTGTTTCTGATGTAAAAGCTAGCTCTTGAAATAATTGTCTAAGTGTAGCTTATATAGGGTTGAGTCACACGCCTAAACTAGTTTAAAATTTGCCACAAGTTGGCTTTCAAGAAAAGGCCACGTAGGGTTGAAAGTGTAAATAAAGTAAGAAATGGAATGGACATACAAGGCACTCGTTGAGAGCATGTTGAGTGTCTCAAGTTTCTACCCCTTAATTCTAAAGGAAGCTAGGCGCTCGCCAAGTGCTTTTTGAGCATCAAAGGTTGATACCCTCTCTCCTAAACCACGGTCAAATCGCTCGTTGAGTTCCCAAGCTTGCTGCCTAGCCAAGTAGTCTCCAACGCACGTCCCTTCCAAACTAATTGAACACGAACATCATGCAACATCTTAGGTTGGCTCCAAATGCCCTTGATGGCACAAACAAATCTTGATTAGTCTGGACTGCATCATCCTCCTCTTCTTGAGAAGATTTCATCCTCGAAATCACACCATGTTCCACGGCTGCACTCCTGAAACACAAGGAGACAAGTTAGAAACATCAAAGGTATTTGACACATTATACTCGCTTGGTAAGTCAATCACATAAGAATTGTTATTGAACTTGTGCAATACTTGTAATGGACCGTCCCCCTTAGAGAGAGCTTCCCTTTCCTTTCGAAAGTGCACCCAAATCCAATCACGCTTCTTCAACTCCAATGTTTTCCACCCTTGTTTTTCTTGGACGCCACCTTGGCATAAGCTTCCTCACTTCAGCATGAAGTTGAAGCAGTGAGGCTGCCTAGCTTATACCTTCAAAATTTACAACAACATCTCAATTATGGGAAAAAAGGTTAAATCAAGTGAAATCAAAGGATAAAAACAATACACATTCAAAAGGAGTTATTCCTATCATTCTATGCACTGTACAGTTATAAGCAAACTCAATTATTGGCAACCGATCAGCCCAACTCCCCGCCTTACCTTTGGTCATTGCCCTAAGTAGAGCTCCTAAAGTACGGATAACAACCTTAGTCTGCCCATTCGTCTGAGGATGATAAGACGTAGAAAACAACTTGGTGCCAAGTGCACCCCACAAACACTTCCAAAAGTGACTCAAGAACATTGTGTCCCGATCACTCACAATAATACGTGGCACGCCATACAATTTCAACATATGAATAATAAAAAACGAAGCTACATGTTGTGCATCATCACACTTTTTACACGGGATGAAGTGAGCCATCTTAGAAAATCTGCCCACAACAACATAGTAACTATCATGACCACCCCTGGACCGTTGCAACCCCATCACAATATCCATGGATATATCAACCCAAGGGCTAGTAGGAACATGCAAAGGTGTGTACCAGCCATGGGGACTAGACCTAGACTTAGCTCTTTTGCCGTCTAAAAAAGCACTACAAAATCACTCTACATATCGCCACATCTTAGGCCAATAGAACGTCCCCCCTAGAATACCTAAGATCTTATCCACCCCAAAGTGACCCATCAAGCCCCCACAATAAGCCTCACGGACCAGGAGCTCCTTCCAACAGGACACAGATATACACACCCTCCCTTTCTTAAAGAGATAGTCATCATGTCATTGGTACTTATCCACCCGCTGCCCACTCACTAAAGTTTCACAAATTCCCTTAAGCTTAGGGTCAGCACAGCTGATTGGCTTTAGTGGATAAGAGATAGGCCCAAGTGGCCCTAGAGGAGTCATCCACTATAGTTTAGAAGTATCTATACCCCATCGTGTATGTGATAAGGACCCCATAGATATACATGAATAAGTTGGAAGGTGAAGAAGTTTTAATAGAACGTTCAGGATAAGTAGTTATCTGTTGTCTAGCCATGGGACAAATCTCACAGAAAAATAGTTGTTTCTTAGACAGTTGAGGGTCTAGGTCTTCAATAGATTTCATCTTACTGAATGGTAAGTTACCTAATCTTAAATGCCAACACACATTTGAATCAAAATGGGAAGAGGGGTCACCAGAGAATTAAACATAAGAAGAGGCACAAACATCAACAGCTTTATTATTTGATAGCATAGGTATATTACAAGGAATATTAGAAGTAGTTGCTATGGTATTTACAGAGGAAGAACAAGAAAAGGTCACAACATGCTCAATGCTGATTAAGTGAAGCAATGCTGGATTGAGAATGTATAGCCCATTGCACAACTTACCAAGCTCCAGTGGCCTCTTCATAGAAGTGCCCTGTAGAACATATTTGGCATCAGAAAAATGAGTAGTGCAATGAAGTTGCTGTAGAAGCTTGTTCAAAGAAAGTAAATGGTACTGAAAAGAAAGAACTAAAAGTACATCATCAAGCAGAAGACCATTAGATAAAGAAAGATTACATGTTCAAGTAACTTTGACTTTATATCCATCAAGAAAAGTAATGAGATAAGGTAAAGGTAAAAGTGTTATATTAGTTATGATGGACTGATTGGGTGTCATGTGATTAGTAGCACCTAAATCTATAACCCAAGGTTTATCAACCATCTTAAAGAAAAGACATAGAAATAGAGAATATCTATTGAGAGAGAAACTTGAATCACCTGCAAAATTAGCAGAGCCAGAAGAGAAAAATTCATGTGCAGCCAGTCTGGAGTATTGAAGGAGGGAAATGAGATGGTCATACTGCTCCTTAATAAGATCAGGAGATGCAGATTCAACCTGCTCTGTTTTGTGTGCAGAAGTAGGCTTAACAGATTGGTTGGGAGCAGCAGATTCTGTGAATTGTGTATAAGCAGCAACAACTCTCTCCTGGCTCTTAAGATTAGTATTTTGTAAATGTGGGTAGAGAAGAAAATATTTTTCAATATTGTGATTAGTTTTTCTGCAATGAGTGCAGAAAAATTTAGGTTTCTGGTTATCAAACTTCACCCTTTGATCATAACCTTCGTTTTCACCAGGGAATGAACATGCAGGATTAGAGGATGGCTTAGAAAAGGGTCTTTGCACACCAGTGGAGAAAGCAGCAGAGTCAAAACTGAAGGAAGGAAGGGGTGAATGAACCTCTACCTGAGTTTCATCATGAATGAGCATGGAATAAACACTGTCAATATAAGGCAGAGGCTTAATCATCAAGATGTTCCTTTTGATTCTATAATAGTTATCATTCAAGCCCATTGAAAATTGATGAACTCTCCGATCCTTCTCCTATTTAAGAAAATCTTCCTTACAACCACAAGGAAATATGGGATATGTTGTAGCATAAGCAAGAATCCTAGCACAATAAGAATATATACTTGAAGAACCCAAAGAGATAGAGGAAATTTCTTTTTGAATACGAAAGACTTTCGTCCCATTTGCCTACCTGTATCTTTTCTCAATAGCACTCCATAGTTTCTAAGCTGAATCACTATAGATGAGGCTTTTCCTGATTTCAGCCTCCAAGCAATTTAGGATCTAAGCAATCACCATATTGTTTGCCTTGCACCAAGACTCAAATAGAGGATGATCATTTGCATGCATAGTAATTCAACCATTTATCAACCTTAATTTATACCCCTTCTCCAACCACCATAACCCAGTCCATTAAATTTATAGACACTAGAATTGTGCCAGGACTATCAAAAGGGTGGAGATACAGAGATAGGATGCGTCGATTTGTAACATTGAAGAATTAGGGTTTGACGATAAATTAGAGGTAGAAGATGAACGAACGGCTGCCAGATTAGAAGGAATAGTCATGATTTTCAACTAATTCCCTCAAAAAAGAACGTGGTGTAAATGTATGAATGTAAAAATGCACTGCGTCAAGTAAACCTTAATATCTCACGAATCAGTAAAGAAGAAGAGTGTTACCCGAATTTACGAAGATCGAAAACCAAAAGTCTGGAAAAATAAAGGAGTAGAAATTCCGGTGACTAAACCTTGGCCAACCGCCGGAAAAATAATAACAAAGTAGCGTAGCTTTCAGAATCGCTGAACAAAATTCCACCAGTGAAAGTGCTCAAAATATCAAAATGAAGAAGACAACAGGATCAACATAGATCCGTATTCTGATGCCATATTACGATTAAATATAGTGCGTAATGATCAAGTTTGAAAATTAAAGAAACTTTTGTATAGAGTTTAGAGAGAGAAATTGGTTGAGTCGGTGCTTTGTATTGAACAATAATGTTTCTCATTATCAAAATGGATAGAAAGTTACACTATTTATACAATGAGCCTTATGTACATAAATAACATATCTACATCACTTAAACTAGCTAAGTTGGATCCGAGAGTATAGTGGGGGCCACCGTATACCTCCCTAGCTCTCTTTCTGAAGTATTGTTGAGTCCAACAATTAGGGACAATGGTTGAAATTAAATTTAGCTCTTAATTAGAAGGTCAAAACATGTTAAGAAAAGATATGAGTATTTAATTAGTTTCTTCTTTAATTTAGATATTACAACTAGATATAATATTAGTAGATATATTTAGAACATATTTGCTTGCTTACTAAATGACACAACCTTACAAAAGTGGCACTTCAACTCAGATCATATTCCTTGTATATGTAATTTGGAAGAGTATTTAGGTTTGTTAACCTTTTGTTTTGGAGTTTCCAATTTTATAATAAATATAAATATAGATAAATGATGTTAAAAATATCGTTATAATATGAGAATGGTAATTGGTAAATATTTGGGAATAATAAGTATGTATTTAAGTACACCTTAGCTATTAACAGATATTTGAAAATTATAAAAATTAAAAAAGGTTCTTACGTTTTTCTTGCCTTGGACTCTGTAATGTCCCGAACTCTTATATCCCAAGCAATGATGTAGTAAGTAGAAGAGCACCATCGTCACAAATCAAATTAAATTTTTGGCTTCAATCTATGAGAAAATAAGAAACAATCCGACCTCTAACATCATATTTATCCATGTGAAACCTTAGCCTATTAAAATTATACACAATTGAGCAATTAAAAGGAATAGATGAAACTAATCGAAGCATAAACACTTGAATTCAAATTCTGTTGCATGGATGTCTTGGTCACTCTCCTATTGATGTTTCCTTAGAAACTGATCAATAAGCAATATGCTCTAAAGAGAACATTTTGTTAGTTAAAATTAAAAGACACAACCTTTTAGAGACGACACCCAGCAAAGTAGTAATATGTTTTTATCTAATAAATATTATTATTAAGTGTTGAATATATTCTTTTTCATATTTATATTAGTTGTAAGCGCATTATGCTAGCTATATATATATATATATATATATATATATATATATATATATATATATATATATATATATATATATATATATATATATATATATATATATGTATATATATATAAAATTGTCAGAAAAAAATATAAATCACAGCAAAGTAGTGTAACTGACAGAATCGACGATCAAAATTTTATCGGCAAAAATGCTCAAAAATTGTATGTAAATGTAGAAGACGACGAGATCGAAGTAGATTCGTGCTCTGATACCATGTTATAATCAAATACAATGCGGAATTATCAAGTTTGAAAATAAAGAAACCTTTGTATAGAGTTTAAAGAGAGAAAATTGGTTGCGTCGGTGCTTTTTATTGAAAAATAATATTTCTCATTACCAAAATTAATAAAAAATTACCTAACATAATGCATGAAAGGGTCCTTGAATAACCATAGGGTAACCTGAAAATCCTTAGCAAAGACTTCGACAAGACGTTCTATTTTTCCATAGAAATAGATTCGTTCAAGAAGGGCTCCAAAAGATGTTGATCGTAAATGAGAAGATTGGTTCCGCAGAAAGACGAAAGTAGATTCAGGAGTCAAACTTCTTGAATAAATTGAATAAAAAGAATACAATGAAAAAACAAATTGGAATCGTTCCGAAGAGAGTATGTGTCCCGGCACTGCACAAAAAAGATCCGACTCAAACTCCCAAGTGTTCTCCTCACGAGGATGATTATTCCATCGCACTCGAACCATCGGAATCTGCTTCGAACGAAGCTTCCGGACATCACACACAACTATAGAACCTGGGAACTCCTCGTAAGCCAGATTCACATCTAGTTGAGTAGGGTCTAATTCGATCACTTCGGAAGGATCTCCGATACACTTCCGGAGCATCGATACTGTTTACTCACTTTAAATTGAGTATCCGTTTCCCTCCCTTTTCTGCTAGGATTGGAAATCCTGTATTTTACATATCCATACGATTGAGTCCTTGGGTTTCCGAAATAGTGTAAAAAGAAGTGCTTCGAATCATTGCTATTTGACTCGGACCTGTTCTAAAAAAGTCGAGGTATTTCGAATTGTTTGTCGGCTCTTCGCCACCTGGGGCTGTAGTATGTTCCAAGGGTTATTTTTTATATAATAGGCCTCATGTACATAAATAACATGTCTTTATCACTTAAAACTAACTAAGTTGGATCCGGGAGTGTACTGACGGCCAATGTATACCATCCCAATTCTCTTTCTGAAGTATTGTTGAGTCCAACATTTAGTGACAATGATTGGAATTAAATTTAGCTACTAATTAAAAGGACACAACCTGTTAAGAAAAGACGCGAGTATTAAATTAGTTTCTTCTTTGATTTTGATATTACAACTAAATATAATTTTTACACATATATTTACAACACATTTACTTATAAAAGGACACAACCTTACAAAAGTGGCACTTCAACTCATATCATGCTTCTTATATATGTATTATAGAAGTGTATTTAGGTTTGTTAACTTTTTGTTTTGGAGTATCCACTTTTATAATAAACATAAATATAGATAAATGATGTTAAGAATATCGTTATAATATGGGAATGGTAATTGGTAAACATTTGGGGATAATAAGTATGTATTTATGTACACTTTAGCATATTAATAGATATTTGAAGACTATAAAAATAAAAAAAGATCTATCTTTTTTCTTGCCTTGAACTCTGTAATGTCCCGAATTCTGATTCCCCAATCAATGATGTAGTAAGTAAAAGAGAACCGTCATCACAAATCAAATTAAATTTGTGGTATCAATCTATGGGAAAATAATAAACAATTTGACCTCTAATATTATATTTATCAATGTAAAACCTTAACCATTAAAATTATATGTAATTGAGCAGTTAAAAGGAATAAATGAAACTAATCGATGCATAAACACTTGAATTGAAATTATGTTGCATGGATGTCTTGGTCTCTCTCCTGTTGATGTTTCTTTGCAATTGATCGGCAAGGAATATGCTTCTAAGAGAATTTTTGACCTAACTAACTCACTTTTCACACTAATTACCAAAATAATACATTTTTCAAAATTTACAAGAATAGTATTATGCAATTCTAAGTAATGACACTATAATTTTTATTCAAAAATTGCAACTGTAAAAAACTAATGGGAGATGGAACTAGCGGAGAATACTGTTGTTATCCACAGTAACAAAGTAAAAATAGATGAGCTAAGAATTTAACTCCTGATCAATTTGAACTTCGAAGATAGGTAGTTAAATACTTCATAAACCTAACCCACCTTAAAGATACAGAGTTGAAGAAGCCAGTTTTCACAATGGCAGTCATGCCTAAGTCAATAGAAAAGAGTTTGATAGTTTCGGCCAATCACACATATTACCCAATAACTGTATATCCATTTTTCAAAGCAGTTAAAAAACCTGCATATAAAATTTAATAAGATCAATGTAAGCTTAAAGAATTGAAGAAAAGAGATTAAATCTAAATTAGGAGAAAAAAGAACAAATAGAAAAAAAAGAAAACAATATCTATAACATGTACAAACTGGCGATGTCTAGTGGTAATTGAGTAATTGAATAACATTATACATATGAAAATGTCATGAAGAAATAAAATTAGATAATTTAGAGAAATGCATTATCTCTCCTCTTATGCTAATTGATTCTTACCTCTTTGATTTGTGAGGAAGAAGTAAAGGAGAATGTGTAATTGGTAGAGGTTTTTATATATATATTTTTTATAATAATGACTACTTATTTTATTTATATTCAATCGTTGTCATTACCAAATGGGATCTGTCTAGTATTTATTATGCTAGTTTGATCAAAGTTTTAAAAAGAGAAGTACAAGAAGTAGGCATAAATTAAAATATGAAACTGCATTGGACTGGTACTAAGTGCTCCCAAGAGAGGCTAGCGAATCAGCGAGGCTGTTCGCCTTCTTGAATATGTGTGTGATCATTGGTATCTACAAAGACTTCAGCAAGTGCCTGCAATCATTAATTAAATGCGAGTACAATGAGCTATCATTATTTATGTTGTTACAAAGTACCTTCGAATTAGTTTCTATGACCAAATATGTGAAACCCTTTTCAACAGCAATTTTGAGGCCAATAACAAAAGCCATGGTTTCATTGTATATGTGGGGATGGGCTCAAGAAGCATTTGGTAAAGCCGAAGATCCAATCCCCTAAATAATTTTTGAATACTCCTCCAGCTGCTCCCTTTTCTGTATTGTCGTGATATGATCCATCAATATTAAGTTTAAAAATACCTTCCAGAGGTGGAGTCAAGAAATTACGATCCTCACGTATTGGAGCATTATGAGTAGGATGGGTCATCAGTGAAAACTTGGTTGTTTCTATTTTTCCATATAGACAAGGTGATGAAGGATAGTAGAGTAGCCATAGGAAGTTGTACTGAAGCTGATGCAATCCAAACTAAGGAAAGAAATATTCGTGAGCATTGGAGGAGGGGGCAACATGTGGCAACGGTCAACGAGCAAGCTAGCAAGCATGGAAGATGGAGGGGCGGATGCTTTGGAGTGTTGAGCGAGAGCTCTAGTGCTCAACAAGCACCTTAGCGAGCTAGTTTTGGCGTTGTGATGCTTTGCACGTTTTGGGCAGCAATTGCATATGCTCTCAACGGGCAACTCCACGAGTTAGTTTGGGGCTAGAAGCACTTGGAAGTTTCGGGTAGAATTTTGTTGTTCTCAATGAGCAACTCAACGAGCTCCTTAGTCTTACATTGCATAGACGGGCTAGTTAAAAATAATGGCACTTTATTGACCCTATATGGTCTTTTACATTTAGCCTATCTTGAGGTTGTTTGATGATATTCTAGCCATTATTTGCTGAACCTATATAAGCCTAGTCCTTAGTGTTTCTCATTTGCTTTTCGAGAATACAGAATATTGAACAACAAGCGTTGCATGTAGAAGCTCTATAGCTTCATCTTTTATCTCTTTATACTTGGAACCAATGGAGATCATCACGAGAATGATTCCAATGACTGGTTCAAGTGTCACTACCTCCTTGGATTAATCTTTCACTTATTATAAGTTTTAATCTTTTCTTTCTTCAAATTTCTGTCCTTCCTAGTCTTTCTTTCTGGCTTGATTGTTTGAATTCCATCGTTATCTTGTTTTCTTAATTCTACTTGCATCAGCTGGTATTAGAGCTTGGAAAGGGATCGTTCCTACAACTCCAATCTTATTCTTCGTACCTAGAATTAGGGTTTCTAGTTTAGTATTCTTAAATTTCATTTTTAATTTGAAATAAAAAAGAATAAGAAGAAACGACTATGGTTTGGCCGTGTTTTTTTTGTTCTTGAGAATTTCAGTTGTATAGTTTGTGAATCACGACCAGGGCTTGAAGTTTCAGCCGTATTTTGTGAGATTCACGCCTAGGGTTTGGAACTCTTGAAGTTCTTGAACCATTCTTGAAACCCTAGTTTGAGTTGATAACAATCTTGAATTATTTTTTGAAATTTCAGCCTTGTTCTAGATCGAGTACTAGGTTCTTGCTTGAATTTTTAGTTGTCACGACCCAATTTTCGGGGCCGTGATGGCACCTAAGTGTTACATCCTTAGGCGAACCACGAATAATTAAACTGACTCATAATGATAATTTAGATAGAAATATTTCAATAAAATGTAGGTGTAGACATCCACCCGAAATACAGTGTCAATAGAGCATCTACGAATTCTGACATCCGATATATATAATATATAATACAAGATGTAGGAAGCGACTAAACACTAAGGTGGATCAGACGGTATGCCACCGCGAACCATGCGGTTGGCTCACCTCAAGCAAAAATAGCCACAGCCTCGAACGGATCAGATAAGTCCAGCTGTCTGACTAGTAGAAGGATCTGCACATTTAAACAGTAAGTTATGAGCCAAAGCCCAGTAAGATCATCGACAGGCCCGCTAAATTATCCTTTCGGGACAAGTCTTTGATAATGCATAAGCAGATAACGGAAGTACAATCCACACCTTTACAGTAACCCATAAACATTACATGCGATAATATAATTATACAACAACACAAGCAATAATACGCGAATACATAACATGGTCAATAATATAAAGATACATAATATAGGCAGCATATACAATATTATATTGATACTATGGCATAAGCAATAATATAATAAACACACAGCATGGCGATGATATATCTCGCATACCACATAGGTAATGATATACCTAGCACATAGCATAAGCACACACCCTGTGCGGCTTTGTTTATAGGTCATAACGCACCACAGGCCTCTGTCCCTATAAACAACTTTACATATAGGTCATAACGCACCACAAGCCTCTGTCCCTATAAGTCTCCACATCTAGGTCATAACGCACCACCGGCCTATGTCCCTAGATGGAATTTTGCTTCTAGGTCATAACGCACCACCGGCCTCTGTCCCTAGAGCATATCAATAATACACCGGCACACAACATCGACTATACACAAGTCACGTTTGTGCTTTCTCCTTTTTGTATAAATATAACGAGTAGTACATAATAATATCTACTAGACAATGCTAGTCAATTAAGTACTCGACAACTTACTTAGCAAGATCAAATCTTATCCGCAAGCAAAATAGAGGTCAAGTCTCACTTACTTCAAAATCGGCTCAAGTGGCTAAGGAACGACCTCCTTTCCCAAACGATGTGCCTCCGTAAGACTCCTCTCTGAGCCAAAGAAATAGTGTCGCACTCGTAAACATGTGAGGAAAGGATTCTAAGCCCTTACGCAATTTAAGAGGCAATTTACAAAAATACCTCCGGGTCGGACGTACCCAAAAACCCGTAAAATTTATGTTTCCGGACTCCCCATACTCCCACGAGTCCAAAAGTACCATTATTGTACATACCCGAGTCCAACTCGGTCATTTTTCCCATTTCACAAATCTAGGGTTCAAACCCTCTTTCCAAGGATCGTCACTTTGATCCTCGGATTAAAGCGTTAAAAATGGGTAAGAATAGTTACCTTGTGTTTAGGAATGATTTTGGTACTTCAAATTCCCCTTGGAATCACTTTTAGAAGCTCAAAACATGAAAATAAAAATGAATGCCTGCCCTAGTATATATAGCAGCCCACAGCTTTAAAGAGTTGTACCACATGTTGTCCAAATTGTACCTCACTGGATAGCTTTCAGTAAAATATCTATAACTTTTCATAAAAATGTCGAAATGATACGAGGGTGGTAGCATTAGAACCACAACTCAAAGACCTACAACTTTCATATTTTGACTTTTTTCCAATTCCTCATGGATTGATCTGAAAAATCGATTTCTTTCCGGCTGAACAGTAAAAACAGAATTCAGCAGCTTTTTTTTTTTGGCTTTGCACCAGGTCAGACACTGTTTTTGGGTCCAAACGGGACCCTACGAAGCTCGTAATGACCCCAAATTTTGTACACAAGTCATACAAGACTTGTGTGACATGCTCGTCAAGACGAAACTCAATTCGGATCTCTAGAACTAAAAAAGTGGGTCCCACGGAAAAGGGACAAATTTCGACTTTCGCCAAAATAGAGAATTTTAATCAAACGACCCCGGAATCCAAATTCGAAAGTTGCTACAAGTCACAAATGACGATACGGACCTAACGGAACCCTCAGATCTCTCATCGGAGTTCGTTTACTCAAATCGAGCTCGAAAACCTCTTTTAATCTTTTTAAACTTCCGCAACGGAGACTTTATCAAAAGTCCTATCAAACAAGGTCCGTTTTCACTTCTGAAGGTTGCTACAGGTCATAAATTACCATACGAACCTAACGCAACTTTCTGATTTCACATCAGAGCTCATTTGCTCAAATCGAGCTCTGAAACCTCTTTTAGCCTTAACGAATATCCGAAACGGATGTCTTTCTCCGATACATATCTAACAGAGTTCGTTTTAGCTAAAAATTTTCAGGCATGTCATAATGGACCTTACTGAGCTTTTGGGATTGTCGACACGTAAATAGAGGTCCCGATTCCCGAAACGACTATTTGAGGTCGTTACAATCTCCCCCACTTAGACTCTCGTTCGTCCTCGGACGAGCCCGAGTCTAAGGTAAGATTCACATTTTCACGAAAATAATTACACGGATTTCGAGGACTCTCGCTACTATCCGAAATCATAAACAACAACATAACTTTCAGGCTTTAGAGATTGAAATCAAACCTGAATTATCGAAAAGGCGAGGATACTTCTCCCGCATGTCGGACTCGAGTTCCGAAGTGGCCTCTTCGCTAGGACGATTCTTCCATAGCACTTTAACCAACGGGATCTCTTTCGACCTTAGCTTACGGATCTCTCTAGCCGCAATAGCAATCGGCTCCTCCAAGTAAGCCAAGTCCTCGTCGATCTTGACAGAAGCCATATCAATCACATGGGATGGATCATGAACATACTTTCGGAGCATAGATACGAGGAATACCGGATGAACTGACAGAGATGGAGGCAAAGTAAGCCTATATGCAACAGCGCCAATGCGCTCCAAGACCTCAAAAGGACCAATGAACCTCGGACTAAGCTTGCCCTTTTTCCCGAATCTCATAACACCCTTCATCGGCGATACTTTAAGAAACACCCGGTCACCTACCATAAACACCAAATCTCTCCTCCTCCAATCCGCATAAGATATCTGTCGACTTTGAGCTGCGCGGAGCCGATCCTGAATGATTCGGACCTTATCTAAGGTCTGCTGAACTAGATCCGGACCCAATACCTTCACCTCTCCAGGTTCAAACCAGCCAACTAGAGAACGACATCGGCGGCCATATAATGCCTCAAACAGAGCCATCTGGATAGAAGACTGATAACCGTTATTATAGGCAAATTCCGCCAAAGGCAAATAACTGTCCCAATGGCCTCCAAAGTCAATAGCAGAAGCCCTCAGCATATCCTCAAGAATCTGGATGGTCCTCTCGGACTGACCATCAGTCTGAGGATAAAATGTGGTGCTAAGATCCACTCGGGTACCCAGCTCCTTCTGAAATGATCTCCAGAACTGAACTGTGAACTGAGTACCGCGATCTGATATAATAGAGACTGGAGCACCATGCAATCTCACAATCTGCTCGATAAAGATACGAGCTAAGCGCTCCGATGAATAAGTAGTCCTCACGAGGATGAAATGAGCTGACTTGGTGAGACGATCCACCACTACCCATACTGAATCATGCTTGCCCAAGGTCAAAGGCAATCCAACCACAAAGTCCATAGTAATATGCTCCCATTTCCATTCCGGAATCGGCATGGACTGAGTCACCCCGGCTGGTCTTCTATACTCATACTTTACCTGCTGACAATTTAAGCACCGAGACACATGATCAACAACATCTCTCTTCATTCCCTTCCACCAATATAATCCCGAAGATCTTGATACATCTTCGTAATACCAGGATGAATAGAATACCGAGAACTGTGTGCCTCTGCCAATATCAGCTGCCTCAACTCCCCAACATTCGGAACACACAATCGACCATTGAGCCGCAGTATACCATCATCTCCGATCATAAATGAGGTCACTCCCCCACTTAAAACTCTATCTCGAATATCACGCAAATATGAATCATCAAATTGCTTTTCCTTGATCTGGGAAGCTAGGGATGACTGAGTCCCTATCTAAGCAAAAACTCGGTCTGGCACAGAATCATCAAATCGCACTCCACTAATGGACAAGGCCTGCAACTCTCGAGCTAGTGGTCTCATATCAACATCAAGATAGGCAAGGCTACCCATAGACTTCCTGCTCAGAGCATCAGCCACAACATTAGCTTTCCCGGGATGATACCGAATATCGATGTCATAATCCTTAAGCAACTCCAACCATCGGCGCTGTCTCCCGTTCAAGTCCTTCTGGGTGAACAGATACTGGAGACTCTTATGATCAGTGAAAATCTCACAAGGCTCACCATATAAATAATGCCTCCACAACTTCAATGCAAATACCACCGCCAATAACTCTAGATCGTTGACAGGGTAGTTCTTCTCATGCACTTTCAGTTGTCTCGAGGCATAAGCTATCACCTTGCCATTCTGCATCAAAACACCACCTAAGCCAATACCGGAAGCATCACAATAGACTGTGAATCCCCCGGATCCACTAGGCAAGGCCAATACAGGTGATGTAGTCAAGACAGTCTTGAGCCTCTGAAAGCTAGACTCACAAGCAGCAGACCATAGAAAAGGAACATTCTTCTGCGTCAATTTAGTCAGTGGTGCTGATATGGAAGAAAATCCCTCCACGAATCGCCGATAATAACCTGCCAAGCCTAAGAAACTCCGAATCTCTGTAGGAGAAGTAGGCCTAGGCCAATTCTGAACGGCCTCCAATTTCTTGGGATCAACACCAATACCGTCCTTGGTCACCACGTGACCCAGGAACGACACGGTATCCAGCCAGAACTCACATTTAGAGAATTTAGCATACAATTCATAGTCTCTCAAGGTCTGAAGGATAATCTTCAAGTGATGCTCATGCTCCCCTCGGCTCCTTGAATATATAAGGATGTCATCAATGAACACAATAACAAAAGAATCAAGATATGGCTTGAACACACGGTTCATAAGATCCATAAAGGCGGCCGGAGCATTTGTAAGCCCAAATGACATGACAAGAAACTCATAGTGCCCATATCTCGTACGGAAAGCAGTCTTAGAAATATCCTCTGGCCGAATCCTCAACTGATGAAACCCCGATCTCAAGTCAATCTTGGAAAAATGAGTAGCACTCTGAAGCTGATAAAATAAATCATCTATACGCGGTAAAGGATACCTATTCTTGATAGTCACTTTGTTCAATTGCCGATAATCAATACACATGCGCATAGAACCATCCTTCTTCTTTACAAAAAGAACCGGAGCACCCCAAGGAGACACACTGGGTCTAATAAAACCCTTATCAAGAAAATCTTGAATTTGCTCCTTCAATTCCCTCAACTCAACAGGAGCCATACGATATGGAGGAATAGATATAGGCTGAGTACCTGGCAATATATCAATACAGAACTCAATCTCCCGCATAGGAGGCAAACCCAGCAAGTCATCCGGAAAGACCTCCGGATACTCGCATACTACCGGTACTCGATCAATAGATACCTCTTCCACTCGAACATCTCGAATAGAAGCAATATACCCTCCACACCCGCGAGCTATCATCTTCTGAGCCTTCATGAATGATATGATCTTGTTCCTCGGAGAAGACCTGGAACCCTTCCAAATAGCCTTAGGCTCACCTTCGGCACCTATAGTCACGGACTTGGCATGGCAATGGCAATCCAACGTTGCGTGACAGGATGCCAACCAATCCATGCCCATGATCACATCAAATTCCACCATATCTAGCAGCATCAAGTCTACTAGAGACTCAACACCACAAATAGAAATCACACACTCCCGATACCCTTTATCTACACATATAGGATCTCCGACAGGCGTTGCCACCATAAATGGAGCATCAATAAAAACCAGATCCTTGCTCAAGAAAGGTGAAAATCCAGGAGACACATAAGAGAAAGTAGATCCCGGATCTATAAGGGCAAATGCACTGCGGCCACAAACAGAAAGAGTACCTGTGATCACATCATTGGATGCCTCGGCATTCTGGCGTGTCATAGCAAAATCCTGAGCTGAACCTCCAGGACCAAGAGCTCTCTGAATCGGCTGCCTAGGAGGAACCTGAGTGACAGGCCTAGCTGCCTGAGGAGAAGACCGAACCATAGCATCAGAACTCTGATGTCCCGCGGAGGTAGGTCCAGATGAAGTAACATAGGGGCAATCCCTAACAAAGTGCCTGGGATCCCCACACTGGTAACAAGCCTTACTACCGCCTCCTCCGCGTCCACCTCCGGGCCTGCACCTCCCATAGTGCCTCTGAAGGCATCTCCCACAAATAGGTGGAACAGACTGAGATGAATCCCCACGCCTCTGAGACGGCTGAGGCCTCTGAACACCCGACGAAGTACCCTGAGATGGTAAAGCAGCGGCCTGGGGAAGCCTAGGCTGAATATGACCACAAAAACTCTGGCCACAATGTGAGGGGCCACCAGAAGTACCAGAATATCGCACCCTCTTGCTCGCTCTCTCTGCATCTGCTCTAGCATGAATGTCCTCCATACGCCTCGCAATATCAACCACATCATAATAAGACGTGTTGCCAATATGTGAGGCAACAGCCACCTGAAGACGAGGGTGAAGATCCTCAACAAATCTAAGAACCTTGTCTGTCTCCAGCATAACCATAACAGGCGCATACTGAGATAACTCTAAAAATATGGTATCATAAGCAGTCACAGACATGCCTCCCTGTCTCAACAACTCAAACTCGCGTCTCTGGGCATCAAGATGACTCTGAGGCACAAATCTACTCATAAACATAGCAACAAACTCGGTCCAAGTCAAGGGAGGAAGATCACTCGACCTCTTTCTCATCATAGAAGACCACCAAGTCTCGGCATCACCGGACAAACGGAAAGAAGCACATCTCACCCCAAGGGTGTCCCTAGTACCCAATACAGAAAATATCTTCTCACATTTCTGAATATACCTCTGGGCAGTGCAAGTAGCTGGGGTACCATCGAACTCGGGAGGCTTGAGCTTCATAAAGGACTCAATCCTCCGAGCTACCTCCTCGTCACTCATAGAAAGAGCAGGAATAGAATGACCCAACTGAATACCCGACTGAGGAGCCAAAGTGGAAGGCTGAGCAATAGGACTAATAACTGGAGTAGACTGAGGAATCACCGGAGTAGCCTCAGGAGTCGGCGTACTCATAGCTGGAGTAACTGGCTGGGGTACCGCAGAAGGTACCGGCATATCGCCCATAGGCGAGGCCTGAGATCCAAGCATGCCCATCATCCGCAATAGAACATTTGCAGAAATAGATACCGTTGTACCCGGCACAAGAGAAGGCATAGTCGATGGGACATGTGTGACGGGTATCTCAGAAGACACCGGTGGCACTGTACTAGTCTTTCTGGCAGCAGGAGGTCTGCCCACAGAAGCTCTGGTAGTAGCCGCTCTCGGCTGAGTAGGTGCCCGCGCACCAGTCCGTGTGCTACGCACAGCTCTCCCACGGACCGACTCAGTCAGAGCGTCACCAGCTCACGAAGTAGAGGACGATCGCGTTCTCACCATCTGTCATAAGCACATTAAAGGATTAGCACCTATGTAAGCATCATAGCACGAGAAGAGATGAAATGAAGGGAAACAACTCTTCCTAAAATGCCTTTGCAGCCTCTCGCTTATAAGTATGGTCGACAACATACCCATAAATAAGACTCTGCTCGGACACTGCTCCATTGACTCCCTAAGACTTGACTTACAACCTAGGGCTCTGATACCAATTTGTCACGACCCAATTTTCGGTTCCGTGATGGCACCTAAGTGTTACATCCTTAGGCGAACCACGAATAATTAAACTGACTCATAATGATAATTTAGATAGAAATATTTCAATAAAATATAGGTGTAGACATCCACCCGAAATACAGTGTCAATAGAGCATCTACAAATTCTGACATCCGATATATATAATATATAATACAAGATGTAGGAAGCGACTAAACACTAAGGTGGATCAGACGGTATGCCACCGCGAACCATGCGGTTGGCTCACCTCAAGCAAAAATAGCCACAGCCTCGAACGGATCAGATAAGTCCAGCTGTCTGACTAGTAGAAGGATCTGCACATTTAAACAGTAAGTTATGAGCCAAAGCCCAGTAAGATCATCGACAGGCCCGCTAAATTACCCTTTCGGGACAAGTCTTTGATAATGCATAAGCAGATAACGGAAGTACAATCCACACCTTTACAGTAACCCATAAACATTACATGCGATAATATAATTATACAACAACACAAGCAATAATACGCGAATACATAACATGGTCAATAATATAAAGATACATAATATAGGCAGCATATACAATATTATATTGATACTATGGCATAAACAATAATATAATAAACACATAGCATGGCGATGATATATCTCGCATACCACATAGGTAATGATATACCTAGCACATAGCATAAGCACACACCCTGTGCGGCTTTGTTTATAGGTCATAACGCACCACAGGCCTCTGTCCCTATAAACAACTTTACTTATAGGTCATAATGCACCACAAGCTTCTGTCCCTATAAGTCTCCACATCTAGGTCATAACGCACCACCGGCCTATGTCCCTAGATGGAATTTTGCTTCTAGGTCATACCGCACCACCGGCCTCTGTCCCTAGAGCATATCAATAATACACCGGTACACAACATCGACTATACACAAGTCACGTTTGTGCTTTCTCCTTTTTGTATAAATATAACGAGTAGTACATAATACTATCTACTAGATAATGCTAGTCAATTAAGTACTCAACATCTTACTTAGCAAGATCAAATCTTATCCGCAAGCAAAATAGAGGTCAAGTCTCACTTACTTCAAAATCGGCTCAAGTGGCTAAGGAACGACCTCCTTTCCCAAACGATGTGCCTCCGTAAGACTCCTCTCTGAGCCAAAGAAATAGTGTCGCACTCGTAAGCATGTGAGGAAAGGATTCTAAGCCCTTACGCAATTTAAGAGGCAATTTACCAAAATACCCCCGAGTCGGACGTACCCAAAAACCCGTAAAATTTATGTTTCCGGACTCCCCATACTCCCACGAGTCCAAAAGTACCATTATTGTACATACCCGAGTCCAACTCGGTCATTTTTCCCATTTCACAAATCTAGGGTTCAAACTCTCTTTCCAAGGGTCGTTTCTTTGATCCTCGGATTAAAGCGTTAAAAATGGGTAAGAATAGTTACCTTGTGTTTAGGAATGATTTTGGTACTTCAAATTCCCCTTGGAATCACTTTTAGAAGCTCAAAACATGGAAATAAAAATGAATGCCCGCCCTAGTATATATAGCAGCCCGCAGCTTTAAAGAGTTGTACCACATGCCGTCCAAATTGTACCTCACTGGATAGCTTTCAGTAAAATATTAATAACTTTTCATAGAAATGTCGAAATGATACGAGATTGGTAGCATTATAACCACAACTCAAAGAGCTACAACTTTTTTTTTTCTTTTTTCCAGTTCCTTATGTATTGATCTGAAAAATCGATTTCTTTCCGGCTGAACAGTAAAAACAGAATTCAGCAGCTTTTTTTTTTTGGCTTTGCACCAGGTCAGCCACTTTTTTGGGTCCAAACAGGACCCTACGAAGCTCGGAATGACCCCAAATTTTGTACACAAGTCATACAAGACTTGTGTGACACGCTCGTCAAGACGAAACTCAATTCGGATCTCTAAAACTCAAAAAGTGGGTCCCACGGGAAAGGGTCAAATTTCTACTTTCGCCAAAATAGCGAATTTTAATCAAACGACCCCAGAATCCAAATTCAAAAGTTGCTACAAGTCACAAATGACGATACGGACCTAACGGAACCCTCAGATCTCTCATCGGAGTTCGTTTACTCAAATCGAGTTCGAAAACCTCTTTTAACCTTTTTAAACTTCCGCAACGGAGACTTTATCAAAAGTCCTATCAAACGAGGTCCGTTTTCACTTCTGAAGGTTGCTACAGGTCATAAATTACCATACGAACCTAACGCAACTTTCAGATTTCACATCAGAGCTTATTTGCTCAAATCGAGCTCTGAAACCTCTTTTAGCCTTAACGAATATCCGAAACGGATGTCTTTCTCCGATACCTATCTAACACAGTTCGTATTAGCTAAAAAATTTCAGGCATGTCATAATGGACCTTACGGAGCTTTTGGGATTGTCGACATACAAATCGAGGTCCCGATTCCCGAAACGACTATTTGAGGTCGTTATGTTAGTATTCTTGAAAGACAAGTCTTGAAACTTTGTGGAACAAGTAGGGCAGCAAGTTCCTGGAAATTTTAGGCGTGTTGTTGAGTGTATCAAGCTCTTGAGGCGTTAGAACTCTAGTGTTGAAATCATTCTTGTTTCTTGAGTTCTTGAACCGTTCTTTTCGGGTTCTTGAACTATCTTGTAGTATTCTTGAACTCTTGTTTGTTGTTGCGTTCTTGAACATGAGGTGATTTAGGATTCTTGAGTTCTTGATCAATTCGTGAAGCTTAGGTTGATTTCTTGAGAGTTCTTAGAGAGGAGTCTTGAAACGTCAAGAAACAATAGGTGCAACGAGTAATAGAGAATTCTTGAACGTGTTCTTGACTGAATTCTTGAGGGTTCTAGAATAATTTCGTGGTATTTTTTTCTTGAAAACGTGTGGCTGATTTGAATCCTTGGAAACCATTGAAATATTGATGTTTGGCATTTTATGCCTATATTTCCTTAATATTTCCGCATATTTAAGCTTGTTTTGCACTCGTTTATTAGTTGTGAATGTGGTTGTACACTGATTTTGTGTTGTGCGTGTGTAGGTTGTTACGCGGTGCATTTGGAGTTTTTCGGAGCTTGATTTAGCATGAATTGGTTGAAGGATGATTGAGGATTGGATTGAGCACGCGAAGGCACGACACGGACACGATTTCGGACCACGGAAGAAGGCGAGTTGGCTGGGCGCTGTGGGGCACATGGCGCGCCCTCCACCGCGCCCCACTACCCAGCACGGTTCCCAACGTGGCGCGCCCCTAAGGCGCCCAAAATGTGGCGTTACTGACTATCTTGGCGCTTTCCGAGGCGCGGGGCGCCCGTTATAGCGCCCCGTGTGCGGTTTTTCACTTCCTATTCCGTCTAGTATTGGGTCTAAGTTATTACTAGGTGTTTGTAAACACTATAAATAGTCTTTTACTTAGTTTTTGAAAGAGAGTTGATACTTTGGAGCAATATTGAGAGCTACATACTCATTGAACAAGGGTTTATTCCTAATCTTTCATCTATTACATCATTTACTTCATTATTACACCAAATTATTGCCTTGTGATTATGAATATGTGTGGCTAAACTTTACGTTCTAGGGTTAGAGTATTACATGAAGGTTGATTGTTGAAGGTTGATTCCCATTGATTTAATCCCATAACGGGTTGCTTATTCTTTTGTTGATTTCACATGTGTAATTGTTAGAGCTCGATAATTATACATTACCTATGGTTTTTAGATTGAACTCGAAAGAAGGAATTTAATTACGTAATAAGAAAGAATAGAACTAGTTTGTGAACCCGGGCAACGGGGAACCAATTTGCGGGTAGGATAGACATATACATGCTTGCCTAGTTTAACTCATTACATGAATCTTAATACGTGCATGTGATTTAACCCATAGACATATAGGGATTGAAGTAGCTTGCATAGACTGTGAAGAACTGAAAGGTTTTCACAGTTACATTTACTCTGTCAGTTAGTAACCCGGAATTTAAGAAGTGGAATCAATTGGATACATCAACTGGATTGTTCGTAACTCTGACCCTGGACCACTCTCTTGATATTGTTAACAACCAAAGTATTTCTCATTGCTTGACTACATCTTTAGCACTTTACTTACTGCACTTTAGTTATAAAAACTCTTACAACCAAGAAAAAGACGCCTGAGTAGTTTGGAGGGATTGTTTGTTAGGTATTAGTCTGCTTAGTCCTCGTGGGAACGATATTCGATTTATCACTTTATTACTTGTCGACCGCGTATACTTGTGTGTGCGTTGGGAGCAACAAGTTTTTGGCGCCGTTGCCGGGGACTAATTACGGATTTTTTTCTTTTGAACAATTACTTAATTGCTATTCAGGTTTAATTTTTTGTTGAGTTTCTTGTGCTGTTTGTTAGGCAATAGGTTTTGAATGCAAAGGAACAAAAAGGACGAATCACTCGCACCTTTTGATCCCGAGCCTGAAAGAACCTTGAGAAAGGCAAAAAGGGAAGCGAGAGATCGAGAAGCATTAGCAATCGTACTTGCCTCTCTACCTGTTGAAATGGCTGAAGAACAAGCAGTAGCAGTGCGGGATGTGGCTCTTCCTAGTCTGAAAGGAGTAGAGTCAAGTATTGTGAAGCCTGCTATTACTGGAAACTTTAAGATCAAGCCCGGCATGATTCAGTTGCTGCATGTGACGGGGCAATATGGTGGATTCCTGCATGAAGATCCGCAGCAACACCTGCAGAACTTTCTGGAGATCAGTGATACTTATACACCGGCAGGTGTGCCTACTGATTATGTGCGAATGACTTTGTTCCCATTTTCATTGATTGGGACATCAAGGAAGTGGTTAAAGGCTGAAAAGCCTGGGTCTATCACTACTTGGGAGGATTTGGCTAAGAAATTCTTGGCTAAGTTTTACCCGTCTGCCAAGACGGCCAGGTTGAGGAGCGCAATTTTGTCCTTCAGGCAGTTAGAAGGAGAATCATTATATGCAGCCTGGGAGAGATTTAAAGCTTTATTGAGAGATTGTCCACACCACAACCAATCTAATGAGGTTATTGCACACACTTTTGTTGAGGGGTTGAACCAACATACTAAGATTGTGGTTGATGCTGCTGCTGGAGGCCAAGTGCTGGCCTTAAATTTTGAACAGATCTATGACTTACTTGATAAGTTTTCACAGAGCAATCCTGATTGGCAGGGTGATGGCAGAGCTAATACGCAAGTTGAGGGTGCTAGCAGAGCTAATACACAGAAAGCTGCTGGGATACTTCAACTAGATGGAATTTCAGAGCTGCGAGCGAAGATGGATGCTATTTCTAATCAAATCAGCAAGCTGACTCTCCAAGCGAAGCCACAACTAGCTCCAGTGCAACAAGTTCAGACCTTTTGTGAAGTATGTGGTGAGGATCATAGCACTGAGGTTTGTCCCTCTAACCCAGAGTCAGTATATTATGTGGGTAATCAGAACAGATCACAGGGTCAAAATCGCAATCAGTATGGTAACAGTTATAACACGGGTTGGCGTAATCACCCAAATTTTTCCTGGAGGGATACCCGTGAGCAGTTTCAGGGTAATGAGAGACCCCAATTTACTCAAAGCAATGCACCACAGCAGGGGTCGCAGTCACAGGCTCAGCCACAGCAGTCTAATGCTATGGAGGATATGCTCAGGAAACTTCTTGCAGGGCAGCAAAAGCTCATGGATGAGTCAGCATCTCAGGCACAAATAATTAAAGATTTGAACAATGCGCAGAAAGATCTTGAAAGACAGTTGGGGCAGCTTGCTGGAGCACAAAATAATAGACCTCGGGGTGCTTTACCGAGTGATACAGAGAAGAATCCTAAAGAATTTGTGCAAGCAGTTACTTTGAGGAATGGCAGAGCTTTAGAAGAACTTCCCCCAAAACCAAAGAAGCCTGTTGATGAGCTAGAGCCAAATGTTGATAGGGAAGTGGAGAAAGAAGCAGAGACAGTAATAGCAAAGCAGCCCGAGTCTGCTATTGTGAGACCACCACCACCTTTCCCGTACGAGGCTACAGAAGCAGAAAGTTGATGCAGCATGCAAGAAATTCTTGGAGATATTGAGTCAAATTCAGGTAAATATTCCTTTGGTGGAGCTTTTGTGGGATGTTCCCAAATATGCTAAATACATCAAGGATATTGTTGCTAACAAGAGAAGATTGACTGAGTTTGAGACAGTTGCACTTACTGAGGAGTGCAGTTCCAGAGTTAGAAGCAAGCTTCCTCAGAAATTGAAGGACCCTGGCAGTTTTACCATCCCTTTGAAAATTGGTGAACATGAGGTTGGTCGAGCTTTATTTGATTTGGGTGCTAGTGTGAATTTGATGCCTTCTTCAGTTTTCAGGAAGCTCGGCCTGGGTGAGCCACGACCCACTACTGTGACCCTGCAGCTTGCTGATAGATCTCTGACATGCCCCGAGGGGATTATTGAGGATGTGCTTGTACAAGTGGGTCAGTTCATATTACCCGTTGATTTTATTATTCTTGATTATGAAGCTGATCCTGAGGTTCCTCTCATCTTGGGAAGAGGATTTTTGGCTACTGCTGATGCTGTTATTCGAGTCAGAGCTGAAAAGATGATTATGAAGGTAAATGGGGAAGAAGCTGTGTTTAATGTGTTCAGAGCTACCCAGCTTCCTTCTCACTATGAAGAGTTGTCCATGGTAAAAGTGGTAGATGATGAGCTGACTGCTGATGAGAGGTCATTCTTGGCTTCTAATGTTGATTCGTTAGCACGGGCACTCTTATGTGATGATGATGATATCCTGAAGGATGATGATACTGAAGAGTATTTGGAGGTTCTTAATATGCAGAGTAGATTCATCCCAGGGTGGAAGAAATTTGAGGAGCTTGATAGACCGTTGACCTTAACTCCTGCTAAACCGTCTATTGAGAAAGCTCCTAATCTTGAGCTCAAACCTTTACCCAAGCATTTACGTTATGCTTATTTGGGTGAAGGTAATACGTTACCCGTGATCCTTTCTTCTTTGTTGTCTGATGTGCAGGTTGAGAAGGTGTTGCGGGTTTTGCGAGAGCGCAAAAGAGCTATTGGCTGGACTATTGCTGATATTAGAGGGATTAGTCCTTCTTTCTGCATGCACAAAATTCTCTTGGAGGAAGATCATAAACCATCCATAGAGCAGCAGAGGAGGCTAAACCCAATTATGAAGGAGGTGGTGAAGAAAGAAGTTATCAAGTGGCTGGATGCTGGTATTATTTTTCCTATCTCTGACAGCAAGTGGGTGAGTCCAATGCAATGTGTTCCTAAGAAGGGGGGCATGACAGTGGTGAAGAATGAGCACAATGAGTTGATTCCTACAAGAACTGTTTCAGGGTGGCGAATTTGCATTGACTATAGGAAGCTAAACAAGGCCACTAGGAAAGATCACTTCCCACTACCCTTTATTGATCAGATGCTGGATAGACTTGTAGGGCATGAATATTACTGTTTCTTGGATGGGTATTCGGGCTACAATCAAATTGTGATAGCCCCTGAAGACCAAGAGAAGACCACTTTTACTTGTCCATATGGCACCTATGCATTTAGGAGGATGCCATTTGGGTTGTGTAATGCCCCGGGGACTTTTCAGCGGTGCATGATGGCTATTTTCACTGACATGGTGGAAAAATTTGTGGAGGTATTTATGGATGATTTTTCAGTGGTTGCTGATTCGTTTGATGAATGTTTGAGAAATCTTGATGCTGTGCTAAGCCGTTGTGAAGAAACAAATCCTGTGCTGAATTGGGAAAAATGCCACTTTATGGTTCAAGAAGGCATAGTACTTGGGCACAAGGTGTCAAAGCAAGGAATTGAGGTTGATAAGGCGAAGATTGAGGCTATTGAGAAATTACCACCACCTATCTCTGTTAAGGGGGTGCGTAGTTTCTTGGGACATGCAGGGTTCTATAGACGGTTCATAAAGGACTTCTCCAAAATTTCCACTCCCTTGTGCAAATTGTTGGAGAAGGATGTGAAATTTGTGTTTGATGATGCTTGTCTCAAAGCATTTGAAGAGTTGAAGAAAAGGTTGGTGACCGCACCAATCATCATTGCTCCTGACTGGTCTTTGCCGTTTGAATTGATGTGTGATGCGAGTGATAATGCTATTGGGGCTGTTCTAGGCCAAAGGATTGGAAGAATCTTTCACTCCATCTATTATGCAAGCAAGACGCTTGATGCAGCCCAGTCCAATTAAACCACCACTGAAAAGGAGTTGCTAGCCGTAGTTTATGCTTTTGATAAATTCAGATCTTATTTGGTTGGCACTCATGTTGTTGTCTACACTGATCATGCCGCAATCCGGTATTTGTTTGAAAAGAAGGACTCCAAGCCTAGACTCATTAGATGGGTTCTCCTATTGCAAGAGTTTGATGTTGAAATTCGAGATCGCAAGGGGACTGAGAATCAAGTTGCTGATCATTTGTCAAGGTTAGAGAATAGAGATCATGTAGATGAAGGGCCCGAGATTAAAGAGGTATTTCCTAATGAGCAACTTTTTGCTCTTGATGCAGCTGAGGTGCCATGGTATGCTGACATGGTGAATTTACTTGTGAGTAATGTGTACCCCCCTGGGGCAACTGCTGAGCAAAAGCGTATACTCCTTCATGAGAGTAGATTTTATGTGTGGGATGAGCCCTATTTGTACAAGATAGGGGTTGATCAACTAGCTAGGAGATGTATTCCAAGGGAAGAAGTAGAGCCGATTCTACAAAGCTGCCATTCCTCTCCTTATGGTGGTCACCTTGGTGGAGATCGAACAGCTGCAAAGGTACTCCAATCTGGTTTCTTTTGGCCTACTCTATTTAAAGATGCTCACGCATTAGTGAAGCAATGTGATCGTTGCCAAAGAACTGGGACAATTACTAGGCGTCACGAGATGCCTTTGAACAATATCTTGGAGATTGAGCTGTTTGATTGTTGGGGTATTGATTTTATGGGTCCATTCCCACCTTCTATGGGTCAAAAGTACATCCTCGTAGCAGTTGATTATGTGTCCAAATGGGTGGAAGCTGTTGCACTTCCAACAAATGATACGAGTGTGGTGGTGAAGTTTGTGAAGACGAATATTTTCACTCGTTTTGGGACACCGCGGGCTATAATCAGTGATGAAGGTACGCACTTTTGTAACCGCTTGTTCAATAAATTGTTGGCTAAGTATGGGGTTCGCCACAAGGTGGCTACTGCTTATCATCCCCAAACTAGTGGCCAAGTGGAAGTGTCTAATCGAGAGATCAAGCAAATCCTTGAGAAGACTGTGAATGCCTCGAGGAAGGATTGGGCTATGAAGTCAGATGATGCTCTCTGGGCCTATCGAACCGCATTCAAAACACCTATTGGAACTTCTCCATATAGTCTTGTTTATGGTAAGGCCTGTCACTTGCCGGTTGAATTTGAGCATAAGGCGTATTGGGCTATTCAAAAGCTCAACCTTGATATGGCCTTAGCGGGTGAGAAGAGGATGCTCCAATTGCATGAACTTGAAGAGTTCCGTTTCCATGCGTATGAAAATGCTAAATTATACAAGGAACGGACAAAGAAATGGCATGATAAGCACATTGAGCGTCGTTCTTTTGAGCCCGGGCAGCTTGTATTGTTGTTCAACTCGAGGTTGAAATTATTTCCGGGCAAGTTGAAGTCGAGATGGTCGGGGCCTTTTGAAGTTGTTCGTGTTACCGCACATGGTGCGGTTGAATTGAGAGCCCCGGATTCTGAGAACACATTTTTGGTTAATGGTCAACGGGTGAAACATTATTGGGGAGGTGCGGTGAATCACCGCACTTCAATTACTTTGAGGGACCCTTGATTTATACCCGTCGTGCCACGACGTTAAATAAGGCGCTTCTCGAGAGGCAACCCGAGTTTATACTTGTAATAGTTTAGTTTTTTTTTTGTTTTTATAGTGTCACGTAGTTGTTGTTTTTGTGTGTCGTTTTTGTAGGAATTGGGTGAGCTAAACAAGGTGAAATTGATGCATTGAGGGGTACGGGACGTCTCGAGTCATGTCTCGCGCTTGGGGTTGCACTTGGAATAAAAAATCGGTGCGCGAAAACGTGCTCGGGCACATTCGGGAGTGCCCCGCGCCTCCCAAAGCGCAAGATTTGAGCTGAAGAAAAGTGGCCTGGTGCGTTGGGAAGCGTGCCACGCCCCCCAGCGCGCCGGCTTAGGCAGTAGCTCGAAAATGTTTCCGCGATTGGGGCGTGGCGCGCTGCTTATCGCGCAAGGCAAAATTTTTGTGAGTTTTTGCCGGGTCAAACGGGTTTTGACCCGCGACCCGGTCTTCCCCATCCCCTTATACCCGATTCTAACACCTATTTTTCACTATTTTCACTCCCAATCACTCTCTAATCACTCACAACTTCATCTCTATCACTTGGAATCATTCCAAATCTTGTGCAATCCATCCTAAATCATTCAAGTAAGTAAATTCTTCACTCTTTCTCTTCATTAACATGTAAGTTGCACTTCTTCTTTGTATACATGATTCTTAGCTAGTTACAAGTTGACTCATTAAAAATTCATGCTTGTTGTGCTTAAATGGTCAAATGAACTTGCTATATGACTTGTGACTTGAAAAAAGAGATCTCCCAACAATTTGGGAGGGTTGGCATATTCCAAAACTCATTGAAATTGCTAGTTTAAAAGTGTGCACACCAAGTGTTTGTGAAAAAGCCTCAATGATGAAAATTCAATAACATTGTGAATTCTTGAGTAGTAATGCATTCCTTAGGCTTATTATGGACATTAGGTGTTGCACACACACAAGAATTGATCATGATGCACCCACACTAGCTTGATTTTCAAAATTCAAAAAGTGGCATACTTTGCCCAAAGCTAGTTTTGCTTAAGTGTGGGGTTGCTCGTGCCATTGAGTTGAGTGATTGACACATAAAGTGTGTGATAAGTGTGGGGTGGTACCCCACCAATTGAGCTTGAATTGTATAGTCTTGGTACCTATCTATCTATCTCACATTGATCTTTTATTGTTGTATAGGTACCATGGTGACTACTCCTTTGCCAAGCAAGAGCTCTTCCTCCGCTTCGGGCTCGAGAAAAACACTTCTAGTCAGGCCTTCCACTACCAAGCAAAAGGGTAAGGCACCGGCCAAACCCAAGGCTAAACCAAAGGCTAAAGGCAAGGCTAAGATTCCAAAGGACACGGTGCCGATACCACATCCCGGAGGCAAGACCCGTTATGGCCTCCCTTTTGTAAAGAAGGGGGAATGCCAAACATGGTACAAGAGTGTGCGGCTTGCGGGGTACATACCCGAGCAAGCTATTGATAAACGACCGGTGATGCAAAAATTTAGAAGTGTGGCCGAAGCGATCATTGCTCTAAAATGGGACTCGGTATTTGAGAGTCCGGGGCACGCCAACTTGGACATGGTACAAGAATTGTATGCCAATTGGGAGCCCGAGGAAGATTGGAAGGAGGATGATGTGGTGACAGTTCGGGGAGTGAAAGTGAAGTTGGATCCTACGGCATTGAATGCCTTTTTGGGGGTCGATGACCCCGATTATGAGGATTTGAGGGAGTACATCAAGAAGCCTGATTATAAAGCTTTGCGGGATACACTATGTGGCGAGAGCTCCACTCACAAGTGGGAGCGCACTGCCACCGGAAGACACAAGTTCATGTATTTCTCGCAGTTTCTTAAACCGGCCCGTGTGTGGATGCGGTTCATAAATGCACGTATACTACCATGTTCCCATTACTCCGAGGTCACTAAGACTCGGGCGTGCATGGTGTACTTCTTCATGATTGGGAGGCCGGTGAACATTGGATACTACATGTTGCGCGTTATGAAAGAGCAACGAAAATCTGATTCATGTAGTAGATTGTACTTTGGGAACCTCTTGACCCGTTACTTAGAGAAGGCGGGCGTCCCCGTAGATGAGATTGGGGATCGCATTTTCCCTGATATAGGGAAGCCTTTTGAATTGCTTCGGTCAAGGGGGTGACCACCACCGCGCCGGTGAAACTGACGGTAGACGAGTGGCGGGAGGCAGACGCCAACTTGACTGCGCGTCAGTACTTGATGATGGAGGCGATGGCCCGTCAGTCGGGCGTTGATTTGACTGCTATTGACCGCAAGGTCCCGCTCCTGGAGACCTCGAAGGGTTTGATTGGCATGATTCGAGCTAGAACGGTGGATCCGCAGGAGGATGAGAACACAGATTCAGATGTTATGGCTAATGATCCGGACAGCGAGGTTGAGGCAGCTGATTCTGAGGGCGGTGGCTCTGATGAGGAGGAGGATTAGGTCCACACTCCTGCGCACCACCCAGATTTCAGGGCAGTTTTCTTGTACTTTTACTTTTGCACTTACTTCTTTGTCGCACTGGGACATTGCTTAGTTTAAGTGTGGGGTGGGGTACTGCCCTTTATCTATTTTTGAGGTTAGGATGCATGTACCATAGGATTTTTCTTTTGTCACTTGACTTTATTTTGATTTGTTTCTTGCTTTAATATATGAAAAAAAAATTAGAAAACCAATGAAAAATTCCCAGAAGATTTTCCTTTTAGTTTTATTAGTGGTACATGTCATCCGCCCCGTGGTTTTTCTTATGACCTCGGTTCTTTTCCATGGGGGGGCCTTTGAACCGGGTAGTTTTTATTTTTAGGATTAGGATAGTTAGTTCTAGATGACCCTAGACGTAGGAAAAAGGTAGAATGCTAGGTGCCTTTGATTTGTTTGATACCGATGGACTTGGACTTGATTGCATGTGCTATTTGTGGTGTCCTTGAGTTTTAATTTTGATGCATGCCTAGGAAAAACATGGAACGACCCCCTTGAGATGCTTGAGTCCGCTTGCTTGACTTGATTGTTAACCTTTGTGCATGAGTGCTTAAATTTCCACAAGTTGCATTCTAGATGCTTGATTGAGAGTTGTTGATGGAACTTCTTTGTGTGGACCATGTGCAATGTGAGTTGTGAGGCATGTTCTTGTTTACTCCATGTTTGCATATTAATGTCTAGAACTTGCCCCGTGTGTGTGCAAAGCGAAATCCTAGGTTTGCTCTAGTCGGGAAATGATACAAGGCCTTCTTTTGTTTGCCTACCCTTACATATATACCTTGGAAAAATTGTATTGTGATTTCTTTGACCCTTTTTGTTGGCACCCACACCCCGAGCCTACCCATTTGTTCTAAATTGACTCTTTTGGCCCTTTACTCCTTAAGCACTTTATTTATATTGTGTTGTTATTTTGGAGTTGTGGTTGGATTTTGGGAGGTTTTTTAGTGGAACTAATGAAGGGAATATTGTTAAAATTGTGAAGTAGTGAAAAGCATTGGCAAGGTTGGATGAAATAGAAAAAGAAAAGAAGAAAAAAATATAGCAAAGTTGAAAAGAAAGAAAAAAATTGTGAAAAAAAAAGAGGAAATAAGAAGAGAAAAAGATATCCATTCCTTGCTAGTGTGTGTTTAAATGAAAAATGCTACTTGTGAGAAGGTGTATGTGTAGAAGTTGTTGGTTTGGGTGGCTTGATGAAATTGATGATTAATTTGAATGTGATGTATTAAAGTGCTTAGGGAGGTAGTCACTATTACCATATGTATCCTACCCGCCCCTTAGCCTACATTACGACCTTTCTAAAGTCCTAGTTAATCCCGATTGGAGTGAGCTTACATTAGTGGAGTCCTACACTACGGGCAACCCTATGGTACGTTGTGTGCGACATGTGAGACTTTCATGAGAGTGAGTGAATTTATTTGTATTGCCCCCATTCTATTCATGATATTGATTTTGTGTGTGATTTTGGGGGGCACTCTTTGCTTCATATTGGTGAGGGCACGTGGTTTGCATGAGGTAGATGAAGTTGATGGCCCTTGGTTGAGTAGATAGGTGTGATTTTGTGGGAGCATGGTTGCATTAAGTTGAGTTGTGCATTTGAGCTATTTTGGGGTGGTTGTTCTCATATTTTTGGTTTTGGTAAATTGTTGGCATGTTGTGGATCCATAGTAGTCATGTGTGCATTGGTTCAATGGTCGGTATCAACCATAGTCATAGGCAGACCTGTTTTACCTAGGTTGGGGAAGTGAGAAGTGACTTACTCGAGGGCGAGCAAGGGTTCAAGTGTGGGGTGGTGATGTTTGGCATTTTATGCCTATATTTCCTTAATATTTCCGCATATTTGAGCTTGTTTTGCACTCGTTTATTAGTTGTGAATGTGGTTGTACACTGATTTTGTGTTGTGCGTGTATAGGTTGTTACGCGGTGCATTTGGAGTTTTTCGGAGCTTGATTTAGCATGAATTGGTTGAAGGATGATTGAGGATTGGATTGAGCACGCGAAGGCACGACACGGACACGATTTCGGACCACGGAAGAAGGCGAGTTGGCTGGGCACTGTGGGGCACGTGGCGCGCCCTCCACCGCACCCCACTGCCCAGCGCAGTTCCCAACATGGTGCTCCCCTAAGGCGCCCGAAATGTGGCGTTAATGATTATCTTGGGGCTTTCCGAGGCGCGGGGCGCCCGTTATAGCGCCCCGTGTGCGGTTTTTCAATTCCTATTCCGTCTAGTATTGGGTCTAAGTTATTACTAGGTGTTTGTAAACACTATAAATAGTCTTTTACTTAGTTTTTGAAAGAGAGTTGATACTTTGGAGCAATATTGAGAGCTACATACTCATTGAACAAGGGTTTATTCCTAATCTTTCATCTATTACATCATTTACTTCATTATTACACCAAATTATTGCCTTGTAATTATGAATATGTGTGGCTAAACTTTACGTTCTAGGGTTAGAGTATTACATGAAGGTTGATTGTTGAAGGTTGATTCCCATTGATTTAATCCCATAACGGGTTGCTTATTCTTTCTTGATTTCACATGTGTAATTGTTAGAGCTCGATAATTATACATTACCTATGGTTTTTAGATTGAACTCGAAAGAGGGAATTTAATTACGTAATAAGAAAGAATAGAACTAGTTTGTGAACCCGGGCATCGGGGAACCAATTTGCGGGTAGGATAGACATATACTTGCTTGCCTAGTTTAACTCATTACATGAATCTTAATGCGTACATGTGATTTAACCCATAGACATATAGGGATTGAAGTAGCTTGCATAGACTGTGAAGAACTGAAAGGTTTTCACAGTTACATTTACTCTGTCAGTTAGTAACCCGGGATTTAAGAAGTGGAATCAATTGGATACATCAACTGGATTGTTCGTAACTCTGACCCTGGACCGCTCTCTTGATATTGTTAACAACCAAAATATTTCTCATTGCTTGACTACATCTTTAGCACTTTACTTACTGCACTTTAGTTATAAAAACTCTTACAACCAAGAAAAAGACCCCTGAGTAGTTTGGAGGGATTGTTTGTTCGGTATTAGTCTGCTTAGTCCTCGTGGGAACGATATTCAATTTATCACTTTATTACTTGTCGACCGCGTATACTTGCGTGTGCGTTGGGAGCAACAAATATACACATTGATTGTGCGATAGAACACTGAAAATTTGAAGAGAAAGAGGAGCAGCCTGTGATTGAATTCTTGAACAATATTGTAGTGTTCTCGAATAGAATTAAGAGTGGACTGCTTGATTCTTAAAATTCATGATTCCCACATGTTTTTGAAAGAGTAAAACATGCTAAAATCAGGAGAAAAAAGTTTAGAAAAATCTGCTTCATTGTTGGTAGAAAGAGGAAAAAAACTTAGTCCAAATTTGAGGTGGAAAACAATTCTCATTCAAAAAGGGAGGAGTTTACCTACTTTACAAATAAGGAAATTAGTTTTTTCTAAGGATTGGAGTAGGCAAGGTCGGCTGAAACACAAGGAAATTAATATGATATATTAGAGCAGTGATTCGGAGTGAGAGAAATGCTCTCGGCGCACATTAAGCTAAGAGTTGCTAACATGAGCTGAAAACATGACTAAGCACCGAAAGACACCACTGAACACCAAAAATCCGTCGGAGGAACTGCAAACTCCGGAAAATGAATAGTTTCTAACATGAGCTGAAAACATGCCTAAGCACCGAAAGACACCGCTGAACACCAAAAATCCGCCGAATGAACTGCAAACTCTGGAAAATAAAATAATCACACAACGACCGCCGCTTACTTTTAGGAATTTCCTCCCTCCAATTCTCTCCATAGCAGAGGAGGTGGAGGACCTAGCAGTGATGCCAGAAAAAAGCAAATCCCAGCAAGTTGAAAGGGGTTGTACTGAAAATAAAGAAGAACATGTTGTCCGAAGGCTTCAATTCTCTACGACAACGAGCTCAACATCCCAATCCCTAGCTGGTAGCATATCGGGGAATAGGAACGCACAATCAGGTAAACCCTTGACCTATGTTCCTGATATGATCCTAAATATGAAGAATAGGAAATCAAGCAACAACCGATAGAATCAACGACATAAAATAAAGGGATAGAAGAGAATAGGGAAATAGATAGGAGAAAGAAAGGAATCAATCCCAAAATTGTAAGTAAATTGAAATACCACGAATACAATCAAAGATCAATATCCGAGGGGAAAGAGACTTGAACCCAAGCAATAGATCTCTCACACAAGAGAATACAAGAGAGATCCAAGAAGAGAAAAAGGGATTAAACCCATAAACACACTGTCACAAGAGTATTCTCAATCATCCAAAATCTCTAACTAGCTAAATCCTAAATTAGGCTATTTATAGTAGCTAGCTAGGTAATTACAATGATAAATGGACTAAAAAGCCCCTAATGTTAATTCCGCCAATCTTCCAGGACGTCCTTCATCGCGATCGCGCCTTGGGTGCCGCGATCGCGCCATGTAAGCTGAAGCTTCTTCGCGATAGCACTAAGCATCTTGCGATCGCGCACTTGAGCGGATTTCTTCTGCGTGATCGCTCTTGTTGCCTCGCGATCACGTGGACACATATTCCAGTGAGCTCTCAGTTGCTTGTTTAGCCAATCCGTTGACTTGATTCTTCGCTTCCAAGTCCTCTTAAAGCATTCCAAGATCTTGATGTCAAGCATGAACCCTACACGGCTTAAAGTGCTAAATCGGATCGCATCATTCCCTTATTCTTTAAAGGAATCCATCCTCGAATTTGTACCTTGCAAAACCATGACACGAATAAATACCAACTCAATAACTTTCCAAGCACTACACAACAAAAAGTATGGAAGAATACTCAGACACTCATGCTCAAAGTGCACACTCTTATGGCATAGCCAAGTATCAAAATCAACTATAAAGAATTCCTAATCCAAACATCAAAAACTTGGCTAAAAAAGTAACAATGAGCAAGTTCAATAACAAAAGAGTCTTCACTTTGAAGCTCATTCAACTCTTGCCTAGCCTCCATTGACAATTTTTTATTCTTTGTGTTGGAAGCTTTAGCAAAGTCTACTCTAAATGTATGATCAAAGCTAGAGATAGAGTAAGTAAAAAAATTGACACTAAAACTAGCATCTATTACTTTACCACTACAATCACTAGTGCCTCCCTCCTTCTTTAAGGAGCAATCTTCACCTTTGGAGGACTTTCAAATATTTGACAAGCTTTCAATAAATATTTTGGGGGTCAGCTTGATAACACCCACATAATTATCACACTTAAGCAAGTCACAAAGATCATTTTCAACAAATAGTGGGTTGGGAATACTAAAATCACCATCCAACACTTTTTCTTGCTCATTTTCAACAAACATTAGATTGTTAAATACTTTAAGACCTTGACAGAAACTACCATCCAAATCAAGAATACTATCAATTGTTTTCACATCAAGATCAAGTAATTCATTTTCACATTTTTCAAACAAAGGTGGGGTGTCATAAAACAAGCCATTTTGTTCAAGCTTATCCATTTTCACACCACTAGTATGAAATAATTCACACACACGAAAACCTTCAATTTTCTTTTCAGAAGTGTGCCCAACTAGTGTATGCTCACAATTTTTACTCTGACTATTAGCAATGCAAGATAAAGAATCATTAATTCCATAAAAGGTAAAACTATCAAGCATACTAAAGTCTCTATCAAACTCACCCAAAGGAATACAAGAGTTAGGATTAGCTTTGTTACCTTGTAGAACACCTAAAGATTCTTCTTTACCTTGGCTTTTCAAATTTAAGCTCACTTGTTCACTTGGAGACTTCACTTTGATCTCCTCCTTTTCTTCAAGGCATGGAACCACTTCCAATGAAGGATTCCCATATTTAGCACCTCCAAGCATACATTCAAAAGACATAAAACAACTAGAGAAATAAGAAAGGTTAGAATTATAAGAATAAGTAAAATCCTCACCCTCACTCTTTTGTTTTTCCTCTTTCTTTTATCTCATTTTTTCTTCACACTCTTCTGTCTT
The DNA here is from genome assembly GCA_029990175.1 of Petunia secreta. Classification (NCBI taxonomy): domain Eukaryota; kingdom Viridiplantae; phylum Streptophyta; class Magnoliopsida; order Solanales; family Solanaceae; genus Petunia; species Petunia secreta. The sequence continues at coordinate 61,346,821 of JARKIP010000010.1, forward strand.
TTTTGTGACAACTCAGTCACTTCACTTAACTCAAGCTCTCATTTTTCCTCTCTTTGAGTTGTCACTTTTCACTCCCTTACTCCTCTAAATCTTTTCTCTCAAGTTCATTTGGACTAGGACATGTGCCAAGAATCCCTTTGGAAGGAGTAGGAGTACTCTTCACCTCAACTTTCAACTTGACACCACTTGTAGTGCCAATTTTTCTACCACTCTCCAACTCACATTTCTTGACTTGTCTCCAAGGAGCAAAGTCATAGCACCTCCTATTCATTCCCACATAGTACATGTCCCTTGATGCATTGTATTGAAACTCCTTGTTTTGTATCCGCGGTTTTCCCAACCATACATAACTATAGTGCAAAGGGTACACTTCACAACAAAACTTTGCTACTTTATCAATCCATGCTCCATTATTCTCATAAGGAGTTACCAATTTATAACAAGGTAGCCTCAATTCCTCAACCAAAAGTAGAGCTAATGCAATTTACATCAATGTTATCAACTCATAGAATATAACCTCCATATCCTTCTATACTAATGGTAAATATACTTAGCTTCTTCTTGTGTCCATTTTTATAGTAATAGCTGAATGAATCCTCACTAGTAGTTGGACCACAAGAAGCATTCATCCCACTTGACTTTCCACCATATCCTGCCAAACCTCTCAAAGCATTGTTAGACCAAGACAAACCATTGCGAGCGCAAGTAGCACTTTCTCTCGCCCTTTACCTCATATTTCCTCTCACATAAGAATTAGAGTCATTGAACATTTTAGAGCAATTAGGAAATAAGCTCTCTTTTTCTTATGGAGCGATTACCACTTTTTTTCAATTTAATAGAAAGACCACTACTACTCGTTTATTTTTAGAAACACAAAGAGAAGTTGCAAATGAACAACCTCTATAATAAACTTCATCATCAATTCTCTCTATGTCACTATCTTTATTTTCATGTTCATCACAAGAAGAGTAAGTAGGAACATTGTACCTTGAAGCGTCACTATTATCATCTCCAAGACTAGAAGCATAGGAGTTTTCATCATCACATTCATACTCATAAGCCTCATAGTCTTCACGAGCTCCATGATCACTATAGTGACTCGCCTCATCACCAAAAGAGCCATAGTTCCCCGAATCATCATAGCAACTTCCACCATCATCATAGGAACCATAGTCTCCATAATCATCATAGCAACTCCCGTCATCTCCATAGGAGTCATAACCTCCGCATTCATCTTCCGAGGACATAGTTGCAAAAGTAAAGAGAAAGGGACCTCACAAATTCACTCCCTCACGTGTATCACTCAATATATGATCACTAAATTTTCTTTCCACATGTATATACACTTATGGTCAATGGCTTTTCTGACCACACTATAATGTTCTTACAACTCAAGCCTTTTTCCACTCAAGGGCTCCCTTAATTTCTTCAAGGTTATACCACTTCAAATTCTCAAGGTAAGTATCCACGCCTCAATTCGGAATGTTATAAGACACGAAAGAAACGGAAAAAGACACACAAACGGACTGGGAACAAGTAAACTATGCAATGAAAGTAAAAAGAGAAAAGCACGAATCAAATTGGAACGAAACGAAATTGGAATTGGATAAAATTTTGTGTGTGATCTAGAAACTTAATGTATTTTATGATATGAAAGGGGTTTGGGTGATTTGATATCGTTTAGGGGCTGTTCCGAGCAATCTGTGAAGTGACTGATTTTTATTCAGTGTTGTCGCGTTATTTCAGGCGCTATCGCGAAGAGAAATCAACAACTCTTTGCTGCCGCCGTGCGATTGCGAAAAGCAATAAATCACCAGACCTACGATCGCATTAGAAGGCGTGCTATTGCGAAAAATAAATTCTGGGTCTGATGCAGATCTTGAAGCCCAAATTTCTGAAAATTTTCTTCACTTGATTCTTTTTCTTCAAATTTGAGATATAACCTCCTTATAAGTGCTTGAACAAAATCCAATGATCAATTCTTTAAGAAAAATATCCAAATCGAAAAAGCCCCAAATCAATTGTTGAAGAACTTAAAGAATCCTAGTTTTTTATTCTTCAAATTGATGCCCCAAACGTTGTTTATTGTTCAATTCCTTCAAGATACAGCTTTTAGAATCATCAACCAATAATTGGGAACAAAGATTTCATCCAAAGAAACACTAAATCTAGACTCAAATTTTGGGATTTTTTTTGTTTTTTGTTTTTTTTGGGTGATTTTCATATTTAGAAAATCAAAAATTTGACAGTGTTTGTAGAAAAAAACACCAATCCGAGCTCTGATAGCAAATAATATGATCCTAAATACGAAGAATAGGAAATCAAGAAACAATCGATCGAATCAACGACATAAAATAAAGGGATAAAAGGGAATAGGGAAATAGATAGGAGAAAAAAGGAATCAATCCCAAAATTGTAGGTAAATTAGAATACCACAAACAAACAGTAATACCCTATTAATACGAATATAAATACAATCAAAGACCAGAGACTTGAACTCAAGCAATGGATCTCTCACATAAGAGAATCAAAGAGAGATCCAAGAAGAAGAAAAGGGACTAAACCCATAAACATACTCTCACATGAGTATTCTCAATCATCAAAAATCTCTAACTAGCTAAATCCTAAATTAGCCTATTTATAGTAGCTAGGTAATTACAATGATAAATGGACTAAAAAGACCCTAATATTAATTCCGCCAATCTGCCATGACATCCTTGTTGCTCCCAAACGCACACGCAAGTATACGTGGTCGACAAGTAATAAAGTGATAAATCGAGTATCGTTCCCACGAGGACTATTCAGACTGAATCCTATCAAACAATTTATATAAACTATTCAGGGATCTTTTCCAATGGTTGAGATTTTACTAACTAATTGCAATAATTAAAACAAGTAATTGAGATCAAGTATTTGAGAGCAATTTATGGATTGTTATCAATAATGGAGAAACGGTCCAGGGTCAGAGTTACAAACAATCCAGTTGAGTTTTCCAGTTGAATCTACTTCTTGATTTCCTAGATTGCTAACTAACAGGTTAATTGTACCCGTGAAAACCTTTCGATTCTTCACGGTCTATGCAGGCTACTCCAATCCCTATATGTCTATGGGTTGAATCACGTGCACGCATTAACGATCCTGTGATTAGTTAAACTAGGCAAGCAAGTATATGTCTATCCTACCCGCGAATTGGTTCCCCGATGCCCGGGTTCACAAACTAGTTCTATTCTTTCTTATTTGCGTTCATAAATTCCCTCTGTCGAGTTCAATCTAAGAACCGTAGATAGTGTTCAATTATCAGGCCTCAATAATCAAACAATTATTATCAAGAAAGAATAAACAATTCGTAATGGTAAATCAATATATAGAAATCAACTTTCAAACATCAACCTTCATGTATTTACTCTAACTCGAGAACGAACAAACTATAGAATTAAAGAGAAGAATAAGAGAAAGAGAGAAAGAACTTGTGTAGAAGACATCTAGGGCTCCTCCCCTCTCCTCCAAAACTTGCTCCAAAGTCTCCACTCCTATGAAAAACTAAGTAAAAGAGTGTTTATAGAGTTTACAAACACATAGTAATAGGTTAGACCCAAGCCTAGACGAAATAGGAAGTCAAAATTCGCTCCAGGGGCGCCATAACGGGCGCCCCGCGCCCCCGATCGCGCAACACTAGGCAGAAGACGTCGAAAGTCTCACGCTTTTGGGCTGCGTCGCACAAGAAAACGCGCAGGGACTCTGGGCGCGGTGGGGCATGCCCTACAGCGCCAGGCCAATTTTCGTGTTTTCTCGCTTCTTTGCTCGCTCGTGTCGTGCCTTCGTGTGCTCGATCCAATCCTCAATCAAAATCCAATCTTTTCTTGCTTAATCATGCTCTTTAAAGCTCCAATTACACTGCATAACAACCTACGCACGCACGACATAAAATCAGTGTAAAACCATAGTCACAAACTATAAAACGAGCGAATAAAGTATCCAAACGCAAGGAAATATTAAGGAAATATAGGCATAAAATGCCAAACATCACCACCCCACACTTGAACCCTTGCTCGCCCTCGAGCAATCACAAATAACTCCCAACCTAGGTAAAACAGGTCTGCCTATGACTATGGTTGATACCGATCATTGAACCAATGCACACATGACTACCATGGATCCGCAAACATGCCAACAATTTACCAAAACCAAAAATATGAGAACAACCACCCCAAAATAGCTCAAATGCACAAACTCAACTTATTGCAACCATGCTCCCACAAAATCACACCTATCTACTCGATCAAGAAGCCATCAACTTCACCTATTTCATGCAAACCATGCGCCCTCACCAATATGAAGCAAGAGAGTGCCCCCCAAAAATCACACACAAAACCAATATCATGACTAGAACAGGGGCAATACAAATGAATTCACTCACTCTCATGAAAATCTCACATGCCACGCACAATGTACCATAGGCTTGCCCGTAGTGTAGGACTCCACTAATGTAAGCTCACTCCAATCGGGATTAACTAGGACTTTAGAAAGGTCGTAATGTAGGCTAAGGGGCGGGTAGGATACATATGGTAATAGTGACTACCTCCCTAAGCACTTTAATACATCACAATTAATTAAGCACAAATCTCATCAAGCCACCCAATCAACTCTTCTACACATACACATTCTCAACAAGTAGCATTTTTTCTTTTAAGCACACACTAGCAAGGAATGAATATTCTTTTCTCTTTTTTTTTCTTTTTCCACAATTTTTTTCTTTTCTTTTCAACTTTGCTATATTTTTTTCTTTTTCAAATTCATCCAACCTTGCCAATGCTTTCCACTACTTCACAATTTTTACAATTATTCCCCTTCATTAGTTCCACTCAAAAACCTCCCAATTCCAACCACAACTCCAACATAACAACACAATATCAATAAAGTGCTTAAGGAGTAAAGGGCCAAAAGAGACAATTAGAACAAATGGGTAGGCTCGGGGTGTGGGTACCAACAAAAAGGGTCAAAGAAATCACAACAACAATTTTTTTTCAAAGTATATATGTAAGGGTAGGCTAACAAAAAGAAGGCCTTGTATCATTTCCCGACTAGAGCAAACCTAGGATTTCGCTTTGCACACACACGGGGCAAGTTCTAGACATTAACATGCAACATGGAGTAAACAAGAATATGCCTCACACACACATAGCACATGGTCCACACAAAGAGGTTCCATCAACAACTCACAACTAAGCTTCTAGAATGCAACTTGTGGAAATTTAAGCACTCATGCACAAAGGTTAACAATCAAGTCAAGCAAGCGGACTCAAGCATCTCAAGGGGGTCGTTCCAATTTTTCCTAGGCATGCATCAAAATTAAAACTCAAGGACACCACAAATAGCACATGCAATCAAGTCCAAGTCCACCGGTATCAAACAAATCAAAGGCACCTAGCATTCTACCTCTTCCTTTCGCCTCGGGTCACCTATACTAACTATTCTAATCCTAAAAAAATAAAAACTACCCGGTTCAAAGGCCTTCCCGTGGAAAAGAACCGAGGCCATAAGAAAAACCACGGGGTGGATGACATGTACCACTAATAAAAACTAAAAGGAAAATCTTTTTGAAATTTTTCATTGGTTTTCTAATAATTTTTTTTTTCATTTATTAAAGCAAGAAACAAATCAAAATAAAGTCAAGTGACAAAAGAAAAATCCTATGGTACATGCATCCCTAACCTCAAAAATAGATAAAGGGTAGTTCCCCACCCCACACTTAAACTAAGCACTGTCCTCAGGGCTAAAAATAAGCAAGCGCAAGGTAAAGAAAACTTCCCTGAAGATTCTAGTCCTTGGTGCTAGCATCCTCCAAGCTTCCATATAGTATGAGGTACTCAGACTTCCCCCAACAGATCATCAACATTAGGCAAGGGTGAGGACACCCCACACTTAGCCTCGACATTACATGAACCTGCAATCCAAGGAAAAACAAAAACTACGTGACACTATAAAATAAATAATACAAGTACAAACTCGGGTTGCCTCCCGAGAAGCGCCTTAGTTAACGTCGTGGCACGACGACACTTTTAGCTCACTTCCAGCCTTTATGTCTTCTCTTCTTACGCCGAACTTTTACTTTCTTCCCTTCTTTTAGAGAACCCATCTTCAACTTCACATGTGGTTTACTTCCATCTTCTTGTTTGACACATTCAATCATAGAGCACTCTTCCACCTTAGCTATGTGCTCCTTCCCATTATAAACCTTGAAAGTAACTTTTTCTCCATGCGCTCTAACAGTCATCTCACCCAGCTCCATGTCAATAAGTGCCTTCGAGGTGACTAAGAATGGTCTCCCCAAAATGATTGGAGCTTCTCGGTCCTCTTCATAATCTAGGACTACAAAATCAGCAGAGAATGTAAACTTACCAACTTTTAGCAACACATCCTCCAACTTACCATCAGGGTGAGTGAGAGATCCATCCGCCATCTTAAGAGTAACTGAAGAGGGCTTGATTGCTCCTAGCCCCAACCTTTTGCAAACAGACAGAGGCATGAGATTTATGCTCGCACCCAAATCACACAAGGCACCAGTGATATTATGCCCTCCAATGGTACAGGGAATAGTAAACCTCCCAGGATCTTGAAGTTTTGGAGGTAGCTTGCTCAAGATTGTGCTACACTCCTCAACTAAATCAACTGTATCTATCTCTTGAGGCTTTTTCTTCTTGACTAAAATCTCTTTTAAGAACTTCACAAAGGATGGCATCAATTCAAACACATCAGTCAAAGGAATATTAACTTGAAGTTCTTTCAACATACTCACAAATTTTTGATACTGGGCCAGATCCTTCGATGGTAATAGTCTCTGCGGGAATGGTGGAGGTGGCAGAGGTGCCTCCTTTCTCTCTTCTTTCTTCTTTACCTTCTCCACTTTTTCAACTTTTTCTATCTCAGCTCTCTCCTCGGACTTGGCCATCAGCTCTCCACCTTCTATTAAAGTCACTGCAAGACATTGTTCAGGCTCTTTTTTCATAGTGCTTATTTCTCCCACCAACTGCCCCAACTGGTGCTCTAGGTTCTTGTGAGCATTGGCAAGATCATGTATGGCTTGTGCATGGGCTGCAGTGTCAGCTATCATTCTCTGCTGGCCTGCCATTATCTGCTTTAGCATATCTTCAACTGAACTGCTAACCTGCTGTGGTGGAGCTGGAATTGGGTGGTAATTATTCGGGGCTCTCGTATTGCTTTGATAATACCCATTACCAAACTGGTTTTGACCCTGCAGCCTGTTTTGATTACCCACGTAATAAACTGACTCTGGATTAGAAGAGCAAACCTCTGTAGCATAGTCTTGACCACAAACCTCACAAAAGCTCTGGAGTTGTTGCACTGGAGCCACTGGTTGCTGAGCCTTTTGCAGAGCTAACTTGCTAATTTGACTGGAAATAGCATCCATCCTCGCCCTTAGCTCTGAAACTGCATCTAACTGAAGTACCCCTGCAGGTTTCTGCGTAATAGCTCTACTATCTCCCTGCCAATCAGGATTGCTCTGCGAAAACTTGTCAAGTAAATCATAAATCTGATCAAAATTTAAGGCCAGTACTTGGCCTCCAGCAGCAGCATCAACCACGATCTTAGTGTGTTGGTTCAGCCCCTCAACAAAAGTGTGTGCAACAACCTCATTGGATTGGTTGTGGTGTGGACAATCTCTCAATAGAGCTTTGAATCGCTCCCAGGCTGAATACAAGGATTCTCCTTCTAACTGTCTGAAGGACATAATTTCGCTCCTCAGCCGGGCTGTCTTGGCAGACGGATAAAATTTAGCCAAGAACTTCTTAGCCAAATCCTCCCAAGTAGTGATAGACCCAGACTTTTCAGCCTTTAACCACTTCTTTGCTGCCCCAATCAGTGAAAACGGGAACAACGTCAAGCGAACATAATCAGTAGGAACACCCGCTGGTGTATAAGTATCACTGATCTCCAGAAAGTTCTGAATGTGTTGCTGCGGATCCTCATGAAGTAATCCACCATATTGTCCAGTCACATGCAGCAACTGAATCATGCCGGACTTAATCTCAAATCCCCCGGTGATAGCGGGCTTAACTATGCTCGATGCTACTCCCTCCAGGCTGGGGAGAGCAACATCTCGCACAGCTAAAGCTTGGTCTTCTGCCATTCCTGTAGGTAAAGATCAAGCAGGACCTAATACCTGAAACAGCACAAAACTCAAAACAAAAATTAAACCTGAATAGTAAGTAATAAACTGTTCAAAAAGAAATCAGTCAATAATTAGTCCCCGGCAACGGCGCCAAAAACTTGTTGCTCCCAAACGCACACGCAAGTATACGTGGTCGACACGTAATAAAGTGATAAATCGAGTATCGTTCCCACGAGGACTATTCAGACTGAATCCTATCAAACAATTTATATAAACTATTCAGGGATCTTTTCCAATGGTTGAGATTTTACTAACTAATTGCAATAATTAAAACAAGTAATTGAGATCAAGTATTTGAGAGCAATTTATGGGTTGTTATCAATAATGGAGAAACGGTCCAGGGTCAGAGTTACAAACAATCCAGTTGAGTTTTCCAGTTGAATCTACTTCTTGATTTCCTAGATTGCTAACTAACAGGTTAATTGTACCCGTGAAAACCTTTCGATTCTTCACGGTCTATGCAGGCTACTCCAATCCCTATATGTCTATGGGTTGAATCACGTGCACGCATTAACGATCCTGTGATTAGTTAAACTAGGCAAGCAAGTATATGTCTATCCTACCCGCGAATTGGTTCCCCGATGCCCGGGTTCACAAACTAGTTCTATTCTTTCTTATTTGCGTTCATAAATTCCCTCTGTCGAGTTCAATCTAAGAACCGTAGATAGTGTTCAATTATCAGGCCTCAATAATCAAACAATTATGATCAAGAAAGAATAAACAATCCGTAATGGTAAATCAATATATAGAAATCAACTTTCAAACATCAACCTTCATGTATTTACTCTAACTCGAGAATGAACAAACTATAGAATTAAAGAGAAGAATAAGAGAAAGAGAGAAAGAACTTGTGTAGAAGACATCTAGGGCTCCTCCCCTCTCCTCCAAAACTTGCTCCAAAGTCTCCACTCCTATGAAAAACTAAGTAAAAGAGTATTTATAGAGTTTACAAACACATAGTAATAGGTTAGACCCAAGCCTAGACGAAATAGGAAGTCAAAATTCGCTCCAGGGGCGCCATAACGGGCGCCCCGCGCCCCCGATCGCGCAACACTAGGCAGAAGACGTCGAAAGTCTCACGCTTTTGGGCTGCGTCGCACAAGAAAACGCGCAGGGACTCTGGGCGCGGTGGGGCATGCCCTACAGCGCCAGGCCAATTTTCGTGTTTTCTCGCTCCTTTGCTCGCTCGTGTCGTGCCTTCGTGTGCTCGATCCAATCCTCAATCAAAATCCAATATTTCCTTGCTTAATCATGCTCTTTAAAGCTCCAATTACACTGCATAACAACCTACGCACGCACGACATAAAATCAGTGTAAAACCATAGTCACAAACTATAAAACGAGCGAATAAAGTATCCAAACGCAAGGAAATATTAAGGAAATATAGGCATAAAATGCCAAACATCAATCCTTCATCGCAATCGCGCCTTGGGTGTCGCGATCGTGCCATGTGAGCTAAAGCTTCTTTGCGATAGCACTAAGCATCTCGCGATCGCGCACTTGAGTGGACTTCTTCTGCGCAATCGATGCTGTTGCCTCGTGATTACGTGGACACATATTCCAATGAGATCTCAGTTTCTTGTTTGGCCAATCCTTTGACTTGATTCTTGGCTTCCAAGCCCTCTTAAAGCACTCCAAGCTCTTGACGTCGAGCATGAACCCTTCATAGCTTAAAGTGCTAAATCTGATCGCATCAGTTCCTCCTACTACACAAGATGGAAAAATTGTAGTCAAAACTGATAAGAATGAAGTGAAAGAACATGAGGAAATCTGGAAAACTGCACATATAGGGTATGTAATAGGAGACATGCGTTATGCAAAATCCATGGAAAATTATGTTCGCAATATCTGGAATTTTGTGGAGAAACCAAAGGTATTCAAGCATGATGAGGGCTATTTCATCTATAAATTCAGGTTAATTGGGATACAAACTTCTACTTCGATCCTGAGTGCTTGACTGTCATACCCCTATGGGTTTTCTTCCCAGTGTTACCGTGGGGTACTGGTCTGAAGAAGCTTTAAGAAAAATTACTAGTGCAGTAGGGAAGCCTCTTTACACAAATAAGGTCACGATAAATTTTGATAGAGTTTCATATGCTAGAACACTGGTTGAGGTGTATATATCCCAACCTCTGATAGAGTGCATTGAGATTGACACTCTTGGTGGAACCTTTACCCAAATTGTAGACTATGATTGGAGACCTAAATTTTGCATTGATTTCATCAAATTTGGGCATGACCAAACAAATTGTTGGAGGGCAAAAGGAAAAGAGATACAGGAAGGGACAAAGAAAGATGAACATGGTGAGTTCCAGGTGCCAAAGAAAAAATGAAAAAGAGGGAACAAAAAGAAAGAACAATATGCCAAAATAGCATGGCAGGCTAAGTCACTACAGGCTGAGCAAGCAAAGTAACTAGTGACTGAGCAAGTAAAGCAGCCGGAGAAGCAAGTGCAGCAAAATACAGATGCACTTGCTGCACTTGCTTCCCCATCCTTCAAGCCATTGGAGAAGACATCAAATTTGTTACCAGTTTGGATTATTGTTCCTTGTTGTACTCCTGGCTCAGATGAACATCTTCCCTGACTGAGCTTATCTGGACTCTTCTCTTTTTGCACTGGAATACTTGCTAGCTTCTTATCTGGGTTGTTTTGCAATTGTGTTTTTACTAGCTGCTTATCTAACTTATTGAACCAAATTCTCCCATTCCTGACCTGGAATATAAGTGGGCTGAAGAAGCCCTATAAGCAAAAGAAGTTGAGACTCTGTTCGCAAAGAAATAAAATAGATTTTTTTGCTGCCTAGAAACTAGAGTCAAAGAACAAAAAGCAAAAAAAAAAAATAAAATATTGAATAAGTCACTAGGGGCTGGAGCTACTCCTGTAACTATACCCAGGCCAGGAATGGGAGAATTTCGTTGATGTGGCAAGCAAAGATGCAAGTGTAGATGCTAGTACTACATGAACAATTCATGCACTGTCATGTGGAGGAAAGCTCAGGGGGTTCTCTTCACTATTAACAGTTGTGTATGCATAAAATGAGGTATAGCACAGAGAAGTGCTATGGAATGATCTTATTCAGCTAGGATCCTCAATTAGCTCAAACTAGTTGCTGAGTGGTGATTTCAACAATGGTCTTTCTGCCGATGATAAACTTGGAGGGCTAGTGCTCAATTCAAAGATCCAGGGCTTCAAATACTGTATTGACACTTTGCAGTTGACACCATTAAAGGCACTGGGGTGTCAATTTACTTGGTGCAATAAACAGAAAGATGATAGAAGAGTATCCACTAAAATTGACTGGGATTTGGGGAACTTCCCATGGATGCAGAATTATGGGCATATAGAGGCTGATTTTCTACATACTGGAGTGTCAGATCATTCCCCTATCCTCATAAAGTGCTACACTCAGACTAAATTGCACCCTAAGCCATTTAAACTGTATGACACTATCTTGAATCACCCTGACTTTGCACACATAGTACAAAAAGTATGGCATCAGAACCATTCTGCTGCACCAATAAGCAAACTGTGGGAGAAGCTAAAAGCTTAAGGGGCAAGCTGAAGCCACTAAACATAGTGATGGCTTCCTACAGCCAGAGACTCAACCAAGCTAGATAGCAACTAGAGATAGTGTAGGCCAATATTGCTAGGAACCCTTATGATCCTGACTTGCTAACCAAGACAGAAACATATTATTAGAAGTTGAAAAGTGGAGAACTGTACAGGAACAAGTACTAAGGTAGAAGTCAAGAGCTTTGTGGATTGTTTCTGGGGGCTCGAATTCAAAATATTTCCATGCTCAATGGAAGATGGGAAACCAGAAGTAGTATCACCTCTATCTACAATAACTGATGCAAGGAAACTAGAAGAGGAATTTGTTGCAGTATCCACTGGTATTATAGGGAGGAAATAGTTGCAGCCATAAAGAAATGCCATGTGAGAAGGCCCCTGGTGTGGATGGGTTTGCTATTGAATTCTTTACAAAATATTAGGAGGAGGTGTAGGAGGATGTACAGATGCAGTGCTGCAGTTCTACAGATCAGGCAAGCTCTTACAAACCATAAACTGCACTGCTATTACACTGGTTACTTAGATCCAAAACCCCACCACAGTCAAAGATTACAGGCTAATTTCCTGTTGCACAACAATATACAAGATTATTTCAAAAGTTCTGACAAACAAAATAAAGGAGGTCATTCATGGAATTATAGGAAACTCTCAATCAGCTTTCAGTTAAGGTAGGAGCATCCAAGACAACATCATGTTTAGCCATGAGCTTTTTAAAAGCTATACTAGGAAAGAGATGTCTCCTAGATTTGTACTAAAGGTTGATCTTCGGAAAACTTATGACACACTTGAGTGGAGTTTCTTACTGAGAGTTATGGAAGACCTGGGGTTCCATTTCAAGTTCATTCAATAGGTGAAGGAATGCATATCCACAATATCCTACTCCCTAGTACTAAATGGAGGTCTAGTCAAACCACTCAAGGGTAAGAGAGGTATCAAATAGGGTGATCCTATGTCACCATTATTGGGGACAGACAGACCGCTAAAAGGGCAGTTTTTCCGCCTTCGTACTACCAAAAAATGAGATTCTTGCCGAATCCGAGTTTGCTGCTCCAACCATTACCAAACTAATACTGTTTTTCATTGCAATGGAATATCTTCAAAGAGAAATGAACCTGCTGATACACAATGGGGATTTTAACTTCCACCCAAGATGTAGGAAGCTGGGTGCAACTCATACCTGTTTTGCAGATGATCTCTTGATGTTTTGCAGGGGTGATTTGGAATCAATGAGACTGCTTAACAACACATTCTTGAAGTTCTCAAGGGCTTCTAGGCTGTAAGCAAATATTGATAAGAGCTTTATTTACATGGCTAGGATGACAACAGAAACAAGGCAGGAAATACTACGAACACTGGGATTTGTGAAGGCACACTACGTTTCAGGTACCTGGGGATCCCTCTAGCTTCTAAGAAGCTAAATGTCAACCAGTATGCTCTACTAATTGAAAAGATCACTAATAGAATGACATGCTGAACTACAAAAATATTATCATATGCTGGAAGGCTCCAAATGATGAAAGTTGTGGTTTTTGGAATGCAGACCTACTAGGCACATATTTGCATCATCCCCAAGAAGGTGATCAAAGTGATAGAGGCAATGTGCAGGACATTTTTGTAGACATGCAACATCACCATCTCAAAGAAGGCACTAGTTGCTTGGGAGAGAATATGCCAACCCCAAGTCACAATAAAAGGATTTAGGACAAGACCAAGTCAAAAGTTAATTAGTTTAAGTGAGGGTTGAAGTGTATTATTTAAAAACTTGTGGGTATAATAAAAAGTCTTTATATTTACAATAACACCCCACATTTTAAAAAAATCAAATATTACATTTCCCCCCTTCCCACCCACTTTTTCACTCTCTTCCCCGATTTAAATCATTTCAAATTTTATTTCTCTCTCTTCTCTTCTTTCTCGACTGATGTATATACATCTATTTATTAGAGTGGTGGAGGGCTGTGGGGTGATTGTGGAGGGTGGTAGAAGGTGGTGGTTCGTGGTGAAAGGTGGTAGGAGGTGGCGGTGAGTGGTGGAGGGTGGTAGAAGGTGATGGTGAGTGGTGGAGGGTGGTGAACGATGGTGGTGGAGTGGTGGATGGGCCGGGGGCCGATGGGGTGGGGGGCTGAGGGGAGGGGAGATGAGAGGTAGGGGCTTTGTGTAAATAAAAAAACTTGAGGGGCTTTTAAAATGTTAGTCATTAGTACTAATCTTAAAAGTGTCCTTCTCACCTATTTTTTGAGACTTGAGTCTCTTTTAACTATTTAAAGAATTGGGAGTCCTTCTCACCGAAAAACCCCAAGTCACTAGAGGACTCAATAAAATCAACTTGAACCTATGGAACAGAGCAACTGTAATCAAACAATTATGTGCTATTGAGAATAAGAAGGATTGTCTCTAGATAAAGCGGGTATATGCCTACTATATAAAAAGTAATAGGGCTGAACGTTGTATTATCCCAAGTACTGCATCTTTGGTAGTAAGTAAAGTACTAGAGTCGAGGAGGATTGTCATCCAAGACACAAGGTTGCAGGGGGGCTAAGTATGAGGTTATTGTAGATGCAAGACAGGGTAGGTAAATTCTCTATTAAGAAGATGTACCAACACCTATTGCCTCTGTATCCTAAGGTACATTAGAGAAGCTTGATCATGCAACACTCTATACACCCGATATTTAAATTCACATTTGGCTAGCTATACAGCGCATGTTAGCTATAGTAAACAGGTTGTTGAAATTCGATATATAGGTGCCTATGGACTGTGTATATTGTGAGAATGATATGGAAACTCTAGATCATCTATACTTCCAATGGTCAGTAACAAGTGCATTATGGGCGAGGTTGAAAAGTTTGCTAGGTATTAATAGGGCTACAGCCGACAGGGAGAGTGAAATATACTGGATGAGTCAGCTAGCAAGAAAGAAAACTGGGAAAAGACAAATCGTGCGCGCAGTCTTTGCTATGATGGTTTATGTGATATGGAGGGAAAGAAACAAGATTAGATTTCAGAAAGGATCATATGATATGAACAACATCTGCAGGGAGATAACAATTCATACCCACATGGGAGGCAACAACTTCAGGAGATAGGAACGTACACTTTAGGAGTTAGCAACAGGACCTTAGTGATTAGCTCATTTACTGTCTATTTTTTTGTCTTATTTATTGTCTGTAATAGTCTAGCTAGGAATAGTGGATAGTCAGTATCTACTGCTTTGTAATGATCTATTTTGGTTGAAATAAAATTTTAGCTTTACCAAAAAAAAAAAAAAACACAAGGAAATCAGTCAAGGAAAAAACATGGGAAGTTATTGGACAATTAGTAAAAGTTATCCAAATTTGAATTGGAAAGCAAAGTTGAAAGGGAAAAACTTATTCCAACCGAAGGCTTAGGCGTCCAAAAGGATGGGGAAAAGCTAATTCTTCCTAGTATTTCCATATTTTTTTATAGAAAAACTTCTAGTTAGTATTTCTTGAGTATTTCTTCTACTCAAAAATACTAACTTTTGAGCTTTTAAGAAATTCGTGCTTGCTGAATTTTTTCAAACTTTCGTAGAACTTTCTTAACTTCAAGTACTTACTTTAAAAGAGTCATCCGTCTATAAAGTTACTTAAAATCCATTCCAAAGCAATATTTGGACATACTAGTGGTGATTTTGCACCTTGGTTCTTAATAGATAATGGGAAATCGTTGGGTCGGGGTATTTGGCGTGTGAAATTGAAAGAGTGTGAGTGCTACCACTAAAAATGACGGAGAGCAAGTGAGGTTGTTTATACTAACCTTCCTCATCCCCATTTTCGTGATATGTCTTTTGTAGGTATATGGAGCCATAAGGGATGAGTTGGAGGGAAAGAGCTTTTACTACACTCCAACCACTAGGAGAATATCTTATAGATACTTTGCGAAGGACGACCGATCTCATGATGGTGCGATAAGGTATGAGACTTTGTTGCACTTGGTGCACCTATGTAAGATACTGGGGGGGGGGGATGAATAGTGTCCTTACCCGATATTCAAATCCTAAAACTTGCTTTTAACTTTCAGCGCCTAACTTACAAAGAACCAAGTTCCTTGCAAGTTTCACCTATCTCTGAAACTAAAAAACTTGCGGAAACGTAAAGAACACAGAGATTTTTACGTGGAAACATCCTTGCTCAAGGGATAAAAAACCATGACCCAAACTCTTGGGATTTTAACTCTTCCACTAAAGGAAAACCCGAGCAAGTTTTAGACAACAATGTAATGTAATCAAGGAACTAGAACACCCTAGTACCTAGAACCTTCCAAGCCACACGTTAGTTGGTAAGGTTACCTCTACTTAACCATAAAAAGTAATCTCTACTTAATGCTTCTAAAAAAGGTTATAGATTACAACTCAGTAGCCTATAACAAAGAAACCAAAACAACAAACTTATCTATGAAACTGCTCCTTCGTAAGGTTATGCTGCTCAGCCTTTGTTCTTGCACACAAAGCTTCTCACGATCTGATTGTACTTGATATGCTCTGTTGAGATGTCTTTTGTGCGTCGTGATTCTGGCCGAATTAACTAGTATATATAGGCACTAGACTTAGCCGGATCCAACTAAGTTTAGGAATTCTTTTTCTTTTTGGAATCAGTTTTAAACAAGGTTACCCATATTTCCTTATTTAAAACCTAAGTTAATTGCCTTAGTTCCCAATCCATTCTCGTTTAGGAACCGCGTCCTTCTCAGCACCGCTTCTAGCTTCTTCAACTTCCAGTAGGATTGGAAGTTTGACTCTTTGACTCCAGCTGTTCTCTTCTTTCCTTCTTCAGCTCCGACTAGATTAACCCGTTGAACAGCTGATCTTCGCACCTCGACTGTGAACCTTTCCGTGGTCCACTTAGCACGAGGTCCTTTTTCATCTTCAAAACTCATCCTTCAATAAATTCCCCCTTTTTGATGATGACAAACCATGTTATCTCACCGAGGGTTTATACTCTCAAGAACCTGTAAAAATCAACCACTAACCTCGAAACAAGGGTAATAACAGTTAGGCGAATGTAGGTCACAAACATATAATGAACTAACCAACATCTAACTTCCCCCTTTTGGCATCATCGAAAAGTTTCACAGTTGTAAGAACCTGCTCAACTTAAATTAAGTCTAATTAACTCTAGTGCCAAAGGCGGCAAGCCAACCTTTAAATGTCAGGAACTTGTTTCAGAGAATAAATACTAGCAAATAGGATATTTATAACAATAAAAAGTGCCAAACCGGCATAAAACATCCAAACATCATTCAAAATATCACAAACCGAAATATAAAATTGTCTTAAAAATAGGCCATAAAAGAACCAGGAAGGGACTAGGGAAAGGAACTGGTTTAGAATTCGGGAATATCAGGGATGTTAAAGTGAGCAACTAACAAGGAGAGGCAACACGAGTTTCCTTCTCTTTCACGTTCCAGCTCTGCATCCAGCCTTGTGCTTTCAGCATTCATCCAGGCCAGCTCATCATTTTGCCTTTCAAGCTGCCTCCTGAACCCTTCAATCCTCCTATCTATTCTATTGTTGCTCCTTTCATCTGCATCCTCTTCCATATGCTCTGGTTCATCAGCAGGTTCACCATCCAACACATAGTCACAGGATTTAAGAATGTTTCTCCCAAATAAGTCATTATGGTCCGGCTCAGTCCACTTACCAACAGGCACCCCAAAGAAATCAAACACCTTCCCCAGAAGAAACCCATAGACCAGCGCATGTTTGCCTAACCCCATATCAGCTATCCTACCTATGTGCTTAATCATCAATTTAGGCAGATTAATACGAACCTCTCGATCTAGCAGGTCCATATAGGTCATATCAAGAAAGTTGGCCTCACTCCTCCTTTTTGTCCTCTGCAGTAGGTTCTTCAGCACAAACTCAAAGAGCAATTGGTAGAAGGGTTGCATTGCCTTCTTCTTTACTTGTGTAGCCCTTGCCAGTGTAGGTCTCCTTGCAAATTTTTGGGTCACCTCCAAAGAAGACACACCATCTCCTCTAGCCGGCCACGAGTTCCTCATATACTCGTTGTAGCCCTGAGAGTGAACACCCAAAATCTCACCCAGTTCTGCACTATCAAACTGGATCACCAGCCCCTTGACTATGGTTGTCACAATACCTTCACTCACTGTGCAATTGGAATAAAATTCTCGAACCTATTAATCCCTCAGCTGTCTAGCACGATCACTGAATAGGTTCAACAAACCCTGAGCCCTCAACTTGGCACCAACCTGAGTCATTCCCTCAAGCTCCAGGTCAGTGAGAATTTACCCTTCACCATTGGTACACCTCTAAAATAGGCCACCCTCATTTTCTTGTCTTCCTTGTCCTCTCCAATCACCAGCTTTGATTTGGAACTTCTCCTACGAACCTCAGGTTCCTCCACAATCCTCTCATGCTTCTCTTTCACATATCCTCGAGTAGCAGGTCTCCTAGCATGACTCAATGTCTTCCAGCTGCTTTCTCCCTTACCCTTTGCATCTCCAGAACTTCCCATTTTGGAACTACCTACAAATTTTCCTCCCTTTACTAGCCTTCTTTTATTCACATTTTGTTTTTGTTCCTGAACCACCGGCTTCTTTCCCAATCTCCTCTGTTCCTCCACCACCATAACATCAGTCTTACTGGAGAAACCTTCACTAGCTTGAGGAGTGGGATCAGGCTCAGGCAACACAGCATCTAAAGGCTCAGTAAAACCTACACCTTCTACATTCTCTTCCACATAATCATTAATATCTCTCAGATCTGCGTCATCACCTGCTACAGAACCAGAGAGCGAACTAGGTTCTTTCTTAGGTTCCTTAGCAGGTTCGGCAGATTTTCCTTCTCCCTTGTCACTAATGGTCTTTTCTACCATAGGAACTGCCTCAGGAACAGGTTCCTCAAAAGTGTTCTCAGTTTCTTTAGTAACAACAACAACAGCCTCTGTTTCGACAACTTTCTCAGGATTTTCTAGAACTACCTTCTCCTTCTCTCCTACTTCATTCACAACATGTTCTTCTAAATCTACAGGCATAGAGGGTACACTAGTATTGACAACTACAGTACCAGCAGGAGAACTAGGGTTTACCTTTTCAGTTTCTTGAACGATTTCTTGAACCGTCTCCATGATAACTTCCTCCGTACCAGTTTCTGGATCACTTTCCCCCTTACTAGTTAGTTCCTCCGACAACTTCTTCTGTCTCAGTTTTGCAAACTTTCTCGCCATAGCCACAGAACGACTCGCTGCCAGTTGCTTTGCCTTTTGATTTAGTTTAGAAATTTTGAGTTTTGGAGAAGAGAGTTAAGAATCTACTTTAGAACTGGTCGACATTTTCGTTTCTTTTACAGAGAGTTGTGTTTTTAGAGAGAAAATGTTTTGAGAGAGTTTTTAATTTTTTCAGCCAATAGAAACAATGTCTTTGATCAAGTAGTAGAATAGGGAAGGGTTTAGGTTTATCGGGAAGGGGACGGGTTGATGGGATTGGAAAAAGCTGCTACTACATATGGCGCATAGGAGCTTACGCCATCACGGTTCAAAGAATTTGAATTTTAAAAGTTTTACACTAATCCGGTGCCAGGTGAGGGTGATTGGTAACAATTTAGGCCACGTAAGACAACATTATGCTCAGCAAGTGATATAGAATGTGTACCTGAATGTCCATGCACCAGTTTCATCAATTATATCCTAGATTTCAAAAATTTGCCAGTATTTAAGTCATGAACACAGGTTCCAAATAGATTAGCAAGCAAAACAATTGTGTTTTCATAGTAGAATCAACTAAGCAAAGTTAAGCAAAGTCAAAACAAGAAAAATTCACTAGGCAATCATTGGGAGAACCAGGTGCTGCTTCGTTCATTGTATCTTGGTCATCCCTAGCTCAAGCCTGTTCTTTTCAAGTTGTACCTTGTTCAATGCCTTAGTAAAGATATCAGCAATTTGATCGTCACTCCTGCAAAAGTTTATAGTAATTAGGCTTTTCTCAACATTATCCCTTAAAAAGTGATGCCTAATATCAATGTGCTTTGTTCTCTTGTGCTAGACTGGGTTCTTGGCAATATTGACTGCACTGGTATTGTCACAAAAGATTGGAACTGGTCCACACTTGATTCCACAGTCCTCCAACTGCTGCTTGATCCATAATAACTGTGAACATCATAAAGCAGCTGCTATATATTCAGCTTCAGCTGTGGATAATGCCACTGAATTTTGTTTTATTGTAGCCCATGAAACTAAATAAGGACCTAGGAAGTGTGTCATCCCAGATGTGCTTTTCCTATCAACCAAGTGACCAGCATAGTCAGCATCACCATACCCAATAAGATCAAAATTGCCGCATTTTGGGTACCATAAACCAAGATCTTGAGTTCCTTTCAAATATCTCAAGATTCTCTTGACTGCAGTTAAGTGAGACTTCTTTGGTTTTGACTGGAACCTTGCACACAACCCCACACTATAAACAATATCTGGATGACTTGCAGTTAAATACAGCAAAGAACCAATCACTCCTCTGTACTTAGTTTCATCAATGGAAGCACCAGTTTCATCCAGATCTATCTTCGTTCCAGGAGCAATGGGTGTGTTCATTATCCTTACCAGACTTCATATCATACTTCCTTAGTAGCTCTTTGATGTACTTCTGCTGGTGGATTATTGTGCCTTCCTGAGATTGCTTGATTTGTAAGCCTAAGAAGAAATTTAGCTCACCCATCATACTCATCTCAAATTCACTTCCCATCAGGTCGGCAAATTCCTTGCAAAGGTTCTCATTTGTAGCATCAAAGATGATGTCGTCTACATACACTTGAACAATTAGCAGGTCCTTCGCTTTCTTCCTTAAAAACAAAGTATTGTCTATTTTTCCTCTTGTAAACCCATTCTTAAATAAGAACCCAGACAATCTTTCATACCAAGCCCTAAGAGCCTGTTTCAACCCATACAGTGCCATGTCAAGTTTGTTGACATGATCAGGAAACTCTGTACTTTCAAAACCAGGTGGTTGAATCACATACACCTCTTCATTCAAATAACCATTAAGGAATGCACTCTTCACATCCATCTGGTACAACTTAAACTCCATATAAACTGCAAAAGCAATAAGCATCCTAATGGCATCCATTCTTGCAACAGGTGCAAAGGTTTCATCATAGTCAATTCCTTCTTCTTGGCTGTAACCTTGAACCACCACTCTTGCTTTGTTCCTTCTTACTATGCCATGTTCATCCAGCTTGTTTCTAAAGACCCATTTAGTACCAATGATGGACCTGTCCGTTGGCCGAGGGACCAGGTGTCATACCTTACTACGTTCAAACTGATGAAGTTCCTCTTACATAGCAATCACCCAGTCAGGATCCTCAAGTGCTTCACGTACATTCTTTGGTTCTATTGAGGACAGAAACGCAAAGAATGCACAGAAGTTCTTCAAAGATCTTCTAGTACCCACTCCAGTGTTTAGATCAGACATGAGGTTCTCCAGTGGGTGAGAACTTTGATATCTCCAAGGTTTATGTTGCATCTGCTAAGTGTCGTTCCCAGGAGGAGCTGCGTTATCTAGGTCTTCTCCATTTTGCTCTTCAGCTCCCCCTGTCTGATTGCCTTCTAGTTCCCCCTGAGTTTGATCCTTATCATCCTGATAACTTTTAGCTCCATTCAAATTCTCAGGGTCTTCAGCAGGTTCATTTCTTGCAAGTCCAATCTCCTAATCATCATCTTCTTGTCTGTTTGTAACACTTTCAGATTCATCAAATACCACATGCACACTTTCTTCTACAGTCAAGGTCCTCTTGTTGAACACTTTGTAAGCTTTACTTTGTGAAGAATATCCTAAGAAGATGGCTTCATCACTTCTAGCATCAAACTTCCCTAGAGGCTCTTTCCCGTTGTTATGCACGAAACACTTGCACCCAAAAGCTCTGAGATGTGCAATATTAGGTTTCCTGCCTCTAATCATCTCATAGGGAGTTTTCTCTAGCAAAGAATGCATAGAACATCGATTCAGCAAGTAGCAAGCGCTGTTGACTGCTTCAGCCCAAAAATTCTTCGATAGACCACTTGAAAACAACATTGTTCTAGCCATGTCCTCCAAGGACCTATTCTTCCTCTCTACTACACTATTCTGCTGAGGTGTCCTTGGTGCAGAGAAGTTTTGATCCACACCATATTTATTACAATAATCTGCAAACTTAGCATTCTCAAATTCTGTACCATGGTCGGACCTTATGCTCACTAGTTGAACCCCCAGTTTCTTCTGATTGACTCTCACCCAGTCCTCGAATATATTATATGCTTCATTTTTAGATCTGAGGAACAAGGTCTATGTGTATCTGGAGTAGTAATCAACTATTACTATTACGAATCTCTTACCTCCTCTGCTCCTTAACCTCATTGGTCCACACAAGTCCATGTGAACCAGCTCAAGTGGTTTAGAAGTACTAACCACTTTCTTTGACTTGAATGAAGATCTTACATGTTTCCCCCTCACACAAGCATCACAAATCTTGATGTCATTGAACCTCTTGCTTGGCATTCCACGAACCAGGTCCTTTGACACCAACTTATTCAATTGAGTCAGGCTTGCATGTCCTAGTCTCTTGTGCCACAACTGATTATCATTCTCCAGCACATTTAGACAAGTCAAATTATTCTCAGGAAGAGAACCTAATGTAGCCTTGTACACATTATTAGCTCATTTCCCTTCCATTATCACTTCACCAGTCTGCAGGTTCTTTACAGTGCAACCTACAGAAGTGAAACTCACTGAGTTTCCTCTATCACATAGTTGAGCGATACTTAGAAGATTGTGCCTCAATCCATCCACACAGAGTACATTATCAATAGCATGATTGAGGGATCTCCCAACTTTTCCAATACCAACAATATAATTTCACCGCTTTTGCCTCCTCCAAAAGCCACACTACCCCCTCTTGAAATACTGCGAGTGAGAGAAAGTTTCTTCTATCTCCTGTCATGTGCCTGGAACACCCACTATCAAGAATCCAGCTTGGGTTGTTCCATCTCACTCCTTTGGAAGCTCACATGGATGTTCTTCGGGCTTAGAGCCCCAGGGAGTTTCTCTATCACCCTTAGTTTTTATTTTTAATGCATTGAGGGCAATGCCTATTTTTAAGTGTGGGGTGGGAGTCTTCCTATTTGTGTTAATAACCCTCTTTGGTTTTTCTTGCATGTATTCTGTCAAGATCTATATTTCCTTGCGAAATGTTGAGTTCATTCATTGAAACCTATGATCATGATGCTGATTCTAAATTTGCATGAGAGTTTGCTTGTGTTTGCTTTGTTTAATAAAGCAAATTGTGCCGTTTTGAGTAGGTTATGCGCCATGTGTGAGTTTTCTTTTCTCTATTTTTAATACTTGATGTCTAGAACTTTCCCGGAGTAGGTGCAAAGCGAAATGAGAAGTTTGCTCGGTTAGATAGTGATATAGGCATTTTTTTTCATAGCCAATTTGTTTGAAGCTTCATAATTACTCCCTCCATCCCAAATCAGTTGACACTTTAGCAATAACCATTTGTCCCAAATTAGTTGACGCTTTAGGATTTCAAGACTAAAATTATTAGGCTTTTCCAACTAAACCCTTAATAATTAAAAGAATTCTCAAAATAATTTAATAGTCAAATATTAAATAGGGATAACATAGTAAAATATACAGTCTATTTATTAATTTTCTTAATGGGCGTGAAAAAGCTAAAGACGACAAATAATTTGGGACGGAGGGAGCAGATATTTACCAGTGAAACTTTGACCCTAGCTAACCTTTTTTAGCCTATAGCCTTACTTTGATAGCCAGTGGGATTCCTATTTCTTGTGCTAAATACCTATGAGTTGTACTTGTGGTGTCATGAGCCTAAAAGGCTAGTTAATAAAGTGAGAAATTGTGGTTGTCGGACGAAGACAAAAGGTGCTTTAAGAGGTTATGTGGAGGGATTTACTAAAAAAAATAATAAAATAAACGAAAGTGAAAGTGAAAGCTTGAAATATTGTGCAATAGCTGAGATATAAAAAAAAATCATTGTTCAAAAGAAAGAAGAAAAAAATGAGTAGTCCCTATCATTAGCTCCTATCTTTACATAAAGAAAAAGGTTGGTGAAAGTTGACTCTGTGATGGTAAAAGAAAGGTTGGTTGGGAGGAAAATACTTGAATAAATTGTGGTGTATTAAATTGCTTGGGGTGGTTAGTCACTATTACCTAAATATATCATACCGTCCCATTTGCCTACAATACAACCTAAAGAAGTCCTAATTGTTTTTAGCCGAGTAGATGGATATTAGTCGAGTCCTACACTAAGGGCAAGCTTATGGTATATCTTGTTTTGCATGTGGGTTCTTTTCTGAGAGTGAGTGTTTCATCTATATGTGAACTTTTTGTTCATGATCATTCTCTTGTATGAATTCCTTCTCTAATATTTTATTTGATTGTGAGGGCACATGATTTACGAGAAACGGGCTCTTTTATTAGTCTCTTGGATAGAGTGAGTACTTGCATGACTTATTGGGTGAGTCTGGAGATGACGTGGGATTGGGAGGTTGATTTGGTGCACTTGATTGTTTTTAAATATTCTTGGCATGGATTTTGTGCGAATAAAGCATGATTAGTGCATATGCAAGTTGTTAAGTGCCTTTATAAACCCAAGTAATTGTGTGAGTTATTTTGATGTATTTTGAGTTCAAGGTATAAGTAGCTCGAGGACGAGCAAAGGTTTAAGTGTGGGGTGTTGATACGAGGCTAGATGTTATTATATTTTCTATATTTTCGCCTCGTATTTATTTTTCTATTTATTATATTTATTAGCAGTTTGAGCTAAAGTTCTCTCATTTTGTGTGTTTTATGTTAGGAATTATGCTGATGATATGAGGTGTTCGTGGAAAAAAATTTAGTGAAATCAAGGGTTTTGAAGTCTGAGTAGAAGCCCGAGACTCGACCGGGAACCAAGGCGTGGAGGCAAAACAATAAAAAATTGGACAAGCAGTAGTATAAGCCTGTTCCGCCGCGCGGGGTGTTGCATTGCGCGATGCAACAGGGGAGAGATTCAGAGAATATGAAATTTCGAAATTCTTTGTTTTAGGCTTAAAATTCTGACATTCTCAATCCGACTTTATTTTGGATTCCCAACTTGTGTGGATCTATAGGGACGTTATAAAAGGCATCTAACACACCCAAAAATAGAACTTTTGACCTATTCCACATACAAAGAAGGCAAAGAGGAGATAAGATCAAGATTCAAGGCTCTACTTCATCCATCTTTTCATCTTATTGTGATTTTACATGCTTATAGTTATTTCTTGTCTTAGAACATGACTATGAGTGGCTACATCACTCATTCTAGGGTTGATTGACCCACTCCACATACTTCTGTGATGATAAATGTTGTGTTATTAATGAACTTTGTTAATTCGTCGTATCTATGTTGTTTACGAATTGTTTGCTATTAATTGGTAGGATCCCCAATTAATTGTCCCCTTTATTCTTGTGATTACTAGGAATAGATTCATGAGTTAGGGTTAAACACATAGCAGTATTTCAACCTAAAACAAAGGCATTGCTTAGGTTGTCAAAATGGTGAATTAGGAATATTGATCCTTACTGTGAACCATAAGTGTAGTCCTCCCTATCTTCATTAGTTAATTGAAATAGTTAATTAGTGAAAGTTATGATTACTTAACGGAAGTGGGTAGTTGTAAACTTGGAGCACTTCTTCAATAGGAAGAGTTAGGGAGAATTGTTAGCACAATACTTTAGCATAAGTTAGGAGTTGGGAAACCAATCCTACGCTTTCCATCTTTTGAATCAAATTTATCTTTAATTCCTTGTTATTTAGTTTCTTGTTAAGTAGTTGATAAAACCAAATCAGAGATATACACTCGAAGTTGATTGGG
This sequence comes from Petunia secreta, assembly GCA_029990175.1. NCBI lineage: Eukaryota > Viridiplantae > Streptophyta > Magnoliopsida > Solanales > Solanaceae > Petunia > Petunia secreta. The sequence continues at coordinate 61,372,454 of JARKIP010000010.1, forward strand.
TAGATAATTTGGCTAGATTAACTGCTAGGAGCCGTGTTCTCTGTGGGATTCGACCTCGGGACTTTAAGTACCGAACTATATTTGTCGCGACCGCTTAGTCTCTTTTGTAGGGCGTAGTTGGGTGTGATCATCCATATCCAGTGACCTCATCTCATTCGTAATGATAGTCAATCTTATCATTATGTCTTTAGATTGATTCCTTCTCTCCCATAGTGAAACGTTCAAACTGTCTCTTGAGTATGCTCTACTTTGAGTCCTTGCCTTGTCTCTTCATGTGCGACTTTCAAAGCTTTCCAGATTTCCTTGGCAGTTTTGTATGAGGAAACTCTATTGAACTCCTCAGGACCAAGTGCATAAATAACAAGCCTTTTAGCTTTATAATTTTTTTAATAATCTTGTAATCAGCCTCATTGTCCTTTGGGTCAGTTATGAGCAGCAGCTCCTTCACCAACTGTCTTGGTTTGAATCAAAGGCTCCTTAGAGACAATCATCCATAATTGATAGTCTTCAGCACAGATAAAATTCTGCATTCCGTTCTTCCACCACAGATAATATTGTCCGTTCAATTTCGGAGGCCTAAGAGCAAACTGCCCTTCAGTGATACTAGGTGGTGCACTGATGATTAGATCCTTCTCTAGGTGTTAATATAACAAAGAGAAGACCTGCTCTGATACCACTTGTTGTACATTGTGCGCCTATTCAGGACACTAGAAGGAGGTTGAATAGTGTCCTCTTATTTTCGCTTAAGAACTCTGTTCGTTATTGCAAGAACCTGGTCCTTGTCTAGTTTTTTTTTTTATAATCTTCAAACTGTAGATCTAAAACTGAAAGCAAAGAACATAGAGTTTTTACGTGGCAAAACTCCTTGCTCAAGGGAGAAAAACCACGACCTACACTCTTGAATTTTTAAAACTCTTTCACTAACACAACAGACAAGTTTTAGTTTATAAATTTTGTAACCAAGGGGCTACATTAAGATCCTAAACACTCTCAAAGCTAAACTCTAGCTTTTACAAAATGCTCTCACAAGATTTACCTAATACAATGCTTGTCTGATGCAATTCGAACTTGTGCTGATCAAGTATTCAACCCATCGAGGCCATTGATACGAAGCGAATCCAAGCCAAGCCAAGCTTTTTCATGATGCTCACGTTCAGCTGGCGTGTTCGGGAGAAAGCAACCATTCGGATACAGAGCGGCCGAGCACCTACATTTGCAAGCTCGAGCCCAAAGAAAGAAGTGACTGAACACTCACCATTGACGCCGAGCAGTGAAAAGACCGAAAGGCTACAAGTACGCCCGAGGCAAGAGAGCATCCGAATTCAAGTGTTTGAGGTTGAAGAGTGACCGAGCACAAGAGCGCCCGAGCACAAGAGCGTCCGAACACTTAAGGATCAGCCCTGTGTGGCTTGTTTTCATTGATCGTTTGTGACCATTTACTAGTTTGCCCATGGGGATACCTATATAAAACCCTATTCATTTCCTAGTTTAGTAGTTGTTGTTGAATATTGATATTAGCTGTATGCTATTTGAGTCATCGTTATGAGCTGAACCCCATCGTGGGATATTTCAAGAACTTGAGTCAATCGGTGGATTATGTTTGAATATTTTTTTCTTTGATCATTCAATTTGCAAGAGGCATGGTTTGTCTTCTTGAGGATTGTTGCCTAGTTTAGGTGCTTCTTTGATTTTCAAACTGAGCGGCCCTAAGACTGGTTGCTTGGATTCGTTTGGATTGAAGCTTAGAATTGTCTAGCTTCTAACTTTACTTTCTTGTTTGATTTCCGTTGTTCGTTCGGTTGCTAAGCTTAAGTCCGATTAGCTTGCACCATCTTGGTATCAGAACATGATTTGGGCTTGTTCTTACGACCCCAATCGTGTTCTTTATCTTTACTTTCGTGCGTTGTGTCTTTTGTTTCAGTTTCGTGTTCTTGTTACTGTGTTTATGTTCTTATTTACAAAAAAAAGGTAGAAAAAAGAAAATTCAAAATTTTAGTTTGATTGTTGGTTGTTTAGATTAAACAACCCTAGATTCTTGTTTCCCATTGTTTGGAGAATCGAACGAGTATTGGTCGTACATTGTCTGTCGACTAGGGTTTCTCATCGTTGTTGAGCTACTCCGATGTGGTAGTACTGTTTCTGAACCCCTGTGAGATTTGGTTGTTATCATTGAAGACTGGTGGATATTGATTGATTTGAGTCGAGTTTGAGCTTAAAATTTCGAAGTACCAACGTTTAGCCACCGTCTGTACGCCGTAAAATTATTACATTATAACGGTTTATGGACGACGAAGTTGAAGCTAATCATAGCTTGGCTTGGAATTGAAAACTCATCCGTTTTTTGATGAAAGTTAATGGAGAAGCGACCCTGAGTCAAGTCTCGTTGAAAGTGGACTGTTAACAAGATTTCAAAGTTGTCCGTACACCAGAGTAAAATTTCACTATTCCATTGAAGAAGAAAGGGGTAAAGTGTTGATACAAAAACCCAAGTGAAAATTTGTCAGGAAGAAAGAGGAAAAGTGGATAAGGATAAACCCTAATCCGTACCAAGGAGGGACTACTTTTTTTTCCGTACAAGAGATGTCGTGTCCGAGGTTTCCAAAAGAGGAAACGAAGGGTAGATTCTCCTAGGATTTCTTCTTTTCTTGTGATCGATAAATCTCGTTAGTGGATCTCTAGAGTAACTCTTTCTACTCGAGGTCGTACTAACTTGTTTGAGCTTATAGGAACTCATGCGTGGAGTGACCGAAGTCCAAAATATCGTAGAAAAATTCTTTGACCTCTCATGTGCAGTTAAATAGCGTCTGTTCTATCGAGTCGAAATCAATTCACTCTTCCCGAAGGAGACAATATGACTTGTCAAATTCGAAGAGACTTAGAGAAATTAATCAAACCAAGGAAGCCATTAGTAAATAGTTCTTGATTGACCGAACCTACAAATTGAGTGGACCCGAGTGCCACCTAATAAAAGTAAGGGAGTGTGTGAGGTGATTTCTAACCTTAACAATTTCTTGGTCTTTGATTTGTGCAGGTAACATGGCTGGGAATGGAGGCGAAGGAAAGGTGTTGAAGTGCCCGAGGTGTTGTTAGCCGACCTTTTTGTTGCGATACAAGGCATCAGTGTTGAGGTGAAAAGAGTAGGTGCTAAAGTAGCAAACCTCGAGCAGAAGAAAGCGTATGTGGCCTTGCTTGGGTCTGGCGCTGGTACTAGCAACTCCACTCCTATGAAACCGGAGCAATTTGCTGAATTGGCTTGACAACAACGGTTGAAAAAAGAGGCCATTCGAAGAGCAACCATGGGCATTCCCCAGGCTGAACATCAAAACTTGGACATTTCCCAATTGGAACGACAAAACTTGGGCAATCCCCAAGCTGATCATCTAAACTTGGGCATTCCCCGAGGTGATAGATTACCACTTCCAAAGGTCCAAAAACAAGTCGTGGTCGTTGATGAAGAGGGTGATGATGGAGAGTTTCTCGAGGTCGAAGCTAAGTATGAACCACCATTCGTTCAATGAAGGCAGGTTCAACGAGGTCGTGAGAACTTTCGAGGTCGAGGTCGAGGCGCAAATGTTAATAGATATTTGGAGCGTGAGGTTGATGAGTATCCGGAACCAATCCGAGGTGCTCGTGATTCAAATTTGAATAGTGTCAAGATCACTATTCCGCCCTTCAGAGGAACTAGTGATCTGGACCAATATCTTGAATGGAAGGTCTGTCTGGAACGAATCTTTGAAACAAATAAGATGACCAAAGAAAGGAAAGCTGCCCATGCAATTGCTTCGTTCGAGGCATATGCATCGACATGGTGGGAAGATGAAAAGCAAATGAGGAGAAGAAATGTCTATCCTGAGATTCTTAGGCACAGCTGAAGAGAGTGATGGAAGTTAAGTATGTGACTGCCACATATCGGCAAGAACAACTTCAGAAGCTCTATGATCTTAAAATAGGGTCCAAAGCGATCGAAGAGTACTATGATGAGTTCGAAAAGTTCGATTGGCTTTTGATATAGAAGAAGATGATGAGCAAGCCATCATTCGGTTAAAATATGGACTGACTAGAGAAGTGACATCTCAATTGAGGCTTCATGTGTATCAAACATTAGAAGATGTATTCCATGCAGCCGTTGATGCTGAGAAATGGGTGAAGGACGACATAGCAAGCCGGTACCGAGAAGTCACTACTTCAACTCCTTTGAACCGAGGTAAAGATTGGAAAAGTCCAAATCCTACAAGTGCCAACAGTGGCCGAGATCAAAAGAGACCCTTCGAAAGGGGAGTGACCGTTAACAACTCTAAGGAGATGGGAGGGAAAGTTCAACTTAATACTCGTAGCACTTCAAACATTCAGTATCATAAATGCAGGGGTTATGGTCACAGGGCAAAAGAGTGTCCAACTCGCAAAGTTATGCTTTTTCTCAAAGATGGAACCATCCATGAGCAAACGAGTGAGACCGAGGAAGAAAATGTCGAGGAGACTGACAGAGCTGAAATTGATGATGGTCGTGAAGTAGCCGAAGATGACTATCCGGAAATGTTCCTTGTGGTTCGTAGAAACTTGAGTTGTATGACTCTTGGAGAAAAAGACAACCAAAGGGAAAATATTTTCCATGCAAAGTGTCAAGTGACGGAGAAAGTTTGTTCGATGACTATTGATTCGGGTAGTTGTGCAAATATGGTGAGCCAAACTTTGGTTTCACAAATGGGATTGCCTACCTCAAAGCACCCTCATCCTTACCGCTTGCAATGGTTAAACGAATGTGGAGAATTGAAGGTTGTCAAGCAAGTATGGATCAAGTTCAAAGTGGGAGAATATCAAGATGAGATAATGTTTAATGTGATACGGATGCAAGCTTGTCATTTTCTATTGGGTCGACCATGGCAGTATGATCGGTCAGTTATACATAATGGACAATCAACACTTACACTGCTAATCTCGGAGGAGAGAGTTTCATACTCAAACAATTGTCTCCAAAACAAGTCAGTGAGGACTACAAACGAATGAAAGAGCTGAAAGAAGTGGCCAAAGCAAAGTCTCCCATCGGGACACCAATTATGGCTGAGGATAGAAATTCACCGCCCAAGGTAAATAATGTTTGTGCAATCATGCAACCAGGTGAGTATCTACGAGGAAACGACAATGGTTGATTGATGATTTGCCTCGCGCACAAGGGTATCCTACTAAACTCTAATGATAATTTTTCTAACGATAACCCTTTGCATAGTGCTGTAGAAAGTGTTTTGCAGGACTTCGAGGATATGTTTCCTGAAGAAATGCCAGGTGGATTGCCTCCATTCAGAGGAATCGAGCACTAAATTGAATTCATTCCGGGGTCTCAAATCCCCATAAGCCTGCATACTAGTGTAATCTCGAAGACACCAAAGAGCTCCAGCGGTAGGTGGACGAATTGCTAAACAAAGGCCTAGTTCGATAGAGCTTGAGTCTTTGCGCCGTTCCAGTTATCCATGTCCCGAAGAAAGGTGGAACATGACGAATATGTATTGATTGACGAGCAATCAACAAGATAATGGTAAAGTATCATCATCTTATCCCTCGATTAGATGACATGCTAGATGAATTAAGTGGTTGTTCTTGCTTTTGAAGATAGACCTCAAGCCCGGTTACCACCAAATACAGATGAAACAAGGTGATGAGTGGAAGACTGCATTCAAGACCAAATTCGGTCTCTATGAATAGTTACTAATGCCTTTTGGCCTCTCTAATGCATCGAGAACTTTCATGCGATTAATGAACCATGTGCTTAAACCGTTCATAAATAAGTTTGTTCTTGTTTACTTCGATGACATACTTGTTTATAGTAAATCTGTGGATGAACATGTCAAACACTTAAGGCTCGTGCTTGAAACACTTAGAGAAGAGAAGTTGTACGCTAACTTCAAAAAGTGTGCCTTTTGTGTTGAGCGTGTAGTCTTTCTAGGATTTTTTGTGAGTGCTAATGGCGTTGAAGTTAATGAGTCAAAAGTCGAGGCTATCAAAGATTGGCCGACTCCAAGGTGTCTCAAGTTCGTAGCTTCCATGAGTTAGCTAGCTTTTACCAAAGGTTTGTTCGCGACTTTAGAACCGTGGTGGCTCCTTTAACTGAGCTGGTAAAGAAAGACCATCCGTTTGTGTGGAGAGAGTCCCAAGAGAGGGCTTTCTAAGAGTTGAAACGGAGGGTAAGTTCTGCCCCATTACTACAACTCCCTGACTTTGGCAAAGCGTTCGAGGTTGAATCTGATGCATTCGGAGTTGGGATCGAAGGAGTGCTTATGCAATAATCAAAGCCGATTGCTTACTTCAGCGAAAAGCTTAAGGGTGCAACGTTGAATTACTTTACGCATGACAAGGAATTGTATGCCCTCATTCAAGAACTCGCTCATTGGCAACGTTATCTATGGCCCCATGAGTTTGTGATTTAAATTGATCATGAATCTTTGAAACATCTCTGAGGCCAAGAGAAGTTGAACCGGCGGCATGCCAAATGGGTAGAATTCATTGAGAGTTTTCTCTATGTAATTCATTATAAGAAGGGTAAAGACAATGTTGTGGCCGATGCGCTGTAGAGGAAGTTTGCCTTAGTGACCACTCTAGCCTCGAGATTAATGAGATTCGAAAACATGAAGCTGATGTATGAACATGATCCCAAGCTTAAGAGCGTCCGAGACGATATCTTGAGTGGTCGGAGGATAGAGAAGTATCAGTGGCACAATGGCTACCTCTTTAAGAATGGGAGGGTTTTGTGTGCCTGTGTCGAAGTGGAAAAATCTTTTAGTTCGAAAAGCTTACTCCGGGTGCTTAATGGGATATTTCGATGTCAATAAAACTCTTGGTATCTTAACCGAGCAGTTTCACTGGCCCTAAATATGAAGTGATGTGGATAAGCTTTGCAATGCTTGTATAGATTGTAAGAAAGCTAAATTGAGGTCCAACCCTCATGGTTTATATACTCCGTTACCTGTTCTGAATCGACTGTGGGTTGATATATCCATGGATTTTGTTATGAGGTTACCGAGGTCATGGGATGGACATGATAGCATCTTTGTCGTAGTTAACCGTTTTTCCAAAATGGCTCACTTTATTCCTTGCAAAAAATGTGATGATGATTCTAATGTGTTGAAATTGCATGGTGCGCCTCGTACTATTGTGAGTGATCGAGACTATAAATTTTTAAGTCATTTTTTGAAATGTCTATGGGGTTCCCTTGGCACCAAATTACTATTCTCAACGTTTCACCATCCTCAGACTGATGGACAAATCGAGGTAGTCAACCGAATCTTGGGAGCTCTACTTCAAGCCATGACCAAAGGTAAGGTCCGAAACTGGGCTGATCGTTTGCCCGTGATGGAATTTGCATACAACCGTATTATGCATCAAATGATTGGAATGACTCTGTTTGAGTGTGTGTATGGTTTTAACCCTTTGATTCCACTTGATTTAACCATGTTGCCTCGAGATGCTATTATTGATTTTGAAGGTACTCGCCGAGCTACTACTTTGCTCGAGCTACATTCCAAAGTGAAGAAAAATCTTGAGGAAGCTTATGCCAAGGTGGCATCAAAGAAAAATAAGGGGCGTAAGAAGTTGGAATTAAAGAAGGGAGATTATATTTTGGTTCACTTCAGAAAGGAAAGATTCCCGAACCTAAAAAAAGGAAAATTGGCTCCTCGAGGGGATGGTCCATTTCAAGTGCTGAGCAAGATCAACAACAATGCTTATGTGATCGACCTCCCAGGTGAGTATAACGTATCCAATACCTTTAATGTTGCTGACTTAACCCCTTGTGTTGTAGGCCAAGCATCGGAGACTGAAGAGGGCTCAATTTCGAGGATGAAATCCTCTCAAGTACGGGAGGATGATGCAGCCCGAACCCGTGCTGATCAAGTATTCAACCCATCGAGACCATTAACACAAAGCCAAGCTAAACTTTTGCATGATTCTCACATTCAGCTGGCGTGGTCGAGAGAAAGCAACCATTCGGATTCTGAGCGGCCGAGCACCTACATCTGCAAGCTCGAGCCCAGAGAAGGAAGTGACTGAACACTCACCATTGACGCCGATCAGTGAAGTGACCGAAGGGCTACAAGTGCGCCCAAGGCAAAAGAGCGTCCGAATTCAAGTGTTCGAGGCTGAAGAGTAACCTAGCACAAGAGCACCCGAACACTTAACTATCAGCCCTGTGTGGCTTGTTTTCATTGGTCGTTTATGACCATTTACTAGTTTACCCATGGGGATACCTATAAAAACCCTATTCATTTTCTAGTTCTGTAGTTGTTGTTGAATATTGATATTAGTATGCTATTTGAGTCTCCGTTGTGAGCCGAATCCCGTCATGGGATGTTTCAAGAACTTGGGTCAGTCGGTGGATTCCGTTTGAATATTTTCTTCTTTGATCATTCAATTTTCAAGAAGCATGGTTTGTCTTCTTGATGATTGTTGCCTAGTTTAGGTGCTTCTTTGATTTTCAAACTGAGCGGCCCCAAAACTGGTACGTTGAGTTCGTTTGGATTGAAGATTAGAATTGTCCAGCTTCTAGATCTTTACTTTCTTGTTTGATTTCCGTTGTTCGTTCGGTTGCTAAGCTTAACTCCGATTAGCTTGCACCATTATATTGTTAGACTAAGCAAATAGGTAACACATTGAACACAGTTTGAACGACAACAATAATAAAGAACCTATTCTAGAAACTGAATAAGCACATGATTCTTCAATGGTTGTCTGCAATTGTCCACTCACTTACGATCAATAATCGAATTGCCTTTGATTTCTCTCAACTCTCATAGTGAATGAATGAATGAATGTGCGGCTGCCTCATTTACTTGCTTTTTATAGGTGTTTAAAACCCTAGTAGGTTATCACGAGGAATCTTCTCAATTATGGTAAGAGAAGATCTCCTATGATATACTCCTTGTATAATATGATCTCATTCATACTTCATAGAAACAGCCCAGACACGATTCTTTTGCTGGCTAAGATTAGTTAAACTCGTCGCGCCAAGTTTTCCTAGTTCTGCGTGGATACGCAATCCGTAATTATTTCGATCCGTTATGCCTTCTTACAAGGACCATGTCCTTCACTAGGTCGTTTGTTTGTCAATCTGAAAAACTCACATCATCCAACAAACAATTTTGATGAAAACTTGTATAGTTGTAACTAAGCTTTCATTTGTAAATTGAATTTTAACACTAAGTTGGTTCAGGCGCCAAACTCTGACAAAAATCATAATTATTTCCAAGCATAATGCACAAAAATTGGAGCTAGCATTTCTTCCAGTATATATATTTTGTAGTAATATAAGAACTTTCTGGTATATATATGAGTGTACATATGACCCATCCAAATCAAGTATTTCCTAAATATCATTCCAGTGCTTGAAAATAATAAAACCCCTCCTGTGCAACATATTTGTGACTATGTGTAATTCCTACATTTTGCGTAGTTTGAAAAATTATACAAAGTGGGTCATTTATCCTAAATTTTATCTGAATTACGTTTTATGAAAGGCAAAGAATAATATACTATACATGAATAATAAATAAGTAGAGTTAAGAACGTAGTACCCGTCTTATCACTTTCTTCTTATTCCATCAGTTTAATGTGCACTCTTGGCCATACATCACATTCTGCAAATGAAAAAGTCATAGGGGATAAAACCCTCTTCCTTGGTACTTATATTATAGTAGAGTTTAACGAAAAACCTTACCATTTGGAGGCTGAACTGATATTCTAAAGAAGCTTCTTCCACACCAAGTGATAGTGAGAATTTGGGTTGTTTTCTTTCCACGAGATGTTTCTTTTGAAAATTAAGAATGGATATTGTCATATCATGCATGCCTATGCCTTCGAAATTCGAATCCAACGTAGCAAAACTCAAATGTAATGAACCTTCTCTTTTTGCTTCTACATTTTTTTTTTTTGGCTTTGCTATCTTCAGTTTTTCAAGGAAAGAAATTACTCTTCCGTACAGGAGTGTTCCATAACGACGTCAGTACATACTTGAGAGTCAATAAAATGACACACATGTTGACAACAATATGGTTAACCTAAATATAAAGACATTTTTTTTAAGTACAAATCATTGGTAGACGTTTGAATCTAAACAACTGTTCATTTCTTAGAGTTTTACCAAAACACACGTTGACCTTTTATCTTGCTTGTCAACAAACATAGTCTTCACATGGCGTGGTACGACACGCTACACGCGACTGTAGTTTCATCGAAAAAGTTTCTAAGGCAACATCGTCTTCTATTAGGCAACATCGTCTTCTATTCTGATTTCCTTGGCAATGTCTTCTAGCTTTAGGACATATTACCATAAATTCAATCAGCTCAATACCAATGCACAACTTCAATAACCACCCTCTCAAATTTTGCAAGTATGAGCCATTAGGTATAATTGGGAGTTATCTGTAGGAGTGTTCTTTTCCTAAAAAAAAAAAAAAGAAAAAGAAAAAAAATGTTGTGGTTGTTGATGACTCGTAACTGTTAAAAAGAAAGAGGACTTTCTAGAAGAGTCGCATCCTCTATACTTTTTGGTGGCGCTTGAAAGTGTCCTGCAGCCTTGAATTAATCCCTTCCTAACGCATAGTTTTTTTTATGAGGATTGTTTAACCTAGATCTGATTTTAGGCCAATTAACAATTAAATTTGTATTTGTGGAGTCACGATCAATAGTTTAGATTAAGAGTTTAACCAAATTAAATACGGAATTGCGCCAATTACTAGATTATAAATATATGCACGATTTTCAATGATAATAATTAACGATATGGAAATAACAAGAGATAATCGAAAGTAGATAAGGTTAACCAATTGGGAAGCATTAGGATACTATTCTGGGCCTGCTCGTGGTAACCGCCTGGCCAGTCATCTGTCCGTTAGATGTCTGTCCGGGGAAGCCTCTTCCCGTACCACGTGGCCAAAATGTGTCACTTTTTGAGTGACGTCGGTTTTTATCCAATACAGATAGTCCCCGCACTTCTCAAGCAGAGTTTCTGCTCGAGGAGTGGATGTAAATTTTGGCAGGAAGTTTTATTTTGCAAAGTCTAATCTTTATCTGCAACATGATGAACCTGGGTGACGTGCGCACTTCATCAGCTACAAGACAAGTTTCTATGACGTGCGCATTAAATGCACAATGTAAAAAGTAACTGCAGCTGGCACGTCTGCACGTCCGCCGTCAGCTTTGAAGTGATTAATGCTCATCCCAAGGGTAAAAGTAATGATTTTAACCGCCTCAGTCACGTGCACACGTCTGTTTTCAGTTGTGAGGTGACCGCTGCACTTCAGGGCAATGATGCTGCTTCGAAAACCGCCGAAACCTATTTCCTCTTTCGACGGCTGGATCTGATCGTGGCTTTTGATGACCTCCACGTGTCTTGTAGGAACTTGATGGGCCGGATTTCCACTCCTATAAATAGGGGTCTTCTGAATTTTAACCCTTTTACTTGCTTTTATCTTACAACTTCCAAAATATTGAGAAAACCCTTGAACTTTCTTCAATCTCCCCTCTAATTTCCAATTCTTCCTTAACCATGTCTCCAAAGGCTAAGAAAAATCTGTATATGGATGCTGCCACTGGTAGTTCTTCCGCGGCTACTCCCAGACCTAGGGCCGCTCAGGCCACTGCTGCATAGATTATCCCCAAGAAGTGGGGTGAGTTGGAAAAAGATTGCAATGTCAAGGCTTTCAACAATCATGGAGATGTACGCGCATGGCCGGCGTACAGATTCAAGTCTGGGATCACATCGGAGATGATCCCATAGGTTAGAGCGGACTGCGGTTGGATGTGAGTGTTCCCTTTTTGCCGGTGTCCGAAAATGATAATATTACTTCCCATAGGGCTGGGTGGACGGCCATGTCCACCTACCCATTTACAGTTGGTTGCACGTTACCCCTACATCCTGTACTCGAAAGGCTTTGTAGGGAGTATTTTCTCGGCCCGGGGCAACTGGGCCCCAGTATGTATAGGATAGTGACACTTATGGACATGTTTGCGGAAGAAATCAGTCAAATTTTTGAATATGAGCATTTCATTTCTTTGTACAGCATACAAATTTTTAAGGATGGCTGTGTAAACGCCAGAATGCGTGGGAGCAAAGGCTTGGTACGCAGTTCTGAGGACACAAATGACCGGGGTTGGTTGCACCGGTACATATTCATGTGCACCCAGTCATTGTCCTTCAACTCCGAGACTCCTATTCCCGAGATCTGGAATAAGAGGCATAAGTCCCCGAGTTTTCTTTTGGAATTTTCATGCTTCCTCCTCTCTGTTTATTTATTCCTTTGATTCTTTCTTACAGCTGCCAAGCTTCCCTACGACGAGCTCATATCGATTGATGAGCTGACGGCGTGGGTTGAGGCTAATTTGGAGAGGTTCCCTGCTGAGCAGAGGGAATGGGCGTACTTCGCTGCGCAAAAGAGTCTGACCGCGAAGACTTACGGTAAGAACTTTCCGCTGTTATAGCTATTTCTTTTCTTCGTGGTTTCGCTGTGTCTGACCGTTCTACCTTTTGTAGGTTTAGGCACGCAGGGGGACTTTATCCCTTCCCCTTCCCCTTCCCCTCAGGCTGCACAGTCTGGGCCCGCTGTTGATCCTAAGGCTGAGGTTGCAGCTATAAGAGCTTTAGCGAAGGCACTGCGTGGGAGGGAAGGCAGCGAGGAGCTTCCGTCTAGTGGCTTCAGCTCCTTGAAGAGGAAGAAGAAGGGCCAAGGTGAGGGCGGAGCACGGAAGAAGTCTGCTCGTAAGACTTCCTTTGCTGCCGGGCAGACCTCAGCTGTTGGGGGTGAGACCCCACCCGATACCAGTGTGCCTGAGCCTGTGGAGGAGAGCGCCAAGACCCCTGCCAAAGTCCCCGAGTCTGCACGGGGAGGGTTTCTACAAGGAGGTAATCGACATTTTTGATACTGATACTGAAACTAATGAACCCCTTGTGAGAAAGCCTTTTCTTCGTAGTGATAAGAGAAAAGTCGAAGAGGAGTCTGCCCGTACTCCGGAGGGGAGTCCCCGAGTTGGTGACGGGGTGAAGGCGGCTCCTTCTCGTGCAGATAATGGGAAAAGGAAGGTTGGCGAAGAAGAAGAAGAAGAAGAAGAAGAAGAAGAAGAAGAAGAAGAAGAAGAAGAAAGAGAAGAGATCCCCCAAGAGGGTGGCCAGGGTCCTCGTGTTTTTCGTTTTGAGGACTTAAAGAACGTGGCCGCTGAGGGGGAGGTGCCTGTCGATCTATACGAATGCGACACAAGAGATCCTAGAGTGGAGGGTGATTCTGATACGTCAAAGACAAGGCGCACTCGGCGGACCACCATCAGTGGTCAGACTAGACTAAGGGATATTCGGGGTGTGCGCTACAAATTTGGTCCAAACTACCCCTCTGAGCAGGCTAGGGAGCCTAAGTACTGCGAGAGGAAGTGCACTATGAAGCTAGCCCCCGATGTCAACTTCGTGACCAGGTCGGGCAGTTTAGCCAAAGCAGTTTCATCGCTCATCGGTCCCCGAGAGGAGTGGACAATGAGGGGGATGAGTGATGAGGAGTTGGCTTTTGCTATTGCTGCCGATTTTACCCGGGTAAGTGCTTTCCTTAATGCCTTTTGCGTCGGAAGTATTTTCAACTTCTAATTTTACTTCTTTTGCTTTCTCAGTCAAGCATGATGGTTGCCGAGTTGATGTTCCGCTCCAGGATCAACGACCCTGATCAGGTGCTCGAACTGAAGAAAGAGCTGCTGAAGACTTTGAAGGAGAATGAGGTCCTGGCAGAGAGGTGTGGTTTCCTTGGGAATGAAGTTAACCAGTTGACTGAGACCAACAACAGACGTGTTGAACAGATTAACGAACTCACCAAGGAAAAGGACCTTCTTTTTGCAGAGAAAGAAGGGTTCGCACAATCTGCTCGGGGCCTGAATGCTCTGCTTGAAGAGTGCAAGTCTTCGCTGAACAACGCACTCAATGAGCGTGGATCTTTTGAGATGGACCTGCTAAGGGCTAATGAAGAATCTGCTAAAGCCCGGGCTGAGCTGCAAGCCACCAAAGACCAAGTTGCCCAGTCAATAAGCGTTCAAGGCACCTTATCCAAGGACTTGGCCAATTTGCGTTATCAATTTGAAATCAAGGCGAAACTTGTTGTACTCGAGGCCAAGTGCACATTGCTCGAGCAGGTCTACACTGGTCAGATCGACATCGAGGAAACGATGCTGAAAACAAAGTGTGATGTTCGCGAAGTGAGGCAAGTGCTAAATCTTTCTCCCGAAGAGTCTGAAGCAGATGAAGATGAAGATGATGATGAGAGCTTGGGTGACGATGACAGAGCCGATAGAGCTAGTGCATCGGGTTTTGGTCATAGTCCCCAAAATTAATGCCCCCCCAAATATGGTTAGGTTGTAAGTTTGTGTATCTGGCGAGAGCCGAATAGTTGGTTGTGGATAGAGGTCTCTTAGTGACTCTCTAATCCTTGTTTGGCCGGTTCTATTGGCCTTGGTCACTCTGCAAAACTTCTGTCAGCCGTTTCGGCATTTTGTTGTCTTGTCAGGATAATGTATATATTTCGGACCTCTTTAATTCAATGACTGTATATAGCCTGAATCTTTGATCTTTCGTTTGGATGTGTTGTGACCTTCGTGCCTTTTGTCTAAGAGCTTTTTAGAAGTTTGAACTTTACTAAGTTCTGGTCTTCAAAAAGTCTGTTCGAATGTTTTAACTTAGCCTGTCTCAAGGAAGAGGTCATAAGTTGTGAATGATCTGCGCAGATGCTTTATTCTGACCGCGTCGTGGTCAATAGGCTCTGGCCGAATCGTTGGCCTTGCAAACAACTTTGCTTATCGTTTTGATAGTTGAAAGTCGTCGCAGAGAATTTATAGTTTAACTCTGGCCGAGTCGCTGGCCTTGTGAACGACTTCTCTTATTTTCGTAGAAGCTTGTCACATAAAAAATTTTGAAAACTCGCCTTTTTGCAAGGTCTTTTGCCTTTATGAAGGTCTTATCTAGCCTGCAGGGGCCTCTCACTCACCCTCCTTATTTTTATGTTGAAACACGTGAAGTTGTAACATAAAAAGAGTTAAGGCTGGTCGTAGATAAAAGAACACATATAACCAAACGAGGAGTGTGTTCGTTGTGGGATTCGAACCCACAGCCGAGAGTTGAAGAACTTCGAGCTCTACCAGTTGAGCTAAACGGATCTGGCCTTGTTCAGGCCGTTAGTACCATTTAGGAGAATCATAATAAAAGTAGGAATGTCACAAAAGTAAAAGGTAGGAAGAGAATAACTGAATGTTTACCATTCAGAAGTGATACCTTTTGAGGTGAACCACGTTCCAATTGTTTGGGACAATCGAGCCATCTGGTCGTGCTAAGCAATAAGACCCCTTGCCGACTGATGCGACTACCTTGTAAGGTCCTTCCCAATTATGGCCTAGGTTCCGTGAATTTACTTCCTGTGTGTTCTGAGACACTTTTCTTAACACAAAATCTCCAACTTGGAAACTCAGTACGCGTAGTCCCCGATTATAGTATTGTTCAATTCGTTCCTTCTGGGCGACTACTCGTACAATTGCTAGTTCCCTTCGCTCTTTGAGGAAATCTAATTCCTCAGAGAGATTGATTGAGTTTGATTCTTCGGTGGCATGCGCATATCGTAGACTGGGCTCTCCTATTTCGACTGGGATTAGGGCATCTGCACTGTACACCAATGAGTAAGGTGTCTCCCCTGTACTCATTTTTATTGTCGTGCAATAAGCCCATAGTACGCCGGGCAGCTCCCCTACCCAACACCCCTTGGCCTGCTCAAGGAGCTTCTTGAGAGACTCAACGATTATTTTATTTGTTGATTCTGCTTGTCCATTGGCAACCAGATGGATGGAGAAGTAATCCTTTTGATGTGTAGGTCATCGAGGAACCTAGTCACTTTTTGGCCGATGAATTGCGGGCCGTTATCCATGACTATTTCCTTAGGTGCTCCAAAGCGACACACGACATATCGCCAAAAGAAGTCAATGACCTCTGTTTGTCGTATCTTTTCGTATGCTGCCGCTTCGACCTATTTGGCGAGATAATCTGTGATGATTAGCAAAAAAAGTACTCCTCTTGGCGCAGCGGGGAGAGGACCAACTATGTCCATTCCCCATATCAGAAATGGCCACGGGGAGATTATTGAATGGAGCAGTTTTTCTGGTTGATGGAGAAGATGCGAAAACCTTTGACATTTATCATATTTCCTAACGAAATCATTTATGTCCTTCTCCATCTTATCCCAATAATATCCTGCACGAATCAACTTGCGTGCTAATGCTTTGCCCCCAGAATGATTGCCACAACAGCCTTCGTGGACCTCTCGCATCACATAGTTGATATGGTTTGGTCCTAGGCACTTTGCAAAGGGCCCTGCGAACATCTTGCGGTAAAGATCGCCAATGACGATCGTATGCGGAGCAGCTTTTATTCTGAGCTTGCGAGCGGCTTTCGGGTCATCAGGTAGAGTTCCGTGAAGAATATAGTTCGTGATTTCATTCCGGGAGTCCCAAGTTGCGTTTATAGCATTAACTTCAAACTTTTCTTGATCTATGGTTGTGCAGAGGAGTTGAACGACAGCCGAGGAGCTGGCCGCCCCAATTTCTGCTACTGACCCAGATTTGCCAGGGCATCTGCCTCATGGTTTTTTTCTCGTGAGATTTGGAGCGCTTCCCATTCGTCAAACTGGTCCAGGAGTTTCTTACACGGGCAAGGTACACTTGCATTCTGGATTCTCGTGCGATTAAACCTCCGGTTACTTGGTTGACTACTAGTTGAGAGTCACTCTTGAGTTTGATAAAGTTTGCTCCATAGCTTCGGGCTAACTCCAATCCTGCAATGACGGCCTCATATTCGGCCTCATTGTTAGTAATGAACGCGCACTTGATGGCCTGCCTGACAGTCTCTCCGGACGGGGTGATAAGAACCAGTCCAAGACCGGACCTTTTGACGCTCGAGGAGTCATCAGTGAATAGGGTCCACGCACCAGAGGCCTGCCCAGCATAGAGAATTACATCTTTTTCTGCCTCAGGATATATATTAGCGCTAAAATCTGCTACGAAGTCTGCTACGGCTTGTGATTTTATTGCTACTCTAGGCTGGTAGGTAATATCGAATTCACTTAATTTTATAGCCCATTTAACTAACCTTCCCGAAAATTCGGGTTTATGAAAAACATTGTGCAAAGGAAAGGTTGTAACTAGCTATTGAATGACCTTGAAAATAACGACGCAATTTACGGGCAGCAGTTACTAGTGCTAAAGCCAACTTTTCTAAGGGTTGGTAGTGTGTTTCTGCGTCAATTAGAGCTTTGCTAATGTAATAGATGGGAAGTTGTTTACCTTTTTCTTCTCGAACGAAGACTGCGCTTACCGAAGATTTTGAGTTTGCCAGGTAGATCAGCAACTGCTCCCCGTGTTGAGGTGTAGAGAGTAGTGGCGGATTGGACAGATATTTCTTCAGATCACTCAGTGCTTGTTCTGCTTCAGGACATCAAAGAAGCTTTTACATCAGTCTGATGAGCGGGAAATAAAACTGCGCAAGGCTGCCACCCTTTCGATTAGTTTCATGACATCCTTCCGGTTGTAGAGCCATCTGCAATTGATTCAATCACCCTGATTTGAGCGGGATTGACTTCAATTCCTCGTTGAGAGACGATGAAGCCCAGGAATTTTCCTAAACCTACTCCGAACGCTCACTTCTCTGGGTTAAGCTTCATGTTGTACTGGTCTAGTATTTGGAAAGCTTCCTTCAAGTGTGCCAGATGATCTTCTGCTCGTTTTGACTTGATCAGCATGTCATCGATGTACACTTCCATAGTCTTCCCGATTTGATTGTGCAACATACGATTGACCAATCGATGATACGTTGCACCTGTATTTTTTAACCCAAATGGCATAACTTTATAGCAATACGTACCTCTGCACGTTATGAACGACGTTTTCTCCTGGTCGTTGTGATCCATCAATATCTGGTTGTACCCTGAATATGCATCAAGGAATGTGAGCACCTCGTGGCCGGCGGTTGCATCAATCAGCTGATCCATCCGGGGAAGAGGATATGAGTCCTTCGGACATGCTTTGTTTAAATCAGTGAAGTCGATGCAGACTCGCCATTTGCCATTCTTCTTGGCCAAAACGACCACGTTAGCTAGCCAGTCTGGATACTTCACTTCGCGTACAGATCCAATCTTGAGCAGCCGATCAACCTCATCATTTATGATTTGATTCCGAAAAGCTCTCTATTGGCGCTTCTTCTGCTTCACCGGACGGTGGTACGGGTCGAAATTCAGCTTGTGAGAGATAATTTCCGGAGAAATACCCGTCATGTCTGCATGAGACCAAGCGAACGTCGTATGCCGCTCATTGAGGAACTGAAGGATGTCTCCCCATAGGAGTTCATTCAATTTCGCCCCCAAGTAGACCTTCCGCTCCGGCATGTCCGTGAAGAGCTCCTCTGGTTCCAAAGCTTCCACGGTTGGTGTATAATTCTCCCGTGCCTCTAGCTTTGTGATGAATTCTAGGACCTCATACTTTGCGTCTTCACTTGTTGCGTCAGATCCCGGTTGCTGTATTTGCTATTTACTTTCTTCGGGCAGCTTGAGGGCCACCGAGTAGTAATCTCGAGCAGAGCGTTGCTCTCCTCGTACCTCACGTACTCCTCATTCTGATAGGAATTTCAATACCTAATGATATGTGGAGGGAACAGCCTACATATCATGGATCCATGGTCTTCCAAGGATAATGTTGTAGGCCATGTATCCATTGACAATATGGAACACCGTTTCCTATTGTGAGGGTAATTTCACCAAGGGTCTTCTCGCTTGAGTTGTTGAAGCTAGAGAGAACTCGCGATACTGGCACGATCTTCTCCGTTAGCTGCATCTCACTGACGACGCGTGACTGAATGATGTTTGCAGAGCTGCCCGCATCAACGAGCACTCTTCGGATATCATACTCTGCCACGCGCAATGTAATGACCAGTGCGTCAACATGCGGGAACTGCAAACCGTCTGTGTTCGAATCCTCAAATGCTATTGTTTCTTCTGGCCGTGGACGCTTGGGCTTTCAATAGAGACCTTTGCGTACTTCTTTGCCGTGAAAACAACAGAGTCAACTTCGATCCCACCCGAGATAACGTTGATTATCATCTTCGAGGAAGACACCCACGGAGGGCCAGATTTGTTCTGTTGAGCCCTCGCATGAGTTTGCTTTCCCTTCTCAGTTAGAAGCTCCTTCAAGAACCCTTGTTTCAATGGATATGCGACCTCATACCTCAAGGCCTTGTAATCTTCAGTGGTGTGACTGTGGTCGCGATGAAATTCGCACCATAGGTCCTGGTTTATCTTGCCTGGATCGATTTTCATGTCCTTTGGCCACTTGACCTTTTCACCCATATCTTTGAGCACTGCAATTACTTCAGACATTTCTACGTTGAAGTTTGGTAGACTTGGGGCTCCACGAGCGCTTGATTCTGAATCGTCTCTTTGGGATAGCCCTTTGTTGTTGCGGTTGCGTCCTTTGAAGTTGTTGCGTGACCGGTCAGGATACGGTTCATAATGCACATCTGACCTTTCCGACTCCATTTTTTCGCCAGAGCCACCGGTTCGTGATTGGTTCCTTCCTCGGGCACTAGTTCCTATCAGCTTGTCTTCATCAATGCGTACCTTGGAATTGTAGCGATTGTAGACATCTAACAAGTCGGCTGCCGAGAATTCGCGCAGAGATTCGTATAGCCTGCGCGTAGCCTCTGAGCTCTTGACATCCAGACTGTTGGTGAATGCGATGGCCGCCCATCTGTCCGGTACCTTGGGTAACAACATGCGTTCCCGTTGAAAACGGTCCACATATCTTCGGAGAGACTCGCCGGGCTTTTGCTTGATCTCGAAGATTTCCTCCACGCGAGTTTCCGTCTTCTGGGCGCCTGTGTGGGCTTTCACGAACAGTTCAGCCATCTCCGCGAAGGACCTAATGGAGTTTGGTGGCAACATTGAGTACCATCGTAGAGCTCTATCCGCTAGGGTCTCCACGAATTTCTTCAATTGGACTGATTCGATCTCCTCGTCGGTGAGATCACTTGCCTTTATAAAATTGCTAAACATCATGAGATGATCATTAGGGTCAGAAGTCCCACGATATCTCGGAATATTTGGTATCTTGAATGTTTTTGGTATCGCCTTTGGTGCCGCTTTCTTCTTCCAAGGCCTTTGCGAATAGCGTTGAACGTCGACCTTCTTTAATGTAGGTGGAGCGCCTGGTATCTGGTCAATCCTCTCGTGGAGAGACTTTTGTAGCGCTTCTTAGCTCTCCTTGAACTGTTTGGTGAGTGCCTCCACGGCAACGCTCATTTCAGTGGATACCGCAGATCCTCCATTCTGATTTTGATTTGCTTGTGTTGTCGGATCCATAGTTCCTCCGTTGTTGGCTGCGTTCTGCTCTCCGTCTTGCCTTGAAGTGCGTGAAGAAGGAACATCTAGTCCTTGGGCTGCAAGATCAGTCCTCGTAACTGGAGGGATTTGCCCTCTTGTTTATTCCCCTTTTGACCTCCGCTTGTTGTTGCATAAATTCAAAGATCGTCTCTTGGAGATTCCCTTGATCAGGGGACAGACTCCTATAGCTCCGTCTTCTAGGCGGGTTCACGCTCTGAGAGTGTCCACGCCTGATCCACTGCCTAATTGGTCCTTGGGAAGAACGTTCCTGCCCGTCGGACGAGTAATCTGGAGAATAGTTGGGACTCGGGGAAGGGGTATATACCTGGCTTCCGCCCACTATAGTTCGTTGTGAACGGCTTTCTGCCATGTTAGTTGTAAAACAAAAAGATCGACAGAAAAGAATATAGTGCAGGAAAAAGGTAAACTATTAACCTACAGAGGCTATTGATCGGCTCCCACTGTGGTCGCCAAATTGTTTAACCTAGATCAGATTTTAGGCCAATTAACAATTAAATTTGTATTTGCGGAGTCACGATCAATAGTTTAGATTAAGAGCTTAGCCAAATTAAATATGGAATTACGCCAATTACTAGATTATAAATATATGCACGATTTCCAATGATAATAATTAACGATATGGAAATAACAAGAGATAATCAGAAATAAATAACGTTAAAGCAGAAATAGAATAGATAGAAGGAACCGTGTCGGATCACTTGATCCCGGTGAGGATTCCTCGTTATTGATTATACTTGGAGGCTTGAGAACAAAGTATCCGGCAAATATAAATAAAGAACAGTTTTGAGCAGGAGTAAAAGAGAGTATTCTTATTGATATTGTAGACAGATGATAGAATGTGTGTTTACAATGATTCGGAACAAGTGCTATTTATAGATTTGATAGGCATCCATTGGGTTTGTAACCGCTGGGTATGTATCCGTTGGATACGTAACCGCTAGATTGTGTAACCGTTGCCTTCATGACCATTCATTAAGCAATCGCGTATGATTAGGTAACCGCTCATTCAAATCGCGCTGATTTGGGAAGCGTTACGATACTGCTATGGACCTGCTCGTGGTAACCGCCTGGCCAGTCATCTGTCCGTTAGATATCTGTCCGGAAAAGCCTATGCCCGTATCACGTGGCAGATACGTATCACTTTTTGAGTGACGTCGGTTTTCATCCAATACAAGGATATTTTTTAATTTTAAGAGCGCATTATGGTAATCTGACGTTTTAAAAAAAGGACATAACAGGTCTAAAAGATAGGCTAGGTCTGGCTAACCACGTGGCGTGTGACATTTGCAGACCGTAGCCCAACCACCTTTTTTTCCTAAGTTGGAAAAAAAAAAAAGGAAAAAAGAAGAAGGGAGGGTAGCTAAGTAATAGAGACGAAAAATCGTCCAAGTTCAAAGGTGGTTTCCCCAAGTGATGGATTACTAGTATATATTTATACAACTTTGTTGCTATCTTTGTGCTGAATCTCTTCACTAGATTCATGGATCTTATCAGTTAAGCGTTTATGTTTGTATATATACTCCTATTTCTCATCAGACACACAGACAACAGCTGTTACTGCACATAGCCATAAACCCAGTACTAAGAAAATAAACTTTAAGAGAAGAAAACGAAGCATGGCGGAAGCTGGAAACATAGAGAAGAAGAATAGTCCAGTGGTAAAGAAAGAGAATGAGCACTTTCATGTCCTTCATAAGGTTCCTTCAGGTGATGGTCCTTATGTCCAAGCCAAGTATACTCAGGTTGGTTACTTTTGCTGCTAGTATTTACTTCTCAAGCAATTATTTGAAGTGTATTTTCATTCCGTAAAGTTATCACAGTTACGGAACTTGTGATCTTAGACATTTCCTATCATTTGTGTGGGTGTAAATTTTTTTTACTAAGAATAAAATGAGAAGCTTAAGTTAAATTATTTTTATATTTAAAAGTAATATATTTTTGAATAAAGTAAAAAGGAAATATTGTTACATAGCTGGAACAGGGAGTACATCTTATCTGCATCATTTTTTAGAGTTTTAACTTTAGACACTTGAAGTACTAACTCTTATTTATACTATTAGGTCATCCCATAGATAATTATTCGTAATCGTTCTGTTAAACCAGCCTAGTACTGGTACAATAACATTCTCTGCTCAAAGTGCTTCATTTTGTACACTTCTTCGCATGCCTTACATGAAGTCGTGAACCATGTAAACAAAACTGATAAAGATAGCACTGCACCTAGCTTTTTATGTTGAACGTGGCTTTTCGTTTTGGATTTTAACTTTATACGTTAGTTGTGTAATTCATTTGAAAGACTACTAAATAGTGTAGTTTAATTTAGCCTTTATAGCAGGTTTGTTTCCTTATTGAGTTTCCAATTACTCTTCCAATTTATATGGTGGAGTTTGATTTGACATGAATTTAACTTTAAAAAAAAAAACATTTAAACTTATGTTCTAAAACAATCCGCAGATACTTGTATAGCTCCACAAAATTTCATCCGACGTAAAATAAAAAGTTTAAAGGTAATTCGTTTCTAAATCTAAGTATATATTATTTTTCCTTTAGACAAACAAAAGAAGATAATGTGCTGACAAAAAATGAAACAGATGAGTAATATTTCCTCCAATTATTTTCCATTTACTTGAAAGTTTTATAGAGGACGTCCTTCTTTCTTGAGAAGAAACGTTTAAAGCAACAAAGAAAGAGTCTTTCTAAAAAAAGTCAAAATTACGTGCCGACAGTACCGAATGTGTATAATAGTGGCAGATATTCATTAGCAGTGGTGCGATCATTTTTACTGTCATCAACTTTATATATATGGTGGAATTCAAAATTTTTCTACATAAACTTTGATAAAGTTCCGATATACATCATCGAACCTGTCAATGACATTCTAAATCGTGAAAATATGTAAATATTAAATTCGTACATTAGAAACACAACGTGCTTAATGCATACGTATTAAAAGTGGTGGATACATTTCATTTTTTCAGGTAGTGCTGAAGGACCCAGAAGGATCACTAGTATGGTTTTGGAAAGCAGTAAATACAGGAGACAGAGTGGATAGTGCACTTAAGGACATGGCAGTGGTAATGAAGCAGCTGGATCGAAGTGAAGAAGCCATTGAAGCTATTAAGTCTTTCAGATGGCTTTGCTCTAAACAAGCTCAAGAGTCCCTCGATAATGTCCTCCTTGATCTCTTCAAGGTATATATATACGTGTCATATATGAAGAGTTTAAGTTTTGCGCAGTGTTACACCAAGTTAATAGAGGACAAATGGTTACTTTTCATAACAAGCCTAATAAGATAACTTGGAAAATAGAGTAATACAGTAACATGTTAAAGATAATTTAATCAATTGGTAAAGCATCTATGATTACTTACGAACTATGAACTCACTACAGTCATGTTTTGTCATACATAATTTCCTGTGTTGTTTAATAAACAGTACAAGCTATATAAATTATTATAATACTCCCTCTGTCCCATTTTATTTGTCATACTTTCCTTATTAGTCTGTCCCAAAAAGATTGTCATATTTCTAAATTTGGTAATAATTCAACTCTAAACTTATTTTTTGACTCATTTATAGCCACACAAATATTCATGACTTATTTTAGACCACAAGTTTCAAAAATTTTCCTTACATTATTAAATTTTGTGTCAAGTCAAACTATGACAAACAAATAGGGACGGAGGAGTAACAATTAAGTTTTATTTTGATGTGATATGTAGAAATGTGGAAAAGTAGACGAACAAATTCCGCTATTAAAGCAAAAGCTGAGACAAATATACAAAGGAGACACCTTCAATGGAAGACAAACAAAAACTGCCCGATCACATGGAAAGAAGTTTCGAGTTACTATCAGCCAAGAGACTGCAAGAGTTCTGGTACTTGTAATTTCCAAAAATTTGTTCTTCTCTGTTTAAAATGTACGCATATACAGCGGTGGATGTAGTCTGTCAACAAATGGGTAACAACGCGTTGGCTTTGGCTCAACCTGCACATATAGTATTATTGTTTAACCTAGATCCGATTTTAGGCCAATTAACAATTAAATTTGTATTTGTGGAGTCACGATCAATAGTTGAGATTAAGAGCTTATGCGGCGAGCTAAGATAGTGATGATGCAAGTATTAACTAATAAAAGTAAAGTATAAACGGAAACAAGGAGAAGTAACCGTATCGTATAGCTTGTCTTCGGAGAGAGTTCTTCGATACCAATCGCACTTCAGACGATCAAAGAACTAAAGTAGTAAGCAAAATATGAGCAAAGAGAATATCTGAGCAAGAGTGAGAGAGAGTATTCTTATTGATATTGTAGACAAGAAGTAAAGTTCTTTTACAATCGATTAAGGCGAATGCTATTTATAAGCCTGGTAGGCACCCGTTGGGATTCGTAACCGCTGGGCGTGGATCCGTCTGGATAAGTAACTGCTGGTCACATATCCGTTGGAGTCATAACCGCTGGGTTGTAATGATTGCCTTAATGACCATTAATAGAATGATCGTGGATGATCATGTTAATAACTGCTCACTTAGACCGTGTTGACTGTTGAAGTGTTTCATAACTCCTTTAGGTCTGCTAGTGATGAATGTCTGTTCGTTGGATGTCTGTCCGTTGAAATGTCTGCTCGTGCCACGTGGAAGACATGTGTCATCTTTCCAAGTCCAGTCAGCTTTTATCCAATACAGATAGTCCCCGCACTTCTCGAGCAGAGTATCTGTTCGAGGAGTGGATATGAATTTTGGCGGGAATTTCTTGTAAACTTTTATCTCCGTGTGATGTATCTTGATGACGTACGAGCCTTATCAGCTAAGTGACAAGCCCTTATGACGTGCGCATTTAATGCGCCGTATAAAAAAGTAACTACAGCTGGCACGCCTGCAGAACTGCAGTCCATTCTGAAGTGACTATTGCGTGCCCCAAGGGTAAAAGTAATGATTTTAACCGCTTCAGTCACCTGCACACGTCGTCTGTTGATCGCGAGGTGACCGCTACCCTTCAGAATAATGATGATACTATAAAGTTTTGATGAACCCTATTCTTTCCTTCGACGGCCAGATCTGATCGTAGTTTTTCTGATGACCTCCACGTGTCTCGAAGGAAGTTGTGGGGCTGAACCTTCACTCCTATAAATAGGGGTTTGCTTGATGAGAAACTTTTTACTTGCCTTTATTTCTTCTCCGTTGTTCTTTGAAAACCCTTTGAACTAGCTTTTGAATTCTTCTTGACTACTTCATATTTTCCCTGAAACCTTAACTTCAAGATCTAGGAAAAATCAAAGCACTGATATTGCTGGTAGTTCCTCGGTGGCCACACCCAGGCCCCGGGCTACCCACGCTACTGCTGCAGAAATAATCCCCAAGAAATGGGGTGAGCTTGAGGCGGACTGTAACATTAAGTCCTTTCATAATAGAGAGGGAGATACGCGCAACTGGCCGGCGTATAGGTTTAAGTCTGGGATCACGAAAGAGGTGATCCTACGAGTGAGGACGGACTGCCACTGGGGCGATGAGGTTCCCCTCTTGCCGGTCTCCAAGGAGAAGAATATTACTTCTCATAGGGCTGGGTGGACAGCCAGGTGCACCTATCCTTTCACAGTGGGATGTAGGTTACCCCTGCACACTGTGTTGGAGATGCTCTGCAGGGAGTACCTTCTCTGCCTGGGGCAACTGAGCCCCAATATATATAGAATAGTTACTCTTTTAGATTGGTTCGCGGCAGGAACCGATCAATCTTTTGGCTACGAGCATTTTATTTCTTTGTACTGTATACAAAAATTTTTAAGGACGGCTATGTAAATGCCAGGATGCGCGGAAGCAAGGGCTTGGTGCGCAGTTCTGAGGATACTGGTGACCATGGCTGGGTGCACCGGTATCTGTTCGTGCGCTCCTCGGCCTTGACTTTTGACAATAAGGCTCATCATCCAGACGTCTGGAATAAGAAGCGTAAGTCCCCAAGTATTTTTGAAATTTTTTTTGTGTTCTTTCTTTTTCTCGTCTTCTAACTCCGTTCAATTTTGTAGCGGCCAAGCAACCCTACGACGGACTCATTTCTGTTGAAGATTTGACGGCGTGGGTTGAGCCAATTTTGAAGGAGTTCACTCCTGAAAAGAGACAGTGGGCGTATTTTGCCGCTCAGAAGAGTTTGATTGTACACAAGCATGGTGAGAATATTTCTGCTTTCATGATCGTTCTTCTTCTTCGAAACTTCTTCATGTCTGACCGTTTCACCTTTTTGTAGGTTTCGGCACTTCGGGAGATTTCTTTCCTGCTCCCCCCCCCCCCCAAGACGGACCTTCCGAGCCTGTTGCTGACCCAGACGCTGAGGCTGAGGCTATACTAGCTTCGGTGGATGCACTGCGCAGCAGGGAGGGGGTCGAGGAACTCCTGTCCGGTGGACTGGGCTCCCTGAAGAGGATGAAGAGGAGCCAAGGCGAGGGCGGAGCACGGAAGAAGTCTGCTCGTAAGACTTCCGTGGCTGCCGGGCAAACCTCGTCGGCTGGTGGTGATCCTTCTTCTAGGGCCAGTGTACGTAGAAGAGAATGCCGATGCTGCTGCTGGAGTCCCCGAGTCTGCACGGGGAGAGGGTGTAGCCAAGGAGGTTATCTATCTTTCGGACACTGAGGCCGAAGTTGATGTTCCTCTTAGGCGAAGGCCTCATCTTCGTAGTGACAAAAGAAGGGGCGAGGAGGAGGCTGTCCGTACTCCGCAGAGGAGTCCCCGAGTTGATGACGGGGTGGAGGCAGGTCCTTCTCGTGTAGACAAGGGGAAGAGAAAGGTATGTAAAGAAGAAGAAGAAGAAGAGGTGAAAGAAGAGGTTAGAGAAGAAGTTCCCCAAGAGGGTAGCCGGGGTCCTCGTGTGTTTCGTTTCGAGGACTTGGAGAATGTGGCTACTGAGGGGGCGACTCCCGTTGGTCTTCGCGAGTGCGAGACGATAAATCTTGGAGTGGAAGGTGACTCTAACCTTTCATCGTCAAGATTTGTTTGGCTGTCAGTCATTGGTGGCCAGACAGAGTTGAGTGACATCAGGGGTGTCCGTTATAAGTTTGGGCCAAATTATCCCTCTGAGCAGGCTTGGGAACCCAAGTTCTGTGAGAGGAAGCATACTTTGAAACTTGCCCCTGATGTTAACTTCATAACCGGGCCACGCGGCTTGGCTAAGGCGGTCTCCTCGCTCATCGGTCCCCGTGAAGAATGGGTGCTGAGGGAGCTGAGCGATGAGGAGTTAGCCTTTCAGATTGCTGCTGACTCTGCTCGGGTAAGTATTTTCCGCTTTGTTTTGGGAATAACTTCAGCCTCGGACTTCTAAACTTGACTTACTTTGCTTTTTCAGTCGAGTATGCTGGCTGGTGAGCTCATGTTTCGCTCCAGGCTTAACAACGTCGATCAAGTAGTTGAAGTAAAGAAAGAGTTGCTGGAAGCTCTGAAGGAGAACAAGACTCTGATAGAGCAGTATGGTCTCCTTGGTGGTGAGGTTAACCGGTTGACTGATGTCAACAATGAACGTGTTGAGCAAATCAATGCACTCACATGGGAGAAGGACCTTCTTCTCGAAGAGAAGAGTTCGCACGCTCTGCCCAGGGTTTGGAGAGATTGCTTGAAGAGTGTCGAAATTCTTTGAACAGTGTTATCGAAGATCGTGCATCCCTTGAGATGGATCTGCAGAGAGCCAATGAAGGATCTGTTAAAGCCAGGGCTGATCTCCAGGCTGTCAAGGATCAGGTGGCTCAATTAATGAGTGCTCACACCGCATTAACCAAGGACTTGGCAAACCTGCGCGATCAGTCTGAAATCAAAGCCAAGCTTGCTGTTCTTGAGGCCAAGCGTACATTGCTCGTGCAGATTCAGGCTAGACAAGTTAATGTCGAGGAGATGCTGCAAACAACAAAGAGCGCTGTTCGTAGGATAAAACAAGCATTGAATCTCTCTCCCAAGGAGTCTGAAGGCGAAGATGATGATGAAGAAGAAGATGACGGCGAGAATTCAGGGGACGACGGTAGGACTGACGGAGCTGGTGCGTCGAGTTCTGGTCGTAGCCCTAAATGTTAATGCCCTTTTTCAACCTGTGATTGATGTATTTTTTATTGTCTGGCGAGAGCCGGACTTGTTTGTTCGTGGACAAAAGTCTAGAGACTTTTTGGTCCTTTGTATGGCTGGTTTTGTTTGGCCTTTGAACACTCTGCAAATTTCTGTCAGCCGTTTTCGGCATTTTATCAATTTACAAGATAATGTATATATGCTACTTAGACCTGTTCAGTGACTATATTTAGTTTGAATTTCTTGATCTTTTGTTTGCATGTGTTGTGGCTTTCGTGCCTTGTGATTGGGAATTTTCTGAAGTTTGAACTTTATTAAGCTCGTTCCTCCAAAAGTCTGCCCAAATGTTTTTAACTTAGCCTTTCGTTATGAAGAGGTCGTAAGTTGTAAGTAGTCTGACCGAGTCGTGGTCGTTAGAGTTTTGGCCGAATCATTTCTCTTTACGTATAACTTTGCTTATCGTCTTGATAGTCGAAAGTTGTTGCACGACTTTATGGATTGGCTCTGGCCGAGTCGTTGGCCTTGTGAACGACTTCTCTTATTTTCGTGGAAGCCTTGTCACATGAAAGTTTTTGGTTTTGTGAACGACTCCTCTTATTTTTCGTGGAAGTCTTGTCACGCAAAAGTGTTTTGAAAAACTTTAAAAAAAATTCGCCTTTTGGTAAGGTCTTTCGCCTTTGTGAAGGTCTTATCTGGCCTACAGGGGCCTCTCCACCCCCCTTGTTTTTATGTTGGAGCACGTATAGTGATAACATGAAAAGAGTTTTCGGTGAGTTGCATATAGAACACATATAACCAAACGAGGAGTGTGTCCGTTGTGGGATTCGAACCCACAACCGCGAAGTTGAATTACTTCGAGCTCTACCAGTTGAGCTAAACAGATCTGACCTTGTTTAGGTCGTTAGTACAATTTAGAGAGAAGATATAGTAAAAGTAAGAACTTTTGTTAAGATAAAGGTAAGTGTAAGATAACTAACCGTAGTACCACTTAAAAGTGGTAACTTTTGAGGTGGACCACATTCCAACTGTTCGGGACAGTGGAGCCGTCTGGTCGTGCCAAACGATAAGATCTCTTACCGGCTGAAGCAATTACTTTATAGGGGCCTTCCCAGTTGGGACCAAGCTTCCCTGAATTTGTCTCTTGTGTGCTCTGGGAGACTTTTCTGAGTACAAAGTCTCCGACTTGGAAGCTTCGTACGCGCAGTCCCCGATTGTAGTATTGCTCGATTCTTTCTTTTTGAGCGACTACTCGTACAAGAGCTAGTTCTCTGCATTCTTCGAGGAGGTCCAGCTCTTCGGATAGGTTGACTGAGTTTGATTCCTCGGTGGCATGTGCATATCGCAGGCTGGGCTCTCCGATTTCGACTGGGATTAGAGCATCTGCACCATATACCAATGAGTAAGGAGTTTCTCCGGTATTCATTTTTATCATTGTGCGATAGGCCCATAGTACTCCAGGTAACTCTTCTACCCAACATCTCTTTGCCTGCTCAAGGCGCTTTTTAAGGGATTCAATGATGATTTTGTTGGTAGACTCTGCCTGTCCATTAGCAACATGATGATACGGAGAGGAGGTGATCCTCTTGATGTGCAGATCGTCAAGGAACCTAGTCACTTTCTGGCCGATAAATTGCGGGCCGTTGTCCTTGACTATTTCCTTAGGTGCTCCAAAGCGACATATGACAAAACGCCAGAGGAAGTTGACGACTTCCGTTTGTCGTATCCTTGAATATGCTGCCACTTCGACCCACTTTGTGAAGTAATCCGTGATGATCAATAGGAAGCGCATCCCCCTCAGTGCTGTGGGAAGAGGACCGACGATGTCCATCCCCCATTTCATGAAGGGCCACGGGGAGATTATTGAATGCAGTGGTTCTGCTGGCTGATGGAGAAGATGGGAGAACCTCTGGCATTTGTCACATTTCTTGACAAATTCGTTCGTATCATTCTCCATTTTGTCCCAATAATAACCTGCACGAATCAGCTTCCAGGTTAATGCCTTGCCCCCGGAATGATTTCTGCAACAGCCTTTGCGGACTTCTCTCATCACATAATTAATCTGATTTGGTCCAAGACATTTTGCGAGAGGTCCTGCGAACATCCTCCGGTAAAGCTCGCCGTTGAGAATTGTATATCGAGCGTGGAGAGCAGTGGTGGATTAGATAGATACTTTTTCAAATCCTTCTATGCTTGCTTGCATTCAGGAGTCCATTCGAACTCCTTGTTCTGCTTTAAGACATCGAAGAAACTCTTGCAACGGTCAGATGATCGGGAAATGAATCGGCGTAGAACTGCCACTCTCCCCGTCAGTTTCATGACATGTTTCCTGTTGTGAAGTACATCTGGGATTGATTCAATGGCTTTAATCTGAGCGGGATTGACTTCAATGCCAAGCTGAGAAACAATGAATCCCAGAAACTTCCCCGATACGACTCCGAAAGCACACTTCTCTGGATTCAGTTTCATGTTAACTGATCCAAGATTCGGAAAGCTTCTTTCAGATGTGCCAGATGGTCTTCTGCTCATTTGGATTTGATCAGCATGTCATCGATGTACACTTCCATAGTCTTTCTGATATGGTCATGGAACATGCGATTGACTAGACGCTAATAGGTTGCACCTGCATTTTTCAGTACAAATGGCATAACTTTATAACAGTACGTACCTCGACAGGTTATGAACGCCGTTTTCTCCTGGTCTTCAGGATCCATCAATATTTGGTTATATCCGGAATACGCGTCAAGGAAGGTTAGCACCTCGTGTCCGGCTGTTGCATCGATCAGTTGATCTATCCTGGGAAGAGGATATGAATTCTTCGGGCAGGCTTTGTTTAGATCTGTGAAGTCAATGCAGACTCGCCATTTGCCGTTCTTTTTAGGTACGATAACCACGTTGGCTAGCCAGTCTGTATATTTGACTTCACGTACTGAACCGATTTTCAGCAGCCGATCGACTTCGCCATTGATGAACTGGTTCCGAAAGGCTCCTTGCTGGCGCGTCTTTTGTTTCACCGGGCGGTGATATGGATCAACGTTCAACCTGTGAGTAATGATGTCAGGAGAAATACATGTCATATCTGCGTGGGACCAGGCGAATATTGTATGCCGTTCCTTGAGGAACTGGAGGATATCTCCTCGTAGGTGCTCGTTCAGTTCGGTCCCTAGATACACCTTCCGCTCTGGCTAGTCGGCGAACAGTTCTTCGGGTTCTAAAGCTTCTACGGTCGGCATGTGGTTTTCTCTTTCGTCCGTCTTCGTGATGAATTCCGGGACCTCGTACTTAGCCTCTTCAGGTGGTATGTCTGGCCCCGGTCACTGTAATTGCTATTTGTTCTCTTCGGGCAGTTTGAGAGCCACAGAATAGCAATCTCGGGCAGAGCATTGCTCTCCTCGGACCTCACGTACTCCCCATTCGGATGGGAACTTCAATACTTGATGATAAGTGTAAGGAACAGCTTGCATGTCGTGGATCCAAGGTCTACCCAAAATGATATTGTAGGCTAGATCTGCATCGACAACATAAAAAGTTGTTTCCTTCGCTACCCCTTCGGTAAGAGTCGTCAAGGTAATCTCCCCGAGAGTCTTCTCGCTTGAGTTGTTGAAGCCGGATAGAACTCGAGATATGGGCACGGTCTTGTCTGACAGCTGCGTCTCTCTGACAACCAGTGACTGGATAATGTTCGCGGAACTGCCCGCATCAATGAGTACTCTCTTGACGTCGAACTCCGCCACGCGTAACGTTATGACTAACGCATCAGCATGTGGGAATTGCGAGCCGTTTGCATCAGAGTCCTCAAATGTGATTACTTCTTCTGATCGTGGGCGCTTGTTGTTTGTGATGGAGACCTTTGCATACTTCTTTGCTGTGAAAGTAACGGAGTCCACCTCGATTCCACCTGAAATAACATTAATTGTCCTCCTCGGAGAGGATGCTCGTGGAGGGCCAGGTTTGTTCTGTTCTGCCTTCGCATGAGTCTGCTTTCCCTTCTCGGTCAGGAACTCCTTCAAGAATCCCTGTTTCAACAAATGAGTAATTTCATACCTGAGGGCTTTGCAGTTTCGGTGGTATGACCATGGTCACGATGGAAATCGCACCACAGGTCCTGGTTTCGCTTGCTTGGGTCGGTCTTTATGTCTTTCGGCCATTTGACCTTCTCTCCAATGTCTTTGAGTGCTGCCACTACTTCAGACGTCTCCACGTTGAAACTCGGCAGGCTTGGGGCTCCACGGAGGTTTGATTCTGAATCATCTCTCTGGGACAACCCTTTGTTGTTGCGATTCCGTCCTTTGGAATGGCTGCGTGACTGATCAGGGCACGGTTCATAACGTACATCTGCTCTTTCGGTCTCTGCCTTTCCACCGGATCCACCACTACGTGCCTGAGCTCTTCCTCGAGTACCTGTTCTAATCAATTTATCTTCATCGATACGTACCTTGGAATTGTAACGGTTGTAGACGTCTTACCAACTGGCTGTTGGGAACTCGCGAAGAGACTCATAAAGTCTATGCCTGGCCTCTGAACTCCTAATATCCAAGCTGTTGGTAAACGCGATCGCTGTCCATCTGTCTGGTACTTTGGGGAGCATCATACGTTCTCTTTGGAAGCGATCCACGTATCTGCGGAGAGACTCGTCGGGTCTTTGCTTGATTCAAAGATGTCCTCTACGCGGGTCTCCGTCTTCTGAGCACCTGTGTGTGCCTTCACGAACAATTCAGCCATTTCTGCGAAAGACCCAATTGATTTGGATGGACACATTGAATACCATCGCAGAGCTCCATCTGCTAGGGTTTCCACGAACTTCTTCAATTGAACAGATTCGATCTCCTCATCGGTGAGATCGCTAGCCTTGATAAAGTTGCTGAACATCATGAGATGATCGTTGGGATTAGATGTTCCGCGATACCTCAGGATGTTTGGCATTTTAAACATCTTAGGTATCGCTTTTGGGGCTGCCTCCTTCTTCCAGGGTCGCTGTGAATAACGCTGGACATCGACTTTCTTCAGTGTGGGTGGAGCGCCTTGTATCTGATCAATTCTCTCGTGGAGAGACTTTTGGAGTGCTTCCTGGCTTTCTTTGAATTGTTTGGTGAGAGCTTCCACAGCAAGGCTCACATCTGTAGGCGCCATAGACCCTCCGTTCTGATTCTGATTGACTTGGGTCGTTGGATCTGCAGTACCACCGTTGTTCCGCTCTCCACCTTGCCTTGAGGTATGTGAAGATAGTGCGTCACGACCAGGTGCCGCAGCGTCAGCCCTTGCAGTTGAAGGGTTACTCCTTCGGAGAGAGGTTAGTGCCTCATTTATTCCTCAGTTTACTTCTGCCTGTTCCTGCATGAAAGCAAAGAGTGTTTCTTGGAGGTTCCCTCGGCCAGGGGAGAGACTCCTATGGCGTTGTCTCCTGGGTGGGGTAGTGCTCTGAGAGCGCATACGCCTATATCGCTGCCTGACCGATCCTTGGGAAGATTGTTGCTGCCCATCGGACGAGTAATCGGGAGAATAGTCAGGAGAGTAATTAGGACTGAGTGAAGGAGTATTTACCTGTTCTCCGCCTACGATAGTACGTTGAGAGTTGCTTTCTGCCATGTTAGTTATAGAGCAAAAAGACAGACGAAAATACGTATAATATCAAAGATAAACTATTAACCTACGAAGGCTATTGACCGGCTCCCACTGTGGTCGCCAAATTTTTTAACCTAGATCCGATTTTAGGCCAATTAACAATTAAATTTGTATTTGCGGAGTCACGATCAATAGTTGAGATTAAGAGCTTATGCGGCGAGCTAAGATAGTGATGATGCAAGTATTAACTAATAAAAGTAAATCATAAACGAAAACAAGGAGAATAACCGTATTGTATCGCTTGTCTTCGAAGAGAGTTCTTCGATACCAATCGCACTTCAGACGATCAAAGAACTAAAGTAGTAAGCAACATATGAGCAAAGAGAATATCTGAGCAAGAGCGAGAGAGAGTATTGTTATTGATATTGTAGACAGGAAGTAAAGTTGTTTTACAATCGATTAAGGAGAATGCTATTTATAAGCCTGGTAGGCACCCGTTGGGATTCGTAACCGCTAGGCGTGGATCCGTCTGGATAAGTAACTGCTGGTTACATATCCGTTGGAGTCATAACCGCTGGGTTGTAATGATTGCCTTAATGACTATTAATAGAATGATCGTGCATGATCATGTTAATAATTGCTCACTCAGACCGTGTTGACTGTTGAAGTGTTTCATAACTCCTTTAGGTCTGCTCGTGATGAATGTCTGTCCATTGGATATCTGTCCGTTGAAATGTCTGCTCGTGCCACGTGGAAGACACGTGTCACCTTTCCAAGTCCAGTCAGCTTTTATCCAATTCAATTATAAACTTATGAGTGGAGTATAATTTATATTAAGAACGACCCTGTTGCCATGTTAAGTAAAGAAAGTAGATTGCAGTGATGATCTGCACCAAAGATTTCATATACAAGAATCTGGCTCTACGTATATACAGTTACTACCTCCAAAAATTTCAAACGAAAACAATGAAATTTAAAAAAGATAAAATATCACACTAGCCAATTAATGTGACATATTAAGGATGACATTTTTATAATCAGAAATAATTTAATTTTATAGTTTCTATTTTAATTAATGAGATGATTATAGCTACACAAATATCTTTTTTTTTAATTTACTATTTTCAAAAGTCATTCATTCTTTTTTCGTTTTATAAAGCTCTACGTCTAGTCAAACACTTTCATATAAAAAAATATCAGAGGGGGCACTTTATTAAGAGAGCAATGAGTAAAGTCGAGAGACAAAAAGACAAGTCTTATTCGATTTGAATTCTCACCTCTTTGGTATGTATATGCTACTCCCCTCAAGGTTGGAAAACACATTTCTTTTGTTAAATAACTACTCCCTCCGTCCCAATTTATGTGGCACCATTTGACCGGGTACGGAGTTTAAGAAAATAGAGGTTGACCTTGTTAAGTATCAATTTTATCTTGAAAAAATAAGAGAGAGAAGATTTGAGTAACAAAAAAGTTATTGGTAGGTTTAAAAGTATATAGGACCCAACAAGGGTAAAATAGAGATGATGTATTAAATAGTTGTCAAATAAGGAAAGGTGCCACTTATTTTGGGACAAACAAAAAAGAAAATGGTGCCACATAAATTGGGACGGAGGGAGTATAATTAGTTTTGTAAAATTATATGTGGTGTAATTTTTTTATATTATTGTGTAGGGTAATTTAGGTTGGGCTTATATGCAGAAAGGAAATTTTATGGCAGCAGAAGTGGTATACAAGAAAGCCCAAATGATCTATGCAGACAGCAACAAGGCCTGCAATCTGGCCCATTGCTTGATTAAGCAAGCCCGATACGATGAGGCACGTTATATTCTTGAAGATGTTTGGAGAGGTAAATATTCAGATTGTGATGATACAAGAACAAGGAATCGAGTGGAGGAATTGTTGTTGGAATTGGATGTGAAGCAACCTCCACCCTTCTTGAAAAACATTCCAGGCCTTAATTTGGATGATGATTTTGTTAATGGACTTGAACAGTTGATAAATGAATGGGCCCCTCCTAAATCAAGAAGGCTACCAATTTTTGAAGAAATATCAACATTCAGAAATCAATTGGCTTGTTAATTTGTGTGTATATTGATGTTTGGCGGGTTTAGTATGGTTTGGATTTGAATTGTTTAAAATTAGATGGTAAAATGTAAGAGATCTATGAAATCTGTAAATTGTATTGTAAATTAGATATTGGGACAAAGTTTGGTAAATGAACTAAATTATGTTAGAATTGAATGGGTGTGTGTACCTGTTATCCTTATAGACTATTAAGTGGTTGAGAGATCATAATTCATGACAATGTGATAAGTTCAAGTCCCAGTGACCATCCAGTCATGTTTTTCTTATTCGCCTGTTTATAGGGGGAAATTGAATTTTCAAAAACCTTCAAATGTTACCGTTTTATACTCCGTTCTATTTTATGTGTCATAGTTTGACTCGGCACAAAGTTTAAGAAATAAAGGAAGACTTGTAAAATTTGTGGTGTAAAATAAGGCAAAGATGTTTGTGTGGTTGTAAATCATTTCAGTAATTGCAAAACTGTAATTTTGAAGTTAAATTGTTAACAAATTTAGAATGTTGTCATTCTTTTTGGAAACGACGAATAAGGAAATGCTGCCACATAAATTGGAACGGAATGAGTACCAGATTTGGTTTCTGCTTTCTATACATAAAATTAATAAACTTAAGTTGTAAAAACTGGCGGTGAAATCTTTTTTATATGATCAGCTCTTCATCTAATATAACTTACCTGTTGATATAATCCTTACAGGACCAGTCATTGAAGAAGTGAATAAACTACAATTTTCCCATTTTGACAAAGCTCCAATCAAGCATAATTTTAAGCAGCAAAATATTTTTTTTTTTCGTGTGTAACTACCAATTTAATTGATTACCGAAAATAAGAGTTTACAATCCTAATATAGCTAACACAACCTACTGTACTATCAACATATCCAATTCCTAGCTAAACTCTATAACTCTGCCTTTATAAAACAAGCAGCACACTAGGGAGACTTTGTGCTTATAGGACTGCATTCATAGTCACATACTCATGAAACCAAAGGCACGCCTGAGATATACATGGGAACTGGACGTTGTTTAAAAAGTAGAACTTTGCAGGATTTTCTGAGCGTCCTAACAGCTCTAATATTGCATAGAAAGGCAATCTCTCTTGCTACACTTTCAACCTGTCTTTCTTTCTGTTCAAATACTCTACAATTGATGCAATCCAAATTGGCTTAGTTCCCAACCATCAAGAGCCAAGCTTGAGAGCATATAGAAGACAAGTCAAGGGCTCCGGAGGAGGGCTCGAGAGTGATTTGAAGCCGCATGATGCCATTGGCGTGGAGGGTGGAGTGTTGAACCCCAAAAAATTACCCCGAAAAGGATAAATTCTGGAATATCGACAAGATGGACTAACTCTTTTGGAGTTTTGGAGTCGCCACCCAATTTAAGGAAAACAGGGAACCAAATTAACAAATGCGTGCAAAAACTCCGTTTTTATAAAAAGACGGTCTTTCTTTCAGAGATTCTAAAGGTAAGAGGTTTTATTAATTTCGGAAGAAGGATTTTAAGGCACTTCCGAAATTCCGTAAAATACGTTAATCCGATAGGTTTCCAAAATATTTGCAAAATATGCTTTTCTAGAAAATTTATCTAAAATAATTAATTGAAATAAAACTTGTTTATGAAAAATACTTTAATTTGCACGTATTTTACTAATTGGCCTCAGTTTGCAATAAATTAAATAACGACTTCAAAAATAAAAGGCAACGAACATAAAGTAAAGCAATATACAAACAATCAAATCTTATTGATAAATAAATATTCTACACATTTATTTGCATAAATATCTCTAAGGAAAGAAAGGCAAAGTTTAAAGATAAAACCCGAGAAATAATCAACTCGCGGGAGCCTTGGATTTTCTAAAATTTCTAAGTCTTATTTCTGAATGCTCGGGTCAAACTCCAAGCAACGACTCCAATGCAACGGACTATCTCCATTTGTAAGTTAGCCAAAAGCGTTCCCGAATTGTTCGTGCCAAGATGTTCCTCGCAATAAAAATGAAAATTAAACTGGATTAGTACAATAATAAAGTGTAATAATTAATAAAATAACAATAATAAAGTAATAAAGTAATAATAATATAATAAAAAAATATATATAATAATAATAATAGAATATATAATAACAATAATAGAATATATAATAATAATAATAATATAATAATAATAATAATAATAATAATAATAATAATAATAAAAAGTTTGATTTGCAAAATTTAGGCTCAGGTTTGTATGGCGCGTCGAATAGAGGCTCGGGATTTGGTACGGTTGCAAACACGGAGCCCGGGCCGTGTTGCCATGCCAATGCACCAAACCCACTACTCTATTCAACTTGCTTTGCACTAAAGTGCATTCATCATCGCCTTTTGCTTTAGGGACACGGGAACAGGACGGTTCAAGTGTAGTATCATGTTCAAAATCAATCCCGAGGCCTCAATACGTGCATATGTATTGTTTCATTGGCCTAGTAGTTCAAGCATAGTATCCGTATAAGTCAGAAAATTCCAGCATAGTCCAAGTATAGCAGATATATTCCTAAAAAAAGAAACCCAGCTGCATCAGCAATTCAAGAACACAATCCAGTCGACTACAGGGTCAAGGAGCCGAAAGGCTCCGTGGACGGGTCCTGCAAAGTCAAATACAGAAAACAACCACACACAAAACAACTAATGATGCCACGGATTCAAGATGCCAAAAAGTCCCAAAACAATTGCAGAATCGTTAGTAGATCTGCAGGAGGACACTACAAAGTTCGAGGTCCACACGCTCAGGACCAAACATCAACAAAACACCATGGTCAGAATTCGACCAAATCCCAAGGACAGCCATGGAACGGAAAGGAAGGAGGGGCGACTACCGACAGTGTTCTTAACAAAACTGCGGCGTCACCACCATGCCGACGGTGGTACTAGCACTGTCGTTGCTTCGTTCAACCTCCTTCGCCCGTCTCTTCAATCTGTGACCCCACCCCCCGATCTCCCCTTTTCCTGGTTCTTTTCACGACTGCCCGGATCTGTTTTTGTTTTTTGATTTGTGTAATGAATGTATGTGTGTATGGATCTGATGTGCGTAAAGAAAGGAGACGGAGGGAGTAGGGGGTGACGGGTTTTTGGTGTTATTGTGTGGAATGAGGGAGATGGTCCATTTTTGGTGTCTTGTGGAGGAGATGATGAGGGATTGTGGAGAGGGAGATCCAAGGGAAGTGGGCACGGCTGATCTATTCTTTTCTATGGGTGTAGGGTTTTTTGTAAGGAGATGAAGATGAATAAGAAAATGAGGGGTAAGTGGGCCGGGTCTTGAGGTTGTTTTGATTGGGAAAAAAATAGAAACGATTTTGTGCATTTGTGTGTGTATATGGGCTTTTCAGAAACGATCTTAAATTGAAATTCACGAACAAATTTAGCTCTTTAATTAAATTAAACAAATAATTATATAGTACACTGCAAATGAAAGGATGACTTGCAATTTTGGTCATTTTCCTTTAAAATTAGCTATTTACTTGCAATTTTCAAAATTTAACTTAATTTTAAAATAATTATACATTTAATTAAAATCCGTGTCAAAATTGGTGTCAACATGGAGCACCCCAAGACAAAGGTGGAGCACCCCAAGATGAAGGTGGAGCACCCCAAGAAGAGAGCGGAGCACCCTAGGAAGAGGGCGGACCGCCCATCCTTCAAAACCCTCAAATTTTGGCTAAGGGTTGAATTGTCCACTCTCTGGATTTTGGTAGGGCGGAGCGCTCACAAAGGCAAAGGGCGGGTGCCCTGAAGGGGAGGGTGGAGCGCCTCCCCCCTGTTGCAAGCCATCCGAGATTTTGAGTGTTTTGGCGTGTAATTCCTACCTTAGCCCTAAGTGGCCTTTATTGTTTTAACCCATTTTGGGAGTATTTAGGACCTTTGATAATATGTAAAGAAAGACATTAAATGTCTTCCTTAGTCTTCCATTTCATTAGTTAGTCTAGTTTGAACATAGAATTGAGAAAAGGACATTGAGAGGCTTAGCCTTCGTGTTTGGAGCGTGACGCTCATGTATCCCCTACGACTTGGGAACCCGAGGATTGCATCCTAGTATGAATCCGGGATTTGGTTCAAGTTTCTCTTCTCCCATTTGAATTCAATCCACGAATGTGAGTTTGATTCGTTCTTTCTTCTCATTTCTTCTCTCCCCAATCCTTATTTCTTGTTATCCCTTTAATTGCTTCCGCTCGATTATAGTCTATTTTGCTTCCGCTAGTTTAGATTGCATCAGGTGGTATCAGAGCAAGGCTAAGGTATCGTTCTTACAAATCCTCGTTCCTTGTTCATCCTGTTAGTATTGTTGTTCTTGAACAGAAGAAAAACAACAAAATTGAAAAACTTGAAAATTACAAAAAGAAAATCATAGATTGGTTTGGATTTGATTCCCCAAGTGTTAAAACTTATTGGGGATTGTTCTATATCGTTTACCCATTCTTTTGGTACCATAAAACAAAAATTTGGTGTTGTGATTCAAAAGTTGGAAAATCAAAACCCCCATTTTTTTAAAAAAGTTGAAATTTTACTTTAAAATCAAAAACCCAACTTGTTGTTGATATTTTGGTGTAACGATTATTGGGGATTGTTTAGATTCATTGAAAACACCTTTGGATACCTTTGGATTGGAAAAATAAGTTGAAAAAATTGGAAAAATTAGTGTAAAAAGGGGCAAAACCCATTGTAGAAGGAGCTGAAGTAACAGCTCAGGGCGGGCGCCCCAAGTGCAAGGCGGACCGCCTCAGAGAAGTTCAACTCTCTGAAGATTCAGGGCAGAGCTCCCTTTGAGACTGGGCGGGCGCCCACCCCTATTTTTGAGTCCGGATAGTTTTGTTTCCTAGTTTTTCGCTTGTTCTTTTCCTCCGGGTTTCTTGGTTAGTGTTTCTTGGGTAATTGTCCTACTCCATTGACACTAACTCTTGAGCTTTTAGGGTCTCGTGCGTCTTGGAGATTCCCTTATAGTCGTAGCACTTTTTTTACTTTAAGTCCGCACTTCAAAATAGCCGTCCGTCCATCGAGTCACACTAACTCCATTCCGAACCAATACTTGGACATACTAATTGGTGATCTTAACATCATGGTTTCTAAGAGGTAACGAGCATCATTGGGTGGAGGATTGGGAGTGTGAATCCTAAAAAGTGTGTTGAGTGCCACCACCAAAAGTGAGGGAGTATAAGTGAGGTTGTTTATACTAACTTCTGTGCTTTCTTAAGATGTCTTTTGCAGGTACAAGGAGCCATAAGGGAGGTTTGGATGGATATGGGGATGGATTGGAGGATGAGGGTTTTTACCATACTCCTACCACTAAGAGAAGATCGTATAGATACCTTGAGGAGAGCAACGAAGCTCGTAATGTTGCAACAACGTATGAGACTTTTTCACGGACTTTCAATTACGTTAGTGATGTTGGAAGGTGATGGGGAGTGGAAGCTACTATAGTAGTGTTGCTAGTAGCGAAGAAATAAGGAAGTACTCATCTCATGGTAGTGCCTTAATTGAGACTACTATTGGTGGGAAGTTTAAGGGACATTACTATGATGAGCACTTAAGAAGAAGAGAATGGTGTCAATTCGTAGTGAGTCATAATGAGAATTGTGGGTATGTGCTTCAAGTGGATGTAGGTGAAGTAAGTTGGATTAGTCCTCTTGTAGTGAGAAAGTTGGGAATACATTGTGTTGATGGAATGGCTCGGGTAGTTGTTTCGCAAAGGAACTTTAAAGAAGAAGTTGAGTGCAAAGTGGGTCCTTTAGAGGGATGTGATGTTATGTTGGGAAAGCATTGGCTTCTCCATAGATACTTCAAGTTCAACTAAGGCCTTGGCGACTATCATGTTAAAGTACAAGGGAAGTTACAATTCCTCCTTCCTAGAAAAGAAAAAGTACAAGCAAGGAACCCCATAAGCATGAGGAATAGTGGGACACCATTGAGGAAAAGTCCTATGATTGAAAGAGTGCAATCAAGAAGTCCTACAAATACAAGAAGAGGTGGGAATAGTGCAAGAAAAGAGTTGACAAGTGTCAACAAGGTGAACCCAAAACTACAAGATTCAAAATCAAGTGGTTCACCAATAAAGAAGAAGTGGACATCAAGTGAGGATTCCCAAAGTCCTAGATTCTGGGTTGATGTAAAGAGTCCACCTACTCCGGCTATGGGTATTCTTGGGCCTCGACCCAACTCACCCGAATATGAGAGATAAAAGATTGAGAGGAGTAAGGGAGTGACCGGTGACATTCCTCGAGTGGAAAAGGAGAGGTTGTGATGAGTGATGTGAGTGGGATGTCACCACCCGAATCTACACCCGACCTTGAAAAGAAAATGAGGGAAAAGAAAGAGGGGAAAAGAATCATTGAGAGTGAGGGCACCCCTTATTCTAACCTTAACTCTTTATCTTTTTCTTCTACTTGTTTGAATTCTTGTGTAGGAATTCTTGGAGACAAATCGATAGAGCCTCAATCATGTTTCGAGATTGAAAGACAAGGTGAAGGTGATTTCAAATGTGAGCTACAAGGTGGAGAAACTATTCATGACGCTTCAAGTACAAGGAGTGAGCAAGATGGCCACTCAAAGGTATGTGTTAGCTCTTCTTCCCTTGAGAATGTTACTTCCTTGCCTTATGATATTGTTTGTGAAAACTCTATGCTAGTTCATGATTTGTATGATTACAATGTGTTTGCCACTAGTGTAGAGTCGAATGGCCAACTTGTGTGTGAATGTGAACCACTAGTTGAGAGGATTGAAAAGCCACATCATGATGTGAGCTCGCTTTTCATTGAACCTCTTTTTAGTGAAAATATCGAAGTTGACCTTGTTTGTGAACCTTGTTATGACACTCCACCCATATTTGATAAAGGAGAAGATGAATTGCATGAATATCTCATTCTTCCCTTTGATTGCTTACTTGATAGTGGTGGTCTCTTGTGTCGTAGTGAGGATGGTTGTGACCTTGAGGAGTCTCTAGTGTATGAGATGGATCGAATTGTGTTCGATGACTCCTCAAGTATAGATGTTGTCTCTATTTGAGAACTTCACCTTTGCTTGCTAATGAACTTGAGAAGTGTGCCTATACTAATCCTTTGTATGAGGGCAACTTCAATGGAAATAGTGAATTGTGTCAAACTAGAGTGGAGTGTGAGTTTGAACCTCCATGGTTTGGAAAGATTAACTCTATAGATAATCCATTGTTTGAGACCTCCTTTGGGAGTTTGTCTAGCGAGGAGGATTGTCTTGGAGGTAGAAGTGGAGGTGAGGATGTACCTCTTGGTGTGTGTAAGAATGATTCTAAGAAGGGGAGTGGAGTATTTGATGTTTGTTGTCGCTTGAACTATTTTGCATACTCCATTCCATATGGCGACCACACCTTGAGTCTTGAGCATGCCAAAGCCGAAGTGCCACCTTGTGATAATATTTATTTGAAGGATTAGTGTGTTGGTCACAAGCTTAGGGGCCATAAGGAATTTGATTGCTATATCTTGCATGTTTTATATCTTATTGATCTCTTTGCTTGTTCTTGTGTTGGATGCACTTTCCTTTTGAGTCAAGTACTTGTTGTTTCCTTTGGCGACATAGTCTTTTTTATTAGTATTGATGCTTGGCTTTATCATAAGAGTGTGTTTTCCACACTTTTGGCACTAACCTACTCTTGTAGTGGGAAGCTTTGTTTTTTGTGTGCTTGTTTTGGATGTAGGCTTTGATCGTTTGATTTCGAGGACGAAATCCTTTCAAGAAGGGGAGCATGATGCAATCCAAATTTTCTTAGTTCCCAACCATCAAGAGCCAAGCTTGAGAGAATAACGAAGACAAGTCAAGCGCTCCGGAGGAGGGTTCGAGAATGATTTGAAGCCGCCTGCTACCATTGGTGTGGAGGGTGGAGCACCCCGAGACAAAGGTAGAGCACCCCAAGACCAAGGTGGAGCACCCCAAGATGAAGGTGGAGCACCCCAGGAAGAGGGCGGAGCACCCTAGGAAGAGGGCGAACCACCCATCCTTCAAAACCCTCGAAT
Source organism: Petunia secreta (assembly GCA_029990175.1). Taxonomy (NCBI): domain Eukaryota; kingdom Viridiplantae; phylum Streptophyta; class Magnoliopsida; order Solanales; family Solanaceae; genus Petunia; species Petunia secreta. Next base: position 61,416,567 of record JARKIP010000010.1, read on the forward strand.
TTTGGCTAAGTGTGGAATTGTCCACTCTCTGGATCTTGGTAGGGCGGAGCGCCCCTCTGCAAAGGCAGGCGCCCCAAGCACAACACAAAGGCAAAGGGCGGGCACCCTGGAGGGGAGGGTGGAGCGCCCTCCCCCCTGTTGCAAGCCATCCGAGATTTTGAGTGTTTTGGCGTGTAATTCCTACTTTAGCCCTAACTGGCCTTTATTGTTTTAGCTCACTTTGGGGGTATTTAGGACCTTTCATAATATGTAAAGGAAGACTATAAATGTCTTCCTTAGTCTTCCATTTAATTAGTTAGTCTAGTTTGAACATAGAATGGAGAGAAAGACATTAACAGGCTTGGCCTTCGTGTTTGGAGCGTGACGCTCATGTATCCCCTACGACTTGGGAACCCGAGGATTGCATCCTAGTATGAATCCGGGATTTGCTTCATGTTTCTCTTCTCCTATTTGAATTTAATCCACGAATGTGAGTTTGATTTGTTCTTTCTTCTCATTTCTTCTCTCCCCAATCCTTATTTCTTGTTATCCCTTTAATTGCTTCAGCTCGATTATCGTTTAGTTTTCTTCCGCTAGTTTAGATTGCATCAAAAATTTCTCTCTCCACATAGCATGAACAAATTCATCATATAGCACCTTGATTAGCTTAGCCTGCTTTGTTCAGCTCTTAGTTTTCTCCGGAATCCATTGTTGGTCTGGCTCCAATAATTACTTGCTAGCCGTTGGAACTTTAATCACGGCATCATAGTGCACCACAATCTCTTGATATATATACATTCAACTAGACGGTGATCTTTAGTTTCATTTACAGTCATGCAGATAGAACATACTGGAACAACTAGTCATACCCCATTTCAAGTCCGTTAAAAGGAGATTTAGTTGATTTTTTATGTTAACAAATTAAGATTAGGCAGAATAGCTTAACCCCCAAACCTCCCTCCTAAACTTGGTGCGGTCCATCAAGTGCACACTTAAACTATGCGTAGTTCTAATTACCCCTCTGTAATTGGTTTTTTTTTTTTTACCCCTGACTGAACTAAGCTGGCTTAAGTGTGAACACGCGCTGTCCACGTGTGTATCTAATATCCACGTAAACATCTACCTAGATAAGTGGAGGAATATTTTCTTAAGGATAAGTAAAGGGCCATTTGTAAAAAATAAAAAGTTACCGGGTGTACAATTCTCATAAACCTTTTTTCCTCTCAAATTCATTATATTGGGTATTGGAAGAGACATTAGGGTGTCTTGATCGCCACTTTGAAAAAAAACCTAGGGTTTTCACATTTCTCTCTCAAATTCAGTCTTATAACTAAAAATATCGATTGCTGATACTAAATTGTGCCGTGGCTAGAGATTTTGAGTGATTGGGCTTCTGATTTCCATCAAAAGCGTGTAATGAAATGAAACGAGTAAGTCTTTTGCGCCGTCTTTTCTTTTGTTTCAAGTTTTTGTCTACTGACCCTAGGTTAAACCATGTTATCTGACTGTGAAACGAGAATTGAAACCCTAGGTTATATTTCGTGGTTTTGTCTTGATTAGGGTTTTTTGACGATTTTCTGTATTCGATTTAGGGTTTTAATGTTATTTTACACCACAAAGCTGATAACCCTTAGACAACAATTTATGCATGCATGTGATTAGGGTTTGAGGTAATAAGTGATACAAATTGGGGCTTTTTAGGAAAACCCTATTTCTATTACAAATTAAGGCTTTTTAGGAAAAATATTTTGTATTTGTGGATTTACGTGTAAAGACAAAGTATATATTCTATATCTATGCATTTATGTGTAAAGACCAAGGGTATATTCTGTAATTATTGATAAAAATTTGGCCTTTTAAGCCAAATATTGTCTTATTCCCTATTTGTCTATTATTTATCTCGAAATAGCTGTAAGTTGTTGATTTGTTTATGTGTTATGTTGTTTTTTTCCTGCTGTCTCTTACATGTTCTCATTGTTCTTGTTTGTATTTATGTGCCGATTTTTAGGTGGTGAAATGGCTACTAAGTATCTTAATTTGAGATGGAAAATAGGGGGTATGTCGGTGAGTGAAGTTTGGCCTGTGTATATTGGAGGGAGAATTGAACATGTGTTCAACATAGAACTTACATAATGTACTGATTATGCTAGGGAATTTTGGGTTAAGGAGATGGGTAAAACTTACATAATGGTTGCTCAAGGTAGTAATTTAACAGAATTAACTAAGGATAGAAATCTGTTGGACTTAGGAGTGTTTTTAAATTTTGGGGACACTGTAGACATTTATGTCTGTGCTGACACTACTTTTGAGAATGTATTTCCTAATGGGGGGCAGGTGGGGGGTACTCAACTAAGTCATCTGAGTGCAGAACCCAGCAGCAGCCAGGCAGCTAGCCGTACCTTTGTTCCCAACCCCCATATAATATTAACTACAACTAGTGTAGATCTAAGTCTTGAAGATGCTGAAAGGATTGAAGAAAACAACAAAACTGAATCTAATAAAGGAAACAACCAAACTGAACTTAATGAAGGACATGTTGTTGTGTTGGCTATTGCTGTTGAGTCAGAATCAGACTTAGATTCTGATTTTAATTCTGGTTCTGATTCAGACAATTCAGTTGACCATGGCAGTGATGTTCATGAAGAACTGAGGGTTGTTAGAGAAGATGTGAAAACTTACAAGAAGAGAAATAGGAGACATGATTGGAAAGAGCAGCGTGATGGGTTTCTAGGTGAAGTAGGAATTGATGAAGTGTTTGGAGATGTGGAGAATGGGAAGAAAAATCTGAAGGAAAAACTAGTGGGGGATAATGATGAGCCTTATTATGACTCATCAGATGTAGATAGCTTTGCCAGTGATGAAAAACTTGAGGAAGTTTCTGATGATGAGGAAGAAGGGGATAGTACGGGTATAAGGGCAAGGATAAAAACAAATAGGGTTGTGTATGACCATACATGTCAGTTGGTGACTTGGCAGCTTGGGATGGTGTTTGAAAATGTATATCAGTTTAGAGAGGCAGTGACTATGCTGTGAAGAAAGGTGTGCAGTTAGACTAGTACATTAATGAGAAACATAGGGTTAGAGTAAGGTGTAGAACTGGTTGTCCATGGTTATGCAAGCAATGAAGGAAGGAGTTCAAACTTCACTATCAAAAGATACTCTCCAGAACACAAATGTCATAGAACTAAGAGGAACTTTCTGTGCAACTCAAGATTTTTGGCCAAGCATTATAAAGACATAAACATATCCCAGCGTATGATTAAAGGGTGGGAAATACAAGATTTTGTAAAAAATGAGCTTAGAGTGTATGTGGGAATAGTTGTGTGACTAAAAACAAGGAAAATTGTGTTAAAGGAAGTCATGGGGGATCACATCAAGAAATTTAGTAGAATTAATGACTACAGAGATGTGCTGCTACAAACTAATACTGGCAGCACATATGTAGTTAAGGTTACTGATGGGGAAGGAGAAAAGGAGTTTGTAGGCTTTTACATCTGCTTTACTACTATGAAGAAGGGATTCATTGATGGTTGTAGGAAATGCATAGGTCTAGATGGTTACCTTTTAAAGGGCATTCCTAAAGGGCAACTGCTTGTGGCAGTAGCCAAGGATGCCAATAATCAAATGTTTCCATTGGCTTGGGCTGTAGTTGGGACTGAAACCAAGCAGACTTGGACCTTGTTCATCAGGATTTTGCAGCATGTCCTGCAGTTGGGTGATGGTACTGAAGTCACTATAATAAGTGACATGCAAAAGGTATGACTTTTTTTTGATTTGTTTATGTTATTATATTTTTTTTCTTATTTTATAATTGATATTACTGATTTTTTATATGGTAATCATACAGGGTTTAGTAGCTGCAGTTGAAGATGTGCTACCTGGTTGTGAGCACATGATGTGTGCTAGGCACATTCTGTCAAATTGGGCTCAGAGATAAAGGAGAATTGAGAGGAGGAAGAGGTTCTGGAACTGTGTAAGGTCAACTTTTGAGGCAGAATTCAAGTTTAATCTAGATGAGTTGAGTGTGCTTGGGAATGAGATTGTGGAAGATCTGATCTACTACAACAAGGAAAGGTGGTGTAAGACATACTTCAAAAACATTCTCCATATATGATAGTCCTGACAATAACATGTCAGAAAGCTTTAATTCCTGGATATTAGGCCCTAGACGCAAGACAATCATAACAATGCTAGAAGAAATTAGAGTTAAGGTTATGAATAGGACTACCAAGGTTAGGACATTTGCCGAAATATGGGATGATGGGATATCGCTTATGGCTATGTTGCTGTTTAACAAAAATATTGAGAAGTCTTGACCTGTCAACTGCAATGGAATGGAGATACTGGATTTGAGGTGCTGGATGATAGATATCAACATGTTGTAGACCTAAGGGCAAAAACTTATAGCTGTAGGTCATGGGAGTTAAAGGGTATCCTATGTCCACTTGCTATTGTAGCAATGCATCACATGAAAATGGATGCTTCAGAGGCTCTTTCAAGCTGGTACAGGAAAGAGACTTATCTGAAGTCTTTTTCCACTTTTATCCCTCCAGTTCGAAACATGGTAATGTGGCCAGAGTCTAGCAATGCAAAGGTTGAAACACCTCCTTTTAGAAGAATACCTGGTAGACCAAGAAGGTGTAGAAGAAAGAAATTGGTGAAGTAAAGAAGAGTGGGAAGTTATAAAAAAAAGGGAATAGCTATGACTTGCTCAATCTACCACTCAAACACTCATAATAAAAGAAGTTGTCCAAGCAAACCTGCTGAAGCAAGTGAGGTAACTTTAATTTCTTATTTTTTATATTGAACATCCTCTTTAGTTTGTCATAGGTTTTTAAGTTAAACTATTTTGTTGGGTTAGTGTAATACCTCACAACAATCATCTGCAAGAACTAAAAAGAGAACAAGGTCTGAGAATGCTTCTGGTAGAACTGAGAGTGCTACTACTGGATTTCAAAATGCTGTTGCTACTAAAGGAGGCAAAGGTGGTGCTGTTAGAGGAGGCAAAGGTGGTGCTGCAACTGGAGCTGAGAGTGCAAACATGGGATCTCAGAATGTTGTTACTATTAGAGGAGGTAGAGGTGGTGTTGTTAGAGGAGGCAGAGCTACTTTCAAAAGACCAAGGGTTATGGGAAAAGGAGTTTTTATCTCTGAAAGTGGTTATACAAGTATTAATGTAAGAATATTATTGTATTACTTCTTAATTTCACTTAAGTTGACCGTTAGAGTTGTCATTTAATTGTGTGTTATGTTTGGTTTATTTTCAGCAAGGAATGCCAAGTAGCAGGGTAGTAATAACTTCACACCCAATCATAAAATCAAGTGAAGTGACAGGTGTTGAACCCTCCCAAAAATGCACACAAGTATGCATCGGGATTCGATTTCAACAAAATGGGGCTCCAAAGGTCTTTCTTTGGAGTTGCCACCTAATTTAAGGATTATTAGGAACCAAATATTAATTAAAGAGTGCAATTTTATTCCTTATTTGAAGGAAAATTAAACTAAGAGATTCTTAGGTAAGTGGTTCTTTTATTTCCGAAAGAAGATCTTTTTGTATTAAAAGAGCACTTTCGAAAATCCGCTAAAAGCGGTTAATCCGGCGATTTTCACGAATTTTAATAAAGATAAAGTAATTTAGAATTTTAGAAAAAATATTGGATAAATAAATAAAGAAGTAGTAATAAGTAAATAAATAAATAAGTAAATAATAGATAAATAATAAATAATTAAATAAATAAATAACTGAATATTTAATAAAATAAGTAAATTGATAAATAAATAATTTAAATATAAATAATGATAAAACACAGATACAAATTTAATTGAATTTTAATTTGCACTCATTAACTGACAAACGATTCTTAATACCTTAAATTAATTGGCGCGTCCCAAAGAAACGGGATAAGCAATTGCATAAACAGTTCTATGCACGCGATAAGATAATAATTTAATAATGCGGCTATCCTACCAAGCTTCTAGCATGCAAAGTCCTAATCCGGTTTGCAGGGATCCTATAACATGAATTCTAACGCGAATAGGGAAAGAAGGAGTTTAGGAGGTAAAACCCGGGTATAGCAAAGTCAATCATTGAGCCTTGAATTTAATAGTTTTCATTTTTCGGGGAACTTAAGCCCGAAAATGCAGAAGCGAGGTCCGGACAACTCCAAGACAAATAGCCAACCCAGTTTGCGAGTTTTAACTCGAACTCATCCCGAGAGATGATCATGTCAAAGATAAGATGAGGAAAGGTTTAGTATGTCTTTTACTAGAATGAAACACTAAAAGTAAACAAATAATGTACCAAGACAAGTTATTCATTTATAGATATGTATGACAAAATTTCATGCAATAAAGCCAATACCCATATACAAATACACAAAAATGATCTTTAACAGACGCTATTATTTCCAAAACATCAGCGCATAGTACACCATCTAGCAAAGCTATATGTTGACACTTAAGAAGAGGCTATCAGATTTAAAAAAAAAAATCAAGAAGCTGAAATTAACCCTCCTAGTATCATAGCAGAACCATACATTGCTTTCAGCTTCAATTTTAAGAAATGAGAAACTAATAATGGCCTATACTTTCCAAACCAAAGAGCATGCTTACAATCAAAGTAAGAACTGGACAATGCATCATAAGTTCTTCTTTATATTAATCAAAACATAACAGGATAAAAGCATAGACTAATTATTTTTTAATGATGAACTGCACTTATAAGAAGCCTAAACCTACAACTGGATCTGTCCGGAAGGGGAAAGAAACTGACTAAAGGGAAATCTGAACCAGACACTAGAGCAAGAGGACTGCCCTTTCAGGTTTGATCTAGGATGAAACAGAGCTGAGAACTTACACTATACTTGAACTGGTTTAAGAATCACAAGAAAAGATCTACAGACTTTCACACCCTACTACAAACCATCTACTTGCACACACTCATGCCCCTTTTAGCTTGCCAAGACTACCAATACACTCTTGAAACCTCTGACCTGCCCCTTTACTATTTCCAAACAACTGCAACCCCTAAGACTTCTCTCTACCCACATCAGCAACCAAGAACCAACCCTTAGCCCCCTGAGCAAACTCCTAAACTAACCCTGCCTGATCCTACTAATGCTCTAGCCAGCTGCAGCAACCAGAAACTCATTGAACTTGTTAAACCACACCAGAAATAAACAACAGAACACCAACATCAACTGCTACATATTCCCTACTCACAGCATTCTTAAACAGACCTCTCTAACCACCTAGACCACCAGCAACTGCACCTTACAAAAACATTCGACTCCTACACCATACAGACCCCCCTGAACAGCCTCCAATACAAACTACACATAACCAGGGAACCAATCAACAGGAACAAAACCCTTGACACTTCTTCAATAACCTGAAGACACACACACCTACTCTATCTGCAAAATACTAGACCAAGCAAACAACGATAAACCATAGAGCTATCACCAAGCCACCCTGGACAGCCAACCATGACTTCCACACACCTCTCCTGATTCCTATACTACCCAGAACTCCTTTAGACCAAACCTAGCTATTTTATGCTTTCTATACTCCCTCGAACACCACCTCCACACTGCTTGCATACACTGAAACAACACTAAGACCTACAGCCTCTCTCTAACCCCTGCACCAACCTCCAGACTAATGACAGCTTCTATACCAAACTTCAAACACCCTACACCTCCAGCTTTAGGCCCCTGGAACAACTAGTCTTCTACCCCTTGGATCCTGAACCAAAAATTCAACAACTTCAAGCAAACATGACCTAGAGACAAACTTCCTTTCACACCATAACAAACCAACCTGAAACCTGACAACAACCTACACCAACCTCCAAAATCACAACAAGATCTACACCAGACCCAGGGATGCAACAGAACACATGAAACATAAATAACTTAAAGAAATGACAATCTTTTCTTGACAAAAAACTGCATTTTTTACTATAATCAGTTAGGACATGGAGTGATTGAGATTGAATCTTTACATTAACCTGATAACTTGCAAAAAGAACAATGGCTTCAGCGTTAAGTACTTTTAGTTTAAAATTTATCACACAACAATAAAAGATTACATCTTTAAACAAAGAAGGAACAAACAAATCAGATTAAAAACTGAAAACAAATGTAAAAGGGAAAGAGTGTTACCTACTTTAGGGTAGTGAACTGAGCGAGGTTCGAAGAAAACGCGACTCGACTAAGCGACGCGAGCAAGGCCGACGACTAGTATAACGTAGCCACGACACGAACAGATCTATTGTCTAAAACTTGAGCAGAAACAAGGACTATCTCGAAATATAAAATCAATTGAAACTAAAACTATATATATTTATGCCCTGCCCCCTTTTTTAAATTTCCAACCCCCTTAAAAATGAACAAAACTAAGACTTGGCTCCCGTTTGAAATTCCAAGGCGACCCTTACTCTTTTTTTGCTTTCCCTTTCCCTTTCGAGACTAGGGTTAAAGTAGTATATCCTTTCGGATTGTACTCGTTTAACTCTGATTTCAAAGAGAAATATAGACGTTCGAAAGATTTGATGGCTCGGATGAATTTCTTGCGAAATACACGATCAAGATTCGAAACACTCGTGGCCCTGGTACAAAAAAAGGTGAAGAAGGGAACGTGGAGGGGACCAGTGTACGAGTTCTTGGCTGTTTGTGGTAGATTTTGGGGGAAAAAGAAATGAATCGCGGGTCGATCGGGTAAGGGGAAGAGGGAAACGGGTTAGGGATTTTTTAGGGTTGAGGGGAATCGGGTTAAGCTGAGGATGTGTATATGTTATATGTATTGTTTGCACGAATAGGCTAAATTTTAGGATTTTAAGCTAGCCTCTTTTAAGGAAAATCATTAAGTGAATAAGGTATTGCGCGGGTAGGATGAAATCAAGGTAGTGCATTACGATTTAGCCTTTATTTTTTGCAATTAATTAGTTACTTTTAACTTTCAAAATTGATCTTAATTTTATAATAATTATACTTTAATTGAGATTTTCGGGACAAAATTGGGTGTCAACAGCTGCCCCTCTTTACCCGAAAAAGGATGAAAGAGTTTTTCGGGTAAAGAAAGTTGACGGAAAACCAATTTTGTCCCGATAAAGCCAGGGACTTTGATTTCAAGGACCATAATGCGAGGCTTATGGACATGGCCGAACTCCGGTTTCCGAGTCGTCTACATATCTTGGGCTAAAAGAGAATCAGGTCATATGTAGTTCAACGACACTTAGATACGAAGACTCGCACGATTGAGAGAAAAAGGACGCACGAATAGGAAAGAATTCAAACCGACGTCCTAATCCGAAACAAAAGATTAGGATAGAATTTGCTTGTTCGACTGCAATTCTTCAAATCGTCGTTTAACGAGTCTAGCTCATATCAACGATTGCCCCAGTTCACTACTGAGAAAAAGTTCCACGTTATGCTCCAAATGTTGCTGTGGTGCTGCTAAAATCCTGTAATAATCTTGACAAACGGTAAGCGAGCAACTGCTAATAAACTATAATAATTGAAATAAGAAATAAATAAAATGATAACATAAAATTTTAAATGCGGGTTGTGATATCATCGATAAATTCTTCCTTCAATCAACTGACGAGGTGCTCCGCCTGGGGAACCTCTAGGCTGATTATTATTCTGAAAGAGCAAAGTAAAACAATAACTAAAGCGAGTATGAATTGCAGAATGCAAGGCTTTTATAAGATAAGTCGACTAACGAGACATAATGTCTCAAGTTGACTTGGCTAATCTATAACCTACGGAGGTAACATAACGTTTATTTATAAGACGAACGAGTCTAAAACGTTTAATTATAAGGCGAACGAGCCTAAAACGTTCAATTATAAGGCGAGCGAGCCTAAACCATAAGGCAAGCAAAAGACGCAAAACTCATTAAAGCAGATACTTCTTCAGACTTAGAAATATCTGCAAATCACAAAAGGTAATTTTAGTAAACGTTCCCATAAAGCGAAATAGAAATGAAATGGATAGGCTTAACAATTTGCAAGGAATATAGGAAATAGAAATGACGCCTTTCGGCAATAAACCATGATAAAGCATAATGCTTTAGATAATGAAGAGGTAGTCTACAATGCAATCTTGGACTGCGCTCCATTCTATTGATAAAACCAATGAGGCGTCAGGTTACGAAGCCTCCAGCATCCCAATGCAACTTGAAATAAACCTGCATATCCCATTTATAGGTGGATGAACCCGAATCGTTCATTTATAAGGCGAACAGGCCCAAAACGTTCAATTATAAGGCGAACGAGCCTATAACGTTCGATTATAAGGCGAACGAGCCTAAATCATAAGATAAAGCAAAAGACACAAAATTCATTAATGCGCGTTCTTCTTCAAACTTAGCAATATCCATCCAAAATAGTCTAATTATCAAATAAGCTTATATCTCCGAATCTTTTTACGGAGGAATGGTCTTGGCTATAATGCAAAGGGAACCTACCAAATTTAGCAATATCTGTGAGTCATAAAACAAAACTTTAGTAAGTGCTCTCATAAAGCGAATGAGAAATGAAACGGATATGTTTAACAATTTGCAATAATTAGGAAAAATAGAAATGCCGCCTGTCGGCAATAAACCATGACAAAGCATAATGCTTTAAATCATGAAGAGGCTGCTTTCAATGCAATCTTGGATTGCGCTCCAACCAGAAGGTAGGAACCCATCCCAAGTAATCCTATTATTAAATAAGCTTATATCTCCGAATCTTTCTATGGAGAAATGATCTTGGCTATAATGCAAAGTGAACCTCCCGGATTTGGCAATATCTGTAAATCATAAAATAGAACTGTAATAAGTGATCTCACAAGGCGAAAAATAAATGAAACAGTTATGCTTAGCAATTTGCAAAATTTATGGGAAATAGAAAGACCACCTTTCGGCAAAGTGGAAAAGCATCATGGTTTATCCCAAATATCATTGCAATCCAAGCGATGGGAATCTTGAAAATTGACTTGCTAAGGTGCATTATCTTCTGATGCAGGTCTTAAAGTTCCTGCTCTCAAAGAAAAATTATTAGTTTTGAGAGGGAGGGGGGAGCGTTTGACTTGCGCTGACTTGGTCTTGAACTTACGGCTCCTGCTGCTTCCTTGTCTTCCTCGGACTTGCATTTGTGAATCATGGTCAGAAACTTGGCTCATGAACTCAATAGCATAGATGTTTTGAAAAATAAAGGCAACGTAAAATAATTTAATGCAATATAGCAAGTAAAAAAAGCCTGCAAATGAAGTAAAAAATGCATTTTGAAATTTTTTACCTTGACTTAAACTTGTAACATATCTTAAAACAAACTAAACGTCTTTTGTCTTAGACTTTGTACTGTTTGCTTAGCCAATTCTCGAGATCTTGTTAATTCATCTTTTGATAATCAACAGTGTTTCTTGCAAAATTTTGCCCCAGTTATGATCATTTTAATCTTCCACTTGCTTCGCAAAATTTGCCCCAGTTATGATCTTCCAAATCTTCAACTTACTTTGCAAAATTGCCCCAGTTGTCATCTTCAATACTTTCAACCTGCTTTGCAAAACTGCCCCAGTTGTCCTTCATTTGAGGCAATGATAACTTGCGGCTGCTTTGAATATAATGCTTCTTGACGACATCTGTGTTGATTGCTTTTGATCAAATTTGATTATCCCTTTTGTAAATTCCAATGTTCTTTCAAATAGAACACGGTGAACCCTATGAAGGCTTTTGACAATTTATTTGCAATTTTTCCCCTTGCTTCTTGTCGAATAGGAAAACCTTCTTCAATGCAAATCGCCCTGATTTAAAAGTCCCTAAACTTGAAAGTATTGATAATTATATTCTGATAAAATTGCCTATGAACTGTATCTTATCAGCAAGCATTAACAACTCTTTACACATTCTGCATCTTTCCAATCATCTTCTTAGGCGATTCTAAAAAGAAGGAAATTCCCTTCATTCAAATAACACTGCTTCAGCGCCATATACCAGTAAATAAAGGCTGCCCCAGCTGAAGTTCTAATCAATAGTGCGATATCCAAGAACACAGAAGGTAACTTTCAGTGCATCATTCTCAAATTGTTCAGTTGTTTCATTATAGTCACAAGCAATGTTTTGACAGGTTTACTAATTTTAATTTTGAAATAGAAACAAATATAATCAAAAGCGTCAATAATACAATAAGAATGCGATGCATTTTATTTCAATTTTCATAAAATTTAAAAAGAGTTGATTTACATAATCATAAGCTTTAAAGTACAATGCAATTCAGGGCCTCAATCTGAATTAAAATTGAAAACAATGCTACTAAGTTCAATTACCAAGTTCTTTTCAGACAACGCCACTAGCTTCTGGTACTGCATCGTTCACGAGCTAGAGCGTCTACCATCAATCAGACCTTGAATCTCTTGCGTGGTGAATGGTCAACCACTTCACAAATCCAACTTTTGCTAGAGAAATAAAAAAACAAAAGAAACCTCAAAGGGTAACTATGTTAGTTTTCATGTCATTCATAAGATTGCACACAAGCAAGAAACACCTAGTATTTATCGCATTTTGAGCAAAATAAAGGAAGGCAAACAATTAACATGTGACAATCACAAGTAGTTGAGTGTAAATAAATATGCAAATGTGTCCTACCCTATAAGGTGCCTCTTTTGTGCTAGAGGTAAGCCTAATCGCGCAAACAAGTGGTAACGAAAAAATAGTCCATGCCAGTTCTAAGCAATTCAGATTTAGAGTAAGCAATAAATAATAACAATAATTGATAACAATCATCTCTCCGCCTTGACATTGCAATTTTGTTATCCCAATTATCTTCCAAAAGTTGGTGTCAACTCGAAATTCTAACACAGCTCATGCTCTCCACAACATCTACACCAAATTTCTAAACTCAAATGCCTAAAACCTGAAACAAACCTCTATACCTTTTGCAAACATCAACACTCATCTAAGCACAACTCCCAGTTATTTTACAGCATCCATGGGGGGAGATTTCCAACTGCCTTCACAATGCCACACTGCAAATCATAAAAGGTTCCAATTGACCTTTTACAAATAAAACCTCACTGGTCCTTGGCTTTGGACAAGCCTCTCAGCTTCCTAGGTTTTGCAAGGCTCACAGACCTTGTTCATAGGGCTCCTCACTGGTCCTCGGCTTTAATCAAGCCTCTCAGTTTCCTAGGTAGTCAAGACCTCACTGGTCTTCAAAGAGGGGCCCCACTGGTCATTCAAAGACACAGGGGCTTCACTCTCCTAGTATGCGACAAGCATACTTCAATTTTCATAAAGCTAAAGTTGGCCAATCAACATATGCCTGCACACACAGAGGTCTTCATAAGAGAGACCCCACTAATCTTTTAAAGACACCAGGGGCTTCACCTCTTAGATCTCACCATACCATACCATCTCCAAAACACAAACCAACCAAATCTGCCTAACTTTCCCTCGACTGCAATTCTGTCTTGTTCACAAAATTATGCACTATGATCTCAAATTCTCCGTGGACTGCTATGATCACATAGATTCTGCTAAGTTCTTCCATTTTCTAACCAAAAAGACAAAATAGGAGACAAAATTCTAAATCTGATTTTGCTCAAAACATGGCTAGGACTGAGGATTCGTTATCACACAACACATAATATGCATTGTCGTTGGGTTTCAAGAACCCGCCAACGTAAGGGCGGTTTCCTAAATATGGAGGCGGTACCAAGGACTGGGTCCAGACTAAGGTATAAATGCATTTATGCTCCTAAAAGCTCCGTCTAAGAGTGGGTTAATAGTTGAGGCTAACAGGTGAGTGGCAGGCGGCTTCGGGGTCGAATTACTCCCACGACAAACTGCTAGTACACCAGCTCGTCAAAAGGGTTCTTTAGTAGAAGAAAGTGCGGGTGTGTATGCACACACCTCAAGGATATTTTGAGTGAGAATGCAAGAGGTTCCCAGGAGTGGGGAAAATATGAATAGAATGCCAATTTATATATGTGCACAAGTAAGGGTGTAGTGTCATGCTTTCGTGACACACAGCAATCAATTAGATTAATTAAGCATGCTCACGAATAAACAATAGATATAATCATACTAGTTTCAACATACAAATACATAAACAAGGCTAATTCGTGAAAACCTTATAGTTAGAACTATTTGCTTATCCCCAGCGGAGTCGCCATGCTGTTGAACCCTCCCAAAAATGCACACACGTATGCATCGGGATTTGATTTCAACAAAATGGGGCTCCAAAGGGCTTTCTTTGGAGTCGCCACCTATTTTAAGGATTATTAGGAACCAAATGTTAATTAAAGAGTGCAATTTTACTCCTTATTTGAAGGAAAATTAAATTCAGAGATTCTTAGGTAAGTGGTTCTCTTATTTCCGAAAGAAGGCCTTTTTGTATTAAAAGAGCACTTTCGAAAATCCGCTAAAAGCGGTTAATCCGACGATTTTCACGAATTTTAATAAAGATAAAGTAATTTAGAATTTTAGAAAAAATATTGGATAAATAAATAAAAAATAATAATAAGTAAATAAATAAATAAGTAAATAATAGATAAAAATAAATAATTAAATAAATAAATAACTGAATATTTAATAAAATAAGTAAATTGATAAATAAATAATTTAAATATAAATAATGATAAAATAAATATACAAATTTAATTGAATTTTAATTCACACCCTACTATAAACCATCTACCTGCACACACTCATGCCCCTTTTAGCTTGCTAAGACTACCAATACACTCTTGAAACCTCTGACCTGCCCCTTTAATATTTCCAAACAACTGCAACCCTAAGACTTCTCTCTACCCATATCAGCAACCAGGAACCAACCCTTAGCCCCCCTGAGCAAACTCCTAAACTAACCCTGCCAGACCCTACTAATGCTCTAGCCAGCTGCAGCAACCAGAAACTCCCTGAACTCCCTAAACCACTCCTGAAATAAACAACAGAACATCAGCAGCAGCTGCTACCTATTCCCTACTCACAGCATTCTTAAACAGACCTCTCTAACCACCTAGACCACCAGCAACTGCTCCTTACAAAAACATCCAACTCCTACACCATACAGACCCCCCTGAACGGCCTCAAATACAAACTACACATAACCAGGGAACCAATCAACAGGAACAAAACCCTTGACACTTCTTCAATAACCTGAAGACACACACTCCTACTCTATCTGCAAACTACTAGACCAAGCAAACAACGATAAACCATAGAGCTATCACCAAGCCACCCTGGACAGCCAACCATGACTTCCACACACCTCTCCTTTAGACAAAACCTAGCTATTCTATGCTTCCTATACTCCCTCGAACACTACCTCCACACTGCTTGCATACACTGAAACAACACTAAGACCTGCAGCCTCCTCTAACCCCTGCACCAACCTCCAGACTAATGACAGCTTCTATACCCAACTTCAAACACCCTACACCTCCTCCTTTAGGCCCCCTGGAACAACTAGTCTTCTACCCTTTGGATCCTGAACCAAAAATTCAGCAACTTCAAGCAAACGTGACCTAGAGACAAACCTCATTTCACACCATAACAAACCAACCAGGAACCTGACAACAACCTACACCAACCTTTATAGCTTCCCAACCTCCAAAATCACAACAAGATCTATACCAAACCCAGGGATGCAACAGAACACATGAAACATAAACGACTTTCTGATAACTTAAAGAAATGACAATCTTTTCTTGACAAAATACTGCCTTTTTTTACTATAATCAGTTAGGACATGGAGTGATTGAGATTGAATCTTTACATTAGCCTGATAACTTGCTAAAAGAACAATGGCTTCAGCGTTAAGTACTTTTAGCTTAAAATTTATCACACAACAATAAAAGATTACATCTTTAAACAAAGAAGGAACAAACAAATCAGATTAAAAACTGAAAAAACAAATGTAAAAGGGAAGGAGTGTTACCTACTTTAGGGCAGTGAACTGAGCGAGGGTTCGAAGAAAATGCGACTCACTAAGTGACGCAAGCGAGGTCGATGACTAGTATAACGTAGCCACGACACGAACAAATCTATTGTCTAAAACATGAGCAGAAACAAGGACTATCTCGAAATATAAAATCTACTGAAACTGAAACTATATATATTTATGCGCTGCCCCCTTTCTAAAATTTCCAACCCCTTTAAAAATGAATAAAACTACGAATTTATACCTGAGATTTTAGGGCTTGGCTCCCGTTTGAAATTCCAAGGCGACCCTTACTCTTTTTTTTCTTTCCCTTTCGAGACCAGGGTTAAAGTAGTATATTCTTTCGGATTGTACTTGTTTAACTCTGATTTCAAATGGAAATATAGACGTTGGAAAGATTTGATGGCTCGGATGAATTTCTTGCGAAATACACGATCAAGATTCGAAACACTCGTGGCCCTGGTACGAAAAAGTGAAGAAGGAAACGTGGAGGGGACCAGTGTACGAGTTCTTGGCTGTTTGTGGTAGATTTTGGGGGGAAAAGAAATGAATCGCGGGCGATCGGGTCAAGGGAAGAGGGAAATGGGCTAGGGATTTTTTGGGGTTGAGGGGAATCGGGTTAAGCTGAGGGTGTCTATATGTTATATGTATTGTTTGCACGAATAGGCTCAATTTTAGGATTTTAAGCGAAATTAGCCTCTTTTAAGGAAAATCATTAAGTGAATAAGGTATTGTGCGGGTAGGCTGCAATCAAGATTGTGCATTACGATTTAGCCTTTATTTTTACAATTAATTAATTACTTTTAAATTTCAAAATTGATCTTAATTTTAAAATAGTTACACTTTAATTGAAATTTTCGGGACAAAATTGGGTGTCAATAACAGGTGATATTGGATATAAACCCAGCAAGTGATTGAAGTGGAAAGGAGGGAAAGCTATCAGTCGGGGACGATTGCAAATGCAAAGTCCTGCTCATTGAGTTGCAACAAGATCAAATGTTGTTGGCATGAAAACAAGATCCAAAGGGTTATCTCCCTCTAAAGCTACTTAGTTTTTTAAAGTAGTCTTCATGTTTGTCCAGTTCTTGTTCTGGAAGCACTATTCATGTTTTGTTGGATAATTGTTGTTATTACTGTCCAGCTCTTATTCTGGAAGTACTCTTAAGTTTTTGTTTTGGATAAATTGTACTCTTAATCTCCAGATCTTATTCTGGATATTATTGTCGTTGCACATGATGTGCTTAGTTTTTGTTTTGGTTTGTTGAATCTCAGCTGTTGGACAAATGACCATGTTGGTGAATGCAAGTATTTGGTATTGTGTTTATCTATAATTATGTCATTTCAGTTTTATGTTCATTTCAATTTTACTTGTATGCTCATTTTAGTGTCTATCCAATTCAACATTAATGTTCATCTAAAAGCTGAAATGACATGTCTTCAAGACAATTCAACATTATGCAAAATAGCATATCTTATAGCAGGATAAACCACAATTTTCATAGGCAATGACAACAAGAACTTAAAACACAACATAAAATTGCGTCATCCATAGACAACAACAAGAAATGAAATTACAAAGCAAGCTACAGTAAAAAATTAACTTCATGAGTCTTCTTCTCGTCAATCCTTTTTCATATTTTTTAGTCTTCTTTAGCAGTCCAAGAATCATAACCTTGGCTTGCTCGGAAAATTCAGGATCATGCCATTGAAAAAATCCACTAGTAATTCTTTCTCTAACACCATTTTGCCTGCAAACAAAGAATCTCTATCCGAAATTGGTATTTGTCCATGAAGCTCTCAAAGAGGTGGATACCCATATGAATAATATACATCCATCCTCACTAAAGTCTTAGAAATATATTTAATGGAAGATAGGAACTAGAAGGAAAATGAAAGAACGGTGAAGGAAAAAATTGGAGAAACCCACCTGCAAATTTGAAGCAAAAATGGAGGAAGAAAGAAGATATAGGAGGAGGAGGAGGAGGAGGAGAAGGAGAAGAAGAAGAAGAAGAAGAAGAAGAAGAAGAAGAAGAAGTTACTTTGAAGAAAAAATTAAAGAGAAATGGTAAAAATTTATGTTTTTATCGTTTAAAAGGCACATGTGGCCTTTTTATGCCACTATCACGCGCCCAAGAAGTGTTGTATACACTTTCTGTGCCATGTGGCACGTCGGGAGGCGGTAAGAGATATGAAAAAAATCAGTTCAGAGGGGTATTTAGAAGTATGCATAGTTAAAATGTGTACTTGATGGACTGCACCTAGTTTGGAGGGGCGGGTTAGCAGTTATTAAGCCTTAAGATTATTATAAACAAGAAGTTATTATATATGGTACCTTAACCTGATGATTGAAGAAAGTCACAAATCATCAATACACAGAACTCAGAAGTAAACCTCTAATTTTCTTTACTTAAATTTGGACTAGCCTTGGTCAAACAAAGATTTTATGAGCAACCGGCCAAGCCACATACCTACCTTTAGTTTCTTCCTCTTTTTCTTACTTCTGCTTCATTCTTCGCAAGATTCTTTGTTGTACTTATGGAAAAAATGGCCTCTGCGGGGGAGGGGGCATAATTACCAGTTCAAGTTTTGTTTTCGTTTGGCAATATTACTATATAAAATAATATAATATCATGTCTTGAAGTAATTTGCTCTTATGAGCGATGATCACATAGTGGCGTAGAATTAATTTTTGTTTTACATTGACAAGTCATTTAACAAATATTTAATTTATTCATAATTGAGTTAGTAGCTTGAAAAATAAAGCTAGCAGACAATAAATTTCGTAGCAAGTTAAATTACAGTTCATGGAGATAAATTAAATCCTTCTTGATTCTTTATAGTAGGAAACGACATGTAACTTCCAATTATGATATATTATCAGACGAGACTTCCCCTACTTTAAGTTGTTCAATTGCCAAGTTAACAAACGATCTGATCCTTATTAAGTATTCGATTGAAGTTTATCTCGAGGAAAATCAAGGTATGATTTATAACCCCTTACCCACAATATGCTGTGAGTTCACCAATTAGGCAACATTTAAGACAAATTATTTTTTTCCATCTGAGTCATGTCAAAGGTTTTTTTTTTTCTTTTGGTTCATAACTAGCATCCATTCATTCATTAAGCTGCCGGAGCGGCTAAATTAGTACATACAGGTTTGTGGCCTGCATGCTCAGCATGTAAAGTTCTTGGCCTATCCATATCCAAAATATTAATACATGAGTTTAGACATAAAGGAAAACATGATAAAATATTGGATTGTTGTAGAGAGCTCCCACACTTGGCCATTAAGTCCGCCAAGCGATTTTCAATTCTGGGTATATGGCTAACCCTCACCTGCTCCAATTCTGTGATCAACAACCTGCAATCCAAAAATATATGTGAGTATAAATTGCTAGGGTTACTTAGTGTGTTAATAAATACCTGGGCATCTGATTCAATGAGCAAAGGTATTAGTTTGTACTACTTAGCAATGTTTAGGCCTAGGAGAAGCCCTTTAAGTTCACTAAAAAGGGCACTTAGGCTGTTGAATTTTTTGCAAAAGCTCAGTACCCTTTCTGGTTTCTGAACACTCCACCAACACTTCTTCAGTTCATGGGTGAAACGTACCATCTATATTAAATTTGAAAGTGCCTATATCAGCAGCTGTCCATTGGGTGGTTAACCGATCCCTATTATGTGGAATAAGAGTTTGGTGGCTGGTACCTAAAGTAACAAATTCTCCAGCTAGGTTAAGGACTGTACTTCCATTGCTAATCATCGGGATTTGGCTGAATAGAAAAGAATTTCTATTTTTTCGAATCATCCAAACAATGAAAGGTATGATTATGTAGGGAGTAATGAAGATGGCGTGGTGAGAGACTGTGTTGGTGCTCTGCAGTTTCTATTTTAATCCATGATACAAAGTCCGCTGTTGGTTTGTGGATGGTTCAGAAGTGATTCCAGAGTATGTTTTCTTTTAAATATTGACAGAAAAAGTTGTCTATTATTTCTATCTGGTTTGGGCATAGTTTACATAGGTTCGATTGGATGACATGTCTATTATTGAAGTGCTCAGCAGTTGGGAGTTTATTAGAAACTAGAAGCCAGAAGAATGGTCTTATTTTGGGTAATGTAGTAATCTTCCAAATTGAATTGTGTTGGAAAGTTAGGTCGTCTAGTAGGCCTATATGGTCAATTACACTCCAGGGTATGGAAGTTTTTTAAAAGAATCCGAGCTAGTTAGGTTCCAGTGGAACGTGTCATTTTTATTCCAATTATCTCACATATAAGTGCTCTGAATCTGATTTTTTATATTATCAGGGAGATCAAATGATAGGTTATAAAAATTCCATGAGTCTTCTAATCTTAAATTGTTAACTTTGAGATCTATGGGATCTTTGGGAATAGGCCCTTGCATGAGTTCTCTAAGACCGACTCTGTTCAATCCAATTGTCCTCCCAAATATTTATGTTATTCCCATTTTCTGCATTCCAAGAAATACCCTTTACACAGACTTTATTACCATGAAGTAAACTTTATCAAATGAAAGCGTCTGTGGTTTTGGCTCTTAGAATGTTAAAGACATTTGTTACGAGGATTATATTTTTGCATGTAATAATTCAATCCAAGGAGGTTTGGGATTGGATCTAAAGCGCCAAGCTAGACTAGTTAGCAATTTTGTGTTTTTGCATGTGCTTTAGTTATCCCTAGTCCCCCTGCCTTTTTTGGTAGGGTAATAGTGTCCCAGTTAATAAGATATGTTTTCCTTTTCTCTGTTGTGGTGCTCCATATAATGTTACTGTCAATTTTGTCCATATTATCTGAAATACTGACAGGAAGGAGGGTGCTTTGCATGACGTAAGTAGGTATGGCAGTGAGAGTAGCTTTTGCGAGGGTAATACGGCCTTTCATTGAGAGCATATGTGTTTTCCAACCTTTTAGCCTTATTCTCATTCTATCTATTCTCATTCTATCTAGGAGATATTGGTAATCCCTCATTCTTGATTTTCCATTAGTGATTGGAAATTATAGATATTTGCCAAAAGAGTTGGCTTCCCGAATATTGAGAATTTCACTCATGGCTTGTCTTTAACTAGCATTACAATTTGTAGAGAAGACTATTTTAGACTTGCATTATTAATTTTTTGCCCAAATACTTCTTCAAATTCCTTTAGCACTTTTAGCTTCCTCGAATAAACTTATTACACTACAATTGTCAAACGTATTGTTATCTGATTGCACATATACCCAGCTAATAATGTTAAAAATGATAACGAACGTTCACACTACTGACTAGCTACAGTCATCTTAAAGTTTAGTTCACCATTTAGTTAATTTCTTTCCACTGCTCATCAGTGTCCTTTTCATTGGTTTCAAATGATAACTAATTGAACGTAGAACTAATGGAAAATTTGAACATATGTTAGTAGTATATCCATTTCAGTTTACTTGACAAAGTTTGAATAGACACAGTTTAAGAAAAAAGATGACACTTTTGAGACTTATAATAAAAAATATATAGCATAATATTTGTGTAGTTATAAAAGCTTCTCATTAAAGGATAAAATGAAAATTTTGAAAATGTTATCATTTTTTTGGGATGGATTATCATTTTTTTGGGATGGATTAAATTGAAAACGTAAGATTTCACGATACTACTATAATTTATGTGTAGAATGTAAATATTAATGGGAATGAAAAAGTCTATAATGATAAAATAAAACAGGTGATCCTTGAGTCTTTTTACTTTTGGCAGCTAGATTTTGGCAATCTCTTTGATTAATGGACGTATAAATGCTCATTTTAAAAAGAGGGGCACCAAAGTCAAATATCTTGGCTCAGCTTGGCACCTTTCTAAATTCTACTCACTTCCATGTTAAGTAGATTCTTTATTTCAACAAACCTGTATCGAACTTCCAAAACCAGCTTTCCTTTTTCAGATTCCGTTCTCTTTCTTTCTTGCTTTCTCGTCTTTTTTCCCCTTCCTTTCTGATGCCTTGATTAGGTGTAGGGATGGACGTTCGGTCGGTTCGATTTAAACCATTTCAGTTTGGTTTTTTAATTTTTGGTTTGGTGATATTAGGAATCAAAATCAAACCGAAATTAATTCGATTTGGTTCGATTTTTAAGAATTCGGTTCGATTTAAATCGGTTTAGTAGTTCGGTTTCCACATATAAACCAATTTGACAAAATCAGTATTTTTTCAATTGTATGTGCAAATAAGAATACAACAACAGAGCCAAAGCTAGCAGTTGAAAATAAAAACAATTTAGCTTAACATATCTTGCAGTAGTTCAGATTAATGACATGACAATCGAACTTGTTAAGCACTGGCACAAACTAAAATATTAAATACTAAGATTCATGATATTAAGTACTGGTGCAAACTAATATGACATGACAATCGAATTTGACTTTAGGCTTCTTATCTCGTCTTCCTAAGAAATGATGATAATGAGCTGCTCTAAGAAGAAATAATTAGTTAAATTTATAAAGAAAAGTTGTGAAATATATATATATATATATATATATATATATATATATATATATATATATATATATATATATATATATATATATATATATATAAAATTTGATTTTTCTGTTTGGTTCTGTTTGTGCCCAACCCAAACCAAAATCAAATCGTAAAAACCTAAATTTTTAAAATGTAAAACCAAACCCAAATCAAAACCCAAAAACCGAAAATTGAATTAAAAAGAATTTGGGTTCGATCAGTTTTTTCGGTTTGGTTCGGTTTGTGCCCACCCTAATTAGGTGTTTAAGTGGTTGATGGATATTGATCTCTTGTTGGATCTTGGGGGTATTTTTCTCGACCAAATTATTGCATGGCAACATTGAAAAATTCTGAAATCTCTACATTTACATCTCAAACTTTCCTTTTCTTGTTTACCCTTTTCTACATTTTCCTCATCCTTGTTCACTCTTCATCTACTGATTATTGAGATGCTTCTTCTTCAACTACAATTACAATGAACTTGCACCCAAGGAAAATCCCCAGACATGCTCACTTATCATCTTCTCCATCTAATACTCGTAGAGACTTTGAAGCTGGTGATCATGAAGTCCCTAGTGGTCCTAATCCAACATCAAACAGGTAAATTGATCCTTTTTTGGGCTTTTTTTCTTAAGGGCGTAAGCTATATACGTAAAGTGCAAAGAAATTCTTACACTTCTAATTAACGTGTTACTGCCGGGTATTTAGTCTTCTTTTTATGAAGTTATCAATTCATGCTTGTTTTTAAAATTACCCATTATTTCAGGTAAGTAAGAGTGATGGTGTACAAATATTTTTACATCATTAGTCTACAACAATTAGGCTTGCAAGGAAGTAGTTCGATTGGCTTTCACTCTTCGAGTCACCACTAATAATTATGTCTCGTTTATGCTCAATCATTTCGAAGAACACTTATCAACCTTTCAAACTCCAGATGCTGAAACCGAGTTAAACGAGGCTTCTTCCCCATGTCCTATTAAAGAGTTTGCAATGGTGATCATTTATGATCATACCATCACCAACAGGTTCACCATTGATATAGTAGTCTTTTTCAATGGGAATCACTTTTCTTTTTCCTTATTTCATCGTTTTAATTACTTTTCTGGGACTTGAATAGGAAGATGGCGATTTTTACTATTCGCATATAGAGATACTTATTATTAAAAAATTTAAATAACTGTCTTTACCAATGTTTTACTATGTTTTGAGCATGGTAATTTTCCGGTCCAATGATTTGCTTATAGTGATGATTTCAATTCTTACATACCTATAGTTTATAGATCATCTTAATCAAAAAGAAAAAATTGTCATGATGTCCTGATTATTGCCAGGAGATTCCTTTAAACTTAGGTCTCTTAATATAAATAATTTGTCCTATCTTTTTCATGAGCATAAATGTTGGTGGAAATTGGAAATATTCTCAAGACCTTCTATTTTTGAAAAAGCGAGAGGTGCATAGGAGAAGAAGAGGACCTTTTGTTTTTTGACTGAAAAATGATTTGAAGTATTTTGGACTTTGCTCGTTGTCTACTCATTACACAAAATCAACGAAAGTTGATGCCCCAAGGAGCCCATGATTTGAACAAAAGGGTAAACAAGCTGGATGAGAGAACTTTTCTATCAAATTATTGCATGGTGCGAGATTGTACAGATATTTAGTGCTTTGTTTTTGCTCAAGAAAAATAGAGAATATATTCATAGTATATATCATATTCATAGTATATATCATCTTTTCCTTAAGATCTCATTGTTAAATATACTGTAAAAATTTTCCTCATTCTTTCTCGTGCTCTATGATTATAGCGGAGTAAATTTTTTAAATCTCACTCAACTTGAAAGGAATTGTATATTAAAATCTCTTTGTTTTATTTGATAATTACAACAAAAACTATAACTTGTGGTCTGTCTCTAAAAATAATAATAATATAAATTCTCTACTTTAGGCGTTGTGTATCTAAATTTAGTAATCTAGGTTACCAATTAAATTTACATTTGTTAAAACAAATAATCATTTATATCAAAATTTTTAGGGCATTATCACTACAAAAAAAAAGGGCTGTCAGCAACAATTATATTACTCCCTCCGTCCCAATTTATGTGCCACCATTTGACCGGGCACGAAATTTAAGAAAATAGAGGTTGATCTTATTAAGTGTCAATTTTACCCTTGAAAAAGTAAGAGAGAGAAGATTTGAGTAATAAAAAATTTGTTGGTAGGTTTAAAAGTATGTAGGGTCCAACAAGGGTAAAATAGAGATGATGCATTAAATAGTTGTCAAATAAGGAAAGGTGCCACTTATTTTGGGACAAACAAAAAAGGAAATATTGCCACATAAATTGGGACGGAGGGAGTATGATTTAGCGGCGGTTCAAACCGCTCAAAAAAGAGCTTTCCAGCGGTTTAAAACGGCAGCCTAAGCAGCTGTACTTAAATACTTTTGCGGCGGTTTCCAAAAACTGCTGGCAGAACCGCCGCTAAACTAACTATATAGCAGCGGTTTTAACCGAAATTCTAACAGCGGCGGCTTTTCTATTTGGTTGCGGTTTCGAACCGTCGAATACACATTCTAAGCAACATGTATTTTTGTACCGCAGCAGTTTTAAAACCGCTGCAAAAAGTGTTGGTATAGCAATATTGGCTACAATTTTGTACATTCTGAAACCTAACTATAGCTAATTAAAGTACTGATTTAGAGAACATTTGTGCACAATTTTGCACCCACGACTGAAATAACTCAAATAGAATTACAAAATACTCAAGCTTTCAATTGTAAAGGCAATCTTAGATTAAACAACTCATCTAAAATCCGGATAAAACATAATTATCAAACTTACATCCAAAACAAAGTTAAACTAAAATCCATTAAAAACAAAATAATATTGTCTCAGAGTCAGCAGTCAGATCATTTGTTTAATGGAAATTAACTAGCAACATTGTGACTAGTTGAAGACGGTGGTCTGACACCAGGGAAAATCGGTCCACTTTTTTCTTCTGAAGCCTGAAAATATATCTTTAAAGTGAGTAAATCTTCTTAAAATATCTAACCATAAGTTCCAAGTTTCCAACAATGAGTAAAACAAAAATAAAAGAACATATCTAATGCAGAATACCAACAGCAAAAAATGCACCATGCATCAGAAGAGAAGACATCTACAAATCAACCGAAGAATCTATTATAGTACCAATATGTTACACGAATTTGGAAGGTAGCAACCTGTCTAAACCACATATATTTTCGTATTCCTCCCTAAAACTGTCAGACAATAATTAACTAATAGAGGACTTGTGAACAAAAATTATACTAACTAAAACAAATTCAAGCTCAAGAGACTCACTAGCTGGAACTAAAGGCAGACTCACTAGCTGGAACAAAAATTATACTAACTAAAACGATACTTGATACATGAGTTCAAAGCATAATCACAAAGAAAGAAGTCAAGTTTTTAAAAGGACTGATATGACAGGGAAACGGTCAGTTATTTGTGACAGAAGAAGTATGTAAGCATTAGGAAGATGAAAGGTCAAATTTTTATAAGGACGGATATGACAGGGAAACGGTCAGTTAATACATATCATTGCATTAACAAGGGCAGCCAAATCAGGCGGCATATGTCCTCCTTGTTTTACGAAATATTTTGATAAGAAACCACCATCGATTCAAGCTCTTGCCTCTTCAATCTTTCAGCACCCACCTTCTACTCAAGCTCTAGCACCTTTGATTTTTCAGCTTCTAACTCTGACTTTATTTCATCCATTTTGTCATCTAGAATCTGGTGAGTAAAAGAAGTACCAGTGCATCGATGAGTTGTGTGGTGTAATAAACTACGATAGATCGACCACAACACAATCCAAATTCTACTCAAACAGGATAATCTCAACTAACAAAACATTCGGGGTTCAACAGAACTTAACTTTATTGGGAAAAAATTGACGTGCTCGGTTAGCACCTCGGCATGACAAACCGAAGAGAAAATGAGCTGACGCTCTGAAGGAGAATGATCGAAGCAGTTGATCAGATTACCGAAGGCGAGCTTCAATGTCACTACCGAAGGCGAGCCGCGAGCTGAACTTCGGTGACTTCCTTTTCAACCGAACAGCAAGGGCATGCCACCGAGGTCACACACTTGAACTTCGGTGGAACACTTCGGTTCAAGCGGCTCAGCAGCCCACTACTTCAGCCCACTAACTCTCCTATTAAATGTTCAGAACGTGGGTTGAAGCATGATCAGTCATGGAGAACGTGGGCAAAGGCCCTTAGCCTATAAATAGCACTTCATTTTACATTGTGCACATTGAGAAATACATACAGAAACTCTGCCAAATTTTGTACTCACCATGATATATTGAAATCAAGTTACTTTCTTGCATTTTACGCTTATTCTTGGAATTTTATTGACTTTGATACGAAGTTTTGCTTGTATTCCAACCCAAATTCGATTTGTGATCCTAAAAAGATTTAGGCTCATACAAATTGGCGTCGTCTGTGGGGATATAAGCAGAAACGCTTTGTTCAAAAGTTTAATGTTCTTTTTCATTAATGCCCATAATTTTTCAACAACATGGCCGATAGCAGTAGGAATCTTTATGATCAGACTGACGTTCTGTCGAACCAACAGTTCTCATCTCCAATGACAACTGAAGCCTTCCAAGCTTTTGTTGTTGCTTCGCTCAAAGCTCTTCAAAAACGGCAGGATGAGCAAGCACACATCAATGCCGAATTCCGTGCCTCGTTAGAGGCGAGGAACAGTTCAGCTCCGAACGGCACCAAGCCTTCAGCTCCAAATGGAGGCATCCCGACCTTCGTTCCTATGGGCGCGATAACAGGGGAACCTCCCAATGGAGCCACGTCTGGGGGTTCAGGAAACATACCAAGCGCAACGCCACACTTCGGGACGGTTCCCACCGTGGCAGAAACTACAACCTTGGTCGACGTTGAGAGGTTGACCAGGGAAATTGAGGCACGCGTGGAGGTGCGCATTGAAGCTCGCATCGAGGCACGCGTAGAAAAGCGCCTCGAGAGTGTACCGGGGATAGCAAAGACCGAAGATGAGCTTGACATAGATCACTACAGGGAGTTTCCATTTAAGCCCGAAGCGGCTCCAGCTCCAGCTCCAACTCCTAAAAACTTCAAGCTCATGTTCTTAAAAAAGTATGATGGGACTACCGATCCCAAAGAGCATGTAAGGGAGTACATGGCGATGGTAAAGAGAAATGACTTAACGGCAATAGAGCTCGAGTCAATATTCTTAAAAAAGTTTAGCGAATCCTTTGAAAAAGGAGCGCTGCGCTGGTACATGTGTCTACCAGCAGGGTCAATTTCCACCTTCAAGGAAATGACCAATGTCTTCATTAAGGCCCACACCAGAGCTCAAAAAATTCTCCAGAGGAAGGAGGATATATGCGAGGTCAAGCAACGGTCCAGTGAGCCACTTAAGGAGTTCCTTGAGCGCTTTCATGCTGAGCGCATGGAGCTGCCTCGGATGGATGATACTCTGGCCATCATGACATTTGAAAAGGATATCAATGTTCGCAATTCCGACGCCGCTGTCGAATTGCGAAAAGAGCTTCAGCAATACAAAGTTTTAACATGGGAAGATCTACACAAACGGGCTTACTCCAAGATCAGGCTGGAGGAGGCTGAGTTTAAAACCCGAGGTTATAATTATAAAAATCGAGGCAAATCGTCATATCGCGCCGAGGCGTCGCGGGGAAATCCGAAGGGGAGGTATGAACAATATACCTCCACAAGGCAGCCTGTCAGCCAAAGGTTGGGAAATTCCTTCGGAAACTCATTCATAAGCCCACATATAAGCACCCGGCTCGGAGGAAAGGTTCACTCCAACACGAACCAACGAAATTCCTCAGGCCCAGCTTCGGCTTCAAAGAAAGAGCTACCTCGGATCCCTGACTACAATTTTAATATATCGACCTCGGAGCTGGTCAACGTAGTCAAGGGGACTGCCGGGGTAAGAGTACCCAAAGACATGAGAACTCCAGCGGACAAAAGAGACCAAAACTTGCACTGTGAGTTCCACGCGGATTATGGCCATTGAACCGAGGACTGCAAAGCATTGCGCCTCGAGATGGCTCATTTGTTGAAAAAAAGATGTGTTGGCTGAATTCCTTACTGACAAGGGAAAAGACAACTATTCCAAGAACCGAGGTGATGGACAGCCACCTCGGGCTCCACCTCCAGAGAGAGTTGTAAATGTTATCACCCGGGGGTCAGAGGTGAACTGGGTGAATCTCGCAGCTGCAAAGAAATTCGCCAAGTTGTCAATCACAATGGAAAAGAGAACTCGAGTTTAGGGCTCGGGAAAAGAAATCGTATTTGATGATGACGATTGTGATGGGATGATGTTCCCTCATCATGATGCCTTGGTCATCACTCTGAGAATCAATGACTCAGACATCAAATGAGTCTTGATTGACCCCGGTAGCTCGGTCAACATAATCAGCTACAGGGCCATTAAGAAGATGTGGCTCAAAGGGGAAGTCATCGCCAAGGCAACAGCGTTGACCGACTTCAACAACTCCACGGAGAAAACTTTGGGTGAAATTACACTCAAAACATTTGCTGAAGGAGTTAGCAAGGAAATATTGTTCCAAGTGTTGCTCTAAGACATAGCATACAATGTGATGCTCGGCAGACCATGGATCCACTCCATGGAGGCTGTCCCCTCCACGCTGCATCAAGTGATCAAATTCCCTACGTCTTGGGCGGTTCGATCAATAAAGGGAGAGCAGCGAATAGCAAGAGAGTGCTATTCAGTTGCGTTGGGAAGTGGAGTCGCCCCGACCAGGCCAAAATAATAGCAACTAACGCAACCGGGGTCAAGCGAAGAGAACCCCTAAGGAGAAGTTGAAAAGACACCGGTGTGCATTCAAGAGCCTCGGAAACAAAAAGCCGAGGACTCGACTATCGAGGAACTGGAGTCTTTCACCTTATTGAAGGACTTTCCTAAAAGAAAGGTATTTGTCGGCTCGGAGTTGGACCCTGAGTCGAAGAAAACAATCATTGAAGTTTTAAAGTCTAACAACAATTGCTTCACTTGGTCTCATTCAGACATGATTGGTATCGATCCGGAGATCATGACACACAAGCTGAATGTAGACCCAAAGTTCACCCCGGTGAAGCAGAAGAAAAGACCTCACGTCGGGGTTAAAAAGAAAGCGATCAAAGATGAAACCACAAAGTTGCAAGAAAATTGTTTCATAAGGGAGGTAAAGTACCTGAAATGGCTGGCTAATGTGGTCGTCGTACCAAAGAAAAATGGCAAGTGAAGGATGTGCGTAGATTACACTGATTTGAACAAGGATAGCCCCAAAGACTCCTACCTATTGCCACAAATAGACAGGTTAATAGACTCCACGGTTGGACACAAACTATTAACCTTCTTATTTGCTTATTCAGGCTACAACCAGATCTGAAGGACGAAGAAAAAACCTCGTTCATCACTGATCGAGGTACCTTCTGCTATAAGGTGATGCCCTTTGGTTTGAAAAACGCCGGAGCAACGTACCAGAGGTTGGTGTGTCGCATGTTCAAGGAGTATATTGGAAAATCTATGGAAGTCTACATAGATGATATGCTCATCAAGTCAATTCGAATGGAGGATCATCTGAATCACCGGAGGAAAGCTTTTGCCATTCTAAGGCAATATGGCATGAAATTGAACCCTGAGAAGTGTGCCTTCGGCGTAGGATCGGGCAAATTATTGGGATTCATTGTCTCAAAACAAGGGATCGAAGCAAACCCAGATAAGATCAAAGCCATCGAGGAAATCCCCGAAGAGTTGACCGGGGTGAAAGAATTTTACTGCTTAACTGGTCGAATCACTGCCTTGAGTCGATTCATCTCAAGGTTCTCGGAGCGATGCCACAATTTTTTCTCTGTTTTGAGGAAGAACAATCACTTCGAGTGGACACCGGAGTGCAAAGAAGCGCTGAAAGATTTGAAATGCTACCTGGCTAACGCGCCGTTGCTCGCCAAGCCGAAGGATGATGAAACATTGCTAGTTTACTTGGCTGTGTCTGAGGTATCAGTCAGCGCGGTGCTGGTTCGGGAGGAAGATGGCAAGCAACAGCCCATCTACTATGTGAACAAGACACTCCTCGACGCTGAGACCAGGTACCCACACTTGGGAAAACTAGCCCTTGCTTTAATTGTTATTGCCCGAAAACTACGACCTTATTTCCAGTGTCATCCAATAGCTGTAGTTTCAACCTTCCCCTTGAGAAGTATATTGCATAAAACCTGAGTTATTGGGGAGGTTATCAAAATGGGTGGTAGAATTAAGCGAATATGACATCACTTATCAACCCCGAACAGCCATGAAGTCCCAAGTCTTGGCTGACTTCGTAGCCGATTTCAGTGTTGGGATTCTGCCCGAAGCCGAAA
Source organism: Petunia secreta (assembly GCA_029990175.1). Taxonomy (NCBI): domain Eukaryota; kingdom Viridiplantae; phylum Streptophyta; class Magnoliopsida; order Solanales; family Solanaceae; genus Petunia; species Petunia secreta. The sequence goes on from JARKIP010000010.1 coordinate 61,447,377, forward strand.
AGGAGAACTAAATGTCGAAAAGAACAGCTTCGGGGCTATGGATACTTCACATCGACGGGGCAACTAATTCCAGGGGTTCAGGATTAGGCATAGTGCTGAAAGCACCCACCGAGGAAAAAATTAGGCATTCGGTCCGGTTCAAAAAGGTGATCAACAACGAGGCCGAATACGAAGCAGCCTTGGCAGGCTTGGAGTTAGCCAAAGAAATGGGGGTGGAAAGAATTGAGTTGATATGCGACTCACAGCTAGTAGTAAACCAAGTGCTCGGTGAATACACGGCTCGAGAGCCAAGAATGCAACTATTCTTGGACCGAGAACAGAGGATTTTAGCCCAATTCCAGGAATGGCGAATTAAACAATTACCTCAAGAGGAAAATACCGAGGCTGATGCCTTGGCAAACTTGGGTTCGGCGGTCGATGAAGCCCACTCGAGGACTGATTCAGTGGTTCGGTTGCTATCTGTACAAATGAGAGAGATGAAATTGCAGGTCAACTCGATGGACCATAAATGGGACTGGCGGAGTAAGTTTATTTCTTACTTCGACTCGGGGACTGTTCCCCAAGATAAGAAGGAGGCCAAAAAGTTAAGGACTCAAGCGGCATCATATCATATGATCGAGGGAAATTTGTATAAGAGGTTATATTGCGGCCTGATGGCCAAATATTTGGGTCCCGACGAGGCTAGATACGTGATGGCCAAGGTGCACGAAGGCGAGTGTGGCGATCACTCAGGGGGAAAGTCTTTGGTGCGCAAGTTACTAAGAGCTGGGTATTATTAGCCCACCATCAATGCAGATGCAAAGGCCTTCGTGCAAAAATGTGATAAGTGCCAACGCCACGCACGGATGATCCATCAACAGGCCGAACCTCTGCATTCGTTCGTATCACCACGGCCTTTCATGAAGTGGGAGATGGATATTGTTGGACCCTTACCGAAGGGAAAAGGTGGTGTTCGGTTCATTCTCGTACTAACTGATTACTTTACTAAATGGGTGGAAGTAGGAGCTCTCACCGTGGTTAAACAGAAATAAGTAATCGATTTCATCAAGAAAAACATCATCTATAGGTTCGGTGTTCCGAGGGAAATTGCTTGCGACAATGGTAAACAGTTCATGGGAGCAGCCATCACTGATTTCTTCAAACAATGGGGGATTAAAAGAATTGCTTCGACCCCCTATCATCCAAGTGCCAATGGCCAAGCTGAGTCTTCGAATAGGATTAATATCGAAAATCTCAAGAAAAGGCTCGATGAGAAAAAAGGTCCTTGGCCCGAGGAGTTGCCAGGCGTGTTGTGGGCAATGCGAACAACCGAGAAGAACAGCACTGGCGAGACTCCTTTTTTAATTGCTTATGGTATGGACTCTCTTATCCCTATGGAGGTGGGCGAACCAAGTCTTCGGTATGCTCACACCACCGAGGATGCAAATCAGCAAGCCATGCGCATAGAATTGGACTTGCTTGAGGAGAAAAGAGAGCTGGCTTTAGTTTGGTTAGTTGCTCAAAAGAGGCAGATCGAAACATATCTCAATAGGAAGGCCAAACTTAGAGATTTTAAAGTTGGCGATTATGTGCTGAAGGCTACGAACCAATCAATGAAGGAAGAAAATGGGGGAAAGCTTGCCGCAAATTGGGAAGGACCTTACAGAGTCAAAGCAATTATTGGGAAAGGATCTTACCAAATTGAAGATCTGCAAGGTGTGCCCGAACCCTTAAATTGGAACATTTCCAATTTAAAGCGGTACCGCTTCTAATCGAGGTAAATACTCCTTAATCTTTTTAAATTTACCCACAGCCTCGAGCCGAACAACGCTCCTAGGGCTTCTGTCGAAATGTACTGACTCGCTCCTCGTTTCATTTATCTTGACCTTTTCAAGAAGCGGATAAAATGACTTCCAGTGCTCGAATCTTCATCAAGATTCACAGTCGAACGCTGGGGGGAGTGAGAGGCAGTTTACAATCGAAGTCGACACTTAGCCTCCTAACCGAAGCCTGTCTATTCGATAACTGGGGACTGACACCCGAAGAATAGCTTAGTATATTGTAATTACGCCCGATAGTGGCATGTTATCAATTTGTTTTTACGCCCAAGGTCTACTTCGACTTGGCTTTATGTAAATGGCCGATTTTGGTTCGCTGATCTTACCAATAAAATGAATTTGATTCTATATCTCTTTCTTTCCACGGTCTTTCACTTTGAAGCTGCACGCCAAATGTATCGGCTCGAGAACGAGACGTCGTTCTAAGTTCGCATCGGTTTTACTTAATTAAGCTTTGCAAGTGAAACTACTAAGTGTTTAGTTCGTGCAAGAATTAACACTTAAAAGTAAAATGCAAAATCATATCATCAATAGGCCCGAAGGCTGATTATATTCATTGAAAGCAAATTGACCCAAAGGTCAAGATCATATATACATCCAAAAGTCCGAAGGCTTGCATCAAAAGGCACGAAGGCCTAAACAAAAAAAAAAGTACACAAAACCAACTATTCTGTTCCTAAGGGTTCTCCTCTTCGGCATCATCACTGCCCTCCTCGGCACTCTCGCCCCCTTCATCTTCGGGTTCACCATTATCCAAACCCTCGCTCGAGGGAAGATCATCCACAATCTTCTAAGCCTCAACAGCAGCATCCCTTGCCTTAGCAATATCCTCTTCGAGTACGATCTGCCCAGCTTGGACTTGCTCAAGCGTGCTAAGCCTAGTCTTAACGACAACCCATGTTTCCTCAAACTTCGCCCTCGTCGCCTTGACTTCGGCCCGCTCAGTAAGGTAAGCAATTTTGCCTTCAAGCTCTGAGATCTTGCCCCGAAGAGATGGCACTTGGTCTACTTAGCTTTGCAGCTCAACGAGTTTGGCGTTGTATTCACCAAGCTTACCGCGGTACTTTTCGCCTGCCTCTAGCACTTCAGTTTTTGCTTTGAAAAGTTTAGCTTCAAGACGAGCATTTTCGAGGTTCAGCCTCGAACGCTTAGCGGTAAACTCATTTGTCGCAGTGTGAACCCTAGCCTCGGCAGACTCTACAACCCCACACAGATCAGCCTCAGCTTTAGCCGAAGCCTTATTGGCACGCTCCAGCTCCTCGTTCAAAGTCACAAATTGTGATTCCAATTCAGCAATTCTCCCTCTAAGTCCTCTCTTTTGTTCGCCACAAGCGGCGGTGGCGGCCAGAACTTGCTCCTCTCGCTCGCGCTGGAGGTGAACAGCTTGCAGCGCGAGGACCAAGCTCTGCGCAAAGCCTAAACATGGGCAAATCATGCGAACGAAGTGCACAAGAGCTTACCCGAAGGGCAGAAGTAGCTGAAACGCCCATCAAGCTCATAGGGCTGAGATTCCGAAGAGCATGAGCCTCAGCAGGTCCTAGCATGGCATCGAGGGCAGCGACGTCCTCCTTAGTAGGATTCAGCAAGTTGGCCTCAGGAACAATTTCAAACGCCCGAGGTATGGAGCTGGATGACTTAGCTGAGGCTCGGGAAGCTTTAATTGTGCTCTTGATCAAGCCCTCGCTTGCTTTAGCCTTGCCTTTTCGTTTTGCAGCCTCTTGATCAGATTCCTCTACGTTTATCACTTCGGTCGTTTTAGTGACCTCGGTGCCTGGTTCTGGAGCCATCTCAGAGGCTGGCTCTGGCACTGCTTCGGGAGCCATAGGATGAATCTCCTCGTCGCTGGGCTTATCGACAAGACCTCGGCGCTTTGTGCTTATCGCCTCGGTAGCGAGGGCGATAATTTCTTCGATCCGAGGTTCTTTCGCCTTCGTGGCGCGTTTTGCTTCAGCTCTCTTCCTTTTGGAGCCTGGGGAAGGGAGAGGGGCAATTTTGTAAGTGTGAGATGAAGTAGAAGTAGGAATGCACAGAAACCGACATAGGAAAATTTCATCACCTTGTGATGTCCCTTGGCCCAACGAGCTTTTGGCTTTCTTGTCTTCGGCGAGCTGCTTTACCAAACTCGCTATCTTAGCGACACCCTCAGTAATGTCAAGTACTTTCTTCTCCTTTTTTTCCTCTCTTTATTGTCCTTCTTCTCCTCTCTTTCCCCATCTCCCTTCACCTCGGTTTCCTCTTCCTCTTCGGCATCCTTCACAACCCTGTTGGAGAAACCTAAATGAGAGGGGAGAGAGCATCAGAGTATAGTAATTCAAAGCAAGTATAAGGAATTGCAAGCGTACATGTACAGCTTACCATGTCTCTTGCATATCCATCGGTTCCCCTTCAGGGTGGCTAAAATCATCCATTGCCGATGCGGGCGCGTCTCCGACTTTATGACCTCGGTAACCCACTCTAGCAAATTCCTCGGTTGGTTAACTGGAACTTTTTCAGCTGCAAATCATAAATAAGGAAATAAGTACCAGCTACGGTAGTCGAGAGACGAAGGGGAAACAAAATCAAGCACTTACACTGAACATTCCACACTTCGGGGAAGCCGGGTTCGGTTGACAGCAGCCTTGTAGGGATGAGCACATACCGATCGTTCCAACCTCGGTCTCCATGGTCTTCACTTTTACTCAAGATAGCGTAAGACCCCCGAGGTAAGAGGGTTACCACCCCGACTCTATGAAAATAGGGGTAGTAGAGGGAGATCAAGTGTTGGAAGATGAAGGGAAATCCAGCTATATCGCTTAAATATTCAAGGGCTTCAACAACTCTCCAAACCCTGGGCCCCAATTGAGCCAAGCACAAGTTGTAAGATCTACAAAATGTGCCGATTATAGGATGGACTGGCAAGTTAAACCCTATGGTGAAAGGATATGTGAAAACCGTAGAATATCCTTCAACGTGAGTGGAGGCAGCGGAGCCCGGGGCTGAAACTCTAATTTCTACCTCCAGGCCCCATCGGCAATCAGCCCGAACGGTTTCAATCACATCCTCGGTTATCACAGTTGGGGTGATATGCACCGGTATCTTCCTTTTCTTTCCCCTCTGGGCGTCGGATTGGGCGTGTGCCTTTAAGTCTTTGTCATTATTGAAGCTCGAAGGGATGACCAATTGAGGATCTATTTCCACTTCGAGGGGAATCTTCCTCCTCGATTTCTTTGAGGTGCCAGCTTCGGTCTGAGGCCCCTCCTTGCTGGCTTCGGCTTCGCCTCTTTGGCTACTAGCCTCTCTGCTCACTTCGGTTCCGACCGTTGGGCCACCTACCTCTCTGGAACTGGTGACGTCATCCACCCCAACGTCATCTCTATCATCGCCATGGTCGTCACCACCAATATCAATATCAACGTCATAACTGACTTCCGTCGTGTCGCGACCGGCCCTCGCGTTGCGCCGTTTAGGAGTAGTGGCTGTCGAAATGGCCTCGCCACCACCCTCCGCTTCAAGCATCTGCAGCAGTGTCACAGTGGGAAAAACATCTCCGCTCATCACCGCGGCGGCAAAACGGTCTGCCCTCTCGACGGAATCAGTAGACCCATGTCCACACATCGCCATTGGTGTAGTGTTAAGTTGGGAAGGAAATCGTTCTCAAGAAATCTGGTTAAGAAATGGAAGCTTTTACTTCTTGGAATTTCACTGTGTATTAAATATTTTTAGGTGGAGGAGGAGACTATCGAATGAAGTATTTATAGGGTGTGTACACGTGCAAGTTGCGGAAGCAATGATGACTATAACGTTGGAGAAAGCGAAAAGCCGGCGCGACCGTTCGGTGGCCAACCAACGGTCGCCACGTAATGTGGAACAGTTATCCGAAAGACGTGCAACTTTTTGAAATTCTTGGATAGGGTTGAGCCACGTCGGCTTCCCGCTCAAGTTCATTCCACTCCTCGATGACCTCGGCGTTCATCCGAGGAATGGGGGGACTATCTGTATTGGGCAAAAATTGACGTGCTAAGTTAGCACCTCGGCATGACAAACCGAAGAGAAAACGAGTTGACGCTCCGAAGGAGAATGATCAAAACAGTTGATCAGATTACCGAAGGCGAGCTTCAATGTCACTACCGAAGGCGAGCCGCGAGCTGAGCTTCGGTGACATCCTTTTCAACCGAACAGCAAGGTCATGCCATCGAGGTCACACACTTGAACTTCGGTAGAACACCTCGGTTCAAGCGGCTCAGCATCCCAATAACTCTCCTATTAAATATTCAGAACGTGGGTTGAAGCATGATCAGTCATGGAGAACGTAGGAAAAGGCCCTTAGCCTATAAATAGCACTTCATTTTACATTGTACTCATTGAGAAATACATACAGAAACTCTGCCAACTTTTATACTCACCACGATATATTGAAATCAAGTTACTTTCTCGCATTTTACGCTTATTCTTGGCATTTTATTGACTTTGATACGAAATTTTGCTTGTATTCCAACCCAAATTCGTTTTGTGATCCTAAACCAATTTAGGCCCATATATTAATGCTCCACACAAAACAATAGCACGATTCCACTAAACTATTACAATCTCAAGTAGCTAGGTAATTAATAAGAACAATAAAGAAATCCAGCTTTAAGCATCCATGGGATCAACAGTCCAAAGCATACCTGATATAAGTATCGATTAAGTCCTCTAAGTGTCGATAATAGGAATCAGTAATCCACACTTTAGTTAGGGCTGACGGTAAATTAATAGGAAGGAATTGAGAGAGCTGATAAGTAGAAAGAGATAGAGAGAAATCAGAGGAGAGAAGGGAGCACGAGGAAGATAAGTGCAGAGAGAGAGAGAGATTGGCATAACAAATTCGTTGATCGATCCCACATTGGAGCAGAGATATATACTCTGCTCCTGAGCAATCCTGGCCCTTCGTTGGAGTTGGAGTTGGCCCATGACCGACACCCCTAACTCTACCACTGTGCTCCTTCCCTAGTACACGAGCAACTGAATCATCTCATGAAATTAAAGTTGATGAGCCAGCTCCTACATACATAAAGCTCTGCTGTAATGGCACCTTACACAGACTTTCCTGGCAATTTCCAAGACTCCAAGCTTTATTTTTTTGGCCAACTTGCAAAAGAAAGTCTCTGCAAATCTTGGCTATTGCCAAGAGTTTAAGCTCTGGTGCAATGGGCACCTTACAAAGACTTCTTGGAAATTGTCAAGACTTCAAGCCTATTGCAGCGGGTAATTTGCAGAGAAAGTCTCTTCAAGTCTTGGCTATTGCCAAGAGTTCAAGCTCTGGTGCAATGGGCACCTTGCATAGACTTCTCGGCAATTGCCAAGACTTCAAGCCTTGTTGCATTGGGTAATTTGCTAGAAAGTCTCCACAAGTCTTGGTTATTGCCAAGAGTTCAAGCTCTGGTGCAATGGGCGCCTTAACTAGGAAATCAAAGTGGAATCTAACACAAAAAAAATAAAAATAAGATTGAATGAAAGTTACGAACATCGTCATTAAGGGTCAACTTATCACTGGACAAATCAAGAAACCAACTTCTTTTATCAATGGTAACACAACCCAAGTGATGTTACCAAATTCTCTGCAACTTTTGGCAATAGCCAACACTTTAAGGTCGGGTGGAAGGAGGCAACTTGTAGGGGAAGTCTCAGAAAGTATTGGCACTTGCCAATACTTTACGATCTAGTGCAATAGGCAACCTACAGACAAAGTCTCTGCAATTATTGGCAATAGCCAAGACTTTAAGATCTATGCAATAGGCAACTTGCAGAGAAAGTCTGTTCAAGTCTTGGCAATAGCCAAGACTTTAATCTCTGTGCAATAGAAGCTACTTGCAGAGAAAGTCTCTCCATTAATAGCAATAGCCAAGACTTTACGCTCTGTGCAATGAGAAACAACAATATCTAATTGCTATTGTCAATAAGAACCTTAAAATTATCTTTATCAAGCATAAGAAGCCAAAAAAAAAAAACAAAGGAACGTCAAATTTAATTTAATGATCATCAATCAAAATGAAAAAAACTTACAGATAAGTGTATAGATAATAATTACCAAAAGAAATATAGAAAAAAATAAATACAAATAAAGGATTAGGCAAAATAAAAATTACATTATAACACAAATTAAAGAAAAATAATAAAATAAATAAAACTTTTACAGATTTCCTAAATCTCTCTAGGATACAAAGAAGAACGGGAAATTAAGGAGGAATGAGAGAAGGAAAGGAAGGAGGAAAGAGAGAAGGAGACCGTTCCATGTGAATTGAGTTTAGGCAGGGGCAAAATAGTCCTTTCGCATAGTGAGGGATGATGTGGAGAGCATTTACTTAAAACATTTGAAAGTGGGGGCAAATTGGTAAGACCAGTGCTTATGGAGGGCACTGCGTGAAATTTTGTGCTACTCCTTTACCTGACCCGTCAGCCCAGTTACTTGATCCGGCCCATCTTCCCCTGTAATTCCAAATTCCCCTAATTTCCCCATACTCCAAAAATCAAATGGAGACAAAGAAAAGCACTGCCCGTCGCCGCTAGACCCGCTGTCAACCATCATCTACGGCCACTTTTCGGCCAACACATATACATATTCGGACTCGCTAAGACCCCCTTTCTCCATTTCCACCAATAATTTTCTCAAATTCTCAACCATTTAGCATAGATCGAGGTTTAAAAATAAAGCGAAATCCTAACTCTGGCGACGATGAGTTTTTTCGGTCAACATATACATCCCCGTGTTCATTTCAGTCTACTCTACACGTTTCCTAAGGTAATTTTCCTTGAAATCACTCTCTTCTTCTCCATAGATCTTCGTTGCCCTGTTTGTTTTGCTTTTTAAATTTCTGTCGAGGTGGTGTGAAGTAATAGCAGTGAGGGTATGGGGACCGTGTTAGCGGTGGTAGACTAGTGTTTGGTCTGATGTTCCGATGGCGGTGATGATTTTTGGGGCTGATCCATGAAGTTGTTGGGTGGTATTTGCTGGTGTGTGTCGATTGTTAGTGTTGTCTTGAAGAAGTAGTAGTGATTATGTGTAGTGATGATTGGTGGTTCGTGATGCTATGGCTGTGATGTTGATTGGCACCAATTAGTTGCGATGCTGTAGCTGTGATGCTGCTATAGTATACGCTGAGTATTGAGAGTGGCGTGGCGAGGCAGTGCTAGTTTTTTCATGATAACAAATCGAGGCTATTGGCGACGATAGTGGTGATATGAATGTGATATAATGACTGTGATGATGCTGTTATAGCCATTTCGGAGCTATGGTGATGGAGATGCTGCGATGTTGATGGCATGATGCAACTGGTGATTTAGCTCGACAAGCTGGTGTCGTCTTGGCTTGGCGAAGCAAAGGCGATGTTTTTGCACATGAGGCAGCAAGGCAGTTGGTGCGCGACAATGAAGCTAAGGCAGTGGTGGGTTTGTTTTGACAACGGTGTAGGGCTGATCCGAGGTAGTGACGAAGCAAAGCAACTGCTCATGTCGATGGTGTTGATTCGAACATGGTGATTTTGTAATGGACTGGTATAGCAGCGAGGACAATGGTGATGACACGATGTCGAGACAGTGAGGCGATACAGAGAAATGATGAGGCAACGTTGGCTCGCGTATCGCAATTTTAATCCGATGACATTGGTGATTGCATTTAGCTTGACGGATTAGATGGAGCCCTTGTCCCTTTTCCCTTTCTCTTTATCTGTTTGATTAGTTTATTTAATGATAAATGTCACTTTAGATTAGTGTTAGTATATTAAATAATCCGCTTGTAGGTTTCTTTTTTTTTTTTTATGTCGGATGAAGTTTCATTAGTATGAACATGGAAAGTTTGTTGTTGTCCGGTAGTCAAAATAGTTTGCCCGAGCTTGCATGTGTTCTTGATTTAACCATGATTTTATATGTTTTAAGAGGTATGTTTAGATGAAGTCCAAGCAAGAGTGTTATTCTACCTATCTAATATAGCTTGTTAACATGAAAGCTTGCCCAGTTTGTTTGTTTGAGTTTAAGTGGAGACGCATGAATAGGAGAATGAAATTTACTGCATACCATGCTTCAGACTTGTGTAAATTTTGTGTGAGTTTGAGCAAGTAGATCATAGGGATTTTAAATGCATGTTCTGGATTCGATTGAGCACGAAGTAATCTGTTTTTTGTGGCCAAGAATAAATGTTAGTTGTGAAAATTGCGCTTGAATATATGACTAGGTGAACTTAAGCCTAGAGTGAATGGTAGCAGAGAGGTTACTTGACCTGTATGAATTCTGTGCATTAGTTTTGTGAATCGTAAAGGTAGATTCTATTTTAGCTTAGTCTTTAAATTAGTTTGGGGTCTTAAGAGTTCGTTTTGGTTTAGGAAAAGTAAGTCTAGGGGGCATGTGAAAATCTGAATTTTGAAAAGGGTAAAAAGCAAGCCAAATTGGAATTTTAATAGGAGGTAAAAGTCAAATAAGAAGACAAAAAATGCAGCACTAAAAAAGGCTTTTATCTTACTTTTGTTGTTCTCTAGTGCAATGCATGCCTTGCATTTATTATCTTGGTTTTTGTATCATAAAAGGAGTTGTCCCTAACAGTTCTTGGACGCTTTTCTTAGCTATTTAAGAGGGCCTTGACTCCTCATTTGGAGAGACGAAAATCTGAGGAAAAAATACTCTCCACTCTCTAAAAATAAACTTCTTTTTCACTCTTATGAAACAAAATCCAAATCTGAATTTTTTTTTTCCTACAAGAAAATGGAAGAACATAATTACTAGAGTTTAGTAGAGAGCAAGGTGAGAGAAAACTTAAAGATATAGAGTCTTTTTTTTAGTACAAGTTTTGAGCTTAAGAAGGTCGTTTTAGCTGTTGTGTCGGGGTCTGTAAGAGGATTTCTTTGGTATTTTGGTGGTTGCTTGTTGTTGACGGTTGCTGGAGCTAGTGTATTATTCATTTCTTTGTTGTTGCTATCGTGGTTTTGCTCATAGGTAAATCTTATGAGTTCTACAAACTCATACCATGTATATAATTTTAAGCCCATGTTTTGAGCTTATTATACATGAGATGAAATGGGCTCTTAAAGCCCAGAAGACTTTTTACTCACATTTTTACTTATTGTGCGAACGTTGTTGCTGTTGTATTATTATCTTGTGGTTTGGTAGGCAAGCTTAGCTTATTTCTAAATAAATTAATCTAAAGACTTTAACTTCTAAATAATTATACTTTTCTTTTTCTTTTTTTTTTAAAAAAAAGGATAAATGTGACTAGGAAATCTGAGCAGACATAAAGTTAGAAATGCAAATATACAACATAGAAGTAAATTAACGATCCAATCTTTTGCGGCTAGACTAAGTTGAATAGGCCGAAGCAATATTATTAATTACTAAGTTGCTCAAATGTTTACATGGAACTTATTTATATTGAAAATTCGAACATACATGTGTTTGGGGTTAGTTTTCAATAAAGTATCCATCAATGAACGAGTGATTTGAAATTATAATCTAAGTGTAACAAAGGTCCGATGTTTACGTGAAACTCAATTATATTAATGGTTCGAATGGGCACGTGTCCGCGGTTAATCTCTGGTATAGTTTTCGTCAATGAACAAGTGACTTCCATCCAAATCAAAGCATAACAAATAATAATTTGGAAATTAAACAAACAATATAATTCATATAAGCCGGAGAGCGTCAATAAAGCAACTGTGCTTAGCACAGGATTCGAGGGTGCATAACACCTTCCCGAGAGTCAACCGAGATCCTTATTCAGAACTCTGATGCAGACCGTTTACGAGTCATAGGTGTTCCAAGGTACCTCTTTGGTGACTTGGCACACCTTTGAACTATGTCAAGTGGCGACTCCGGAAATCTCTAAATAATTAATGTACCTTTGAACACCTAAGTCACTGCTTTATTTTAGTAAATTTTAGGGCGTGACAGACGCTGCTCTATTAAATGTTTTGTTTTCAGATCTGTAGTTTTCAGACCTGCTGTAATAGTTTATCATCAACCAATCATGGTCGATTGTAGACCTTATCGCAATTAATGGACCATTCATGGGGTGCTATGAAGTAGTGGATGCGGATTTCTAGGATCAATAGGTGGAGATGGCAACAGGTTTGCTTGACATTCCATGACAAGTGCAACAAAACCTATTCTCTTAATATTAGACGCTATGTATGACAAGTTAGTTAACAACGTCGTTGAACGTGGTGAAACATATTTATTACAGAAAGGTTCAAACTTCTAATTTGAAAAAATTAAAATAAATATATGTTTAAAATAATAATAGTAGCTTACTAAATTAATAATTAATTATTGAAAGTTTATTAATAGATTATTGTAAAGAAAATATAAGATAATATAAAGAAGGACTACATGTGAACCCTTCAAATTTGATACCGTAAAAATAAATATATATCATAAAAATACTAACACTCTACTAAATACATAATTAACTAGCTATGGTTTATTCATGGATAATTATAGAATAAAATTAGTTAATATTAAGAAGGATGACGCATGTCCATTTCAAATTTGATACAAAATAAAAATAAGCATACATTCAAATATCAGAAGGGATATCTCTACATCGACATAATAATCTTTTTCATCACCCAATAATATAATATCGTTTGATTAATAAAAGATATACATTCAAAGAAAAAACAAACACTTTGCAAAATTAATAATCAACCGTCCTAAGTATATTACACATATCCCATAAAATTGATATAAATAAATAGAATCATTTCAAAAAAAATACCAAGTTTGTGAATTTGATAATCAACTGTTCTAGGTATATTAACATTTGCATACATTAAGACGCAAGTCCACCAGGTTCACCAAATGCGCGAATGGAAATGATTGAAGAATCTCCACCAAATTCACCAAATGCACCCAGTTCACCAAATGCACCCATTTCACCAAATAGACTACTGGATATGATTGAAGAATCTCCACCAAACTCACCCAATCAACCGAACTAGTCGTTTGTTATTGGTCTTCTTTTTGTTGTTTATATTTTAATGGTCTAGACCTTTTAATTATGTAATGTTGCTTCAGTTGGTAATATTAGTTTCACTTGTGTTTTGATTATCCACAACTGTGATCTATTGATATTATTCATCTCCCTGTTTTAAGTTTGCTTCTGTTGTAATTTTGATTGTCTACCAAGTATAGTCTATTAGATAAATTGTGGAAACATAGAAAAATCACTCAGAGTTAACAGTTATCAAACCAATAAGATAACTAAATTACAGACTATCCCAATTTAGGCATTTACAGACTAAACTAATTGGAAGATACGAATCAACCTCTATTTGATCTATTGTACGTTTATTGAAAAGCTGTGCGTTGAATTTTTACCATTCGAGGATATTATCACGCGCGTGTTTAGCATTTAGGGTTTGTGATGTTTGGGGTTTAGGGCCTAGGGTTCACGCACTTGGGGTTTGGGGTTTGGGCTCTAGGTTTAAGGAAAATCATTTTAGCTTGTGGATATATTATCAACTATCCGAAATTACACTGTTTTTGATTGTCAACATTGCTCAGGTTGATAATATACACTCATTATTTTGCTTAAAATAATATAAAAATCATATATTAATCACTAGTAAGCAGTAATTTAGTAATCTACAAACTAGGAAACCACTCAATGACAATTTTGTTGCATAATGTACCTTAATGATGGTCAATAATATTGATAAGGAGTGACATATATAACATAATGTATACTAATGTTAAGGTTCTGAGAATGCAAGAGATCTTTCTCTAAGCATGGAAGAAGATCACATTGCTTGCTTCTCACATTATGGTCATGTACCACTCACATTGCTTGCTTCTCACTTTATGATCTTCTTCCCAATGTGAGAAGCAAGCAATGTGATCTTCTTCCATGCTTAGAGAAAGATGTCTTATTTTCTCAGAACCTTAACATTAGTATACATTATATTATATATGTCATCCAATGTCACTCCTTATCAATGCTATTGACCATCATTTAGGTACATTACACAACAAAATTGTCATGTGAGTAGTTTCCTAGTTTGTAGATTACTAAATTACCCCTTACTAGTGCTCAATATAGGATTTTTACATTAATTTAAGCAAAATCATGAGCGTATATTATAAACCTGAGAAATGTTGACAATAAAAAACAGTGTACTTTCGGATCGTTGATAATATACCCACAAGCCAAAATGATCTACCTTAATCCTAGAGCCCAAACCCCGAACTCCAAGCGTGTGGACCCTAGACTCTAAATCCCAAACATCATAGACCAAAAATGTCAAATGCGTGCGTGATAATATCATTAAAGGTAAAACTTCAACGCTCAGCTTTTCAATAAGTGTACAATAGACCAAATTGACGTTGATTCGTATCTTCGTATTAGTTTAGTCTGTAAATGCCTAAATGATCTACCTTAATCATAGAGCCCAAACTACAACCCGGATGAATATGGAGATGAATTTGAAGTAATAATTATTTCATTGAAAAATGTGTTGTCTCAGTCATATTAAATCAAGTTTAGCAGTGATGATCGTCAATCCCCAAAATTTTTAATTATCAAGTTTTACAGAAATCACAGTAATTTTAGAAAGTGTACTGTACTATGTTATGGCACATTAAACATTTATTTAGGTTTATTTTATACTTGACGTAGGTTATCAGTTTAAATGTCAAACGCATGCGTGTTATATTCTCAATGGTAGTAATAATAATGATGATAATAATAATAACAACAACAACAACAACAACAACAACAACAACAACAACAACAACAACAACAACAACAACAACAACAATAATAATAATAATTAAAAAAAACACATCACCTGAGCGATAGATGTACAATAGACTACAACCAGGTTGTGCATAAGACTTTTTTTTGAATTAGTATTTAACTTAGTTTGTAAATAGACCAAATTTAAGTTGATGAGATATTATAATGGACCATAATTGAGTAGTTAAGATATTGCTTATTTATTAATTTAATGCTAAATATTTTAAATCAATTACATTTTTTTAATAGTTGATAATTGACTGTCTACTGCTTGAGTGTAAACCACTCGTTAAATACTATCAATCACTATATTCCATAATCAACTATCTTCGTGATGGTCATTAAATAATAAATTGAGTAGTGGATAATTGATAAAGTATAAGGATTTTTTGATTGAGTGTCGTTCCAGTTCGATTTAGAAATTTTAATGGAAGGTATTACTTTGCAAATTAGATTAAATATTGGCTCAAGCCAAGTAAATGAAAGCACACAAAATTTGTATAAACCAAAAGTCTTGTTTAACTAACAATAATAACAATAATTTTAAAGCTTTCATTACTAAAGTTCTTTTTGATACATCAAAGATACAAGATTATACAAGGACTCTTGGAAAAGTTGGAAGGGTGATGTAGTTTTTTTCTTGGTCGATTATTTAATACATTAGTCTTCAATCAATCAACTTGTATGCTATAACCTAAAACAAAAACTCAAGCACAACTAAATAGACATATCAACATCCATCTCGCTTTCAAGATTATTTTTCTAATGTGACGATAAGTGATAATTTCACTTGTCTTGGAATGTCAAACCAATATGTGTTACCTCCACCAATTAATCCAAGAAATCACTATCTGCTACTGCATAATTGCCCATCAATGGTCTATTAATTGTCGTAAGTAAAGTCAGTCATCAACGGGATTGGTTGATGAACTGTTACAGCGGATCTGAAAAACCAAACCTCTAACGGAACAACGTCAAAGCAACAAAACAGAGCTTCTGAAACTTATTAGATGAAGAAAACACAATGCATATATCGAAGGAGCTATATCCAAGCCATTGTAGTGACAGAACACCCCGCAAAATCGAAAAATTGAAGATTTTACTTCGAAAAAAAATTAAATTGAAAAGAAAAAGAAAATAAAATATAAAATAATAGCCTTATCAACGTCCATCTCGCTTTTTATATTATTTTCTTAGATGTGCTGCGAAGATAAGTAATAATTTCATTTGTCTTGGAATGTCAAACCAACATGTTGCCATCTCCAGCCATTGATCCAAGAAATTAGTATCCACCACTGCATAGCTCCCATCAATGGTCTATTAATTGCGATAAGGTCTACAGTCGACTAGGATTGGTTGATGATAAATTGTTACAGCTGATCTGAAAACCACAGATCTAAAAACCAGACCTTTAATGGAGAAGCATCAAAGCAACAAAACAGAGCTTTTGAAGCTTATTAGATGAAGAAAACAAAACGTAAACCTAAAAAGAGTTAAACCCAAATCAATGTAGTGACAAAACACCTTTCAAAATCAAAAAATAAAGCTTTTCCTCCGAAAAAATAAGTTGGAAAGCTTTTGAACAAGAATGACGTGTTGGAGGTGAAGAGGATGGGGAGGCAAAAAATTATGGAAGAAGATGAAAGGATGAAGAAACGATTTAAAATGGTGCAAGGCCCGATTTTATTTTTGAAAAAATAACTCATTTTTGGGTGATTTATATCATTTTCCACAAGTTTCAAAACCACCCACAAGTTTTTCTATTTCTAATTAGGCCCCCCAACCCCCACTTAACAATACTTAAGATTTTTATCCAATAAAAGAGGTCATTTAGTTAAGTCAATTTTTTAAAGGGTCTTTTAGTTAAATCTTCTCCAACGACTAGTTAATACGCACCAACTGCAACCGACAGAATTACCCCTGCCACTTTAGACTTGAAACCTTTTTTTTCAAAAAAAATGACTAAATTGATAGATAGTTTTGCAAAAAAAATACACAAAGCTAAAGATAGTAAAAAGTATAATTGTAAACAAATATTTTTTTAACAAAGAAAAAATAAAACACATAATTTAAATTGTACAATGTTAACACAAAAAATCATTCCTTCAACAAGAAATAATACATGCATAGTTAATACCGAAGTTACTAATACCTGTATAACTAGTTTCTGTACCAAACAACCCCTAAGGGTATAAGTTATATATAAGGATACTGCAAAGAGTTCTGATAGTGGTAATTTAACTTATTACTGCTGGTTATTTAGCCATCTTTTTAGGAGATTATAACTTCTTGCTTGTTTTTAACGATTACCGATTATTTCAGGTAACTCAAACTGATGGTTTACAAATATTATACACCACTAGTAAATAAAATATTAAGCTTGAAATGAAGTTGTTTGATCAACTTTCACTCTTAACTCGATTCACCATTGATTATGTGTCCTTTATGCTCAGTAATTCAAAGGAACACTTATCATTAGTGTTACGCCTGATGCTGCCACTGAGTTAATGAGAATTCTTCCTCGAGTGATACAATTGTAAAGGCGTAACATGGATGAGAACTGTGTACCTGCTAACGTATTTATGCAGAACATTAAAAACACCATCAAAGACGTTTACCCAAAATTTGTCTCACTAGAAAAGAGAATAGGGTTTCTACAAACTAAATGCATACTTATTTATGGGTTGATTTTGAAGAAGAAGAAGAAATGATCAGAAGGAGATTTTTTCTTCATATTCTTTCATGTTTAAAAGCATGTTACTTTTTATTTTAACGAGAAAAACTGCAGAAAGAATGCCCTGTTAAGCATGGCTCTTGGTGTGACTTTATGAAATTACTTGAGAGGTATAGTATAAGTGGGAGATAAAAGGCGAAAGCGAAATACCACTACTTTTAATTTTATTTACTTATTCCGTCAATTGAAAGCAGGGTACTGCCCCCCTTTTTGGATTCAAGGCTTGCTTTGCAGGCCGATCCAGTGGAAGACATCATCAGGTGGCCTCTACTTGGTCCATAGACAACACTTCAACTTATAAATTGGCAAGTGCTTCCTCTTAGGAAGAGGTCAAGTGGCTAGGAAACACTTCAAATTACATAGGAGAATGTGGGAAAAGATTTCAATGGACAATTGCTGCCCAAACAACACTTTATCAAGGAGAATGTGAGATTCAAGGGAAAGTGGTACCTAAGAAAGAGGGTTCAAAGACAAGTGCTACCTCTCAAGCAGTACTCACGGAGAAAGGGACAACGGGGATACGGGTGTCATTATAAGATTCAAAAGAGTATTTCCATGCAGAATTTATTCGTTAAACAAAATGGAGGTAATTTTTGCTGAACCATTGTTATGAGTGATCAAAAAGGCAAACCATTGCCTATAGTGTCATAATTCTGCAATTCTGGCCAAAACCTTTCATCAAAGGCTACCTTTTAAAAAGCATGGTTGCAGATACCTTTGGCAGCATTTTTCAAACATGCTCCAAATTAAATGTGGTCATAGGCCAAATTTACTATAGTGAAAGTGGAGCATTTGAAGAAACACTTCTCAAATTCTACTGGAAAAAGTACAGAGCATTGCGTTGAGCTCAAAAAAAATGGAGATAGGTATGCTGCAAGTTAAGCTTAACACACAAGCAAGTAGGTGGATATTTTTATGGGATTATCAGAAAGAAAGAATCAACTTATTGACAAAGGAATGTATGCAGCTAATTGCTAGTTTGTAAAGGATGCTTCAAAATCATAATAATACTAGATACTAGTTTGTAAAGGATGCTTCAAAATCGTAATAATACTAGATACTACTTAGTTTGTAAAGGATGCTTCAAAATCGTAATAATACTAGATAGGGGACAAACTTGAAATACAATAATGAATTCTTTGACCTTCTTAAGGGAACAATAACAGAGCACACATCCCTCAATTCCAACGAAGAAACTTAAAGCTATTCTTGATGAAAGATCACGAATAAGAACTCTCATCGTTTAAATACATTCTGACTCAGATAGGGAAGAGAAGTTTTTCTTATTTTGTATTTTTTTTTTTTTTGACAAACTTGATTTTGTTATTATCTTGTTCGTGAGTATCTGTGACATGCTTAGCAGGACGTGTATTATCTTGTTCGTGAGTATCTGTGTCAATGGTTTTTCAAAAATCGACATAACCGACCAAATCGAATCGTACCGAATCAAATTTTAGGTTCTTTAAAATAAAACCATAGGTTCTTATGCAAAGTCATACCGTACCGATTATTAGGTTAGATTTTTTATTTTATAAAAAAAAAAAATCGAAAAAATACCGAATCGAACCAACCGAATAAATTTATATGCATAAAATATACATTATATGAAAATTATGTATATCTATATATAATTTAATTAATTCTAAAATCAACAAAGTAGATATTTTTTAACCGTTAATTCTTGGGGTGAAATTAGTAATGCAAAGCATCCCAACCTACTTAATTATACTATCTCTAGTACTAAAAGTTGAAACTAGCATGTTTCAATAGTGTATTGCTTTCACCATTTTAAACTCTAAATTTCTTAAAATCTTATTCCTGCTGGAGCGACAAAATTTATTATAGAAGGTCTTCACGGATCATATTTGCATTCGTCTTGTAAATTTTATCCACGGGTGAAGGTTTAATATCTTATTAAACCTATATCGACTTATGTTTATTTTGAAATTTGATTTAGTATAGAACAATACATCATAATCAAATACCTTATTAAAAATTAAACGAACATGTGTTTAACAGTCGAAATAATGTAAATAATTGTCTAGCTTTTTATTTATTTATTCTTATCCACTCTTTCATAATTTTATGTAGAGAGTAGGTATTGTAAAGTGTTTCACTGTCGCATATTGTAATGAATCATTTTAAGCACACTTCGGCAAATATTCAATTGATTGTGATACAATTGTACTAATATCGTGTAGTACTCCAGTAAGAAGATTTTTATATTTAAATTTAATCACTAGAACCATATGAATTTTGCAACAAAAGCGATACTTGTTTTTCACTGTTGTTGTCTTGTACGACAAAAATGATCATTTTAGTCAATAATTTTTTTAAAAAAATCAAAAATTAATCGAACTGTACAGAAACCAAAGAGAAAGCAATATGATTGGGATAGTTTCAAAAATCTAAATTTTGATTATACATTCTAGAATAACCGAAAAATTGGTATGATACAAAATTTTCGAAATAACCGGTCAAACCAAATTATTGACATCCCTATTTGAGAACTTTATTCCTATTATTTTTAGTAAAACAAAAACTTACTAAAATATAAATTATGAATATTTTAAATGACATGTGATTTCTGATATTAGCAGTAAAAAAACTTGGGCACCATTCCGATAGTAAACAAAATAGAATTTAATGCTAAAACCCTTCCACTACAAGGAAGCTTAACACAAAAAAGAAATGATCCCTCCGTTTCTATTTATGTGACCACATTTCGTTATTAATTTGCTTAATAAGTTTGAAAATAATTTAATTTCAAAGTTATTACTTTATTTTTAATGATATCTATCATTATACGTAACAAGTGTGATGTTCGGCATTTTATGCCTACTTTTCCTTAATATTTCCGCACATTTGAGCTTGTTTTACACTTGTTTGATAGCCTGTGAATGTGGTTTTGCGCTTATGTTGTGTTGTTTGTGTGTAGGTCGTTGTGCGATGCATTTGGAGCGTTTCGGAGCTTGATTTAGCATGAATTGATTGGATGATGATTGAAGATTGGATCGAGCACACATAGGCACGACACGAGCCGAGTTTTGGAGCGGAAAAAGAGCAAAATAGCCTGGCGCCATAGAGCCCGCGCCGCGCAGGCCATCGCGCGCAGTGCTTGGCGCGTTTGGCTTGCGACGCAGGCCTATGGCACGAGGCCTGGTGGCGTCCTCTGGTCTTGTGCACGCTTTTCGGGGCGCGGGGCGCCCGTTATAGCGCCCCTTATGCGCAATTTGACTTCCTATTCCTTCTAGTTTTGGGATTAACTTATGTATAAGGGTTTGGAAACAATATAAATAGATTATTACTTAGTTTTTTAGAGGAGTTCTTGACTTTGGGCAATATTGAGAGCTACACACTTCGTTGGACAAGGGTTATTCCCAAATCTTTCATCTATTAAATCATTTATTTCATTATTACACCAAATCTTTGCCTTGTGATTATGAATATGTGTGGCTAATTTCCTAACGTTCTGGGGTTAGAATTTACATGAAAGTTGATTGTTGAAGATTGATTTCCATTGATTGAATCCCATAACGGGTTACTTATTCTTCCTTGATTTAACTTGTATAATTGTTAGAGCTCGATAGTTATACATCATCTATGGTTTTTGGGTTGAACTTGAAAGAGAGAATCTAATTACGTAATAAGGAAGAATAGAACTAGTTTGTGAACCCGGGCATCGGGGAACCAATTCGCGGGTAGGATAGACATATACTTGCTTGCCTAGTTTAACTAATTACAGGATCGTTAATGCGTGCATGTGATTTAACCCGTAGACATACAGGGATTAAAGTAGCTTGCATAGATTGTGAAGAACTGAAAGGTTTTCATAATTACAATTAACCTGTCAGTTAGTAACCCGGGATTTAAGAAGTGAAATCAATTGAATACATCAACTGGATTGTTCGTAATTCTAACCCTGGACCGTCCTCTTAATATTGACAACACCCAAAGTTTGCACCATTGTTTGACTACACTTCTAGCATTTTAATTACTGCTTTTTGGTTACATAAACTCTCACCAATTAAGAACAAGACCCCTGGATAGTCTGATAGAAATTGTTTACGAAGTATTGGTCTGCATAGTCCTCGTGGGATCGACACTCGACTTAGTCACTTTATTACTTGGCGACCGCGTATACTTGCGTGTGCGTTTGGGAGCAACAAGTTTTTGGCGCCGTTGCCGGGGATTAATTACGGACTAATTACTTTTGAACAATTACTTAATTGCTATTCAGGTTTAATTTTTTGTTGAGTTTCTTGTGCTGTTTCAGGCAATAGGTTTTGAATGCAGAGGAACAAAAAGGACGAATCACTCGCACCTTTTGATCCCGAGCCTGAAAGAACCTTGAGGAAGACAAGGAAAGAAGCGAGAGATCGAGAAGCATTAGCAATCGTACTTGCATCTCTTCCTGTTGAAATGGCTGAAGAACAAACAGTAGCAGTGCGAGATGTGGCTCTTCCTAGTCTGAAAGGAGTGGAGTCAAGTATTGTGAAGCCTGCTATTACTGGGAACTTTGAGATCAAGCCCGGCATGATTCAGTTGCTGCATGTGACGGGGCAATATAGTGGACTACTGCATGAAGATCCGCAGCAACACTTGCAGAACTTTCTGGAGATCAGTGATACTTATACACCGACAGGTGTGCCTACTGATTATGTGCGGATGACTTTGTTCCCATTTTCACTGCTTGGGGCAGCAAGGAAGTGGTTAAAGGCTGAAAAGTCTGGGTCTATCACTACTTGGGAGGATTTAGCTACGAAATTCTTGGCTAAGTTTTATCCGTCGGCCAAGACGGCCAGGTTGAGGAGTGCAATTTTATCCTTCAGGCAGTTTGAAGGCGAATCATTATACGCAGCCTGGGAGAGATTTAAGGCGTTATTGAGAGATTGTCCTCACCACAATCAAACTAATGAAGTTATTGCTCACACTTTTGTTGAGGGATTGAACCAACAGACGAAGATTGTGGTTGATGCTGCTGCTGGAGGCCAAGTGTTGGCCTTAAATTTTGAACAGATCTATGACTTGCTTGATAAGTTTTCGCAGAGCAATCCTGATTGGCAAGGTGATGGCAGAGCTAATATATTTAGTGAGGGGGCTAGCAGAGCAGCTACACAGAAAGCTGCTGGGTTACTTCAACTAGATGGAATCACAGAGTTGCGAGCAAAGATGGATGCACTTTCCAATCAAATCAGCAAGCTGGCTCTCCACGCAAAGCCACAACCAGCTCCAGTGCAGCAAGTTCAGGCCTTTTGTGAGGTATGTGGTGAGGATCATAGCACTGAGGTTTGTCCCTCTAATCCAGAATCAGTGTATTATGTGGGTAATCAGAACAGATCACAGGGCCAAAACCGAAATCAGTATGGTAATAATTATAACACGGGTTGGCGTAATCACCCAAATTTTTCTTGGAGAGATACCCGTGAGCAGTTTCAGGGTAATGAGAGAGCCCAATTTAATCAGAACAATGCACCACAGCAGGGATCACAGTCTCAGGCTCAACCACAGCAGGCTAATACTATGGAGGATATGCTCAAGAAAATTCTTGCAGGGCAGCAAAAGCTCATTGATGAGTCAGCATCTCAGGCACAAACAATAAAAGATTTGAGCAATGCACAGAAAGATCTTGAAAGACAATTGGGGCAGCTTGCTGGAGCACAAAATAATAGACCTCGGGGTGCTTTACCGAGTGATACAGAGAAGAATCCGAGAGAATTTGTGCAAGCAGTGACTTTGAGGAATGGAAGAGCACTGGAGGAAGTTCCCCCAAAGCCAAAGAAGCCTGTTGGTGAGTTAGAGCCAAATGTTGATAGGGAGGTGGAAAAAGAAGCAGAAAAGGTAATTGAACAGCAGCCCGAGTCTGCTATTGTGAGACCACCACCACCTTTCCCACAGAGACTTCAGAAGCAAAAAGTTGATGCAGCATGCAAGAAATTTTTGGAGATATTGAGTCAAATTCAGGTAAATATTCCTTTGGTGGAACTTTTGCGGGATGTTCCCAAATATGCTAAATACATCAAGGATATTGTTGCTAACAAGAGAAGATTGACTGAGTTTGAGACAGTTGCACTTACTGAGGAGTGCAGTTCCAGAGTTAGAAGCAAGCTTCCGCAGAAATTGAAGGACCCGGGCAGTTTTACCATCCCTTTGAAAATTGGGGAACATGAGGTTGGTCGTGCTTTATGTGATTTGGGTGCTAGTGTGAATTTGATGCCTTCTTCAGTTTTTAGGAAGCTAGGCCTGGGTGAGCCACGACCCACTACTGTGACCTTGCAGCTTGCTGACAGATCTTTGACATGCCCTGAGGGGATTATTGAGGATGTGCTTGTACAAGTGGGTCAGTTCATATTACCGGTTGATTTTATTATTCTTGATTATGAAGCTGATCCTGAGGTTCCTCTCATCTTGGGAAGAGGATTTTTGGCTACTGCTGATGCTGTTATTAGAGTCAGAGCTGGCAAGATGATCATGAAGGTAAATGGGGAAGAAGCTGTGTTTAATGTGTTCAGAGCTACCCAGCTTCCTTCTCATTATGAAGAGTTGTCCATGGTAAAGGTAATAGATGATGAGTTGACTGCTGATGAGAGGTCATTCTTGGCTTCTAACGTTGATTCTTTGGAAAGGGCACTCTTATGTGATGATGATGATATCCTGAAGGATGAAGATACTGAAGAATTTGTGGAGGTTCTTAATATGCAAAGTAGATTCATCCCAGGGTGGAAGAAATTTGAGGAGCTTGATAGACCGTTGACCTTAGCTCCTGCTAAACCGTCTATTGAGAAAGCTCCTAATCTTGAGCTCAAACCTTTACCAGCACATTTACGTTATGCTTATTTGGGTGAAGGTAATACTTTGCCCGTGATCCTTTCTTCTTTGTTGTCTGATGTGCAGGTTGAGAAGGTGTTGCGGGTATTGCGAGAGCGCAAGAGAGCTATTGGCTGGACTATTGCTGATATTAGAGGGATTAGTCCTTCTTTCTGCATGCATAAAATTCTCTTGGAAGAAGATCATAAGCCATCCATAGAGCAGCAGAGGAGGCTAAATCCAATCATGAAGGAGGTGGTGAAGAAAGAAGTTATCAAGTGGCTGGATGCTGGTATAATTTTTCCTATCTCTGACAGCAAGTGGGTGAGTCCAGTGCAATGTGTTCCTAAGAAAGGGGGCATGACAGTGGTGAAGAATGAGAACAATGAGTTGATTCCTACAAGAACTGTTACAGGGTGGCGAATTTGCATTGATTATAGGAAGCTGAACAAGGCCACCAGGAAGGATCACTTCCCACTCCCTTTCATTGATCAGATGTTGGATAGACTAGCAGGCCATGAGTATTATTGTTTCTTGGATGGTTATTCGGGCTACAATCAAATTGTGATAGCCCCTGAAGACCAAGAGAAGACCACTTTTACTTGTCCTTATGGCACCTATGCATTTAGGAGGATGCCATTTGGGTTGTGTAATGCCCCAGGAACTTTTCAGCGATGCATGATGGCTATTTTCACTGACATGGTGGAAAAATTTGTGGAAGTGTTTATGGATGATTTCTCAGTGGTTGGTGACTCTTTCGACGAATGCTTGAAGAATCTTGATGCTGTGCTGAGCCGTTGTGAAGAAACAAATCTGGTGCTGAATTGGGAAAAATGTCACTTTATGGTTCAAGAAGGCATAGTACTTGGACACAAGGTGTCAAAGCAAGGGATTGAGGTTGACAAGGCGAAGATAGAGGCTATTGAGAAATTACCACCACCTATCTCTGTTAAGGGGGTGCGTAGTTTCTTGGGACATGCAGGGTTCTATAGACGGTTCATAAAGGACTTCTCCAAAATTTCCACTCCCTTGTGCAAATTGTTGGAGAAGGATGTGAAATTTGTGTTTGATGATGCTTGTATTAAGGCGTTTGAAGAGTTGAAGAACAGGTTGGTGACCGCACCAATCATCATTGCTCCTGACTGGTCTTTGCCTTTTGAATTGATGTGTGATGCGAGTGATAATGCTATTGGGGCTGTTCTAGGCCAAAGAATTGGAAGAATTTTTCACTCCATCTATTATGCAAGCAAGACGCTTGATGCAGCCCAGTCCAATTATACTACCACTGAGAAGGAGTTGCTGGCCGTGGTTTATGCTTTTGATAAATTCAGATCTTATTTGGTTGGTACTCATGTTGTTGTCTACACTGATCATGCCGCAATCCGGTATTTGTTTGAAAAGAAAGACTCCAAGCCGAGACTTATTCGATGGGTTCTCCTATTGCAAGAGTTTGATGTTGAAATTCGAGATCGCAAGGGGACTGAGAATCAAGTAGCTGATCATTTGTCAAGGCTGGAGAATAGAGATCATGTAGATGAGGGGCCTGAGATTAAAGAGGTATTTCCTGATGAGCAACTTTTTGCTCTTGATGTAGCTGAGGTGCCATGGTATGCTGACATGGTAAATTTTCTTGTGAGTAATGTGTATCCCCCTGGGGCAACTGCCGAGCAGAAGCGTAAACTCCTTCATGAGAGCAGATTTTATGTGTGGGATGAGCCCTATTTGTACAAGATAGGTGTTGATCAACTAGCTAGGAGATGTGTTCCAAGGGAAGAAGTAGAGCCGATTCTACAGAGCTGCCATTCCTCTCCTTATGGTGGCCACCTTGGTGGAGATCGAACAGCTGCAAAGGTACTTCAATCTGGTTTCTTTTGGCCTACTCTATTTAAAGATGCTCATGCCTTAGTGAAGCAATGTGATCGTTGCCAAAGAACGGGTACCATTACTAGGCGTCACGAGATGCCTTTGAACAATATCTTGGAGATTGAGCTGTTTGATTGTTGGGGTATTGACTTTATGGGTCCGTTCCCACCTTCTATGGGTAATAAATACATCCTTGTAGCAGTTGATTATGTATCTAAATGGGTGGAGGCCGTTGCACTTCCTACAAATGATGCGAGTGTGGTGGTGAAGTTCGTGAAGAAGAATATTTTCACTCGTTTTGGGACACCGCGGGCTATCATTAGTGATGAAGGTACGCATTTTTGTAACCGGTTGTTCAATAAGCTATTGGCTAAGTACGGGGTTCGCCACAAGGTGGCCACTGCTTATCATCCCCAAACTAGTGGCCAAGTGGAAGTGTCTAACAGAGAGATCAAGCAAATCCTTGAGAAGACCGTGAATGCCTCGAGGAAGGATTGGGCTATGAAGTTAGATGATGCTCTCTGGGCCTACCGAACTGCTTTCAAAACACCTATTGGAACCTCTCCATATAGGCTTGTTTATGGGAAGGCTTGTCACTTGCCGGTTGAATTAGAGCATAAGGCGTATTGGGCTATTCAAAAGCTCAACTTTGATATGGCCTTAGCGGGTGAGAAGAGGATGCTCCAGTTGCATGAACTTGAAGAGTTCCGTTTCCATGCGTATGAGAATGCGAAGTTATATAAGGAACGGACAAAGAAGTGGCATGATAAGCACATTGAGCATCGCTCTTTTGAGCCCGGACAGCGTGTATTGTTGTTCAACTCGAGGTTGAAATTGTTTCCGGGCAAGTTGAAGTCGAGATGGTCGGGGCCTTTTGAAGTTGTTCGTGTTACCGCACATGGAGCAGTTGCATTGAGAGCCCCGGGTTCTGAAAACACATTTTTGGTTAATGGTCAAAGGGTGAAACATTATTGGGGAGGTGCGGTGAATCACCGCACTTCAATCACTTTGAGGGACCCTTGATTTGTACCCGTCGTGCCACGACGTTAAATAAGGCGCTTCTCGGGAGGCAACCCGAGTTTGTACTTGTAATAGTTTAGTTTTCTTTTGTTTTTATAGTGTCACGTTTTTGTTGTTTTTGTGTGTCGTTTTTGCAGGAATCGGGTGAGCTAAATACGGTGAAATGGATGCATTGAGGGGGATGGGACATCTCGAGACATGTCCCACGCTTGGTTTGTACTTGGAGTCGAAATTCGGTGCGAAAAAAACGCTCGTGGGCGCGTTCGGGAGCGCCCCGCGCTTCCCAAAGCGCGAGAAGAGGCAAGAATAAAGCAGCCAAGCGCGGTAGGGAGCGCCCCGCGCCTCCCACCGCGCGAGGCTAGGCAGAATGCAAAATTTCGTGCGCGCAATAACCATGCGTCGCGGGCTCCAACGCGTGGCTGCAGGCAGTAGCTCAAAATCGTTGCACGCTGTAGGCTTGCGGCGCGGAGAGGGACGCGCAAGGCAAGAATTTTTTGGGGTAAACGGGTCAACGGGTTTGACCCGAAATTCTTTTAATCCCAACCCCTTTAACCCCGATTTCCTAGCACTTTTTCTTCCTTACTTTCACCACAAACACTCTCTACACACACACTAATTCATCTCTAACAATTGGAATCATCCCAACTCTTGTGCAATCAATTCTAACATCCTCAAGTAAGTACATTACTACTCTTCCTTCTCCATAACATGTAAGTTATCTTCATTATTGCTCATTAGTGATACTCTTAACTAGTTGCAAGTTTGTCCATAAAAATTCAATCTTGATGTGCTAAATTGTCTAGAATGCTTAGTATAGGACTTGTGACTTGCATAAAGAGATCTCCTAACAATTGGGAGGGTTGATACATTACAAAGTCCATTGAAATTGCTAGTTCCAAGTTATGCACATTAGGTGTTTGTGAAAAAGCCTCAAAGATTAAATATCAATGACATTGTGAATTCTTGAGTAGCAATGCATTCCTTAGGCTTCCTATGAACACTAGATGTTGCATACACACTAGAATGGATCATGAGGCACCCACACTAGCTTGAATTAAAAAATTCAAAACGTAGCATATTTTGCTCAAAGCTAGTTTTGTTCAAGTGTGGGGTAGCCCGTGCTATTGAATTGAGTGATTGACACATTGAGTGTGTGATAAGTGTGGGGTGGCCCTTGAGCTTGAATTGTATTCTTGGTACTTAGCTTGATATCTCACATTGATTTTTGTATTGTATAGGTACCATGGTTGCTACAAAGCATAAGGCTAGCTCCTCATCCACTGAGGGTCCAAGGAGAGCATCAACTCAAGCCGGGCCTTCGTCCACGTCTCAAAAGGGCAAGGCACCGGCCAAGCCCAAGGCCAAGGCAAAAATTCCAAAGGACGCGGTGCCGATACCGCGTCCCGGTGGCAAAACACGGTATGGCCTCTCTAGTGTGAAGAAGGGGGAGTGCCAAACTTGGTACAAAAATGTGAGGCTTGCGGGGTACATACCCGAGCAAGCCATTGATAAAAAGCCGGTGATGCAAAAGTTTAAAGAGGTGGCCGAGCAGATCATGGCCCTTAAGTGGGACTCAGTGTTTGAGAGTCCGGGGCCCGCCAACTTGGACATGGTCCAAGAACTTTATGCTAATTGGGAGCCCGATGAGGCGTGGAGAGATGATGATATGGTGACGGTTAGGGGAGTGAAGGTGAAGCTAGATCCCCCGGCCTTGAATGCCTTCTTGGGGGTAGATGACCCCGATCATGAGGAGTTGAGGAATTACATCAAAACACCGGATTACACGGCCTTGCGGGAGACTTTGTGTGGTGAGGGGTCCACACATAAGTGGGGACGAGGAGCAGCTGGGCGACATAAGTTTATGCATTTCTCCCACTTTCTCAAGCCGGCACGTGTTTGGATGCGGTTTATAAATGCACGGATTCTTCCATGTTCTCATTATTCCGAGGTTACTAAGACTCGGGCGTGCATGGTGTATTTCTTCATGACCGGGAGGCCGGTGAACATTGGGTACTACATGTTGAAAGTGATGAAAACGGAAAGGCAAGAAAAACATTGTAGTCGGTTATATTTTGGGAACCTCTTGACCTGGTATTTAGAGAAGGCGGGGGTCCCCGCGGATGAGGTTGGGGATCGTATTGTCCTTGACTTCGGGAGGCCCTTTGATATTTCTTCGGTCAAGGGGGTGATCACCACGGCACCGGTGAAGCTGACGGCGGAGGATTGGCGAGAGACAAATGCCAACTTGGTCGCGCGTCAGTACTTGATGATGGAGGCTATGGCCCGTCAGTCGGGCGTTGATATAGCTGCTATTGACCGGAAGGTCCCACTGACGGAGACCTCGAAGATCTTTCTGGGCGAGGTTGAGGCTGGAACGCTGGATCCGAGGGATGATGAGAACACTGATTCGGATGTTGTGGCCAACGATCCGGACAGTGAGTATGAGCCGGATCATGAGGAGGAGGCCTAGTTGTGGCAGCTTTCAGGGCAGTTTTCTTGTACTCTTACCTTTGCACTTACTTCTTTGTCGCACTGGGACATTGCTTAGTTTAAGTGTGGGGTGGGGTACTGCCCTTTTATCTAGTTTTATTTTGAGGTTTAGGATGCATGTACCTTAGGACTTTTTATTTTGTCACTTGACGTTATTTTTATTTGTTTCTTGCTTTACTATATGAAAAATGAAGAAAAAAAAATTAGAAAACCAATGAAAAATTCCAAAAAGATTTTCCTTTTAGTTTTATTAGTGGTACATGTCATCCGCCCCGTGGTTTTTCTTATGGCCGCGGTTCTTTTCCACGGGGTGACCTTTGAACCGGGTAGTTTTTCATTTTTAGGATTAGGATAGTTAGTTTTAGATGACCCTAGGCTAAGGAAATAGGTAGAATGCTAGGTGTCTTTGATTTGGTTGATACCGGGGGACTTGGACTTGATTGCATGTGCTATTTGTGGTGTCCTTGGTTTTAATTTGATGCATGCCTAGAAAAAGAGAAAAAAAAAATTGGAACAACCCCCTTGAGATGCTTGAGTCCGCTTGTTTGACTTGATTGCTAACTTTTGTGCATGAGTGCTCAAATTTCCACAAGTTGCATTCGAAAAGCTTGGTTGAGAGTTGTTGATGGAGCCTCTTTGTGTGAGCTACGTGCAATGTGTGTTGTGAGGCATTATTTTTGTTGCTCCGTGTTGCATATCAATGTCTAGAACTTGCCCCGTGTGTGTGCAAAGCGAAATCCTAGGTTTGCTCTAGTCGGGAAATGATACAAGGCCTTCTTTTGTTAGCCTACCCTTACATATATACCTTGGAAAGTTGTTGTTGTGATTTGAATTGACCCTATTTTTGTTGACACCCACACCCCGAGCCTACCCATTTGTTCTTAATTGACTCTTTTGGCCTTTACTCCTTAAGCACTTTTATTGATATTGTGTAGATGATTGGAGTTGTGGTTGGATGTTGGTAGACTTTTGAGTGGAGTTAATAAAGGGGAAAATTTGTGAAAATTGTGAAGTAGTAGTAGTGAAAAACATTGGCAAGGTTGGTAGTTGATGAAAATTGAGAAAACAAAGTGAATTGAAAAAGAAAAAAAAAAAAAAAGAGTTGTGAAAGAAAAGAAAAAAAAGAAAGATATCCCTTCCTTGCTAGTGTGTGATTGAAAAGAAAAATATGCTACTTATTGAGAAGGTGTATGTGTGGTACTTGTGAGTGGGTGGTTTGTTGAGACTTGTGCTTGAAATTAAATGTGATGTATTAAAAGTGCTTAGGGAGGTAGTCACTATTACCCATATATGTCCTACCCGCACCTTAGCCTACATTACGACCTTTCTAAAGTCCTAGTTAATCCCGATTGGAGTGAGCCTACATTAGTGGAGTCCTACACTACGGGCAAGCCTATGGTACGTTGTGTGTGGCATGTGAGCCTTCTTGAGAGTGAGAGAATTCATTTGTTATTGCCCCCGTTCTATTCATGATACTTGCTTTTGTGTGTGATCTTTGGGGGGCACTCTCTTTCATATTGGTGAGGGCACGTGGTTTGCATGAAGTAGGTAAAGTTGATGGCTTTTGATTGAGTAGATAGGTGTAATTTTGTGGGAGCATGGTTGCATTGAGTTGAGTTTGTGCATTTGAGTTATTTTGGGGTGGTTGTTCTCATATTTTTGAGTTTGGCAAATTATTGGCATGTTGTGGATCCATAGTAGTCGTGTGCGCATTGGTTCAATGGTCGGTATCAACCATAGTCATAGGCAGACCTGTTCTATCTAGGTTGGGAAGTGAGTTGTGACTTGCTCGAGGGCGAGCAAAGGTTCAAGTGTGGGGTGGTGATGTTCGGCATTTTATGCCTACTTTTCCTTAATATTTCCGCACATTTGAGCTTGTTTTACACTTGTTTGATAGCCTGTGAATGTGGTTTTGCGCTTATGTTGTGTTGTTTGTGTGTAGGTCGTTGTGCGATGCATTTGGAGCGTTTCGGAGCTTGATTTAGCATGAATTGATTGGATGATGATTGAAGATTGGATCGAGCACACATAGGCACGACACGAGCCGAGTTTTGGAGCGGAAAAAGAGCAAAATAGCCTGGCGCCATAGAGCCCGCGCCGCGCAGGCCATCGCGCGCAGTGCTTGGCGCGTTTGGCTTGCGACGCAGGCCTATGGCACGAGGCCTGGTGGCGTCCTCTGGTCTTGTGCACGCTTTTCGGGGCGCGGGGCGCCCGTTATAGCGCCCCTTATGCGCAATTTGACTTCCTATTCCTTCTAGTTTTGGGATTAACTTATGTATAAGGGTTTGGAAACAATATAAATAGATTATTACTTAGTTTTTTAGAGGAGTTCTTGACTTTGGGCAATATTGAGAGCTACACACTTCGTTGGACAAGGGTTATTCCCAAATCTTTCATCTATTAAATCATTTATTTCATTATTACACCAAATCTTTGCCTTGTGATTATGAATATGTGTGGCTAATTTCCTAACGTTCTGGGGTTAGAATTTACATGAAAGTTGATTGTTGAAGATTGATTTCCATTGATTGAATCCCATAACGGGTTACTTATTCTTCCTTGATTTAACTTGTATAATTGTTAGAGCTCGATAGTTATACATCATCTATGGTTTTTGGGTTGAACTTGAAAGAGAGAATCTAATTACGTAATAAGGAAGAATAGAACTAGTTTGTGAACCCGGGCATCGGGGAACCAATTCGCGGGTAGGATAGACATATACTTGCTTGCCTAGTTTAACTAATTACAGGATCGTTAATGCGTGCATGTGATTTAACCCGTAGACATACAGGGATTAAAGTAGCTTGCATAGATTGTGAAGAACTGAAAGGTTTTCATAATTACAATTAACCTGTCAGTTAGTAACCCGGGATTTAAGAAGTGAAATCAATTGAATACATCAACTGGATTGTTCGTAATTCTAACCCTGGACCGTCCTCTTAATATTGACAACACCCAAAGTTTGCACCATTGTTTGACTACACTTCTAGCATTTTAATTACTGCTTTTTGGTTACATAAACTCTCA
Source organism: Petunia secreta (assembly GCA_029990175.1). Classification (NCBI taxonomy): domain Eukaryota; kingdom Viridiplantae; phylum Streptophyta; class Magnoliopsida; order Solanales; family Solanaceae; genus Petunia; species Petunia secreta. The sequence continues at coordinate 61,479,871 of JARKIP010000010.1, forward strand.
CCAATTAAGAACAAGACCCCTGGATAGTCTGATAAAAATTGTTTACGAAGTATTGGTCTGCGTAGTCCTCGTGGGATCGACACTCGACTTAGTCACTTTATTACTTGGCGACCGCGTATACTTGCGTGTGCGTTTGGGAGCAACAAGTCAAAAGTCTTTTTTTTTTTTTCTTATTAAACTCATTATCGACAATGATACAATATTCTTCAATACAAATTTAACACAATTTTATTTATTTCCAGTTATTATTTCAATTTTTTCCATGATTTGAATTCTCCAACGCGACTTATGATTTCAATGCTGTACTCTTCTTAAAAAGAATTTTTTTATTCTTTTAAAAAGTGCTCCTCTCAAAATGAAAAAGACCGAGAAAGTAACAGAAAGATGCTAATGATGTGTTTGTGTGTGTGTGTGTGTGTATATATATATATATATATATATATATATATATATATATATATATATATATATATATATATATATATATATGAGCTATTTTTCCACAGGACCTCCCCTTAGTTTTGACTCTTTCTCTATTTTAAAACTCAAAATAGAAAAAAGAACAAGAAGCAATTTTTATACTATGGAAGGGATATATATATATATATATACACACCATTGCTTTTCTGCTTATTCATTTCTTTTTTAATGGAAAAATATAATTATAAGAATTGAAAATATCTAAATTTTGTTACACTTTTAGTTCATAGTATTTAAATTATTTGTTAAAGATAAGATTATTAAACAAAAGATGTAATTACATGTTTATTGACCTAAATATGATTGCAAAAAGAGCTATAGAACATTTTCAAATCTCTCTATGTTCCCCGTAGCTTTTACTATGGGTATTCATGCTTCAGTTTGAGTCAGTTTTTCTCTAAAAGAAAATCAAGTCAATTAAGTCAGCTTTTTAAATACTAAAACCAAATCAAACCAATTAAGTCAGCTTTTTAAATACTAAAACCAAATCAAACCAATTAAGCCGATTTTCAATGGATTCAATTTTTGCCAATTTTATCAGTTATTTACTTCCAAGCATCAAATGCATTTTTGGGCGACTGTGTTCCACCTAACACACCCAAACCAAGTAATCTTTAGAAAAGAATAAGCGGTATATATAAACAAGTTACATATGTAGCTTCATCCTAAAATCATTTGATTGTATAAGCATTTAACTATTTCAAAGAAACTTAATCAAACTTCTTGCCATGAATTTTTCTTGCGCGATATATTGAAGAGATATCGATTACCAAGATGTACTACTTGATGATATTGATAAATTAATCAACAATGGATGATTGAGGGAGGATTACAAAATAAGTTATTTTTAACATGCAATAGATTGTTTGATTTATCAAAATAAAAATTAGAATTCAAATTAGAATACAAGGGAAAAACTATAACGATGAGGACTTAGACTAGAATTCAAGAGTGCAAAAAATCAACATATAGTGTAATTTTTAAAATTTTATATAAAAATATAATGTTATATTTATAATTATAATTTTTTAGTAGGTATTTATCTAATCAATGTAGTTTGGTTATTTTGATTATTTTTTGTTTAAAATCAAAACCAAACTAAACTAATTTTTTATCCATTTTTAAATTAAAAATCAAAACCAAATCAAACCTAAAAAACCAAAAAATGCCGAATTTTTCTTTCATTTGAGTCGGTTTTGATTTGGTTTGATTATTCGGTTTCTCAGGAACATGCTCAGATTTTACAAACATCCTTTTAAAGATCTATTTATTTTCCCTTATGTCCCCGAATTATGCGGGAATTATAAACGAGAACGTACCTTTCATCACCTCTCCAATCCTCTCCGCCTCTAGCTATACATGGTTCCTTTAGATAATCATCTAATTTAGTTATGCATTCTGTAACGACCCTCAAATAGTCGTTACGGGATCCGGGACCTCAATTTGCGTGTCGACAGTCTCAAAAGCTCCGTTAGGTCATTTATGACCTGTCTGTGAAATCTGAGTTGAAACGGAGTCCGTTTGATAGGTTTTCGAGAAAAGGATCCGTTTATGAAATTCTGGAAAGGAATTTGGGGTTTCGATAGGTCGTTTTGAGTAAACGAACCCCGATGGAAAATCCAAGCGCACCGTTAGGTCCGTCTCGTCATTTATGATATGTAGCAACCTTCAAAATTGAAAACGGACCTCGTTTGATAGGACTTTTGATAAAGTCCCCGTTTCGGAAGTTTAAAAGAGTTAAAAGAGGTTTCCGAGCTCGATTTGAGCAACTGAGCTCCGATGAGAGATCCGAAAGTTCCGTTAGGTTCGTATAGTAATTTGTGACTTGTAGCAACTTTCGGAATTGGATTCTGAGGTCGTTTGGTTAAATTTCGCTATTTTGGCGAAAGTCGAAAATTGAACCTTTGCCGTGGGACCCACTTTTTGAGTTCTAGAGGTCCGAATTGAGTTCCGTCTTGACGAGCATGTCACCCAAGTATTTTATGACTTGTGTGCAAAATTTGGGATCATTCCGAGCTTCGTAGGGTCCCGTTTTGCCCCTAAAACAGTAGAAAATCTGGTGCGACTTTTCTGTTCTGTTTTGGCGCAAATAGTCGGATAAAAGCTGATTTTCCGGCCAATCCATAAGGAATTAGGAAAAACTCAAAACATGAAAGTTGTAGCCCTTTGAGTTGTGGTTCTAATGGCACCAGTTTCAGGTCATTTGGACATTCCTATCAAAAGTTATGATTTTTTCAAAAGAATCTATCACAGAGGCAAAAAAATTAAAAAAACTGCTATAAAAAGGCCATTTCGGGCCATTTCGGTTCATAACTTATAAAAATCATTTGGTGAGCTCTTGAGGCGATTTTTGGGTATTTCTTGAAGACCCAATCATACGTAAACTTAAGGTAAGCCCTTTCAATCCATCTTTATGTTGATTAACACAAGAATCAAAGGGTTGATTCTTGGAAATGGGTTAGAATCCTAGATTCTTAAGAATTGGGGAAAGACATCGAGCAAGGCTCGCATGTGGAATCTAAGTGTACTTTTGGACTCACGGGAGCGTGGGGAGTCCGGAAAAGTACATTTTGTAAATTTAGGGCTCGGCTCTACCCTGGGGCATTTTGGTAAATTTTACCCTAGGATGCCTATAGGCTTAAATAGCTATAATTGAGCACTCATATGTGCTATATCTTGTCTTAATAGACCTAGTGGAGAGTCCTTCGCGGACAAGGCGAGCGGAAAAGGAGATTCTTCCCGGCATTTGAGCCCAAATTTCGAGGTAAGTGAGACTTGACCTCTATTGTGCTTGTGGACTCTTCCTTCATGCTAGTATGCTTCATGTACGCATATATATACCTAACAATGGTTAGGATTAATGATGTGAATTACTTGCTATTATTGTTTGTTATAAATAGCGAGATTGTGACTCGACCGAGGTATGTGCCGGTCTAAACGCTACGTCGAGGTAGCTTAAATTTATATCGTAGTAACGCTTGCCACGCCATGCTTAGATAGCAAGAACTTGGGACATGGCCGAGGATGTTGCTGGCATGTCATGATAAATGTCTTGCCGAGGATTTTGCCGGCTTTTGTATGATATTGGTACTTGATTTGTTCACGTGCCGGGTTGGGTTGTGCTGTCTATACGTAACCTTGGGTTGGACGACATGGGAGTAGGGATTGTACCCCCAAACTGTGGTCGGGTTAACCTTCGCCTTACGTTCAGCTAGCATAACCAACCTGGGTTACGGTGACTGTGAAATATTATCGTTATTAATATTTCTGTTATTATTTCTGTTATTGTTATTAATGTCGTGGATATTAATACTGTTAGAGGGACACTTGACAGGGGGTGTGGTGTCGCCTATACTATGAGATGTGTCACACTTGACAGGGGGTCTGGTGTGGACACTTGATCTTTGAGATGTGACACACTTGACAGGGGGTGTGGTGTGGTCACTTGATTTATTGAGATACGACGCACTTGACAGGGGGTGTGGTGCGATCGTAGACAGATTTGAGATGAGCCAACGACTACGGGTCGTTGGTCTACTTATTCATGATTGTGATAGTGACTTCGGGTCACGGTATATGGTTGATACTTAGTAGTGGTGTTGCTAGTCCATCGTAGGTCTAGGTTAGTCGGCACGGGAGTAGAGATTGGACCTCCAAACCGCCGCTGAGTTGACCTATGCCTTACGTTGGATGGGCATAATCCTTGAGACTTCTGGTTACTACTTGTGTGTATGGAATGTGTTACATCTATTTGTGATTTCACTACTTTATTGTATGATTACTATAGTATGTTGTTGCTTATGATGCATGTAGCGACTTGTCCCGCAAGGGTACCTTAGCGGGCCTGTCGGTGATCTTACTGGGCTTCGGCTCATAACTTACTCTGCTACGTGCGCAGGTCCTTCATCCAGTCAGCAGCCCGGACGTTAGCGGTTCCCGAGGCTTCTGAGACTTTTGATTGAGGTGAGCCGACCACACAGACCGTGGTGGCATACCGCCGGAGTCACTTAGAGATAGGACTCAGATTTCTTTGATGTATATTCATACTTTATTGAGTCACTCTTAGAATGCTCCAATTCTTTTGTGGATATATTCTTTTGGACTTCACACTTTTATATTTATATATCCATTTATGATCTTTTCACATTATTGTTCTTTTCCGCATCTTGTTTCATTGGTTCGCCTAGGCAAATGTTGTTTAGGTGCCATCATGAGCCCTTGGAAATTGGGTCGTGACAGTTTGGTATCAGAGCCCTAGGTTCTAATTCGAGTCCTAGGAGTGTTGGAGCAGTGTCTGAGTAGAGTCTTGCTTATGGGTATGTTGTCGACCATACTTATGAGCGAGAGGCTACAAGGGCATGTTAGGAAATGTTTTCCCTTCGTTTCATCTCTATTATATAGGTGCTGACCCTTTTTCGTGTATTGTATGAGATGGCGAGGACGCGAGCTTCCTCAGCCAGGAGGGCTGCATCTTCTACACCCGCGTCTGCGGGAGAGCCATCAGCAGCTACGTAGCCGCCAGCTGCTAAGAAGACTCGGGCAGGTCGCCCGTCAGCCACTAGGCAGGACACAGCTATCCCTGCGGTGTCCGCAGCGACTCTATTAGCATCTATTCCCCCTGTGCCTGCTGTTGTGCCAGGCACCGTTGTGATCTCTTCAGAGGAGTATATGAGACTGATGGCCTTGTCTAGCCATCAGGTCCCTGTCAGAGATGATGTTGCAGCTCCTGTTTCGGCTCCTCAGCCGACCACACCTGTTATGAGCACGCCTACTTCTGAGGCTGCTCCTGATCATATTGCCCAGCCTTCTGCTTCTGCTCCTCAGGCAGGTCCTGTTATTTCTACTCCTCCTATGGGCACTGAGGAGGTTGCCAGGAGGATAGAGTCATTCATGAAGCTTCAGCCTCCAGAGTTTGACGGTACCTCAGCTACATGTACTGCCCAGAGGTACATTCAGAAGTGTGAGAAGATTTTGACAGTTCTTGGTACTAGAGACACCTTAGGGGTGCAGTGTGCTTCTTTCAGATTATCGGGAGATGCGGAGACATGGTGGGTCTCCATGATGCGGCAGAGGTCTAGTGACCTCCCTCCTTTGTCTTGGGCTGAGTTCGTGTCTATGTTCATGAGCAGGTTCGTGCCCCAGAGTCAGCACGATGCTCAGAGGCGCGAGTTTGAGGGGTTGAGGCAGGGAAACCTGTCTGTTTCAGAGTATGACACCAGGTTCTTGTGGTTGTCTCAGTTTGCGCCGGCTATGGTGGCTCAGGAGAGGGACAAGGTCCTCCGGTTTGTTGAGGGTCTTCATCCCCGCTTGCAGGTAGCTGTTGCCCCTGATATGGGCAACAAGTCATATTTTGAGATAGTTGATGTGGCGCGGCGGATGGAGGATATCTTCGCCAGGGCTGACGCGGAGAGGGCGGCCAAGAGATCGCATCAGTCTGGTGGGCATAGTGGATCCGCTCAGAGGGGTCAGGGTCGTCAGGGCCGTTCTCAGTCTAGGCCCCAGGCTGCTGCTTTGCCTGCCCAGGATTTTTCTTCAGAGACCCCGAGGCCTCAGTCATCCCAGAGGCGGGGTGGCTCTTCGCAGTCTGGTCCGCCGCAGTGCGGGAGGTGCCATCAGAGGCATCATGGGAGGTGTTCGTCAGGAGGTGGTCGTGGCAGAGGTGGTAGAGGCGGTAGAGGAGGTAGAGGTGATGGATGTTTTGAGTGTGGGTCTCCAGAGCACTATGTCAGGAGTTGCCCTTATGTTTCATCAGGTCGCCAGGGATCCGCAGCTATGGTACCTTCTGGTCCTCAGGCCGCCAGGCCCGTTTCTCAGATTCCTCCTAGACAGCAGTCTCAGAGAGCTCCGGGTTCAGGAGGCTCGGCGCAGGTCTATGCTATGACTCGTCAGGATGCTGAGGCATCCAATGATGTCATCACAAGTATTATTTCTGTCTGTGGCCGCGATGCTTATGCTCTTATTGATCCGGGGTCTACCTATTCGTATGTGTCGCCGGGATTTGCCCCTTCCTTGGGCAGGGATCTGTTCTTCTTAGATGATCCCTTTATGGTTGCCACCCCTGTAGGGTCTTCTATATGTGTAGATAGGGGTTATCAGCAGTGTATGATCTCCATCTGTGGTGTAGAGTCCTTAGTGGACCTGATGCTGCTCGATATGTCTGATTTCGATGTCATTATGGGCATGGATTGGCTGGCTTCCTGTCATGCGACTTTGGATTGCCATGCCAAGTCCGTGACGATCGGGGCAGAGGGTGAGTCTCGGGTTGTATGGAGAGGTTCCAGGCCTTCTCCGAAGAGTAGGATCATTTCTTTCTTGGAGGCGCAGAGGATGATATCTAGTGGGTGCGAGGGATATATTGCTTCAGTTCGGGATGTCCGGGCAGAGGAGTTATCCCTTGATAGAGTTCCGGTTGTTTGTGAGTATCCGGATGTGTTTCCTGATGATTTGTCGGGTTTGCCGCCTATGCGGGAGATAGAGTTTTGCATTGATCTATTGCCAGGCACTCAGCCTAAATCTATTCCCCCGTATCGTATGGCTCCTGTTGAGTTAAGGGAGCTGAAGGAGCAGATTCAGGATTTGCTCGATAAGGGCTTCATTAGGCCCAGTGTGTCTCCATGGGGTGCCCCGGTATTATTTGTGAAGAAGAAGGATAGCTCTATGCGGATGTGTATTGATTACCGGCAGCTGAATAAGGTTACTATTAAGAATAGGTATCCTTTGCCGCGTATTGATGATTTGTTTGATCAGCTTCAGGGTGCTACCTTCTTCTCGAAGATTGATTTGAGGTCGGGGTATCATCAGTTGAGGATTCGGTCCGAGGACGTTTCCAAGACTGCTTTTCGTACCCGATATGGCCACTATGAGTTTCTGGTGATGTCTTTCAGGCTTACGAATGCCCCAGCTGCTTTCATGGATCTGATGAACCGAGTGTTCAAGGCCTACCTTGACTCCTTCGTCATTGTGTTTATCGATGATATCTTGGTTTATTCGAGGAGCAGGGAGGAGCATGAGCAGCATTTGAGAGTTGTTCTTCGGACTCTGAGGGATCAGCAGTTGTATGCCAAATTCTCCAAGTGTGAATTTTGGCTCAGTTCTGTATCTTTCCTAGGTCACGTGGTGACCAAGGATGGGGTGTGTGTTGATCCGAAGAAGATAGAGGCCGTTCAGAGTTGGCCTAGGCCTACTTCTCCTACAGAGATTCGGAGTTTCTTAGGCTTGGCAGGTTATTATCGGCGGTTCATCGAGGGGTTTTCTTCTATTTCAGCACCTCTGACGAAGTTGACCCAGAAGAATGTTCCTTTCCTGTGGTCCGATGCCTGTGAGTCTAGCTTTCAGAAGCTTAAGACTCTGTTGACTTCAGCACCAGTGTTGGCCTTGCCTAGTGGATCCGGGGGATTCACCGTATATTGTGATGCTTCGGGTGTTGGCCTGGGTAGCGTTCTGATGCAGGAGGGTAAGGTGATAGCTTATGCCTCGAGACAGCTGAAGGTCCATGAGAAGAGTTATCTTGTCCATGATTTGGAGCTGTTAGCTGTCGTGTTTGCACTGAAGTTGTGGAGGCACTATCTTTATGGCGAGCCATGTGAGATATTCACCGATCATAAGAGTCTCCAGTACTTGTTCACTCAGAAGGACTTGAACGGGAGACAGCGCCGCTGGTTAGAGCTGCTGAAGGATTATGATCTTTCTATCCGGTATCATCCCGGAAAGGCTAATGTTGTAGCCGATGCCTTGAGTAGGAAGTCCATGGGTAGCCTCGCCTATCTTGATGCTGATATGAGGCCGTTGGCCCGTGAGTTGCAGGCTTTGTCCATTAGTGGGGTTCGGTTTGATGATTCTGTTCCAGGCCGGGTGCTTGCATATGTGGGGTCTCAGTCGTCTTTAGCTTCCCAGATTCGGGAAAGGCAGTTCGAGGATCCTTATCTGAGAGATCTCCGGGACAGGGTCCTGAGTGGGGGAGTGTCCTCGTTCGTGATTGGTGATGATGGTGCTTTGCGGCTTAACGGCCGGGTATGTGTTCCAGCCATTGTGGAGCTGAGGCAGATGATTTTGGCAGAGGCTCACAGTTCGAGATATTCCATTCATCCGGGTACTGCGAAGATGTATCATGATCTTCGAGAGCTGTATTGGTGGAAAGGGATGAAGAGGGATGTTGCTGATTATTTATCTCGGTGTTTGAATTGCCAGCAGGTGAAGTATGAGCACCGGAGGCCAGCCGGGGTGACCCAGTCTATGCTCATTCCCGAGTGGAAGTGGGAGCAGATCACTATGGATTTCGTAGTTGGTTTGCCGCTGACCGTGGGTAAGCATGATTCGGTGTGGGTAGTAGTTGATCGACTGACGAAGTCGGCTCACTTCATTCCAGTGAGGACTACTTATACCTCGGAGCGTCTGGCTCGTATCTTCATTGAGCAGATTGTGAGATTGCATGGTGCTCCTGTTTCTATCATTTCTGACCGAGGTGCTCAGTTCACAGCTCAGTTTTGGAGATCTTTTCAGAGAGAGCTGGGTACTCGGGTCGATCTCAGCACTGCATTTCACCCGCAGACTGATGGCCAGTCTGAGCGGACCATTCAGATCCTCGAGGATATGTTGAGGGCGTGTGCTATTGATTTTGGAGGCCATTGGGATAGCCATTTGCCGCTAGCAGAGTTTGCGTATAATAATAGCTATTAGGCTTCTATCCAGATGGCTCCGTTTGAGGCATTGTATGGTCGGAGATGTCGCTCGCCTATCGGTTGGTTCGAGTCTGGTGAGGTCCAGGTGTTGGGGCCCGATTTGGTGCAGCAGACCTTAGATAAGGTCCGGGTTATTCAGGATCGACTCCGCACGGCTCAGAGCCGGCAGATATTGTATGCAGATCGGAGGCGGAGAGATCTTGAGTTCATGGTTGGGGATCGGGTATTCCTCAGAGTGTCGCCCATGAAGGGTGTTATGAGATTTGGGAAGAAAGGCAAGCTCAGTCCTAGGTTCATTGGGCCTTTTGAGATATTGGAGCGCGTTGGCGCCGTTGCTTATAGACTGGCTTTGCCTCCCTCTCTGTCTGTTCATCCGGTGTTCCATGTGTCCATGCTCCGGAAGTATGTTCACGATCTATCTCATGTGATCGATATGGCTTCCGTGGAGGTAGATGGCGACTTAGCTTATTCGGAGGAGCCTATTGCTATTGTGGCTAGAGAGGTCCGTAAGATGAGATCGAAGGTGATCCCGCTTGTGAGAGTTCAGTGGGGGCATCACTCCATTGCCGAGGCCACTTGGGAGCTTGAGTCCGAGATGCGTGAGAGGCATCCGCGCTTGTTCGATGATTCAGGTATGAAATCCTTGTATTTTCTAAGCCTGAATTTGCATTTTTAAGTTTTATTGATTTCGGGTGGTACCGAGGGGTCCTCGAAATCCGTGCCAGCTCCGTGGCTAGTGTGTGGATCCTACCTTAGACTTAGGCTCGTCCGAGGACGGCCGAGAGTCTAAGTGGGGGAGAATGTAACGACCCTCAAATAGTCGTTACGGGATCCGGGACCTCGATTTGCGTGTCGACAGTCCCAAAAGCTCCGTTAGGTCATTTATGACCCGTCGGTGAAATCTGAGTCGAAACGGAGTCCGTTTGATAGGTTTTCGAGAAAAGGATCCGTTTATGAAATTCCGGAAAGGAATTTGAGGTTTCGATAGGTCGTTTTGAGTAAACGAACCCCGATGGAAAATCCGAGCGCACCGTTAGGTCCGTCTCGTCATTTATGATATGTAGCAACCTTCAAAATTGAAAACGGACCTCGTTTGATAGGACATTTGATAAAGTCCCCGTTTCGGAAGTTTAAAAGAGTTAAAAGAGGTTTCCGAGCTCGATTTGAGCAAATGAGCTCCGATGAGAGATCCGAAAGTTCCGTTAGGTTCGTATAGTCATTTGTGACTTGTAGCAACTTTCGGAATTGGATTCTGAGGTCGTTTGGTTAAATTTTGCTATTTCGGCGAAAGTCGAAAATTGAACCTTTGCCGTGGGACCCACTTTTTGAGTTCTGGAGGTCCGAATTGAGTTCCGTCTTGACGAGCATGTCACCCAAATATTTTATGACTTGTGTGCAAAATTTGTGATCATTCCGAGCTTCGTAGGGTCCCGTTTTGCCCCTAAAACAGTAGAAAATCTGGTGCGACTTTTCTGTTTTGGCGCAAATAGTCGGATAAAAGCTGATTTTCCGGCCAATCCATAAGGAATTAGGAAAAACTCAAAACATGAAAGTTGTAGCCCTTTGAGTTGTGGTTCTAATGGCACAGTTTCAGAACATTTGGGCATTTCTATCAAAAGTTATAATTTTTTCAAAAGAATCTATCACAGAGGTAAACAAATAAAAAAAACTGCTATAAAAAGGCCATTTCGGGCCATTTCGGTTCATAACTTATAAAAATCATTTGGTGAGCTCTTGAGGCGATTTTTGGGTATTTCTTGAAGACCCAATCATACTTACACTTAAGGTAAGCCCTTTCAATCCATCTTTATGTTGATTAACACAAGAATCAAAGGGTTGATTCTTGGAAATGGGTTAGAACCCTAGATTCTTAAGAATTGGGGAAAGACATCGAGCAAGGCTCGCATGTGGAATCTAAGTGTACTTTTGGACTCACGGGAGCGTGGGAAGTCCGGAAAAGTACATTTTGTACATTTAGGGCTCGGCCCTACCCGGGGGCATTTTGGTAAATTTTACCCTAGGATGCCTATAGGCTTAAATAGCTATAATTGAGCACTCATATGTGCTATATCTTGTCTTAATAGACCTAGTGGAGAGTCCTTCGCGGACAAGGCGAGCGGGAAAGGAGATTCTTCCCGGCATTTGAGCCCGAATTTCGAGGTAAGTGAGACTTGACCTCTATTGTGCTTGTGGACTCTTCCTTCATGCTAGTATGCTTCATGTACGCATATATATACCTAACAATGGTTAGGATTAATGATGTGAATTACTTGCTATTATTGTTTGTTATAAATAGCGAGATTGTGACTCGACCGAGGTATGTGCCGGTCTAAACGCTACGTCGAGGTAGCTTAAATTTATATGGTAGTAACGCTTGCTACGCCATGCTTAGATAGCAAGAACTTGGGACATGGCCAAGGATGTTGCCGGCATGTCATGATAAATGTCTTGCCGAGGATTTTGCCGGCTTTTGTATGATATTGGTACTTGATTTGTTCACGTGCCGGGTTGGGTAGTGCTGTCTATACGTAACCTTGGGTTGGACGACATGGGAGTAGGGATTGTACCCCCAAACTGTGGTCGGGTTAACCTTCGCCTTACGTTCAGCTAGCATAACCAACCTGGGTTACGGTGACTGTGAAATATTATCGTTATTAATATTTCTGTTATTATTTCTGTTATTGTTATTAATGTCGTGGATATTAATACTGTTAGAGGGACACTTGACAGGGGGTGTGGTGTCGCCTATACTATGAGATGTGTCACACTTGACAGGGGGTCTGGTGTGGACACTTGATCTTTGAGATGTGACACACTTGACAGGGGGTGTGGTGTGGTCACTTGATTTATTGAGATACGACGCACTTGACAGGGGGTGTGGTGCGATCGTAGACAGATTTGAGATGAGCCAACGACTACGGGTCGTTGGTCTACTTATTCATGATTGTGATAGTGACTTCGGGTCACGGTATATGGTTGATACTTAGTAGTGGTGTTGCTAGTCCATCGTAGGTCTAGGTTAGTCGGCACGGGAGTAGAGATTGGACCTCCAAACCGCCGCTGAGTTGACCTATGCCTTACGTTGGATGGGCATAATCCTTGAGACTTCTGGTTACTACTTGTGTGTATGGAATGTGTTACATCTATTTGTGATTTCACTACTTTATTGTATGATTACTATAGTATGTTGTTGCTTATGATGCATGTAGCGACTTGTCCCGCAAGGGTACCTTAGCGGGCCTGTCGGTGATCTTACTGGGCTTCGGCTCATAACTTACTCTGCTACGTGCGCAGGTCCTTCATCCAGTCAGCAGCCCGGACGTTAGCGGTTCCCGAGGCTTCTGAGACTTTTGATTGAGGTGAGCCGACCACACAGACCGTGGTGGCATACCGCCGGAGTCACTTAGAGATAGGACTCAGATTTCTTTGATGTATATTCATACTTTATTGAGTCACTCTTAGAATGCTCCAATTCTTTTGTGGATATATTCTTTTGGACTTCACACTTTTATATTTATATATCCATTTATGATCTTTTCACATTATTGTTCTTTTCCGCATCTTGTTTCATTGGTTCGCCTAGGCAAATGTTGTTTAGGTGCCATCACGAGCCCTTGGAAATTGGGTCGTGACACATTCCAAAATTGTTCTTGCTTTTTTTAGATGGCCTTGGCAAATCTCTTATCTTTATATACAACATTCAACTTTTTTGGCTCTTCGGCTATTTGCGTACTCAAAGACCCATCTTTGATTGAAGGATCTAGGAATTTTCAGAAATCTTGTGTTTTGATCTTATAGGATCAAAGAAATGAGTTGTTTCTCATGTTTTTCGTCGCATGAAAAGAAGTCATCCAAAAGTAGTACACATAATAAAAGAAGAGAACCATCGCCTGCAATATATCCTCAAGGAGAGACCGTCCCACAACAACAAGCACAACCACCTAAGCCAAATTAAAGTCACAAACGCAAACACAACAAAATTCGCAGTCTCGGTTTGGTAAGAATATTGTTTATATAAGTCATAGAGTTGCACAATTTTGTTGTGTGTTATGTACGATCAATCATTTATATCTCAATCTCAAATTGATCAAAATCAGTGTATGTTGAAACATGCATGTCTAGAATCTAGATGATCACATTCCAGTATATTCAATATTCAAGGAAGAATTACCATAATTTAATTAGTTTACACTAGTGTACCATAGCCTTCTTCCTTTATTAATCTGAGCCTGCCTATACTTTCACAAGGGCGAGGTTCATAGCAACATAGTCTCCATATAAAATTATCAATTAGGACGGTATTGATATTACTGACCATGTAACAGTCTTCAAAGAATTTACCACAATTTTCTTCCTTTCTCTTTACTTGAGACATTTACATCTTGTTTGGATGGTTGTAATCCATTGTATGGTATTGTATTGTTACAATGGGTACGACGTTTGTTTTGGTTGTTTCTTTAATTAATATTGTATGGTATTATTAAATTCATGGTAATGTAACCATGAAAACTGTCACTTTATGTAACGACCGATTTGGTGGGATCGCGTCGTTACTTTTTTTTTTTACCCCTCATGCCCTCACTTACTATTTAATATTTCCATTTTACCCTTTACCTTGTTTTCAATTATTAAACCACGATAAACAATACAGTCTATCCAAACGTTGTACAACACAATATGATACAGTACCATACGATAAAATATAATAGGAGTACAGCACATTATGAAACGATGGGTAACAACCATCCAAATGGAGTGTTACACTTTCACATAGGTTTTACGGGACTATATTCTTCTTAAAACAAAATCAATCTGAGGACTATATCGAAATTATGAATTTATTATATATTGTTATTTTATTAATTTATGTTCTGATTCAAACCGTTCCTCTAATTAGATAGGGTTTAAGCTTTGTTCGTAGAGCCGCTTACATCTGCAGTCTGCGTATTCTAAAGCAGTTCCACAACAAAAACGAATGTCGGTTTCTCAAGCACATTTTTTGAGGAATGTTTCATTGCGGATATGTAATATAAACACCTGAAGTAGTAGCAAACGAAATAGATATTAATGTGATAACGATTGGTGCAACTTACTCGAATTTCTCAAAAATTGACAATTTTTTTGTAGTACAAAGGTCAATTGGTCCAAAAAGTGGATGAGGGTCAAGACGGTGTCGTCAATCTTTCTAACCTTTTTCTTTGCAAAGTCAAGCTTTTGAACCTTCAATAACTAGTAGTTACATGTATAGTACGTCAGTCTATGGTCAATATCAATTAAAATGATCCACCATAACTAGGTACATGTATAGTACATCAGTCTATGGTCAATATCAATTAAAATGATCCACCAATCACCAATATGTAATTATCGAACAATTACTTTCGACGATCCTACAAAAGAGTTCAAATATTTTCACTGATGCTTTACTTTCCTAATAAATCAAATTTCCATGTCGTGTTTGCAGAAGCCACTCACCAAAAGGCTTCTAACAAAGATGACGGCAACAACAATATTGCAGCTCAAACTTTCACTTTTAGAGAACTGGCAACAGCCACAAAGAACTTCCGCCAAGAATGTCTTAGAGGTGAAGGTGGATTTGGACGTGTTTACAAGGGTCATCTTGACAAAACCGGCCAGGTACTTCAAATTTTGGAACTTCCTGATTAGGGGCAGTTCAATAGAATTAGTAACCTGATCAAGTCGAACCTAAGTAAGAGGTCTTAAAACTTATTCATAATATTCATAGGAGTACACTAATAGCAGAATATATATACTTCTTGATCTATGCATGAATCAATCACACACTTGTCCAGACAACTTCAACCAAATCCAAGAAGAAACATATGACTTTAGTGGCCTTGTGTTGCTATGTTTCACAGTTATAGCATTTGACTATGGAATTAGCATCACTAACTATTTGTTCATTATTCTACAGGTTGTAGCAGTAGCAACTTGACCGCAATGGATTGCAAGGAAACAAAGAATTCCTTGTAGAAGTGTTGATGTTGAGTCTTCTGCACCACTCAAATCTTGTAAATTTAATTGGATATTGTGCTGATGGAAATCAAAGACTTTTGGTGTATGAATACATGCCATTGGGATCATTGGAGGATCATCTACTTGGTATTTATCTTACCTTTTTTTTTTCCCTTACATTTGCCTATATTTGTGAAGTACAATTTGACAAAAAGACAAGTGTGTTGTGGGGTCCAGCCCCATCCATGCAAAATGTGAAAAATATGCAAAATGTTGGAAGCAAATTGGCTGGACGGTGCCATTGAAAGTCTGCAAAGTTTGGCAAACTTGTTTGAATTTCTTGGCATCAGGTGATGTAATCCATGACATCACAAGGCCATTTTACAACTATAAATAGAGGCATTAGTTTCTCAGTTTGAAGGTATCCAGTTTCAGAGAGTATTAGAGAGACACAGTGATAAGAACCAAACCCCCACAAGACCCTTCACACGGAGCCAAGCTAAGTAGATCCAAGGAGTCCATTTACACTTGGTGAAGAGAGGCCTCGAAGAAGGAAGCTAGTCGAAGCCATTCCGGGTGATCTCACTAGGCCTCACGCCTAAGGAAGAAAGTGGCACAGCAGAGCTAGGCGCCCCGCCTAGCCCGGGCGCCCCGCCTGGCCAACACGCTGCATAGGAGGTGCAAAATGCACAGGCGGGCCGCCCAGCCAGGCGCCCCGCCTGATCCAGGCGCCCCTCCCAGCTTGGGCGCCCAGCTGAAGACCATTCCAGGCGCCCCTCCCAGACCCCAGGTGCCCCTCCCAGCTGTGAAGGCCTATGTTTCTTTTACCGTTTTGCCCTACGTGGCCTATTTTGTGAACCTTATTAGTAAGGGTATTTTAGTCATTGTGCAAGCTTGGAAAACACTATAAATAGCCATGCTTAGCCTATTTTGAACTTAGTTTATGATAGTTTATGATTGATGAATATTGAACATGAGCATAGCTCTTTGGGTATTGAATGAAAAGCTTGTTTATGGGACTTGTTGTTCTTCTAGCGGATCTAGATGACTTCCATTCCCCCCCCCCCCCCCCCCGACCATTCTACTTGCGTGCTCACGTTAGCTCGAAGGTAGTTGCTTAGCGTATGTGTTCTTGTCCTTCTCTCGGGGTGTAACGGAACAAGTTCTCCGTTGCTACTTGGGATTAGAGATCGAGTTACGTCTCGTTCTTATCCTTTTACTTTTCCGCGTTTGATTCTTATCACACAGTGTAAGAGAGAATACACAGTGTAGGAAAATACTCTGTGAGGAATAATAGAGAGTGTGAGCGGTTTTATAGTAAGGTGAAAAATCAAAAGAAGGTTATCTTTAGTGAGTGTGTAGTGGTATTTACTACACGGTGTAAAAGTCCTTGCTATAGTGGAATTATTTGCTCCTCTCGGGCCGTGGTTTTTCCCTTAGTTCAGAAGAGTTTTCCACGTAAAAATCGTGGTGTCCTTGTTATTATTTTTTATTCTCTTTGATTACCGAATTTTTCAATACTCCATTAATATTGTTGCTATTATACCGTGAATAATATTTCTGTGTGGGGATTAATTTTCCCAACAAGTGGTATCAGAGCACAGGTGTTGTTCATTTACAAAAATACTGTTCAGGGCAGGCGGTACTATACTCGGTGAAAAAAAATGTCAGGAGTAAAGTACGAGTTAGCAAAATTTAACGGCGGGGGCGGTTTCTCAATGTGGCAGAGAAGGATGAAGGATCTGCTCATCCAACAAGGATTACAGAAGGCATTGGATGGAGAGAAGCCTGGACCCATAAAGCCCGAGGTTTGGGCGGAGATGGATGAAAAGGCAGCTAGTGCAATTAGGTTGCACTTATCAGATGATGTGGTCAATAACATCACTGATGAAGACACTGCGTGTGGAATATGGACAAGGTTGGAGAGTCTATATATGTCGAAGACGCTGACAAATAAATTGTATCTGAAGAAGCAGTTATATGCCCTACAAATGGGTGAAAGTATGAATTTTTTGTCACATCTTAATGAGTTTAATGGACTAATCACGCAGCTGGCCAACCTCGGAGTACAGATCGAGGAAGAAGATAAAGTCATCTTGCTCCTGAACTCGTTGCCATCCTCGTATGATAATTTAGCAACGACCATCCTGTACGGTAAAACTGCTATTGAGTTGAATGATGTCACATCTGCTATTCTACTCAATGAGAACATGAGAAAGAAGCCTGACGGTCATGGACGGGCTCTCAGCACAAAAGGTAGAGGCAGGGGTTCGAGCAACTATGGTAGATCCGGAGGTTAGGGAAAGTCCAGGAACCAGTACACAACATCAGGTGGAAATTGCTACAATTGCGATCAACCGGGTCACTTTAAAAGGAACTGCCCAAATTTTAAAAGGGGTAAAGACAGACACGGTGGCCAAAATAATGAAGTTAACACAACCGCCATGATGCAATATGATGACGCAGATGCTCTTCTCATCGTAAATGCGGATGAGGAATGTATGCACTTGGCAGGTCAAGAGTCGGAATGGGTGGTTGACACAACAACATCTTACCACGTCACACCTGTAAGAAATTTATTTTGCAGATATGTAGCAGGTGATGTCGGCATAGTGAGGATGGGTAACACGAGTTACTCGAAGGTTGTGGGGATCGGTGATGTATGCATCAAGACAAATATGGGATGCACCTTGGTTTTAAAGAATGTGCGGCATGTATTTGATTTGCGGAAGAACTTGATCTCGGGGATTGCTTTGGACCGAGATGGGTACGAGAATCACTTTGCAAATCAAAGGTGGAGACTCACCAAGGGATCATTGGTGATTGCAAAAGGAGATGCTCGTGACATGTTATACAAGACAAATGCAGAAATTTGTCGAGGTGGAGAAAGCACGATAGCTGATGTTGCCGAGCAGGGGGAGCAACCTGATGAGATTATTGATCAGGGGGAGCAAGACGCTCTCAAGGTGGTTCAAAGGGACAAGTTTAAATTATGCAAAGAACTTGTCGGCATGAGCTCTATCTGAGAGACAAGAGATCCCTCCTTCAGGTGTATAGGACTGGAGGGGGAGATTGTTGTGGGGTCCAGCCCCATCCATGCAAAATGTGAAAAATATGCAAAATGTTGGAAGCAAATTGGCTGGACGGTGCCATTGAAAGTCTGCAAAGTTTGGCAAACTTGTTTGAATTTCTTGGCATCAGGTGATGTAAGCCATGACATCACAAGGCCATTTTACAACTATAAATAGAGGCATTAGTTTCTCAGTTTGAAGGTATCCAGTTTCAGAGAGTATTAGAGAGACACAGTGTAAGAGAGAATACACAGTGTAGGAAAATACTCTGTGAGGAAAAATAGAGAGTGTGAGCGATTTTATAGTAAGGTGAAAAATCAAAAGAAGGTTATTTCTTTTGTGAGTGTGTAGTGGCATTTACTACACGGTGTAAAAGTCCTTGCTATAGTGGAATTATTTGCTCCTCTCGGGCCGTGGTTTTTCCCTTAGTTCAGAAGGGTTTTCCCCGTAAAAATCGTGATGTCCTTGTTATTATTTTTTATTCTCTTTGATTACCGCATTTTTCAATACTCCATTAATATTGTTGCTATTATACCGTGAATAATATCTCTGTGTGGGATTAATTTTCCCAACAAAGTCCAACCTCCTATTTTACAAGATGGGAACCTGGTAAACCAAGATAATGACTTTGAGCAGCTATAATTCAAACTCACCTATCCAAAAGACATGAAGTGGAAATAAAGCTAATCAATCAAGGTGGCTAAAAAATAAGCACATTTGAGCTTTTCTTCTTGACTCGGAATGATGGAATTGCAATCTATCCATAGTCAGAAGATCTTTAACAAGTCTTGGCAGTATCAAATTGAACATATATGTACACTTCCTCACGGCAGTGGAGTAGGTGTGCCATTCTATTCACTTCCTGGTTGGCTTCTCTGAAGCAGTGCCCCGATACACTATCAGGGATTTATAATCCTTTACGATACCCTCAAGTCTCCATGGTGTCGACCAATCACCTGCCACACAATTTAGGAGCAGTAAGGAGTCAGTTTTTCCAATGATCAAACTATGTCCCCTCTCTATACATCGTTTGAGTCCAAAGCAAATGAACATACTTGTCCCCTGTTCCAAAGGCATTGTATATGCCATAAGAAACCTCCACATATAATCTCGTACGACATCCCCTCAACCACAAACACCATCAGTGCAGGTGTCATCACTGGTGAGCTTTACAAAAAAAACAAATATTGGTGGTCTGATGCATTGACTAAAGTTATAGATATATCACATATTGAGTAGTAAAAAATTCTGCCTATATCCTCCCATGTCGCACCAACTGTAAAAATGTGATCCTACAAGATGATTTACGTTGAATGTGATTAGTGACTTAGATCTTGTAAGAGATGGGAGTTCCATTCATACTTTGAACTGCATCTTGATCTTCATAGCTCTCGAGGTCAGAGGCGGACCTATGCCTTTGACTTGGGTGCACTGGCACCCCCTAAAGTTTGGCCAAAATTCTGTGTAACATGCAACTTTTTGGAAAAATTTTGAATATATGTGTCTTAGCACCCAATGAATAATTGACAAATAGGTGCACAAAGAAGTAAACGAATCTTAAATTGCTTATGTTTGACTCGCTGCTTTGTTTAGGTTGTCAGGTGTACCTTTTTTTCTTTTCTACCTTTTATTTCTATTTCTCGTTTCTTCTGTTCTTCTTCTCTTCTTGTTTTAATTTCAAGGACATTAGAAAACTACTGAAATTAGTTACTCCATTACACTTGAGAGTTGAAATAGAAAAAGCTTTCAACATGTTTTAAGGTAAATTAATCCTACCAAAGAATTTGCTAAATTGCATTATTATTTTCACCAAAATTATCCAATTGATTGGAGTGGTTAATTCCTTCATTAGTTAGTATTTTCTTTTCATTGATCTTTAAGAATAAAAAACTTGATAACACAAACTGAGCTAACCCAAAACCAACCAAACTAAATGAAATCAACCCAATACCAGACCGAATGAAACGAATGTACATCGCTAGTCCAGTCATAGTGTTTCGCGATAGATTATACTACAAGTAATAGTGCACCCATGATTCTAAAATTCTGGGTCCACCTCTGCTCGAGGTGGTATGACCTTGAAAACATAACTGATGATTCCAGCAGTTAAAAGTTAGACTTGTCATGGTAATATTCTTATAGCTAGTACCCATTACGCCAGCAAAATAACATCTCACCTGCTGAGAAATTTGTCCAATGCAAAAAAAGATATTCAGTTGTTTTTGTACTAGGCCTCATCTCTGTACCTATATGACAACAGCATATGGAGACATTGCTAATACCAATCTTGGTGACCCTCTCATCAGTAGGAATTATGTTATGTACAGCCATCCAATTTAAAAAAAATCCATCTTAAAAGGTATATCTCAGTGCCATATTCTTGAATCATATTGAGAGATTTCTCTCTTTTTCTTTTATACTTTACTCCAAGCATTACAGTTGGAAAACTTTGCTGTAATTAGAACCAGTTCTGACTTATGTGTTCTCAGCTTCTTGATTAAGTGCATGTTATGACAACTTATTTCACAGTATCAGGTGTCTGAACTGTAAGCATGTCCAATCCCACTTGACATCTCTAAATACTTCATTTTATTTGATTCTCTCTGGCATTTCTCCTTCCTTCAACCTGCTGCATAATAGACCAAGCTAATTGGTCCAATTATCAATCCAGAAACTAATATTCCCCTACCTAGTCTCCATGATATGTTCTGTTCAACCTCAAGAATCAAGTCACACGTAGACTTCTAGCTGTGAGAGTGTCGAGCTCTCCAGCGTCCGATAAAAGGGTGAGAGCTTCTGCAGTAGTTGGCCTTAAAAATAATGACTACAAAGAGTTTGTAGTTCTAAATTAAATAAAAGTATTGCAGGTATCTTCAGGTCTCCTGAAGCCTGACCCTCTGTATGGGCCTAAATCAGTTTTAGGATTACAAATCGAATTTGGATTCGAATATAAGCAAATCTTCGTATCAAAGTTGAATAAACGCACAAAACAGATGTAAATACGAAAGAACAACTTGATTTCAATATATGATTGAGAGTACAAATTTGGACAGAGTTTCAGTATATTTTTCTGGATGCCTATCATACAAAATGAAGTACTATTTATAGGCCTAGGGGCCTTGCCCACGTTTTCCACTATCAGTTATGCTTTGACCCAGGTTCTTGGCATTAAATGAGGGAGTTAGTGGGGTGAAGTAGTGGGCTGCAAAGCCGCTGGAACCGAGGCGATTCACCGAGGTGCATATTTGCAACCTCGATGAGGTGACCTTGTTGTTCGCTCGAGGTAAACATCACCGAAGCTCAGCTTACGGCTCGCCTTCGGTGACGACCTCGGCATGTGACTTCGGTGACCCACTTATTTGCTTCGATCTCTGGCTTGATATTACGTGCTCGGTCGTTGTCAACTTGCATGACCGGGGCGAATCATCGCGAGCCGATTTTTACCCAATACAGATAATCCCCCCACTCCTCGGTTGCTTACCGAAGTTACCGAGGAGTGGAGTGAAATCCAGTGGGAAAACGACGTGGCTTGATCTTATCCAAGCGTTTCAAATTTTGTCAACGGTTCGCGTCTCTTCAGGTCACTTCTCGCTGACACGTGTCACCTATCCGTTGGTCTTTGGAACGATCACGCCGTCTTTTTTGTTTCTCCCAACGTTACAATGATGATGCCTCTCCACTTGCTTCTTCCATACCTATAAGTACTTCTTCACCAAACTTTTTTCTCACTTCTACTTTCTGCAATTAACAGTGCCAAAAAAGAAAAACTTTCCCACTTCATTTGATCTCATCTTCAAGAAAACTCCAATCTCAACTACTACCAAAAACTTTCACACTTCCTTTGATCTCATCTTCAAGAAAACTCCAATCTCAACTACTACTATGTCTACCACCCAATCTAAGCAAGATTCGAGTGATTCAGGCGAAAGGGTACGAGCTTCGCACTCAGTCGCTACCACTGCCAGTGGCGACGTCGTCGCCGCTGCGCCGGCGATCCAAATGAATGCGGCGGAAGGCGGAGAGGTGACGTCTGGCGTTGGGGGCTCTATGCGCCGTAAGGAGAGGGCCAGGCGTGATCTGGCGGTGGAGGTTGATGATGCTGATATGGAAGAGGAGGATGACGTCACGCTTGATGACGCATGGTAGGTGGTGTTAGCGACATCATCCATAGGGATGGCGATGACGAAGGTGATGATGCCGAGGGCCACGATGCCATGGGCGAGACTGAGGGCGGGAACGTCGCCGAGGTGGGGTCTTCGGGACCGGTGATTCCCCTCGAGCAAGAGCTCAATCCTCACCAAATAATCCCTTCTCATTTCGACAACGGCAACGATCTTAAGCTACAGGTTCAATCAGCCGACCAGGAAGAGAAGAACAGAAATATTCCGATGAACACGACACCGACCCGCATAACACAAGCTCACATTGAGCGGGTTCGGAGGGAGTGCAAATTTTGGCCCGAGGTGAAAGTGGTTATACCTGATCCGACAAGCAGAGTTTGCCACCATGTCGAGGGGCTTTCTTTCGTCTACACCTATCCTTTCACCCTCGGCTTCTCCCTCCTGGTGCACAAAGTTATTGACGACTTTTGCCGGGCCTACAACTTGTGCTTGGCGCAACTAGGCCCCGGCGTTTGGAGGGTCGTTCAGTGTATGGACTGGTTGAGTAAGAAGGCCGAGGTGAGCTTCACTTTTCAGCATCTCATTTCGCTTACTACCCTTATTTCCATAAGGCCGGGGTCGTGGCCTTGAACAACCAAGACAAGTTCGCTCTTCTTCTCAAGAGCAAAGACCACGGGGACCGGGGCTGGAGTGATCGCTATGTCTTACTGGAGACCAGCGTTTTGTCCGCCGAACCTGATTTCCCCGAACGATGGAATAACACACGTAAGTACCCTTTCTTTTGTATTTCATTCCTCGGTGGTTACTTGTGTTAGCTGACCTCGCTTCTTTGTTATTTCGTTAGCCAACAAGGTCGGCATCGTACCCCCTGAAGGGTTGACCGAATGGGTGAGAGCAATGACCGGGGCTCGTTTACGCCCTGAAAGGACGTGGATGAAGATGGCCGCCGACTTTGGTTGGCAATGCAAGCGGCACGGTAAGCTTTTTTGTGGTGTTTTGTTCTGTATGTCATTTTGGGATTTTGACTTTGTTTTGCTGACTTCTCTTCCCTCGGAACTAGGTTTTCCAAATCGCACCGTTAATACCAAGAAAGGGAAGAAGAAGAAAAAAGAGGAGAAGGAGAAGAAGAAGAAGGATGGGGAGGAGACCGAGTCAGACGATAACCTGGCTTCGGTGGCGGGAGAATTGAAGGGGTTGAAGGAGTCGAAGGCTTCAAAGTCTTCAAAAGCTTCAAAGGGGGCTCCCGGCCAAGGATCCTCCAAAAGTAATATTTATCTTCGGTCAACTCATCGATTGTCGTTCCTTTTTACTTCCTTGCTCCAATTTCTTCCACTATTGTAGGCGTGAAGAGGAAGAGGGCAGTTTCAAAGAAACCCTCCCGTTCAGTGGCTCCTCGCACCGAGGTGGAAACTCCTCCCCATCCCGAGGCAGCAGTTGAGGGGCGCCAAGGTTGTGCAGGCCGGCACTGCTACATTTGAAGAAGGGGCCGGCACCGGCGCGGTAAGGGCGCATTCCGAACCCGCGAGGATTTCATCCTCGGTGGGTTCTTATCGGAAACTTGAAGTGCCGACTTCTTTAAATTTGTTGGCCTGTAGCCGAGCCGACATCTTGAGTCTTACGCCTTTGTTGGGGCGGGTGGAAGATAGAGTCGTGCAGGAATTTTCTCGAGGCCAATTACATAATATTATTGCTGCCAATGCTATTAGAGTAAGTTCCATCGCTTTTGAGTTTAGCCTTAAAAATTCCTTTCATCTTCGCCTTCGGTTCGTAACTGACTTCGATTCCTTGATTAATCTTTGCTCAGAGCTTCGTTCTGTCCCTGAGGGCTATCGAGGTTGAGACCTCAAGGGATGAAGAAGTCCGGCGTGTCGCTCACCTGTGGGACCGGCAAAGAGATAGCTTTAACGCACAAATAGCTACATTGAAAGCTGATTTGTCCAAGTCCCAGTCTGATCTGCATGAGGCCGAGGCAGCTTCCGAGGCGAAAATCAAAGCCCTTGGTGATGGTTTTCAAGCTGAGCGCTCGAGGCTGGAGGCCGAAGCTGTGAGATTGAGTGCCGAGCTGACCCAAGCAAAGGCTGAAGTTGTGGAGATGGCCAAGAACCATCACGATCAACTGAAGAAGCACATGCTTCATATTAATAAGCTGGAAGGCGAGAACTCCAAACTTTTAGCTAAAGATGCCGAGATCGAGACCTTTCGAGATGAAATCGCCGATCGAAAAAGTAGGGCTGCGATCAAGGTCAAGAGGGCCGAGCTGGGCAAGCGATGGGCCATTATCCAATCTCAGCTGAGGCTACTCAAGCGGTGCCGAGCCGGTGAGCTTAACTTGGATGAGGAGATTGCAAAAGCCGAGGTGAAGTCAGCCGAAGCTCAAGATATCATTGATGAACTCCCATCAAGTGAAGCCTCGAGCGGCGATGAAGATGACGAAGAGGCCGAGGGGGGCTCCGAGGACGGAGGTGATTCTCCCGAAGCTTAGGCTTCCGATAGCATTTTGTAAGCCTTCGGGCACTTATGCATAACTTTTGGACCTTTAGGTCTTTTGATGTAAATATTCTTAGCCTTCGGGCTCTTTTAATGAAAGGTTTTTATGCTTTTATCTCAAGTGTTGGTTTTTGTATGTACCGAACACCTTGTAAAAAATAAATAACTTGCCTGCAAGACTTGACTGAATTTAATCGATGCAAACTTAGAACGACGTCTCGTCCTCGAGTCGGTGCATTGTGCAGCTTCGAAGTGCGAGATTTGTACAGGTAAATAGATATAAGATCAAAATCATTTCATTGATATCAACGATACAGAAATCGGCTATTTACATAGAACCAAGTCGAAGCGGACCTTGGGCGGAAAAAACAGAAAAAACAAATTAACAACATGCCACTGCTGGGCGAGTTTACAATGTACTAAATCTATTCCCCAGGCGTCAGTCCCCGGTCGTCGGATAGATAAGCTTCGGTTGGGAGGCTCGATGTCGACCTCAGTATCAACCCCTGCCTCTCACTCCCCCCAGTGTTCGGTTGTAAATCTTGATGAAGATCCGAGCACTGGAATTCGTTCGATTCGCTTCCTGAAAAGGTCAAGCAAAAATGGAAAGAGGAGCAAGTTAGTACATTTCGATCGAGGCCATAGGACCGTTGTTCGGCTCGGGGCTGTGGATGAATTTAAAAAGATTGAAAAAGCATTTACCTCGACTAGAAGTAGTACCGCTTCAGATTGGAAATGTTCCAATTCAGAGGTTCGGGTTCGCCTTGCAAATTCTCAATTTGATAAAATCCCTTTCCAACGATTGCCTTGACTCTGTAGGGTCCTTCCCAATTTGCAACAAGTTTTCCCCCGTTGTCTTCCTTCGTTGATTGGTTTGTAGTTTTTAGTACATAGTCGCCAACTTTGAAGTCTCTGAGTTTGGCTTTCCTATTGAGGTACGCCTCGATCTGCCTTTTTTGGGCGACTAGCCGAACCAAAGCTAATTCCCTTTTTTCCTCGAGCAGATCCAATACTATGCGCATAGCCTGTTGATTTGCATCCTCGGTAGTGTGGGCGTGCCAAAGGCTTGGTTCGCCCACTTCTACGGGGATGAGGGAATCCATGCCATAAGCAAGTGAGAAAAGAGTCTCACCGGTGTTGTTCTTCTCCGTTGTGCGCATTGCCCAAAGTACCCCGGGCAGCTCCTCGGGCCAAGGGCCTTTCTTCTCATCAAGCCTTTTCTTGAGG
Organism: Petunia secreta; assembly: GCA_029990175.1. Taxonomy (NCBI): domain Eukaryota; kingdom Viridiplantae; phylum Streptophyta; class Magnoliopsida; order Solanales; family Solanaceae; genus Petunia; species Petunia secreta. The sequence continues at coordinate 61,505,911 of JARKIP010000010.1, forward strand.
TTCTCAATTATGATCGTGTTCGACGACTCGACTTGGCCATTGGCACTTGGATGATAAGGAGTCGAAGCAATTCTTTTGATCCCCCATTGCTTGAAGAAATCAGTGATGGCTGCCCCCATGAATTGTTTACCGTTGTCACATGCAATCTCTCTTGGGATACCAAACCTGTAGATGATGCTCTTCTTGATGAAATCGATTACTTATTTTTGCTTTACCTCGGTGAGAGCCCCTGCTTCTACCCATTTTGTGAAGTAATCGGTTAGCACTAGAATGAAGCGAACACCACCTTTTCCCTTTGGCAGTGGCCCAACAATGTCCATCTCCGCACTTCATGAAAGACCATGGTGATACCACCGAGTGTAGGGGCTCGGCTTGTTGGTGGATCATCCGCCCATGGCGTTGGCACTTATCACATTTCTGCACGAAGGCTTTTACATCGGCACTGATAGTGGGCCAATAATACCCAGCTCTTAACAACTTACGCACCAAGAATTTTCCCCCCGAGTGGTTGCCACACTCGCCTTCGTGTACTTCTGCCATCACGTACCTGGCCTCGTCGGGACCCAAACACTTGGCTATCGGGCCGTAATATAATCTCTTGTACAGATTACCCTCGATCAGGTGGTATGAGGCCGCTTGGGTCCTTAACTTTTTTGCTTCTTTTTTATCTTGGGGGACAGTCCCCGAGTCGAAGTAAGAGATGAACTTACTCTGCCAATCCCATCTGTTGTCCACTGAGTTGACTTGCAACTTCATCTCCCTCATTTGTGCGGACAACAACCGAACCACTGAGTCAATCCCCGAGTGAGCTTCGTCAATCGCCGAACCCAGATTTGCTAAAGCATCAGCCTCGGTATTTTCCTCCCGAGGCACCTGTTTAACTTGCCATTCTTGGAATTGGGCCAAGATTCTTTGTGCTCGATCCAAGTATAGTTGCATTCTGGGCTCCCGAGCCGTGTAATCACCGAGGACCTGGTTCACTACCAACTGCGAGTCACACCTTAGTTCGATCTTTCCGCCCCCATTTCTTTAGCCAGCTCCAAACCCGCTAAAGCTGCCTCGTACTCGGCCTCGTTGTTGGTCACTTTTTTGAACCGAACCGAGTGCTTGACTTTCTCCCCGGTGGGTGCTCTCAAGACTATGCCTAAACCTGAACCTTTGGAGTTAGTTGCCCCGTCGGTATGAAGTATCCATAGCCCCGAGGCGGTTCCTTTCGCCATGGAGTTTTCTTTTTCCGCTTTGGGCAGAATCCCAACACTAAAGTCGGCCACGAAGTCGGCTAGGACTTGAGACTTAATGGTTGTCCGAGGTTGATAAGTGATATCGTATTCGCTCAACTCTACCGCCCATTTTGATAACCTCCCCGATAACTCAGGTTTATGCAATATACTCCTTAAAGGGAAGTTTGAAACTACCGCTATTGGGTGACATTGGAAATAGGGTCGTAGTTTCCGAGCAGTAACAAGCAAAGCAAGTGCTAGTTTTTCCAAGTGTGGATACCTGGTTTCAGCGTCGAGGAGTGACTTGCTCACATAGTAGATGGGCTACTGCTTTCCATCTTCTTCCCGAACCAGCACAGCGCTGACGGACACCTCGGACACGGCCAAATAGACTAGTAATGTTTCACCTTCTTTTGGCTTGGCGAGCAACGGTGCGTTAGCCAAGTATTGTTTCAAATCTTTCAACTCTTGTTTAAACTCCGGTGTCCACTCGAAGTGATTGTTTTTTCTCAAAACAGAGAAGAATTTGTGGCATCGCTCCGAGGATCTTGAGATAAATCGACTCAAGGCGGCGACTCGGCCAGTCAAGCGTTGGACTTCTTTCACCCCGGTCAGCTCCTCGGGGATCTCTTCGATAGCTTTGATTTTATCTGGGTTAGCCTCGATCCCTCATTCAGAGACAATGAAACCCAAGAATTTTCCTGATCCAACGCCGAAGGCGCACTTCTCATGGTTCAATTTCATGTCGTATATCCTCAAAACAGCAAAGGCTTCCCTCAGATGATTCAAATGATCCTCCATTCGGATTGATTTGATGAGCATATCATCTATGTAGACCTCCATAGACTTTCCAATATACTCCTTGAACATGCGACATACCAACCTTTGGTAGGTCGCCCCGACGTTTTTCAGACCGAAGGGCATCACCTTATAGCAGAAAGTACCTCGGTCAGTTATGAATGAGGTCTTCTCTTCATCCTTCGGGTCCATGAGGATCTGATTATAGCCCGAATATGCATCCAAGAAGGTCAATAGTTTGTGTCCAGCCGTGGAGTCTATTAACCTGTCAATTTGTAGCAATGGATATGAGTCCTTGGGGCAAGCTTTGTTCAGGTCGGTGTAGTCTACACACATCCTCCACTTGCCATTCTTCTTCGGTACGACCACCACATTGGCCAGCCATTCGGGGTATTTCACCTCTCTTATGAAACCATTTTCTTGCAACTTGGTGGTTTCATCTTCGATCGCCTTCTTTTTGACCCCGACATGAGGTCTCTTCTTCCGCTTTACCGGGGTAAATTTTAGGTCCACATTAAGCTTGTGGGTCATGATCTCCAGATCGATACCAATCATGTCTGAATGGGACTACGCAAAACAATCGTGGTTGGACTTTAAAACTTCAATAATCGCTTTTTTTTACTCCGGATCCAACTCCGAGCCGACAAACACTTTTCTTTTGGGAAAATCTTTCGACAAGATGAAAGATTCCAATTCCTCAATGGTAGAGTCCTCGACTTTTTGCTTCCGAGGCTCTTGAATGCAAACCGGGATATTCTCGATTTCTCCTCGGGGTGTCATCCCTGCTCGACCCCGGTTGCTGTAGTTGCTATTGCTTTGGCCCGGTCGGGGCGACTCCACTTTTCAACGCAACCGAGTAGCATTCCCTCGCTACTCGTTGCTCCCCTTTGATTGATCGAACTCCCCAAGGTGTAGGGAATTTAATCACTTGATGCGAGGTGGAGGGGACAGCTTCCATGGAATGGATCCATGGCCTTCCGAGGATCACATTGTATGCCAAATCCTCGGGCATTACTTGGAACAGTGTTTCCTTAATAACTCCTTCGGCGAACGTCTTGAGTGTGATCTCACCCAACATTTTCTCCGTGGAATTGTTGAAGCCGGCTAGCACTATTGCTTTGGGGACAACCTCCCCTTTAAGCCACATTTTTTTAACAGCCCCGTAGCTGATTATGTTGACCGAGCTACCGGGGTCGATCAAGACTCTTTTGATGTCAGAGTCGTTGATTCTCAGCATGATGACCAAAGCGTCGTGATGGGGGAACATCATCCCATCACAGTCGTCATCGTCAAATACGATTTCTTTACCCGAGCCGCCAATTCGGGTTCTTTTCTCCATGGTGATAGATAGTTTGGCGAATTTCTTGGCCGTGGCAAAATTCACACCGTTCACCTCTGATCCCCCGGTAATAACATTCACTACTCTCTCCGGGGGTGGAGCCCGAGGTGGTTGCCCATCACCTCGGTTCTTGGAGAAACTGTCTTTTCCTTTGTCAATTAGGAAATCAACCAATACTACCTTCTTCAGCAAGTGAGCTACCTCGAGGCGCAAGGCTTTGCAATCCTCAGTCTTGTGGCCATAATCTGCATGGAATTCACAGTATAGATTATGGTCTCTTTTATCCGCCGGGGTCCTCATGTCCTTGGGAACCCTTACCCCAGCAGTCCCTTTAACTACATTGACCAGCTCCGAGGTCGATATATTGAAATTGTAGTCAGGGATCCGAGGTAGATCCTTTTTTGGGGCCGAAGCTAGGCTTGAGGGATTTCTTTGGTTCGTGTTGGGTTGAACCTTCCCTCCAAGCCGTTGGCTTATGTGTGAATTCGTGTATGAATTTTCGAAGGAGTTTCCCAGCCTTTGGCTGACATGCTGCCTTGTCGAGGTATATGGCTTGTACCTCCCCTTCGAGTTGCTTCGCGAAGCCTCGGCACGGTGCGAAGATTCGCCTCGGTTTTTATGATGGTAACCTCGGCTTTTGAATTCAGCTTCCTTCAATCTAATTTTAGAGTAAGTTCGCTTGTGCAAATCCTCCCATGTCAGGACCTGATATTGTTGGAGTTCCTTTCGCAATTCAGCAGCAGCATCAGAATTGCGAATATTGATACCTTTCTCAAATGCCATGATGGCCAGGGTATCGTCCATCCGAGGTAATTCCATGCGCTCGGCATGGAAGTGCTCAAGAAATTCCTTGAGTGGCTCACCGGGCCTTTGTTTCACTTCGCATATATCCTCCTTCCTTTAGAGGATATTTTGGGCCCCAGTGTGCACCTTGACGAAGGCGCTGGACATTTCCTTGAAGGTGGAAATCGACCCTGCTGGTAGGCACATATACCAACGTAGAGCCCCGTTCTCCAAGGACTCGCCAAATTTTTTCAAGAACATCGACTCGAGCTCTATAGTCGTTAGGTCGTTGCTCTTCACCATTGCCATGTATTCTCTCACATGTTCTCTGGGATCTGTAGTACCATCATATTTCTTCAAAAACATGAGTTTGAAGTTCTTGGGGGTTGGGGCTGGAGCCGCGTCGGGCTTGAAGGGCAGCTCCCTGTATTGATCAATATCAAGATCGTCATCCTCCTTTGTTACCCCCGGCACGCTCTCGAGGCGTTTTTCCACGCGTGCCTCGATGCGAGCCTCGATTTCCCTGGTCAATTTTTCGACATCGACCGAGGATGTTGTTTCAGCCACGGTGGGAACCGTCCCGAAGTGTGGCGTCGTAGTTGTTATGTTTCCCGAGCCCCACAACGTGGCCCCGTTGTAGGGTCCCCCTATTATCGCGCCCGTAGAAACGAAGAGCGGGATGCCTCCACCAGGAGCCGAAGGCTGGGTGCTGTTCGGTGCTGCACTGTTCCTCGCTTCCAACGAGGCGCGGAACTCAGCGTTAATGTTAACTTGCTCATCCTGTCTATTTTGGAGAGCTCTTAATGCAGTGACAACATAAGCTTAGAACTCTTCGATTGTAATTGGTGATGTGGGTTGTTGGCTCGACGGAACGCCAGCCAATTCGTTATTATTATCGCTATTATCAGCCATAACGTCGTTGAATCGTAAGCTTTGATGAAAAAGGACGTAAAACTTTGGAACAAAGCATTACTGCTTATATCCCCACAGACGGCGCCAATTTGTATGGGCCTAAATCAGTTTTAGGATTACAAATCAAATTTGGATTCGAATATAAGCAAATCTTCGTATCAAAGTTGAATAAACGCACAAAACAGATGTAATTACGAAAGAACAACTTGATTTCAATATATGATTGAGAGTACAAATTTGGGCAGAGTTTCAGTATATTTTTCTGGATGCCTATCATATAAAATGAAGTACTATTTATAGGCCTAGGGGCCTTGCCCACGTTCTCCACTATCAGTTGTGCTTTGACCCACGTTCTTGGCATTAAATGAGGGAGTTAGTGGGGTGAAGTAGTGGGCTGCAAAGCCGCTGGAACCGAGGCGATTCACCGAGGTGCATATTTGCAACCTCGGTGAGGTGACCTTGTTGTTCGCTCGAAGTAAACATCACCGAAGCTCAGCTTACGGCTCGCCTTCGGTGACGACCTTGGCATATGACTTCGGTGACCCACTTATTTGCTTCGGTCTCTGGCTTGCTGTTACGTGCTCGGTCGTTGTCAACTTGCATGACCGGGGCGAATCATCGTGAGCCGATTTTTACCCAATATACCCTCCTCCTTCACATGAAAGATCATCTATGTAATAAATATTTCAGGATATTAGGAAAGAATAAAAGTAATGCTTCTTCTAAGGATTTTAAGGAAGAAATGCTGCAAAATTTACCTTAAAATACACTGAAATGCCAATAGAATTAAATGTGAGAACACACTCAAAAGCCAATAGACTTCATCTTTTTCCGTTTGTTATGATGGTCTCTGGAAAATAGGCCTCTTTTGGAAACTGGTTGTCTCACCTACGAAACAAAGTTATTTTCATTCAGAACTTTATCAAATCTTAACTACCTACCAATATTCAAACAAATTATGCATTATGGAGTATCAATCTTTAGTACATCAAAATTTTCATCAACACACTACTCAAAGTACTAACAGGATTATCAAGTTCTAATAAATGCCTCTCTCTTCTTTCTTTTCTTTTTTTTTTAATATTCTCCAATCTCCATTGAAACAGTGAAAAATATTTTTACAAAAATAAGTCATTTTCCTGAAAATATTTTTTGTGAAATGTTTTCTCCTGTACTTGATCACTCTTGAGATCAAACTAACGATAATATCTATGGTACATTCTTCAGATCCTCAACCAGGTCAACCTCCTCTAGATTGGTTCACAAGGATGAAAATAGCATTGCATAGCCAAGGGCCTAGAATATTTACATGATAAAGCAAATCCTCCAGTCATTTATGAAGTCCTCCAATATTTTGCTGGATAAGGAGTACAATGCAAAACTCTCAGATTTTGGGTTAGCAAAGCTTGGACCCTTGGGTGATAAGACACATGTATCTTCTAGAGTGATGGGAACATATGGTTACTGTGCTCCAGAGTACCAAAGAACTGTCTAACTAACTGTCAAATCTGATGTCTATAGCTTTGGTGTTGTTTTATTGGAGCTAATCACAGGAAAGAGAGCTGTTGATACTACGCGAGATGGACATGAGCAGAATTTAGTTAGCTGGGTAAGTGACACATTTTCTGTTTCTTTTTTCCATTGGTACATAATTTAAACTTTAATTTTGTGGCTATATTCTTTCCGGCCGAACCAATATTAAAAGACACGAGTAGGTACATAGAATTGGCTGATCCACTTCTTGAAGATGACTTGCCAAATAAAAGTTTCAATCAAGCAGTTGTTGTAGCTGCTATGTGCCTACAAGATGATCCAGCAGTTCGTCCATTGATTAGTGATGTTGTCACTGCTCTCAGTTTCCTTGGCGAAGAACCCCACAAGGGATTATTGTGTTCACCAATACTCAATAATTCTCTAAAACTGCAACCATCTGTTTCAGATGAAAGTCATGAAGAAGAAATTTCTGAAGTAGAACGCCAGAGAGCAGTTGCAGGCAGAAGCAATAGAATGGGGATCAAATTCAACAAACATAATGCAAGATCACTAGTTTATTTCTTGTGGTTTTCGGTTTGATGTCTGTTTAGGCTTTATTAGTGTTAAAATTAACAAAACAAGACACAAATTTGGCATCAATGAATATCCTTATATATATAACTTAGGGACTAAGTAACTCCTAATGGGCTTGGCCCAATGCACAATTAGTCTAAGCTACACTACAATTTATACAAATAACTTATTTACAATAATAACCTCCATTACTCCCCCAAGTTGGAGCATGAGGATTTTTCATGCCCAACTTGTCAAGAAAGTAGTTAAATTGTGCTCGTCCGAGAGCCTTTGTGAAAATATCTGCAACTTGTGAGCCCGTTGGTATGTGTCCGGGACGAATTGTGCCTCCAAGAATTTCATCTCGGACAAAATGACAATCGACCTCAATATATTTCGTCCGTTCATGAAACACGGGGTTCCGTGCTATATGCAATGCCGCTTGACTGTCACACTTTAGTTGTATCGAGAATAGATGATTAACTCCGAGATTCCACAAAATTCCCTTAAGCCATTTCAATTCACATATAGTCATAGCCATCGAATGGTATTCAGCTTCAGCTAAAGATCTGGAGACTATCTGCTGCTTCTTCATTCGCCAAGAAATTGGTGACTCTCCCAACGATACATACCATCCGGTAAAAGAGCGTCTAGTCAACGGACAACCTGCCCAATCCGAATCACACCAACCGTATAGGTGAAGGTCACAACTAGAATTTATCACAATACCTTGACCCGGACACCCTTTCAAGTAATGTACCACTCGAAGAGCTGCTTCCCAATGCTCAATCCGTGGTTGTTGCATAAATTGAGACAATATATGAACACTATATGACAGATCCGGTCGGGTAAAATAAAGATAAATCAATCGTCCAACCAGTCTTCGAAAACTCTCTGGATCTTTCATGAATCGGCCACTTGCATGCGCCAACCGGTGATTTTGCTCCATCGGCGTAGCAACCGGACGAGCCCCCAACAATCCAACTTCAGACACAATATCCATGGCGTACTTTCTTTGACAAAGGAATATCCCATTAGGACCTCTTTCCACTTCAACTCCCAGAAAATATTTCAAGATTCCAAGATCTTTCATGTGAAAACAAACGGAGAGATACAACTTGAAAAATTGTATTGCCTTCTACTCATTTCTGGAGATGACCAGATCATCCACATACACGAGTACACTTCATTGTACATCTCCATTCTTCATCGTAAATAAAGAGCAATCGGAATATGACTTTCTAAATCCATAATTCTTCAGAGCTGTTGACAACTTTGCAAACCAACAACGAGGAGCTTGCTTCAACCCATATAAAGATTTTCGGAGACGACACACTTTGCCGGACCCATCATTTTTATACCCCGGAGGCAACTTCATATATACTTCCTCATGAAGATCACCGTGTAGAAAAGCATTATGAATATCCATCTGATTTAATTCCCAATTCTTAGCCGCAGCTACCACCAAGAAGACACGAACAGTCACATCCGTGTAGTCAATTCCTTCAACTTGATGATTACCAAAGATTACCAACCTAGCTTTGTACCGCTCAACGGTACCATTAGAGTTATACTTAATCTTATATACCCATCGACATCCGAGTGCCTTTTTTTCTGGAGGCAAGCGCTCGATTTCCCACGTCTTGTTTGCTTCCAAAGCTCACAACTCTTGTTGCATAGCCGTCCGCCACTTTTCATCTTTCACGGCTTCAGAAAAAGACTTCGGTTTATGTCCCTCCGTTATGGCTGCAAGAAAGCACACATGCTTCTTCGAAAATTTATCACAGTTAATATAATGTGCCACGGATAAGGCGCACCCGAGGCATGTCGCTGCTCGAGTGAACTATCTGATTTCCGAACACAGGTCGATACACGATGACTCTATTTCTAAACAGTATTGGTTACATAGTCACGCAAACGAACACTCTTTATATTCGTTCGCTTTTCTCGTCCCAACTCTTCTTCCATCGCTTCCATTTCCACGCGTCCATCATCTTGATTCGGCCCCTCATTTTCTAGATGCAATACATCCTCTGTTTGAGCTTCATCGACAACATGCACTGGGGGAATTTCAATACCTACCCCCTCTCACTCCAAAATTGTTCTCTTCTTCAACAACTTAATCCATTCGGACAATCTCAATACTCGGACTCTCTTTCACACCATCCTTTCGTACAAACAGAAACTCGTTCTCATAGAACGTAACATCTCGTGACATGAAATACTCTTTGGTATCCAAATCATACAACTTCCATGCCTTTTTCCCGTTCGGATACCCCAAAAATATACATCGACGACTTCGGCTTTCAAACTTATCATGCATTCGTCCGTGATTGCGTGCACGGCATAAGCATGCGAACACTCTCAATTGATCATTATTCGGTGTCACATGCATCAGAACATCATACGGTGTCTTCCCATTCAACACTGATGAAGGCGTCCGATTAATTAAATAAACAGTTGTCATTATACACTCTCCCTAAAATTCAATCGGCAAATGTGCTTGAAATCGGAGCGCCCGAGCTACATTCAAAATATGTCGATGTTTTCTTTCAACTCTTCCATTTTATTGTGGCGTCCCTACACACGAGGTTTGAAAGAGAATTTCTTGTTCCCGAAAATAGTCTTTCATACTTATAAACTCGGTCCCATTACCACTTCGGACAATCTTGACATATTTATGAAGTTGTCTTTCGACCATTGCAAAAAAGACTTTCAAAGTTCTTCCGACCTCTTTTTTATTAACCAACAAAAATACCCATACAGCTCGGGAAAAATCATCAACAACTGTTAAAAAATATGAGGCACCACATGAAGTTTCAGTTCTATACGGACCCCACAAGTCACAGTGTATCAATTCAAAACTCTCGGAGGCTCTATTCTCGCTCAACGGAAACACATTCCTAGTCTGCTTTGCCCGATGACATATATCACATGCTTTCACATTTTTCTTACCGCTACAATTCCTAATTTCTTGAATCGGGAGAGAATTCGTTACCTGACTAGAGGGATGTCCCAATCATTGATGCCACAGATCCAGCACATCCGCTTTCATAGCCTTCACCGATGATACCGACTGAAAGTAGTATAAACTGTCTGTTTGTTTACCCGTGCCAATCAACTTGCCCGTGGTCCTATCCTTCACAACACACACATCCCCAGTAAACTGCACATCACAATCATATTGATCGACTAACTGAGACACCGAAATTAAATTGCACGTCATTCTAGGCACATAAAGAACATTTTGGAGGGTCATGTATTCATTAAGCTGGGTTGACCCTTCCTTCATAGCCATGGTACTGCTTCGTTAGGCAAGCCCACCGGACATTGTACAATATCCTGTAAATCGCTCAACACATTCAACTCTCCGGTCATATAATTCGAAGCTCCGGTATCAATTATCCACGGACCATTTAATTTTCACTTGATCGGTGTCCGACTTCTTTTGATTCAACAAACTCACCAACACCTGCACTTGTTCACTACTCAACTCGGAGACACTAGAGCTCCCGAATCCAACTTCATTCACCGGACGAGCCATATTTGCTCGTGTCTCTGCACGGCCGCTTTACGACACTGTATCTCGAATACAAGACCCATTCTCATTCCGTGAGCCAATTTCCACCATTTTGGATACTCAATGACCTCATAACAATAATTTGGGTTATGTACGGAACGATCACAGTTCGGACACATCACCCCTTTCTACTTATTTTTCACACTTCCCCGGGGGAACGTTGCTCTATTCGGAGCATAATTCACAACTCTCTCCCGGTCGATCAGTCTCCGATCTTCACCTCGCACTTGCTAATTCAACGTATCTGTCGAACCCTTTCCGGTTCGTTTAATGGCTTCACCTTCAAAACCTGTCTTCTTCAGGGCATTCAAGATTGTCTGAACCAATCTCACCCTTTCAACATTGGACTCCATGTCATCCAACAACTTTTTCTGCCGCCAACCATTTACTCTGTCGACACAGACACTCGCGACGGTGGCACCACATCCTTCTCGTCGATCGGCCATTACCACACTCTTTCCTCACACTTTAAAGGAGAAGTTTTCACTATTCCGATCAATTTCCGACCAATCGCGCGGTGGCTCTGATACCATGTTAAAATTAACAAAACAAGACACAAATTTGGGGTGAAGAACCTCTCACTTTTTCCATTAATGAATATCCCTATATATACAAGTAAAACTAAAAGACCTAACTTAGGGACTAAGTAAATCCTAATGGGCATGGCCCAATACACAATTAGTCTAAGCTACACTACAATTTACACAAATAACTTATTTACAATAATAACCTCCTTTAATTAGGAATTCAGTCCTCCAGAGATAATATGAGGTGATGGAGGAGTGATCGATAATCAAAAAAGTAGGAAGTGTTCATTTCTTGATGCATATGGGACCAAAAGCAAGAATAGGTAGTTCAAATATTGTGTATGTTATGGAAAATGGACATATTGTTAACCATATACTACTAGTTTAGTAAGGAGCTCAAACAACGTAAAATGTATGCTACATTTGCAGAAAGAAGAACACAATATTTACTACTTACGGCAAGCTCTCGAAGAAATGTAAGACAAAACTGTCTATATACAACAAATGCGATCCGGCCCTTCGTCGAATCCCACGTATTGCCAGAGTTTAGTGCTCAAACTGTCCTTTTTAACATATCGTGGTAGACACTAGTAGGTTGTATAGAAATTGGTTAGAACAATATATAGTCGTGGATAGAAGCTTCCATTTACTGTTGAAAGGCATCTTAATACTCCAATTCGTGCATTGCTCAAAACTAACCGTAAAAAATTGTTGGTTCATCGATTCATTTTATATAAGTAGATACTTGTAATCATGAAATGAATGCATATTTTGCTTTTCGTGGATGAGCTTCAGTACCTATGAGTTCTATTTCCCTTTCTTCCTTCGATTCCGGCCTGTACCAAAACTGTGTGGTCATAATCTAATGACCCTGCCACTCTCGTGTGAACATAGAGATACACCTTGAGGGAGTTCTAATTACGAATTTTACCCCATGATTAGCTTTGATTAATATTAGAAGTTGCGGGACATTATAATCACGTTTCCAGCTCTGGAAGACAACTATTATCCGCCAATACTCGGTGCTAAATTTACAGTCTTTAAGAAAAAGAATGGGAAAATGGGTGACTACTTTCGTACTCAATATGCCTCATAAAAAAATGAGAGGTAAACGGAACTCCAAGTTTCCAAATAAGAAAGAGGGACATTGACCAAGTTAATACTTTAATTAATTTAAGTGAGAGCCAAATTATAATATTTAAAATTTGTGGGTAGGAGAAAAACTTCTGAAATTTATGAAAACACCCCACAATTCAAAAAAAATCAAATATTTCATTTTTCCCTCCTTCCCAACTACTTTTACTTTCTTCCCTATTCAAATCATTACAAACTTTTATTTATCTCTATTCTCTTCTTTTTCCCTCTTTTTTCTTCTTCCTTCTCCTTCTTTCTTCTAGATTTCTTTTCAAATTTTATTTCATCATCATCCTTTTTATTTTTCTTTCTTCTTCTCCGTCTCCGTTTTATTTTTCTTCTTTGTTATTTATTTTGAATTGCTTCTTCGTTCTCCATTTTCTTCTTCTTCGTCTCTCTTTCATTCTTTTTCATTTTTTTTTTTAATTCTAATCGTTTTACACATCTTTTCGGATGTGTAAACATATTTTCTATATGTTTAAATTATTTTGCTAAATAATTTTGCAGATGTTTTTACATCTGAAAAAAAATATGTACACATATTACATCAGATGTTTACACATATCTTGACTGATGTGTACACATCCTTACATTAAAGTGGTAGAGGTTGGTGAGTGGTGGTGGATGGTGGTAGAAGGTGGTTGTGGGTGGTGGAGGGTGGTAGGAGGTGGCGATGAGTGGTGGAGGGTGGTAGAAGATGGTTGTGGGTGGTAAAAGGTGGCGATGGAGAGTGGTGAGAGTGGTTGTGGAGTGGTGATGGGCGGAGGGGTGGGGACGATGGGGTGGGGACGAATAGGGGGCTTGGGGGGAGATGAGAAGGTGGGGGCTTTGTGCAAATAAAAAGACTTGGGGGCTTTTAAAATATTAGTCATTAGTACTAATCTTAAAAGTGTTCCCCTCACCCACTTCTTAAAGATTTTGTCACCTTTGATTATTTAAGAGACTGGAAAGTCCCTCTCACCGACAAAACCCTCATAGACTATCCTCTAGCAAAAAAGGAGGGACGAGACTTGATGCATACCTTTACACTATTTTTGAGTAACTGTACTCAGTAAAATTCATACCGACTACGTAAGCGGCATGCCTGTCTACTTGGTATTAGAAGAAAGGTAATTTGAGGATAACATTGAATCAAAGACGAGAATCAGCTTAAGGCAAAAGAAAGCTGACAACACAGTGGCCGAGAACAAATTAAAGTTGACACGCGATAAAATAAGTCCGGACATACAAAAACGAAATTTATGCCAAATGCACAAATACAAGGAATTTTATCTCAACGTACACTGACACCAATATCCACAATCCCTAAAGAGTCAAAACTTTATCTTGGCTAGAGGGGGCACGTGGCCATATACGTATCAGGAAATTCTACAGTTAAGTAGTTGATGTGTATGCATTTTGCCTACACAAAGCTCACTTTTACTTTTATTTTTTAATCAAACATCAACCAACCATTAGGAAAATGATTTTTATGTTTGGTTTAAGGTCTCAAAGAAGATAATGGGGTGAATGAAGTCATAAGAAGCACATTAAAAGAAGCAAAGTTGGGTGAATATTTGAGAAAAGCTACAGAAAAAAAGAAAGGGCGGCAGCATAACAGTTAGGCGGCCGCACAATCTTGCAAAACATATGGCTGCCTTACTGAAGTGCAGCCGCACAATCCCAAAAGGAGAAATCAGCCAAGTCAAGGAGATCACAGTGTGCTACTGTCGAAGCTTTATGCCATAGCACAATCATGGAGAAGACGGTGCCGCATAACCAAGAGGCCATCGCCCAAGGGCAAGGTATTGGGACTGACTTAATTCAGGATGGCTCAAATTACGGCGGACCAAGGGAGAAGAGTCTTAGCACAATTAGTGAAGGTTATGATTGTGCGGCTAGACAATATTGTACAGGCCGCATGATCATGGAGCTGAAGAGAATGCACCAAACATTATTGTGCGGCCGAACAGCCAAACATTATTGTGCGGCCGAACAATGCCACAACCAGATTCCTATGCTGGGAGCATAACCTGTAATATGGCATTTTTATAATTAATTCTAGCAAAGACTATAAATAGTTAGACTTTGTTTATTTCACACATTTTTACCTTGGAGAACAAGTTAGAGCGAAGCTTTGGCCTTTTTGGCAAGTTTTCATCCATTTATGAAGAAGGTAACATACTTTATAAGGTTTTTACTTGTTATTGATTTTAATGCAATTATCTTCATTACAAATCATGAGTAGCTAAATTCAAACAAGGGTTAGTCTAAACCGATACTACTAATTAACCTAATGAGTCTAACTAACTAACTAATCCTAAATCTAGTTGGGAATAATCACTTTTGACTATTTTTAATACTCAAATTATCATGGGCTTGTGGTAATCAACACAATCCTAACTCTAATAGTACCCAAACTACATCAAAATAGTATATTGCGGAAAGGGTAAACTAAAAATGGAGAATCCAAGAAAGGTGTGCTATTTTTCAGTTTGAATTAACGAGTCGCAACAAAGAAAGAGGGAATATCCAACCCGAAAACAATTGCTTGTGCCTTATGCAATACAATTTGATACCGAAAGGGTTGAGAAGTATTAGTCTTGTTTACCACCGAAAGGCGTAAATTGGGCATATTCGAGGAGGTTCAAAATATTGACCCAATCAACTTATAGGCTTAGTGGTTAGTATTCATCAGGGGCGCAATTAGAGGAAGGCTATGACTCTGGTCTTTTAAATCATTAGAAAAAAAACTTTTACATTGAATTGTCAACATAGCTTTAGTTAAAATTCCAAAATTTATTTAGGGATAACTAAACAATTTCATTGAAATAGACTATTTAAGCTACTTTAGATTGAATATTGACTATATCTATGAGTTCGACCTCGACTACATGTCGGTTTATCTTGACACTCAACACTCGTTTGAGGCATTTGTCAAAATTGGTGCCATTGTCAGGGAGCTATAGTTTAATTTACTAGCTTAGATAGTTCTAGTTCTTGTTTTTTATTTCTTACTTTTTCACTCTCATTTTTTTTATTTCTCGGTAATCGTAGGCATACTTTGAATCTTCATTATGCTACTAAGACCACAAGTACAAGGTGTAGAAGGTGACATAGTTCCTCCTAATTATGAGGAGAATGAAGCTTTGAATCTGGAGGATAATGTGGAGCAACTAGACCCATTGGGGGAGTAAGGTGATGGTGTTAAAAATGCTCAATGAAACCCCAAAGGTGTAGGTCGAGGAGCTCGGGGTCGTAAATATGTGAACAATACAAGAAGCGACGTGCTTAATGATAATGGATTTGTGGGGGCTATTCTTCCTCCACCTAGTACAGGCAATGCCACCTGTCAAATACCTCAAGCTGCTCTATAATCCTTAGACAACCAAGGCCTATTTGGAGGAGAGGAGGATGAAGACCCAAACAAACACCTCCAAACATTTCTTGAGGTGTGTACTTTCAATAGGCATACAAGCATTACGGATGACGCCTTTCACCTTGGACTTTTTCCATTCTCACTTAAAGGGAAAGCTAGGGCTTGGCTTGATGGGTTGATAAGAAGGAGGATTCACACTTGGGATGAATTGGTTAAAAAAAAAATTTAAAGAGCACTTCTTACTGGGCAAGTTTGCATACTTGAGGGATGATATTTACTATTTTCAACAAAATTTTGGACAACCATTTCTCAAAGCATGAGAGATATTCTTGAAATTGATACTTGTCATGGTTTCCCCAATAGTTTGCTCTTGGAAATATTTTATAGAGGTCTTGATGACAACAACCAAAGCACAACTAAATATGTTGCATAAGAAGGGTTGATGGAAGGTACTTTAAATTTAATCAAGCGACCGAACTGTCAATATTAACATTGCGATCTCTTCTTTAGGGTTGATCTTTTTATTTGTTTACATTCACTGTACTTGTACAGCTGTTAATATTGGTAAAGAAAATAATTCAAGTAAAACGATATGCTCCACACCAACTTCTCCTTTTATTGGTTTTTTGTCTAGTAAACAAAAAAATTTCGATAGTTAGAAGCTATCACAAGGGCAACCTAAGCAAAAAATGAAAGGATGGCACAACTAGTGACCACGGTTTAATTGTCCAGCCAACCAAGCTTAAGCGTACCCGAAAAGAGAGTTAATGCAATTGATTTGGCCCCAAGGATGTTCAACATATAACGCAAAATGAAGCACTTGTTGAAACCACCCTAGCTCTGGTGGCTATATAAATGCTTCCTGGTCCTCCACCCCCACTAATAAATATAAATTATTTATGTATTTTTGTATATAAATTTAAATATTTTAAATAAAATAATAAATAAATATATTATATTTTACTATATTTTTTAACAAGTTTTGCAGTGAAAGGTCAATTGAGGAATGAAGACTACAAGCAAAATCAGAAGAAAAAAGAACAAAAATGAGTGGTGCATAAAGGAAAGAACAAATGATATTAATTCATGTTGCGAATTGAAGTTGCAACACCAATTCATGTCGCGACGGAAACTGTTGAAATGGCAACACCAACTCATGTTGTGATTGAAGTCGTAACATCAATTCATGTCGTGACGGTAACTCTGGAAATTGCAGCACCAACTCATGTTGTGAATTGAAGTCGCAACACCAACTCATGTTCTGACTTGATGTTGCAACACCAACTTTGCCTAAATATTTTTCTATAAATAGGAGGCAATATTGTAGAGATGGAACAACCTTTCATTAGCCAAAGACAAGAATTTCTCTTGTTCTTGTTTTCTCTCTTTTGTAGTAGAAATATTTTCAAAGTTTTTTGAATTTCCTTTTAGCTTTTATCATACCATAATAGAGTAATTTCCTTTTGTTGGGATAGTTGATAAAACTTGTGTATTTATAATATCTATCTCAGTTTAGTACATGCTTGGCCTAAAACTTTATATCTGCATTTTCACACTGTGCTAGAGTGATAGTTCTGTTACTCTTTGTTTTCACATCTATCTATATTTAGGTTATTGTATATTAATTTTGTAATTCTCACGGAGCAAAACTAATATATGATAACTTATGAATAAAATAGTAGAGTGAGAATGGAACCTATAGTAACCTATCATTCCAAGTCAGTAATCTTGTTTTCCTCAGTTTTAATTCTCACGAAGAAATTATTGAAAGCAAGATTGTTGGTTTTAGTAAAAATATTCTCACGAAGTTTTTGCTACCTTTTAGCACAATTTAGGAAAGAATATTATTTCGGTTTAACTGTCACAAAATCATAAATCAATTAATATACATAATCTCACGGAGTGTTTTTAATTGTTATTTCTGCGTGAGCAAAATAAATTGTATTAGCTTTTATCACTCCGTAATAGAGTAATTTTCTTTTGTTGGGATAGTTGATAAAACTTGTGTATTTATAATATCTATCTCAGTTTAGTACATGCTTGGCCTGAAACTTTATATCTGTATTTTCATACTGTGCTAGAGTGATAGTTCTGTTACTCTTTGTTTTCACATCTATCTATTTTTAGGTTATTGTATATTAATTTTGTAATTCTCACGGAGCAAAACTAATATATTGTCACGACCCTATTTTGGGGCTGTGATCGGCGCTAGACAAGACTAAGCCTACCTAGCAAGCCTATCATATTCGCGCAAAAATTTCGGCAGAGTTTCCCCTGTACCGGAAGCAAACCAAAATTTTGTACCTGTCAGCAACAATCCAGAACCAGTCTAATAAATAACTATCACATTAATACGCATATTTAAAGTCTAAAG
The DNA here is from genome assembly GCA_029990175.1 of Petunia secreta. Lineage (NCBI taxonomy): Eukaryota > Viridiplantae > Streptophyta > Magnoliopsida > Solanales > Solanaceae > Petunia > Petunia secreta. Next base: position 61,523,982 of record JARKIP010000010.1, read on the forward strand.
GACGATCAACAACACTAAATCCACACTGTCCACGGTAATAATTAAACCACAGAGTACCTCGGTACCAACTTAAACTAAAACGACATCCCAAGGCTGACTAAGGAGCAAAACTCTAGATTCAAATGAACTAATGACTTAAATAAATAAATAAATAATGGCCCTCGCGAAGCAGATGCGGGACTTACTTGATCAATCCCCAGCTCTGTCACTAGCCTTGACTCAAAGTGTCAGCCTCAACTAGCTTATCTGTGAGTGGGGAAAGGAAGACGGATTAGTCACACAGACTAAGCGAGGACAATATCAACCATAGCGTTTTTATTCGGGACAAGCATTATATAAGAAAACATGCATAATAAATAATACCGTAATTCCATTGAAAATAGTAATTTCAACCATAATACTCGTGTCTTTACATATATAATGGAAGGTTCCTAAGCCAGAATCAAATATTACGGTCTGACACCATGAGTTTGTCACGGCCGTCTGACTATCCCGTCAGCTGGGTTCCCTTTTTAAGGGAGGGCTAGTTCTTTCCTACTAGTGGAGGAGAAATACTGTACAAGGTGCACCAGGCCTAACGATCCCGACGTTAGATAACTGCGATCTGGCTACGTTAATTCCCAAAATTATATTTACTTTTACAACACAATATCTCATATTTGTACTTTCTTTCTGACAAGATATCAAATTACAATATCTATAGCAGTCCTCAAAATAAACAAAGGTCCAAAATGAATCAATTTGTATCAACAACATCAGTACCAAAATAACAGTTGGATATAACAATATAATAGTTATACTAGCGTTTGTCCCATGCAATAAAACAGTTTAATAAAAATAGTATTGATGCAAGAAAGTGAGTTTCAAACATGCTATAGTTGATAACCAACTACGGGTAGATATTTCACTCACAGTACCCTTGTCGAACAATCCCGATTTGCTTTCAACTGACCGAGTCGCCAAGATATCAATAATCTAAAATCACGGCATAATATGTGAATATTAATTCACATAACTTTTCAGAGACTAGAAACTTAGTTTATCTACTTCTTCCTAATATTTTTTTTCTATTACTGTGTATTACTAGTTCAAGGCAAAAACGATTTATGCTAAATCTCATAGTAACTATATGTGGAGAAGTTAATGAATTGTGAATTACAGAATCATTCTTACCAATTGCCAAAGGAAGATTCTTCTATGGCTTGCCCTTTCTTCCTGCCAAAGACTTGTTGTCGTGCTTTTAATTGGTTTTTCTTAGGTTTCTTTCTGTTTTCTTTTTTTCTTTCTTTTGTTTTAGCTTTCTTTTAATTCCTTTCTTTCTTTGTTTGATAAAATTGCAAATGGGCCATTGTACTTTCACTTTGATCTCAAAATTACCCCAATATCTTCGTAATATAATAAGACCACTACATTAGTTTTATTATTATTATTATTATTATTATTATTATTATTATTATTATTATTATTATTATTATTATTATTATTATTATGGGATATTATTATTTTGGGTTATTACATTCTTCCTCCCTTAAAGAAATTCGGTCCCCGAATTTAAAATAAATACATACCCGCAGTTTCGAAAAGGTGAGGATACTTGTCTCGCATCTCCTCCTCATCTTCCCATGTTGCCTCGTTCACGGTGTGATTCTTCCATGCAACCTTCACTGTTGCAATCTCTTTTGACCGCAACTTCCTCACTTGCCTATCAACTACGGCCACAGGTTGCTCCTCATAAGTCAAGTTCTCATCTAATTGAACATTTGGTGCCTCAAGCACGTGAGAAGGGTCGGGTATGTACTTCCGCAGCATAGATACATGGAATACTGAGTGAACGGAAGACAACTCAGGAGGGAGAGCTAGACGGTATGCTACATTGCCAATTCTGTCAAGTATCTCATATGGTCCAATATACCTCGGACTCAATTTTCCCTTTTTCCCAAATCTCAAGACGCCTTTCATCGGAGAAACCCGTAAGAACACATGATCTCCTACCGAAAACTCTAACTCACGATGTCTCTTATCCGCATACGCCTTCTGCCTACTTTGAGCTGCAAGCAACCTCTGCCTTATCAATTGAACTTTGTCAAGTGTTAATTGTACCAATTCTGGACCCAAAATCTTAACTTCGCCAGTCTCGAACCAGCCAATAGGAGACCGACATCGTCTTCCATATAAAGCCTCGTATGGAGCCATCTGAATACTTGCTTGAAAGCTGTTGTTGTAAGCAAACTCAACCAATGGTAAGTACTTATCCCAGCTACCACCAAAATCAAGGACGCAAGACCTCAACATGTCTTCCAAGGTCTGTATGGTTCGCTCCGACTGCCCATCAGTCTGCGGGTGTAACGCAGTACTCAAATCCACTCGCGTTCCCAACTCTCGCTGGAATTCCTTCCAAAAATGAGAGGTGAACTGTGACCCTCTATAAGAAATAATAGACACCGGGACTCTATGAAGCTTTACTATCTCATCTATATATAACTGTGCATAACGTGCACCATTGTATGTTGTCTTGACTGGCAGGAAGTGTGCTGACTTCGTTAGTCAATCCACAATCACCCATATAGAGTCGTAGCCCTTAGGTGTCCGTGGCAACCCAGTCACGAAGTCCATAGTGATTCGCTCCCACTTCCATTCCGGAATTTCAAGTCGCTGCATCAACCCTGCAGGTCGCTGGTGCTCTGCCTTCACTTGCTGACAAGTCAGACAATGCATGACATAATCGGCCACATCCTTCTTCATACCTTCCCACCAGTATAACTGTCGAAGATCTTGATACATCTTTGTAGAACCAGGGTGAACTGAGTACTTGGAGCCATGTGCCTCCTCGAACACAGTCTGCCTTAACCCATCGACATCAGGTACACAGATGCGCTCACCAAGTCGTAATACCCCGTCAGCATCAACAGTGAATTTATTTTCCTTACCAGTACCCCTATCATCTCTGAGTTTGCACAATTTAAGATCTTGGTACTGCTTTGCCTTGATATTTTCAATCAAAGATGATTTGGCTTGCACACAAGCTAATAATGTACCTGTAGTTCCCATCTCAAAATGCACTCCACTTCCCTTCAACTCGTGGATTTCCCTCGCAATAAGCCTTCTCACTGGTGCTATGTGTGCCAAACTGCCCATAGATTTGCGACTTAACGCGTCTGCCACAACGTTAGCCTTGCCTGGGTGATACAAGATTTCACAATCATAGTGTTTTAGTAGCTCCACCCATCTTCGTTGTCGTAAGTTTAAATCCCTCTGCTGGAAGATATATTGAAGGCTTTTGTGGTCAGTATAAATTTCACATTTCTCACCATACAGATAATGACGCCAAATTTTGAGTGCGAAGATAACTGCAGCCATCTCTAGATCATGGGTAGGATAGTTTTGCTCGTGCTTCTTCAACTGTCTCGAAGCATAAGCTATAACTCGTCCATTTTGCATAGAACACACCCAAGTCCTACTCGAGAGGCATCACAATAAACTGCAAAACCTCCAGCTCCAGATGGTAGAACCAAAACTGGGGCGGTGGTCAAACATTCCTTCAGTTTTTTAAAGCTCTGCTCGCACGCGTCTGACCATTGAAATTTCACATTCTTTTGAGTCAATTTAGTCAGTGGTGCAGCTATCTTCGAGAAATCCTGCACAAAACGCCTGTAATACCCTGCAAGACCCAAGAAACTTCGTATCTCAGACGCGGTAGTCGGTCGTGCCCACTTTTGTACCGCTTCCACCTTCTTCGGATCAACCAAGATGCCTTCCTCAGATACAATGTGACCCAAGAAAACAACTCTGTCCAACCAGAACTCGCACTTCGAGAACTTAGCATATAGCTTATGTTCCTTAAGTGTCTGCAATACCATCCTCAAGTGTTGTTCATGATCTTCATTATTCTTGGAATACACGAGGATGTCATCAATGAAAACAATCACAAATTTGTCCAAATATGGCTTAAACACCCTATTCATCATATCCATGAAGGCTGCTGGTGCATTTGTCAATCCGAAAGGCATTACTAAGAATTCATAGTGCCCATATCTGGTCCTGAAAGCTGTCTTGCATATGTCTTCCCCTTTAATGCGTAACTGATGGTATCCAAATCTTAAGTCAATCTTTGAGAATCTCTTAGCACCCTGCAGTTGATCGAACAAATCATCAATACGCGGTAGTGGATACTTGTTGCGGATTGTGACTTTATTTAGTTGTCTGTAATCAATGTATAGCCTCATGGACCCATCCTTCTTCTTTACGAATAAGACTGGTGCACCCCAAGGTAAAGTGCTAGGTCTTATGAAACCCTTATCCAATAGATCTTGAAGTTGTTCCTTCAGTTCTCTCAACTCGACTGGTGCCATACGATATGGAGGTATCGATATGGGCTGTGTGCCAGGTACTAGATCAATACCAAAATCAATTTCCCTAACAGGAGGCAACCCAGGTAAGTCTTCTGGAAACACCTCTGTAAATTCATTAACTATTGGCACCGTCTCTAACTCTGGTACTACCGCCTTTGTATCTTTGACGAATGCCAAAAATCCCTGGCAACCTTTGTTCAACATACGACTTGCAGCCATAAATGATATCAAGTTGTCCGGAGTCGAACCTCGTTCACCCTGTACGACAAAGTCTGGTTCACCCGGGATGTCAAACCAGACTGTCTTAGAATGACAATCCACAGTGGCGTGACATGAAGCTAGCCAATCCATTCCCATAAGCACGTCAAAATCCACCATGTCTAACTCGATCAAGTCTGCTAACGTGTCATTCCCTTCTACACTGATTTGACAAGAGCGGTACACACGGTCCACTAATAATGATTCCCCAATGGGGGTAGCAACCACAAAAGGATCCATTAACAATTCAGGTTGTCTACCAAACCTCAAGGCAAAATTTGGGGACACGTAGGAATAAGTGGATCCAGGATCGATTAAAGCTATAGCGTCATATGAACATACTGAGAGTATACCTGTAATTTCTATGTTAGCTTTCACATACATAAAGGGACACACATGAATAAACTAATTTAAGATCAAGTAAGGTAGTAAAATCAATTAAATACATCATAAGAATACCTGTGACCACCGCATTCGATGCTTGAGCATCCTGCCTAGTAAGAGCAAATGTTCGGGATTGACCTCTACCAGCCAGTCCTGAACCTTTAGTATTAGAACCCTTGTACCCAGCGCCTCTGTCTGCTGTTCCCAAATTGTTCCTAGTATTCTGAGGTGTGGAAATTTTTGGTGCAGAATTTGCTGGTGCTGAAGCTTGACTGTATACCCCTTTCCGACGTGGGCAATCGTCCCTAAAATGCCCCATCTGACCACAACGAAAACAGGCCCCCATCTTTCCCCAACATTCACCTGAATGGTTCCTGTGACAATAATTGCAAGTAGATGCAGGGGGTTTGGCTTGCTCGAACGATGGTGTTGAATTTTTATAACTTTGCCCAGGGGCAGGTGCACTGACTGATGAGTTAACAAAAGACGTAGCCCCAGTATTTGCATTCCTGTGGTGGTTCTGCGACCCACTACCTCGGTTAGAACCAGTATTTCCTCCATAGTATCCTATAGTCTTGGTCCTCTTATTATGTGCTTGAATTGCTCTCTCTTCAATCTCTCTAGCCTCTACTTCTCTGGCAACATCCACCGCTTGAGAGTAATTGATGTCGCACTTAGTCAGGTGTGTAGCTAGTGGGTTGAATAAATACTTCTGTAAACCTCGTATGAACCTCTTAACCCGCATAGTCTCCTTTTCTACCGAGCTTGGTGCATATCGGGATAACCGAGTGAACTCTCTATCATACTCATCAACAGACATCCATGCGGTATGCCTTAATGCTTCAAATTGCATTGCAAAAGCATCCTTTTTGCTATGTGGCAGAAAACGATCCATGAATGCTTCAGAAAATTCGTCCCATGTCAAGGGAGGTGAACCAACAGGACGTCCCCTCTTAAAGGACTTAAACCAAGTCTCAGCAATATTTTCCAATTGATACGCAGCAAGCTCAGCAGATCTCGTGCTGGTACACTCAAGGGCATCCAAAGCCTTCTGAATTCCATCCAAGAAAAGTTGTGGGTCTTCTGTGTCACTAACACCTGTGAACACGGGAGGTTTCAACTTCAGAAACTTTGGAAGAATGTTACCGAAAGTATCCCCTCCATGCAGTGCGTTAACCCCAGGTTGTGCTTGAACTTTTTCCACCAAGCTTTCAAAAGCTTTATGCAACAACGTAGCTACCATATCAGCAACGTTAGCGGCAACTTACGGCTGTGGGGGTGGTAGTGGTGTCTCACTCTCAGCGGCGGTGTAGGTATCCTGTATATTTGGTGCATCACGGCCTCTTCTCCTATGTTCTTCACCTAAGTTCAGTGGAGCACGAATAGTTTCCTCTGATTCAGCTCGTACCTCGTCCCTGTTTTTTGCATTGTTCCCAGCTCTGGCCCCACGTTTTGCCATCTATAATCATAACGAACGTATTAGTATTCTTACTTGGCTCTAAACCGTATACAAACAAAGTTAAGATAGTGAAAGAAAATGAAACAGACACATCCTATCCGATCATTGCAGAATCCCGATTGTGCATATGGTGCACAACATATACACAATTAAGCCTCTGCTATAACCGGTGCTCCTTAGTCATACCCTAAACCTAGAGCTCTGATACCACTTTGTCACGACCCTATTTAGGGCACTGATCGGCGCTAGACAAGACTAAGCCTACATAGCAAGCCTATCATATTCGCGCAGAAATTTCGGCAGAGTTTCCCCTGTACCGGAAGCAAACCAAAATTTTGTACCTGTCAGCAACCAGCCAGAACCAGTCTAATAAATAACTATCACATTAATACGCATATTTAAAGTCTAAAGGACGATCAACAACACTAAATCCACACTGTCCACGGTAATAATTAAACCACAGAGTACCTCGGTACCAACTTAAACCAAAACGACATCCCAAGGCTGACTAAGGAGCAAAACTCTAGATTCAAATGAACTAATGACTTAAATAAATAAATGAATAAATAATGGCCCTCGCGAAGCAGATGCGGGACTTACTGGATCAATCCTCAGCTCTGTCACTCGCCTTGACTCAAAGTGTCAGCCTCAACTAGCTTATCTGTGAGTAGGGAAAAGAAGAGGGTTAGTCACACAGACTAAGCGAGGACAATATCAACCATAGCGTTTTTATTCGGGACAAGCATTATATAAGAAAACATGCATAATAAATAATACCGTAATTCCATTGAAAATAGTAATTTCAACCATAATACTCGTGTCTTTATATATATAATGGAAGGTTCCTGAGCCAGAATCAAATATTACGGTCTGACACCATGAGTTTGTCACGGCCGTCTGACTATCCCGTCAGCTGGGTTCCCTTTTTAAGGGAGGACTAGTTCTTTCCTACTAGTGGAGGAGAAATACTGTACAAGGTGCACCAGGCCTAACGATCCCGACGTTAGATAACGGCGATCTGGCTAAGTTAATTCCCAAAATAACATTTACTTTTACAACACAATATCTCATATTTTTACTTTCTTTCTGACAAGATATCAAATTACAATATCTATAGCAGTCCTCAAAATAAACAAAGGTTCAAAATGAATCAATTTGTATCAACAACTTCAGTACCAAAATAACAGTTGGATATAACAATATAATAGTTATACTAGAGTTTGTCCCATGCAATAAAACAGTTTAATAAAAATAGTATTGATGCAAGAAAGTGAGTTTCAAACATGCTATAGTTGAAAACCAACTACGGGTAGATATTTCACTCACGGTACTCTTGTCGAACAATTCCGATTTGCTTTCAACTGACCGAGTCGCCAAGATATCAATAATCTAAAATCACGACATAATATGTGAATATTAATTCTCGTAACTTTTCAGAGACTAGAAACTTAGTTTATCTACTTCTTCCTAATTTTTTTTTTTTTCTATTACTGTGTATTACTAGTTCAAGGCAAAAACGATTTATGCTAAATCTCATAGTAACTATATTTGGAGAAGTTAATGAATTGTGAATTACAGAATCATTCTTACCAATTGCCAAAGGAAGATTCTTCTATGGCTTTCCCTTTCTTCCTGCCAAAGACTTGTTGCCGTGCCTTTAATTGGCTTTTCTTAGGTTTCTTTCTGTTTTCTTTTTTTCTTTCTTTTGTTTTAGCTTTCTTTTAATTCCTTTCTTTCTTTGTTTGGTAAAATTGTAAATGGGCCATTGTACTTTCACTTTGATCTCAAAATTACCTCAATATCTTCGTAATATAATAAGACCACTACATTAGTTTTATTATTATTATTATGGGATATTATTATTATTATTATTATTATTATTATTATTATTATTATTATTATTATTATTATTATTATTATTATTTTGGGTTATTACATATATGATAACTGATGAATAAAATAGTAGAGTGAAAATGGAACCTATAGTAACCTATAATTCCAAGTCAGTAATCTTGTTTTTCTTAGTTTTAATTCTCACAGAGAAATTGTTGTAAGCAAGATTGTTGGTTTTAGTTAAAATATTCTCACGAAATTTTTGCTACCTTTTAGCACAATTTAGGAAAGGATATTATTTCAGTTTAACTGTCACAAAATCATAAATCAATTAATATACATAATCTCACGGAGTGTTTTTAATTGTTATTTCTGCATGAGCAAAATAAATTGTATTAGCAATAAGGAATTTTTCTTTAGAGAAGTACATGTTGAAACTGAGATTGTATTATAAATATTACGAAGTGAATTCAATGACTTCCCAACTCTTTTCAAATTTAAAATCTTTCGAAAGTTCTTTGTTTTAGTTAAAGTTAATTAAAAGTTCAAAAAAAACTCACCTTTCATCAATTTGATTCTCTCAAATAGTAGTGGAAAATTAAAAGTTTGTAGCATAGATTTACCCAATCTCTATGGGACGATATCTTAAACTATATTATAATTTGACTTAGCATGAGCATTAATTCCTACACACTTTGGCCTCGTCACCCACTTCAAAGTTCTACTCCTTCTGGAGAGGAAAAGCTGTAGATAAGAGTATGGACAACGCATAGAAGAAGATCTTGCAAGAGTTCATGTTTCAACAATAGTTTGTGAAAAAAAATAGGATGACACCGCACTTACAGCACTCTCATGTCGTAGAAATGAAGAGCATCGTATAGTTCCAGGAGCGGAACGAGTCATGCGGAGCCCATATTCAGTTCAAGGAAACTCTGGTATAGGGGGACTTGGTCCCATATCAGGAGGTTTGGAGCGAGAGTTGCCTAATATAGAGCTGAGAGCTCATCTTCAAACCCAATCTTAGAATCCATCCTACAAGGCCCTTCGTGTTAAGGTCAAAAACCAGCTAAAGAAAGGTTTGTTGAAGGACTTGCTTAGTGACAAAGGCAAACAGAATTATGAGAAAAACCTAAGTAATCAAGCAACCTCCCAGGGCCTCGTCCTCTAAAAGAACCATCAATGTGATCTCAGGAGGATCTGAGGTAAACGAGATCAACTTTACAAAAGTCAAGCGATAAGCTAAAGTTGCCATAGGACATAGTGGGAAAAGCCATTAACTTTCGAAGAGGGAAATCATATTCAGCGACTCGGACGCACTGGAACTGATGACCCCGCATCACGATGCTTTAGTGATAAGGATGTGCATTCATAATGCAGACGTCAAGAGAGTTTTGGTAGATGCTGAGAGTTCAGTGAATATATCCAAGCCCAAGTGGTAGAAGAGATGCAGCTTGCAAGCTACGTCATCCCCAGATTAGTAGTTCTGATCGGTTTTAATAATTCTAGTGAAAACTCCTTGGTGAGATAACTCTATATGCATATGTTGAGGGTTTTCCCCAAAAAAAAAAAATATTTTAAGGTACTAACTACTGATATGGCATATAATGTCATCCTCGAAAGACCATCGATCCATTCAATGAAAGCAATACCCTCGACTTCCAATTAGGTGATCAAATTCCCCACACGTTGGGGGATCTAAGAAGTCAGAGAAAGTTTATAGTCTACTAATGTTGACACAATTAGCTACTCCCTCCGTTTCAATTTATGTGACAGCATTTCCTTATTAGTCTGTTCCAAAAAGAATGGCAGCATTCTAAATTTGGTAAGAATTTAACTTCAAAATTACAGTTTTGCCATTACTGAAATGATTTACAACCACACAAACATCTATGTCTTATTTTAGACCACAAGTTTCAAAAGGCTTCCTTTATTTCTTATACTTCGTGCCAAATCAAACTTCAACACATAAAGTGGAATGGAGGGAGTACTGACTAAATGCGTTTATGAATGTTACTCATTTCTTTTGTTTTGGATGAAAAATGTTAGCGGGCATGCCATATCAATCAGTTAAAACAACAGTAAAGGGCATTCCATTCAGACAAAGATATAATTTGCATGGCTCCACCAGCGTGACGGACAAAAAGAAAAAGCTGGAAAGTTAAGGGGGAAAAAACTATAGAACAATCATTACTTATACCTAAATCAATGGTATTATTAAAGATTGACCTGAAAATTTTATAAATATATGAAGTACCAAGATTTTTAAAGGATAATAGTGGTTAATTTGAGTTGGCTCCTCATCGGTATATACTTACTTTGTTTTAGTTTATGTAACACTTTCTTTTTTGTCACTTCCAAAAGAATGACACTTGTTAATTATGAAATAATTAGCTTTTTAATTTATATTTTACCCTTAACTAAAAAAATTTATAACTACAAAAATGATATATGACATATTTAAGACTACAAGTTTCAGACTTTTTATATATATCCACACAAATATTATAGTATTTTTAGGCAATAAATTTCTAAAGTAAATATTTCTTTCTTAACTCTGAGTTGATTCAAATGGTCACATAAAGTAAACCCAATAGAATACTTTGCAACTAGATAAAATCTATTTTATCGACATTTTTTAAACTAGAAGCAACAACAAAAAAGTTATGCGAACACAAGCTAATTTCAAGCATACAATTGATTCTGAAACGATTACTCTTGTATAATGAAAATAAAGGTGGTAAATGATTTATATGTTCTTTGATGTGGAAATGAAAAGTCCTAAAAACTCCCTACCCACATATAGGATAATTAAAATTTAAACATAGGATGTCTCGCTTTGGTCCATCCAGTTACTACTGAATTAAATTTGCGATCTCTTCTTTAAGGTTGATCTTTTTCTTTGTTTACAGTCACTGTACTTGTACAGCTGTTAATATTGGTAGAGCAAATAATTCAAGTAAAACGATATGCTCCACATCCAACTTCTCCTTTTATTGGTTTTTTGTCTTGTAAACAAAATTTTATTGCACTGTAGGATCATACAAGGGAAAAGAGGTACTAAGAGTTGAAATCCACGTCAATATGAGAAACTCCAACCGATTTCACTCGACTGTAAGTTTTGGTAGTAACTTATAAGCTTACATTTGCTTTTAGAATAATGAGTCTTCTTCTTCTTCTTCTTTTGGTTTTTGGATCAATATTTAATTTGTGCATGTTACCCATGCGTCCATGTTAATATTCTCTATCCAAAATTAACCTCAGATAAGACGAGCAAGAGGGAAGACTTCAAAACTGATAACTTTGACGATGCTATAATTTGAGACCAAAGAAGAAAAACTCTTTCACTTGAAATTGTCTTCTTCTTATATATGAGCAAACGGGGGACTGCAACTAATTAGTTGCTAGCTGCCTAGTTTAGTAAAAATTTACTAGATAGATGTGAGATCTTCGAGGTCTTGCTTGCACTCAAATGTCCAACATATCATTTCACAGAATCACATAGCGCTTTTGTCCTTTAAACATATTCAAGTAATAAAAATTTATATTACAAGACATGTCATATACTAATTGATTTATAATTCTCAAGCAATTTTCTCACATTGATCTATACCATGTTTAACGGATTGACCGATCTCTCTCCTCCAATACCACACACACCTCTTTCATTTTTCTTTTTTCATTTTAGGTGTTGTGGTAAATACTTAAAAACTTTTGACTAAGCTTACCCTTACAAAGTATAAATTCTCAGTTTCTCATGTTCTCTTAGTTCCCTTATTTTTGAAAATGTACTGAACTGCATATAATCCTAGTCATGAACCGCTGGAATGTTAATTCAAAACGTTGGACATGATACTATCTTCGAGTGCACCTAATTAATTAATCAGCACTTAGATGCTATCATGAGTAAGCAAAGGTATAAGGATCGATCCAGAATAACCACTCCAAAAATCTGAATTTTTTTCTTTTTACATAATTAACTGCAGAGTAGAAAAATTTAATAACTACATATAATACAATTCATTATTTGAGAAAAATTTAATGATTACATATAATACTAGTCATTAACTTTTTCTCAAATAATGAATTGTAACCACTCCAATGTATAGTCTTAATTTTAAGACTTTTGGAGACTCTAAAATCTGAACTTGTTCAATAGCAGAGTGGGGGTTAGAGGTTTAGGTAATAATGGAAGGATTTAAGTTATACACACTAATGTGCAAAACAATTAATGTGCCATCATAATTTTACATGTTATAGCAAATTATTTAATTAGATGTTACCGATAATTGCTTAATAAATTAAAATGCAACTACTTTTAAGTAGTTTGGTGGGTAATATTCGTTTAGATTAGCAGAATGTAACTTTAATCAATTTGTGAAGGGCTGAAATGTCAAGATTCACAAGCTATTATGTTTAAAAATCTCTCTGTGAAGTTGGATAGTGTATTGGAGTATATGTTTGAGGCCTACTGCGCATGCTCGTGTTCATAAAGTCTGAATGTGATTCATTGACTAGGAGCAGTGGTAGAATATGACTTGATTTATATAATTTACTTTTGCTCTACTCAAGCAAAAAAGATTAACTGAAAAAACTTGATCCTATACGATATGTTTATAGTTAATTAATTTGATAAATGCATAGTATTTGTTTTAATAGTTATTCTTAGTTCAATTTCATCGTTTATCTATTAGTGTAAATATCAAGTACGTACGAATAAATTTAAAGAACAATTGACACTTTGGTGGTTGTGGAAATTGTTATACCATATCCATTGAGTTCAAAGTTTTAAAGGAAGTAGGAGTTGGATAATACTCGAACGGGAACACTTGGGGCCCTCCCATCAAAATTTGTTTTAAGTATGACGTGAATGCAAGGAGGCTGAAGGGTAATCATGATCATGTTAAATTATAGAAAGTGGCCATCGTCATTCTTTTTAATTGGGTTTTCCTTGATTGAGCTTCCTTCTTTTCCCATCTTTTGTTCTTTGTTTTCTATAATACTGTCAAGCCAAAGTTCGCGACTTATTCTCTTTCATTCTTAGCCTTTCTAAAGCTCTAACAACAGCATACCCAATATATTCTATAAATGGGATCCGAGGAGGGTGAGATGTACGCAGACCTTACCTCCACCAAAATGGAGAAGTTGTTTCTAATAGACCTTCGACTAAAGAAAGACATTTAAGAAAATATGTTTGAAGAGAGAGAAAAAAAATAATATGACAATACCATTGTAAAGGAAACATTGATATAAAAATTATATATAACCAATGAAACAACAAACACCAAACACCAAACACCAACATCTATAAATACGAAAAATAAGATAAAAATAGTATGCATTCAAGTTTAAGTCCCGCTAATATAACAGAAATCGATCAACTACTATCTAGTCGTCTACCAAAATCCTCGACCTCCTTGTTTTCTTATCTAGGGACATGTTCTGTTGATCTGAAGATGACTCATGTCTCGTCCCAATTATATTCTTCTTCGGTCTACCTCTTCCTCTCCGAAGACCAAGCACTATCAACCCCTCGTACCTCCTCACTTGTGCACCTGTGATCCTTCTCTTCATATGTCCAGACCTTCGCAACTCGTTTCTCGCATCTTGTCCACCGCCGATGCCACTCCTACCTTGTCACGGTGACCTCATTCTTAATCTTATCCTAGTATGCCCACATATCCATCTAAGCATTCTCATCTCTGCTACGCTCATCTTTTGAGTGTGTGAGTTCTCCACTGGCCAACACTCTGCTCCATACAACATAGCTTGTCTAACAACCACTGTATAGAACTTACCTTTAAGTCTAGTGGCACGCTCTTATCGTATAGGACACCGGAGACAAGCCTCCACTTCGTCCACCCCACACCTATACGATGTGTGACATCATCGTCAATTTCTCCATTACATTTGAGAATTGAGCCAAGATACTTGAAGCTTCCTTTCTTGGGGATAGCTTGTGTATCAAGCATCACTTCCACATCTGGCTCATGTGATGTATCGCTAAACTTACACTCCATGTACTATGTTTTTGTTCTGCTAAGCCTGAAACCTTTAGACTCTAGAGTCTGCCTCAAAACCTCTAGCTTATCATTAACTCCGCCGTGTTTCATCAATCAAGACTATGTCATCTGCAAATAACATACGCCATGGTATCTCCCCTTGAATACTCCGTGTTAGTTCATTCATCACTAGAGCAAATAAGAAAGGGCTAAGCGCTGATCCCTGATGTAACCTTATCTCAACTAGAAAATGCTCTGAGTCTCCGCGAACTTTTTGCAATCGGGTCTTGGCTCCATCATACATGTCCTTAATCGCATAGATATAAGCCACATATATACCCTTATACTCCAGGCAACTCCATAAAACCTCTATTGGGACTTTATCGTAAGCTTTCTCCAGATCAATGAACACCATATGCAAGTCCCTTTTCTAAAGCTCTAACATTTTCGTTGTAGTTTATTTGAGATCCGGCATAAGGAACTCATGCTCTAATCTATCTGGTCCATAGTGCCAGCATGTCTAGTAAAAATGATTTAATTATACCAGTATAGCACTCAGTTTTTAGAAAAATAAGTATCCAACAGTACTATTGTTAGCTTGAATAAGCTTGGAAGTTTTGACTGATGACGAAGGAACAGATCCAAGGACCTGTTCCTTTGGATCACTGCGGCTGAATAAATAATTATGCAAAATCAATTAAGCGGTAAAATTAATTATTATCCTATTGTATAATATTTATCTTGATAATTATGCAGAGTTGTACGTGATAAGAAAAGATTGCATAAGATTGGGATAAGGCTTGAAGATAAGCAAGGAGTTCAATTAGGACTCAAACTCTTGGAGGCTTTGGAGTTCTAATTGCTCAAGACTCCTCAGATTTCAAAGCTATAAGAAGAGGAGCATTTCAGCTGTTGAAGATACGCACAAATACAGAGAAAAAAGAGCTATAGCATTATTGAGTCGAAAATGTATTTGTGTAGTCATTAAGCTACAGGGAACTAAGTGAAGAACCTGTTCTTTGGATTGAGTCTTGTCAAAGTTCAGCCTTAGTTCATCTGTAGCAGAGTATATCAAATTGTACTATTTGCTTTCATAGAAGCTCTGTAAGAGTACGCGTCATTCAAGTCTTGTTACTTGGAGGAACTTCACTGATTGTGAAAGGGGTCACTATAGGATTAGAGTTAGTCCTAGGTTAGTAAGAGAGAAGTCTTGTAACCGAGTGAGTCTTTCAAATAGTGAAGTTGAAATCCTACTTGAAAGAGTAGGTCATGGTTTTTTTATCCCTAGCCAAAGGGGTTTTTTCACGCTAATATTGGGTGTTCATTTGCTTAAGTTTTAATCCCGCATATAATATAGTAAAGGAACACATTTAAGGAACTGGTCCTCAAAACAGTAAAGTGGTGTATCTTGGAAAATAACAACTATCCGGTGGATGATATCCCTCCACCCTTAATTAGAGAACTCAAAATTAAATACGAATGGATAAACTATGGTTGAATGCACTTTCCCTTTAGTGAAATCTAAGAAGTGTGAATTCAAATTAATCGATAATAAATTTCGAATATTGTACGAATAAAGCAAAAATTCATCACAAATATTGTATGCAATGTTAAAGTATATTTGATAGTGTAAAAAAATTATCTCATTGATATTAGAGTTAACAAGTAGAGAAAGTAAGTTAAGGAAATGTTATACTAACAAGCAAAAATGACTGAAGGTGTAAAAACCACTTGCAAGGTGAGTCTCTATAAGTTGAAGCGTTATTTATATACTAACTATGAAAAACATGACCCACAAGAAAGGCCAATTGCTTTAGACAAGTGCAATCTATGATTTGAAAACAAAAGGTTTGACAAAAGATGGCCAAAAAACTCGACCAACAGCAAAATCTCCTACTGATCAGTCTTTGTCCCCTTCTTTTACTTGTCTTCTTTAATAATCTTCATATTCTTGTATCCTATTTCTCTAAATTCAAATCTTTTCCCTGGCAAACCTTCAGCAATAATATGGCCACGGACAAGCACCACCAGCAGCTGCCTCTGGCCAAGTGTTCACGGCAGCGATATAATAACGAATGGTTTGTTCTTTTGCATCTTTTTGTCCCTTCCTTTTTCAGCTTTGTTTTATCCCTTTTTTGCGCACTTATCTGGTACCTCGTACCGATGTTCTATAGTTCAGATGTTTATATATACTTGGTTATTTTTGTCTCAATGGAACTGTTATGGTTTAGTCTTCATGGGGCAGAGGGTGGAAGTCTACAAGAGAGAGCTGGCTGTCTCATTAACTTACTAGCTAGTACGCAAGGACACAAAATTTTGTATTTTAAATCGTTTTTAAATGAAATTTAACTTATATATACCGAACTGAATTTTTGTTACAATATACTCACTCTATTTTGTAGTTTACGAATCCGTTTTTGTTACCATATATAAAAGTTATCTGTACAAAATAGTGTAAAAGATTTACATTGGGAGTGTATATTACACTATTAGAAACATGCAAATGTCTGACTGACGGTGTTCCAAACGTTGGAAATGGTTTTCGCGAGTAAATTGCCGACGGATTCCATAGAACAGTGGCGTGCTTCTAGTGGTGTTAGTAAACTAGCTTGGGTTATAGAAGCCTTCATATTTTGTCTTACTTTTACCTGATTTTCTAAAACACTTCTCCGTATAAAGACTTTTTTACTATTACTGTGGTTTAATAATCTTTTATATCGGCTACCAATTTATATTCCTTCCGGTTCATCTTAAGTGTTTTATTAGTTTGTGGCGCACACATATAAAACGTAATTATATTATAATTAAAGGGATCATTTAATTATGTTACCCTTTATAGTTACCTTTTGGAAAGTTGTTCACAAATATTATAGCAAAAGTAAGTCAGGAAAAGAATAATGTTTGGTTGATTTTTTAAAATAATAGCTATTTGAACTATTATTTGTGTTTAGTGCTCTGTGCTATGTACTATCCCCATTACCTTTTCTTTCTCTAAATTTAGCTATTCATATTTTGGTCGATGAGAGAGATTTCCAGCTATGACCACTATGTGTCCCATTTAGTTGTTATACTATATATATACTTGGATCAAAATGTTGGTCATTTTAGAAAAGTGTGAAAATTATTTACACTCCTTAACTTTGTTTTTAAAAATCAAACTCCCCTCAACTATGAACAATAACATTCTCCCCTTTTTTTCTCAAATAATTTTTTAAAATACCTACTTTACCCTCTAGATTCTCAAACTTTATCTTTTTTCTTCTTTAATATAATGATAATTTCTAATAATATATTATAAATTTATCCATAAAATGAATAAATATTATTTTCAAAATAAAAAAGAGTATTCATAATCAGACATATAGGTAATAAAATAAATAAACTGAAGTTACAAAGTTAGATTAAAAATAATTTACTTATATCTATAATTTTTAATAGAAAACAAAATTTCAAAATTAATTTATCACACAATTAAAATAAAATGAAGTGAACTTCAAAATCATATACCAGTGGATGTAATAATAAAAATAAATAGCAGTAGGTTTTACAACAAATTCAAAATAACTTATATTTATATGTAAATGAAATTTAAGTTATAATTTTATTTCTAATAATTAAAACCTAAAAATTCATATACAAAATAGAGAATAAGATAAAAAGTGAAATTTAAATAAATACACACACAGAGAGACAAAGGGAGAGATTATGTATATAGTTATAGATTTAGTGCACCTTATCCTAAAATAACAATCATAAAATGGTATTATATTTTATAATAATTTCATAAAAAGATTATACTATTTATAATATTAGTAAACCTAAATTACTATAATAAGATATAATATTATTTAAATTTTAGATATAATATTTTGGTTAAAAAATTATGTAATAATATAAAAAATCACATAATTGGTGATGAAAATTATAAGGGCAAAATAGATATTGTATAGGATGAAGGGGGGAGAATGATTATTATTCATAGTTGAGGGGGGAGTTTGTTTTTTAGAGCAAAGTTAGGGGGTGTAAATGATTTTCACCCTTTTAGAAAATCAAAATGAAATTTATCATTTGTTTTCTATTATAACCTAAGTATTAACTGTTCTTGAAGAATACAAACACCTCAACTAAAAACTCATTCTATAAAATACCAAAAGGATTAATAGCCTGTTTGGCCAAGCTTCTGAATAGCAAAAGTATTTTTATTTCTTGAAAAAAAGTACTTTTGGAGAAAATTTAGGTGTTTGGCCAAAATCTAAAAGTGTTTTTGAGAAGAAGCATAAGCCGTTTTTTCTGCGGTTGGAAAGAAGTTACAAATATCAGCTTCTAGGAAGAAGCAGAAGCAATTTATTATTAATTTTTTGAAACTAAAATATCCTTATCAAAATTTTTTATTTACCATACTATTTCTAATTATTTTAACTAATTTATCTCTCAAATTTAATAGAACTTTATTCTCTTTTTCCCTTTTTTTGGTTTAACTTTATTCATATTGACTTAGAAACCTTAATATATATATATATATATATATATATATATATATATATATATATATATATATATATATATATATATATATATTTCTTATTTTTTATTTTAACTAATTGAAAATAAAAAATCAGATTAAGTCTTTCATAAAACATATTTTAATCTTTTTTTTTTTTTTGCATTTAGGTAATATTACTCATAGCATTTAGGTAATATTACTCATAAACAACAACAATAACATAACCAGTGTATTCCCACAAGTGGGGACATGGGAGGGTGAGATGTATGCAGACCTTACCCCCACCAAGGTGGAGAGGTTGTTTCCGATAGACCCTCGC
Source organism: Petunia secreta (assembly GCA_029990175.1). NCBI lineage: Eukaryota > Viridiplantae > Streptophyta > Magnoliopsida > Solanales > Solanaceae > Petunia > Petunia secreta. The sequence continues at coordinate 61,543,087 of JARKIP010000010.1, forward strand.
ACTACTAGAATTCACGCGTTTGCCGAGGGAGATCGGCGAGGGAGTTCTCTCTCCAAACGCGCGATGGAGAGGGAAGTCCCTAGCAACACGCGCCTCGAAATTCGGCTCGTCGTTGAGCAATTTTGGCGAGGAAAAGGCTTTGCCAACTGTTGTGTAGACCCATTTTTATATATTGTGTTAGTTTTACTCTGCTAAGGATGTCCCTGGCCAAAACAATGAGAGAGAAATATTTTTAGTACACTTTGGCTAGGAAATTCTCTTTCCAAGTACAAAGTTATATTTTTCTACATACTGTTGGCTAGGGAATTCCCTCTCTAAGTATAAAGATTATATATTTTTAATTCACTTTGGCTAGGGAATTCCCTCTCCAAGTAGTTACACTTGGCTAGGGAGTTCCCTTGCCAAGCGTAGTATACCTGAAACACAAAAATCAGTAACACGATACAAAGCAGCACAGCAACAACAACAGCATAACAAAGCAATTACAGCAGCACCAAAACACCAAAACGATTCACAGCATAAATAGCACAGAATTACACAACACTACCATGACAGTGTCACCACAACCTGTCTAACATACTAATAAAGCTATATCCGGACAATTAAACAAGTGTACACACTTGTTTCGTGTCAACTAACACAAACAAATAAAATACTAAAATAATTCTTAATTTGACACAAAAATAACAAACTACCGAGAATCATTAATAGTGGTATGGAAGAAATATGTCTAACATATTTTGTTTTGATTTATTTTTTTCTTCAACTTCTTCATCCAAGTCCAATTCCGGCAAATCAACATTTTCATCCAAGTCCAACTCCAGCAAATCAACATCTTCATCCAAGTCCGATTCGGGCAAATCAACATAGTGAGGAAGAAAAATACATATCATTGTGTCCGGAACTTTTTGTTTTTATTTCTTTCCTTTTTCAACTTCTTCATCCAAATCCAATTCCGGTAAATCAACATCATCATCCAAGTCCAATTCCGGTACCATATCAATTGAATCTTCAATCGTATCTTGAACGATTTCAATTGAGTCTTCGATTGACTCTAGAGCAATATCAATTGAATCTTTGAGGTTGATATCCATGATAGATTTTGACGGAGGGGCTGCAAATTTTGAAAAAAAATTAAACCCGTTTATGTTTAAATTTTACCGAGAAAAAGTGAAAAAAGACGGAAAAAACTTACCAAATGAATTACTTTTGTATTACTAACTAATTTGTTCTCTAAGATTATCATTTAGTAATTAATAACACTTCTTAAGAATCAAATGAAATAGAATCAAAGAATAAAAATAAATTTATTAAATTCAATCAATTATATGAGAATAATTAAGATATTTTCTAATTACAATAATTTCCTAATTATATTTCTCTCTCAAATCAAAGTAAGGCTAAACAATTCCTAAGCATTATACAATAAAATTTCATGATTATATATTAAACCTAATTTATTTGAGGGATAATAATAATAAAAATCATAAGGTATAAGAGAAAGTTTAATGGAGATGGTTATCTTAACGGGGAGAACCTTGCGATGGGTTGCCGGAGAAATAAAAATGGAGTCGCCGGAGTAAGTGGCGTCGACGGTGTAGCAGTGAAGGAGACGGATGAGGCAGTGAGGGAGAAAGTTTTTTTTTTTTTTGGTGTGGAGTGTGCGATTGTTTTGTGGCTTACACTGAAGGAGTATAAGTTTTTATTTCTTGAATGGCTAAGGAAGTCCCTCGCCAAACGTCTGACAGATCTGCAACGTTTGATTGGCGAGGGAATTCCCAAGCCAATAAAAAATAGAATATTTATTGTTTTTGCTTGGCGAGGGAACTCCCAAGCTGTTTTTTATTTTATTTTTTTAAAATTTTGGCGAAGGAATTCCCAAGCCGTGTAGGAGAGGGAAATTTTAAATTTTTTGGATGGGCAAGAAACTTTCCAAGCCAATGTCGATTTTTTTTTTTTTTTTTTTTTTTTTTTTTATACTTTTGGCGAGAGAAAGCACTTGTTTGACGAGGGAAATCCTTATCCATTTTTTGGCTTGGGAATTCCCTCGCCAAACGCTCCCTCGGAATTGGCCCAGTTTCTAGTAGTGTCGGCTCAAGAAATAATATTACTCATAAAATCAATCTCAATTCTGTCCTTTTTCGTAATTTGACACTTAAAAGCACTTCTTATAAAGATTATCCAAACACAATTTGTTTAAAAAAACACTTCTCAAATGAGTTGGCCAAATACAAACTGTTTAATATTCAAAAGCACTTATTTGAAAAGTACTTTTGATAAAAATACTTTTTAAAATAAGCAGTTTTTGACAGCTTGATCAAACGGGCTCTAAATTTATTTATGATTTCTTATGAAATGTGTAAGAGCATGATAACTAAAAAGGACGGGAGGGAGTATGTTTGCATGTATCACAAAAGTGTTAGTGTTTTTGCTAATTGGCTATTTATCTGATAGGGTATTTCGAGATGTTCCCAGTGATATAACAATAGAAGTGGATGGTGGCATGTTTTCATTGCACAAGGTGAGGCTCTCATTTTCTGTTATCTTAGCACAATTGCTCATTGTACGCTTTATTTGCAGATATTCACTTTTGCACCACTAGTGATTGAAGTATATAGACAGAAGAACTTTTCCGAATATTGCAAGAACGCTAGACCTAGGATTCAAATCTGCGACTTAATATAATTTTTGAACCATATTTGCCGCTACACTAAAAGTTTCAGTTATGTCAAGAAGATTTAACAACTTATACATTCAATTGAACCTCGATGTAGCTCTACCCCTAAAGTAAATACGGACTGTAGTCTCATGTTAAGAGTCCAAGCCTATTTGGAAAAGTGAAAAAGCTAATAGTCGTAATTCTAATTTTTATCACACGTTCCGAAATGGAAATTGATCTACTATGATATGAGTTCAAGTGCAAGGTTCTAAAAATGAAGGAAAGCAATGGAAAAAGAAACAACAATCAAAGCATAGAAGTCGGTTAGTTCTATAAAATTATCAATCCAACCCCTACAGACCGTGGTGAGTGAGGTGTCGTGATCTGGTGCTAGAAATTTAACCCTCTGATCATTTGTATTTTCTGAGCTATTCACACATGGTTCTATTTGTTTAATGTGACAGCAAATACAATAGTTTTGCGACTTTACTGATATAGTGGGTAAAGTTCATGACTGTAGAATGTTTGAGAATGTTTTATCTTCATGCCTATGAGAAAGTTAAGAGGAAATTCCTGAACATAGGAGAATCTTGATGCAGTTTCCCCTTGTTTCAAGAAGTGGGCGCATCCGGAAGCTGGTAGCAGAGCACAGGGATTCCGATCTATCAAGAATTGAGCTGGTTAGTCTACCAGGTGGAGCTGAATCTTTTGAGCTAGCTGCCAAATTCTGTTATGGTGTCAACTTTGAGATCACAGCTGCAAATGTTGCTCAGCTTTGTTGCATATCTGATTATCTTGAGATGTCAGAAGACTATTCAAAGAAAAATCTTGGTTCCAGAGCTGAAGAATATCTTGACAGTGTTGTTTGCAAGCACCTTGAAATGTGTGTTGAAGTCTTGAGACAATGTGAAAACTTGCTTCCCCTAGCTGATGAGTTAAAAATAGTCAGCAGATGCGTTGATGCTATAGCTTCCAAAGCTTGTGTTGAGCAAATTGCTTCAAGTTTTTCGCGCTTGGAATATAGTAGCTCTGGGAGATTACATATGAGTAGACAAGCCAAGTGTGAAGGAGATTGGTGGATAGAGGATCTTTCTGTTCTTCGTATCGACTTGTATCAACGAGTAATAACAGCGACGAAATGTCGTGGGGTTAGGCCTGAGAGTGTTGCAGCATCACTAGTGAATTATGCACAAAAAGAGTTGACACTAAAGTCCATTTCTGGTTCAAATGGACAAGAAAAACTTGTGGTTGAAACAATTGTGAGCCTAATGCCTGTCGAAAAATTTGTTGTTCCATTGACCTTTCTTTTTGGATTGTTGAGAAGTGCTGTGATGCTAGATTGCACAGTTGCGTGTAGACTTGATCTCGAGAGGCGGATAGGATCTCAATTAGATATAGCTACTCTGGATGATATTCTAATTCCTTCGTTTCGCCATGCTGGTGATACATTATTTGATGTTGACACAGTGCATAGAATCTTGGTTAATTTTTATCAGCACGAGGATAGTGATGGAGATATGGAGGATGTCTCAGCTTTTGAATCCGATAGCCCTACTACACCATCACAAACTGCATTATTCAAAGTATCAAAGTTGGTGGATAGTTACCTGGCTGAAATTGCACCAGATGCAAATCTAAAGCTGAACAAGTTTGTTGCTATTGCAGAAACTCTACCAGCACATGCACGTACTGTCCATGATGGACTTTATCGAGCAATCGATGTTTACCTCAAAGTATGTATTACCAACTTATTTGAAATAATTTCCAAAAGTCTTGCTGGATTGACTGGAAGTCCTTCAAATTTTCATAATAGAGATATCCATGGTCTTTATCTCTTAGCAAACTATACTGTTGGCTCAAGTGAACTACAGTTCTAGAATAAAATGTTGACACTTCTTAAACCACTTGAAATAAAATACTTTATGGAAAATTTTAAAGGGGAAGTCAAATTTGATCATTAATACTTTAGCTTTCATTTTGTTCATTTATTAAATTGTTTTTAAGCTGGTAAAGCTTCTATTCTGAATTCTTATTCAACCAGATAGTTGATTTAACTAACCATAAGATTGTCCATGAATGCACATTTCCAGGCTCATCAGGCCTTATCGGATCCAGACAAGAGGAGACTATGCAAGTTAATTGATTTTCAAAAGCTCTCACAAGAAGCTGGTGCACATGCTGCACAAAATGAGCGCCTCCCACTCCAATCGATTGTCCAGGTTCTTTATTTCGAACAACTAAGGCTTAGAAACGCCTTATTGTGTTCCTATCCTGATGATGACATTAAGCCAATGCACCAATCTTGGAGGATAAATAGTGGTGCTCTTAGTGCTGCAATGTCTCCAAAGGATAATTATGCTTCGTTGAGACGGGAAAACAGGGAGCTAAAACTTGAACTAGCGCGGATGAGGATGAGATTAAATGACTTGGAAAAAGACCATGTTTCTATGAAAAGAAATATGCAGAAATCTGGCTCTAGACGTTTTATGAAATCTTTCTCAAAAAAGATTGGCAAGTTCAATATTTTTGGACATAGTTCTTCCAGGGAATCTAATTCTCCCTCGAGGCAGTTGGAAAGGATTGATTCTAACCTAACTGAAAGAATGTGACAGTCGATCTTCCCGGTACATCAAAGTTACTCAGGATAATTATGACTGCTTCTATTGAGTTACTGCAAATGTTTACTTGTAAACCTTTATTCAATATTGTATATGAGCTGCATAAATATGCTTCTTAGTAAGCGGATAATTTTTTTATTGACATTAAGATACAGACTTTTGATGAGTATGAGTTGCAGAAGGGTGTTCAAGATAAACATCTGAGACTTCTTTTTTACAGCAATTGACAGAACTTTATGCAATTGATCAACTCCCCACGTCTAACATAGGCTTATTACTAGTACATGTTTTCCAACTATTTTCATGTTATTTCGGTTGTTGATTGCTTCTCTTACTCCATGTCTTTCAGAAGCTCAAACAATATACCAGTATAGTTTTTCGGTTATAGACTTATATTAGGTAAACTTCAGTGAATTTGACAAAGAACAGTTTCATGATGTTACTATTATAGTGGATAAAGTTTAGTGATTATAGTGAAATTAACCTCTCTAATGCATGACAATCCGAGATTATCCAACTGTTAATGGTCCATTCGACTCTTGCTTTTTCTAATGAACTCTAAAAGTCCCTTTATGACAATGCTATATCGTTGAATCTGATTAAGCATTTCTGTTAGACTTATCTATATTGTAATGTCCAGGGACTTGGCTTGTCAACAGGAATAACGGTAAAACTTATGTCCCCTTTACCTTTGCTCTCTCTTTAGACAAATTATTCTTACTCCAAGTTTTTCTTTTTCGTTTTCTTCAAATCAACCTAGAAAAAAAAAAACTTCTAAGAACTATCTGCTTGGTTATTTTATGCAAAGAAGCTTCTTTGGAGAAAACTAAATAAGGGTTCGTTTGGTAATCCAATCCCGGAATTAGATTTGGCTCGTGTTTGGTTGGTGGGATTGGATTAACAATCCCGGGATTAAATTTGGTTAGTACTAGTACTAATTTTGTACTAAAAAGGTGGGACTAGCAATCTGATCTGGGAGGTGGGACTAACAATCCTGGAATTGTTAATCCCGCGAAAACTCTTTTGCTAACCAAACACCCCTTAGAGATCGTTTGGTTGGTGGGATTGGGATTATAACCCCAGGGTAAAAATGGGATTAAATATAAAATAAAATGGGATAAAATTATCCCACATTTATGGAATTATGGGTGGGATAAGTTATCCCATATGGAGGGTAGGATAAGTTATCCCACACTTTATGGTGAAATTTTGATAACTAGCCAATTTTGGACGCCCTAAGTGAGTTTTATCCACCGTTTCAAAATTAATTGAGAAATAGCCAAAAAATTCGCGCGCACACACTTACACTCCAGGCAAACACCCCTGACTAGCCTCGGTATTTAATATTGAGACTTTGAGCTAACATGTTCAAAGTCCCAGTATTTTTATACTGGGCTGGGACTTTGAATATGTTAGTTCAAAGTCTTAGTATAAAATACAGGGACTTGTTCAAAACTAGTTAGTTTTCAAACAATTTTACGCTGCTGGCTAATATTCAATTAGCGCGTGCCAAACAGGCTCCCACGCAAAAAATTTACCACTTTATCCCAAGTTTATTTCCACAATATAATTTAGGCAGAAGGCTCAAATGGACACTCGTACTTGTTCGGTTTAACCATAATCACGCTTATACTTTGGAAAATGTCAAACTGCCCCTCCTACTCGTTCCAAACATAACTTTTAAACCCTCCCGCGCTGATGTGTCTTGTATGTTGCTTATATGGCAAATGAGCGTGAGCCACACGGCTTTTTAGTGCGTGGAACAGTCTAAATGCAGTACTAACGGCTATTTTTGGTCTTTTTAAGGCCCTCTCACTACCAAATCATTTACCTTCATTTTTTGCTTTGTCTTTTACTTCTTTTTCCTTAGTTTCTTTCAGCCTTCTTTTTTATTCCTTAGCCTTATTTCTTAGTCTATTTTTTTACCAAAATTCAGATTTAATGGTGGAAGACATGGAGCATCCACCATTGTGCTATTGTAAAATAATAGCGGACATAAAGTCACTAAAGAATGTTTAAAGTCATATAGCTTATTAACGACTGAAGAATCAATTAAAGGTTGTTTAAAGTCATAATTTTATACAAGGAATAAACAATTTAAAAGGGTCCTACATAAAGTCCTAATTGATTCATCCTAAATATTCCAAGATTCGTTTTCATCGATTTAAAACCCTAGACTCTATTAATAAACTATAATCAATCAAGAACCCTAATTTATAAACATAATATGACTATGTGTCGTTAATTCTCTGAAAATCCTAATTATTATAACTAATCACAATTTAAAAATTGTCAAACAAATCCAAAAAAAAAGGGCTAAAACCCTTACCTCAAATTTGGTGAAATCTTCAAATTCTAAAGAACTAATCCTTAAAATGTTCTTGATCTGATCTGAGGACCATTTCGGCGAACTTAATTGATGGGTAAGTTTGGGTAATCAACGGGTAAGAGAGGGTAAGAATGAGGTGTGCGTTCTTTTCTTCTTGTTTTTACTGTCTATTTAATTTTCTTTTTATTTTTTGGGTAAAAAAATTAGGTGGCATATGATGTCGCATAATTATTTGACGTGGAAGCCACCTGGCCGCGTTTGTGCACCACGTTTAGGCAGGAGGGTTTAAAAGTTATGTTTGAAACGAGTAGAAGGGGCAGTTTGACACTTTCCAAAGTATAAGCGTGATTATGGTTAAACCGGACAAGTACAAGTGTTCGTTTGAGCCTTCTGCCTATAATTTATCCCAAATTCATGAGATATCCCACTTTCATTAATCCCTTCAACCAAACAACCCTTAAGTTTCTAACTTGAGCAGACATTTCAATCAAAGAACTTAGTCGCGCCAAAGTATAATTTTATCTTTTTGTTTATATTACACACTATGAAAATTGTTTCTTGTAGGCTTGTAGCTTTTCATTTTCTGATTTGACCTTGTGTAACATTTGAGATCAAGTGAGGAAAGTGAATAGGGATAGGAGAAAAAGGGAGCAAACTTATCATGGACAATCAAATCAAACATGATGTTAGATCAAAAGGGACAAAGAAACAAACAAAAATAATCAAACTTTACGGTGAAACTCATTCGTGGACTATAGTCTAGTTTAAGAACAAAAAATTTCAGCTAGTGTCCTCAATAAGACATGGTCTTACCTAATTGCCTCCATTTACAAATGTTTTAAGTAAATGCCCTCCACATCATAGCCCCTAATGAAAGGACTATTTTGTCCCCTAATTTGTGTTAATTCACGTTGAAGCTTTCCTTCTCTCTTTCCCCATTCCTGGCCTCCTTCTTTCTTCTTTGTGTGGCCCCCAACTTGTTTAATTCACGCTGAAATATTTCCTTCTCTCTTTCCCCATTTATGGCCTCCTTCTTTCTTTTTTGTGTGCTAGAAATTTGGAATTTTTTTCTTGTGTTTGCTTGATTCCAGTGATTTGAAGGTTTTTATTGCCTATGGCTATTAGATATTCATGTTTTGCATAGAGCTTAAAAATCATGACCATGGCCAAGAGTTGCATAGACTTTCTCTGCAAGTTGCTTATTGCAGTAGAGTTTAAAGTCTTGGCTATTGCCAATACTTACAGAGATGTTCTGTGTAAGTTGTCGCTTTCACCAGAACTTAGAGTCTTGGCTATTGCGAAGAGTTGCAGAGACTTTGTCTCCAACTTGTTCACTGCAGTAGAGGTAGAAGTCTTGGCAATTGCCAATACTCTTAGAGATATTTAGTGTAAGGTCCCCCTTGCCAAAACTTAAAGTCTTGACTATTGCCAAGAGTTGCAGAGACTTTTCTCTGCAAGTTTTGCATTGCAATATAGGTAAAAGTCTTGGCAATTGCCAATACTTGCAGACACTATTTGTACAAATTGCTCCCATTACAGTAGAATTTAAAGTCTTGGCTATTGCTAATACTTTAGAAATTTTTCAGTCTTTGCAGCATAACTTAAACTCTGGGCAATAGTTGCAGAGAACTTTACCCTTGCAACTTGAAGAAATCTTACGTTAAATCTTCTCTTGAACAAAGAAATCTGTAAAAGGAAGGGGGTTTTATGGTTTTCTTGATAGCGTGAATGGAGAAAAGGAAGGGGAGGGACTGGGGCGCGTCTTTTTACTGATTTGGAGGGGGTATTTTAGTCCGAAAAAAGTTTTCATTAAACTAATGAGGGCATTTTTGCAAACCATCTCTTAGCGGGGGCAAAAAGGCAAACCATTGCTTCCCGTGTCATCTTTTTGCAAATGATCCGTTTAAGAATGGTAAAATTTTCACCCACATGCCATTTTTGTCACTGATATTTAGTTTGACGCCACTTTTTTTATTGGTCTTATATGAGAGGCCACTTTTTGGAACTTCAATCTTTGTGGGCTGAAGTTTAAACTTTCTGGGTTGAACTTCATGCCTAAATTATGAAGTTTCAACTTCAATTTGTAAGGGCTGAATTTTTAGGTATAGATGCGTAAACTTCTAACCCTTGTGGGTTGAAGTTGAACTTCAATCTTTGTGGTGAGCTAAAGCTGAACTTCAATCCTTGTGAGCTGAACTTGTGTGAAGTTCAACCCAACAAAATTAAAATTTCAAAAAGTAGTCTTTCATGAAAAACCAATAAAAAAAAGGGTTCTTTACATAAATAGCAGTCCATATAAAAATATTTACTATTCTTTAGCCCTTATTTTTTGTAGCCACAATATTACACTAAAATAATAGAAATAAATTCTAGTGTTAATAATTATATAATACTATTTTTTTAAATAAAAATAATATATCAATGCTAAAAAATAAAATATATATCACCTAAAAAGAAGAATTTGCATAATACTATTTTTTACTTTTTTCTTTTAGTCGCCATATTTAATATTTGCATAAAAAATACATATCACCTAAAAATAATAATAACAAATACTAAAATAAATAAATATTGAATATACACCATATTCAAATAGTGATATATTGTATTAAAATAATAAATATTAATATTTATTTATTAGTATATATATTATATATCGTATATTTAATATTTAATCACTTAATATCGTAACATATGCATGTAATATAAATTGAATTATTATTTTATATATAATATTTATTGGATACACAATATATGTATGATCTTTAATATTTATTTTATATCTATTAATATTTATAGATACACCACATATGTATGAAATTTTTATATTTTTATTTAAAAGATACACGATATATTTATGATGTTAATATTTTATATATTTTATTAGATATTTATAAAAATATTATTATTTTATATATTAATATTTATTAGATACATGATATATGTATGATATTTTAATATTTATTTGATATACGATATATGTATGATATTATATTTTATATATTTTATTAAATATTTATAAAAATATTAATATTTTATATATTAATATTTATTAGATATTAATATAATTTTAATATTATTTATTTGATATACGATACATATATGATGTTTATATTTTTTTATTACATATTACGTATCTAATATTTAATCACTTAATATTTTAATATATTGTATATGTGAGATCTATTTAATTACAATTAATATATTAATATTACTTAATATTTAATTAATATTTATATATTAACATATTGTGTATGCAATATTTATTTGATTACTAAATTTATCAAAAATTTAGACATTATTTAATATTTCAAATTGTGGTTAATCCCTAATACAAGGGATAAATATTTTTTTGTATGAAATACAATTAATAATATATAAATAAATATTCTTATGTACTCCTAATATACTTTCATAACTAATATTTTAATATTTTAACATATTATTGTCTATGTTTTCTGTTTATTGTACATAAAATAGTAAAGAACCCTATACAAATAGTACATAAATAATATCATGTATTTAATATTTATTTATTAAATGTACAATATTTAATATCATACATATCGCATATTTGAATAATTATTCTCTTAATTTTTAAAATATTATGTATGCATTTTTTATATATTAATATTTATTTTATATATACACACACGAGGAGGATTTAAATCGTTAAAAAGCTGATTTTGCGCTAAATATGGTATATAGACGATTTTAGGCGTCAAAACACAATTAACAAATTTGTTATGATCTCTACATAAATACACAATTATTTTTTAAATATATTAACACAATAATATGAATAAGATTATAAATATTAGAAAAATAAGTAAAATATGCTGTATATGTATGTGTGTGTAGTATACTCAATCATTATTATATTATAACTATTAAAAATAAATTTTTGAAATATTTATTTTGTATATTTAAAATATAAACATAAATAAATATGCAATGGGAAAGGAAATATAAAAAAAGTTGAATTTGATAGTTATGGAAACTAATGGAAAGAAAATATTTTATTAACTAGCATTAGGAAAGAAATAATAAAGAGCTTTTTTAAAAAATAGATCAGCATTAACTAAATCCTAAAATTAAGGAATAATTTTTTTTATTAATTTATAAAATAGGTGAATTAATTTATAAATTATCTAATGATTAGAAAAAGAAAGGAGTGAAAAGTGAGGCTAGAAAAAGTAAATAAGTACTACTCATATGTTTATTGAGTAATTCCCACTAAAAAAAAGTGGCCTCAAACCAAAGACCACTGCGAAAAGTGGCCTTTGGTGCACTTGGCCCCTTAAGAATGTCCTTCAAAGGAATGTCTCCTATTTGACGACTAACCGGCTGCTCATCGAGAAAGGTTAGCCTATTTGCATCCACCTCTTATCGACAATGCACCTATAGCTCTCACTGCTAAGTGCTAATTATACTACGGCCTTACATACTTATTAAAAATAATATATGTATACTATAAAACTACTCGATCCGTTTCAAAAAAGATGAACATTTTCGCTTTTCAAAAGTTAATTTAACTAATCTTTGAATCTAAATTAGAGTATATTAAATTAATCTTTTTAAATAAAAACTTGCATATTCAAAAACTATACGAAAAGTACTGTAACATGCAACTCTTCCCATATCAATATAATAAAAAAAATCATATTAAATTGTTGGTCAAAATTCATTAAGTTTGCCTCTCGAAAAACGAAAAAGTTCGTTCAAACTGAAAACGGGGAGTATTAAGTTTTGACCAACAAAAAGCGAGTCCAATTGACTTGCTCAAAGTGCGGGACTACACGTCTAGATAAAGCCGATACAGAAAGACAGGTAGAAAGCTTTGCGGTTAATAAAAGAATAAAGAATCCCCCTTGGTCTAATTCCACACCTTATGACGAAAGGGAAGACAGCGTGGCGTAAAGTGAAGATTAGGAGGAGTAGAAAAAATTTCCTTATGGGGTATTCCGAACGTGCATGCCCAATATTCCCTTGAAACATAATGACCACTATAGTTTTAAGAGAAATTTGAGTCCAAGGTGTAAAATATCACGCGCAATTCACATTTTGAAAAGGCAAGCACATCAACAGGGTAGACCACATCCATTAGCAACTCAAAATGCCGATAATGCAAGTTCACAAGAGACAAGACTGAACTAGCAATAAATAATCCATTACGAAGTCTCAGAAATTTAAACAATGAAAACCAAATGGATTGTCACTGCCACATTGAAACTTCTGTCCAAATAATTAACCATGATAGGCCTGGCTAATAAGGAAATGACTTTTTTTCTCCTCTAGCTTAATCAATACTTAGTTTCTTTTTTTTCATTCTTTTTTTGGGTTGCGGGTAGGGGGTTCTAAAGGTCACATCTTGCAAATATAGACTGTTATTATGAATTCACCATGCACTCAATCTTCAAGCTGATTTGGTGTAGAAGCGGATGCCAACAGCTACGCCCAAAATAATGAGGGGAACTAAGAACTGGAGGAGCTTAATTACAAACTCTGATGTTTTATCTTGGTTGTAATGAGGCTGGTTAGGAGGAGTGTACTTGGTTTTTGTAGGGATGGTTGCTGAATCAATATCCCCCACATAATACTCATCCAGCATTGCTCGAGCACTGCTGCTGTGGCCAACATCCTCAAAATCATCAGTAGCATCCTTTCCTGCACAAAGTACCATAAGGTGTCCATGAACGAGTGTCTCTGAAGAATTCAAATGCTTTTACATCAAGTATTTGAAAGAAATGGCATATTTAGAATTTAAGAGTCAGTGGGTTCTGCACTATTTTTTTTTAATAACGGTGGTGTCCGGGCCAGCTTACGCGCACCTCGACTAATTCCACCGAATACCTGCCACCTTCCACCAGCAACAGGTACCAGGTAACTCTACCCACCAAGGCTTGAATAGATGGGAAGAAAGACTAAGTATTTTTTGTCTCTACTGGGATTTAAACCTGAGATCTCATGGTTCTTATCCCACTTCATTGACCACTTAGGCCGCACCCTGCGGATTCTGCTCTTTATATAAGTGCAATTTATTTCTAACCACACATGGGTTCTGTGAAACCCGCTGCGTCTAGTCTAAAGCCGCAACTGGATGGCAAAATTCAGGATCAGTTATATTCTACTCAACTTAATGATTCAATATTAAAACACATATGAATTGACTATCGGATTTCACATAACTTGAATGCCAACACAGTGGTTTTTGTGAGAAAAAATTTGTCGAACTATATTACCAGTAGCAGACAACAGAACCTCATCGCCACCTGGGTGGTCGTCCAAGAATTTTGTCACATCGTACACCTATTCAAAAGAAATATCAGTATCAATCAATCAAAACTCAATTCCAAATTACTTGGGTATTCAAATAAAGAAAAAAAAAATAGCACAAGAAAATTTGAGAGAACAATCAAAAAACAGAAAATGGAGGGTGGAAAGCAACAAAAGTATCAAGTGCCAACTACTCCAAAAATAATCCATTGTTCAGTTACTGTAAAGGTCTCATATTATTACTGCTTTAAATTTTTTTAGACCACAAACACTATGTACATGTAGGTCCTGAATTATAGAAGACTTCAAGAAGTGGATGGCATAGCCAAAGAGGCTGCCTTCAGGTCATTATGATTGTGTTCCTTTATTCTTTACAGCTACAAAGTATACCCACTTAACATTCTCTACCGTACAACTAGCTTCAGCAAAATCAAAAGATTTAACATCAAGGAGGGTGATAACTCAGGCTATTTCACATAACTGATCTCTGAAATGTTTTAAATCAATGCCTGCATAATAATAACATAAGAACCAACAAGGAGCACGATATTAACTGTATTCGGAGGAGAAAAATTAACCGTCAGGCATATAGAGGCATTTCCAGACCTGGAGGATCTAACCTTAAAACCCCAGGGGATGTTTTAGGATCTTGTGAACTAAACCATGTATTAAAGCATGGCTCATGATTCTAGTGCAATCTCAATAATCTTATCACTCTCCTGTGAGCATGATCACCTAACCAAAATAAAGATATCATAACTTTACACTTGGGCTTCAAAAACCGGCCCATTTTTATCTCATCAATTTTATAGCCTAGACAGAGGAGATTTGTCTTCCATAAATATAATAAACATAGAAACTGATATACAATGAAACTAACTTACTTAAATAAAAATAAAATTAGAGCCAGATTTCTGTACCTGTCTCCGTTTATTCCTTTGGGGAGGACACGGGACAAGGAAAAGAACAGGGGAGGTAGAAAGCAATTCACCATGTTTTGTTACCAGGAATTAAGGGCATTAACAAGATTATTAATTTCTCTGAAAGCTTCAAAACTACAAGTATAAGATTTCATTTTACTCACTTTTAGAAACGAAAAAGCCAAAGGTAGGCATGATTTAACATGGATGATTTTTCAAGTATATCGAAACAACAAGGGGATATTAGCCTCCTTGCAAGGGCAGGTAATAGTCACAGGTTACTAAGAGCACCATGAGGTAATAAGCATTAAGCATTTTATCTAAAAGTTATGACTTGACAAATCCAAAGTTCAAGACATGAAGTATCGATATACTACCAAATACGCAAATGGTTGTTAACCAATGCATCTTTAACTTTGTCTAAATTGTAGCTTCCAGCCATTTTTCCATATTAATAAGTTCCTTGGTACTCGTTTATAATAGCACCAAGTCGTCCTTTAGGATGATAACAGTTCATCAAGATCACATCAAGTTTCTTTAACCCAACTGATGTTGGAAGATACAAGTATGTCCAGAAGCAAGTTAAGATAAGTTAAATCTATGAGTAGACAATAAAAAATGACGACCCACCAAACAAATGTCAATAGAATGAGAAGCACTGATCTCAGCGTTCAAAAAATGCAAAATTTCCAATAGTGTTTATACTCATTATGCTAACGTCTGGCAATCGCGATAAATTGCATAATTCAAGTATTAGCGTATTTAATTGCAGAGAAAGTTGCAGCTTCAATAAGAGGATTGTTGAGAGAACTTATTTTACTTACAGAATGTTCATTTTCATTAACAAAACTAAATTTTAGACCAAATTCAGACACTATGATCCACTCATGTTTATTAACTCTCCATATACATACAAAATGTTTCACGCTCATTACAGGCTCTATAGATCCACCCATTGTTCAAATCCGTTAACATATATAGGTAAAAAAATTGAATCTTTAACAGACATGCAATTTTACTACTTTCGAAAAGGACCGATATTAAGTACTATTAAATGGCAGCAGGGGGTTATGTAATGTTATTAAGCTGTTATTAAGCTGGGCGAGAATTACGAGCCATTCATTTAATACAAGGTTTAGTCACAAGATCCTACAACAATCTATAGATCCACCCATGTTAAAGTGCTTTTCTTTTCTAGGCAAGGGTAAAGTCTGCATACAACTCATCACCCCACTCGTGGAACTATACGGGGTATTTGTTGTTGTTGAACAGATATAGGTAACAAAAGCATAAAGAGACATAGATCACAGTTACTAACATTCAAAAGGGTGTACAAAAAGCTAATTACAAAAGTCATAAAGATCTTTAACAGATAATGGTAAAGAAACAAAGGCTTATAATACCTTGCCACTAATAACGAGCCAACAATCTTTGTTATTGTTGTGGGGAGCAACTTCTGCCAAACTATAAACCTTAGTTTCACTACCCATTTATGGATTTTAGTAACACAAATGCAGTGAAGAAATGGAAAGATGTATAGGTGTTCAAGACTATTAACAAAAGTGAGAAAAAAAGGGGTTTTATTGTATGAGTTTGGTGAGCCTATTGTAACAATCAATGAGTGGGTAGCTCAAGTTGGTGAGAGAGGAAAGATGGGGACATCACATGTCAAATCAAACCAAACAAGTCATAGGTGGATCTAAATCTCGATCCTATTACAATTTTCGGAGGCAAAATACATGAGCAGCCCTTTAAAGTTGGCGCCAGTTGTCAGATACATACTCCAACTTTTCAGATGACTTTGCAGGCACCTCATGTGGCATTTAAGTGAAACTTTTAAACCCCTCACTCTAGCGGTCCATACGCGTGAAGTGCAATTGCCGCTGATGTGTCAAACTAACCAATAATTGCACCACATATGTAATTTTTTTTGAAAAAATTAACTTGAATTGTTTACAAAAATAATTATTCTTTTTATTTAGAAAAAGAAAAACGTAAAAGTACACCCTCTACTCCCCCTCCCCTTTCTATCGTCTTCTTTCCCCAAATCTCAATCACTGCCATCTTCGTAACCGCTCAAAATAAAAGAAAACTTTGACACGAATGGTAGCAGACATCTTTTTCCCGATTACCTTAAGAACTAGAGTGGAATCTACCACCTTAGTTAAAAAAGACCAATGAGGACACCTCCTCATCTTTGTTTTCTTTTCTGTTTTTTATTTCCCTTATTTTTTCACCATTTATCTCAAAAATTTCCTTTAACCATTCCTTTATTGTTGGAGTTAAGAAATTTTCGGTGAGCACTGTAGAACCTCTCCCATCGCTGATCCTCCACTCTGCTCCCCTACTGCTGCTCCATTTTAAGCAGGAGCCGTTGATTGGGAATTTCTATTTTAGGTACTGTAGAGCCCTTGTTTTTGTTTGTGCCAATTATTTCCTATTGTATTGAGTTGTGGTTGCTGGTATAACAATAATGATTTAAGTGAAGCTTTGTTTGTTTTCTAAGGGGTAGTGTAATATTGATGGTGTTTTGAGGTGGATTTTGAGTTTTCTTGCTTGTTTGGGTAGTAGTAATGGTGGTTTAAGGTGGGCTTGGGGGATTGTGGAGAAGATGAAGAAAGGGTGGGGTCCACGTGTTGACTTTGAGGAAGGAAAAAAAAAAAGATAAACATAATTTACAACAGTCTCACTCGCTCCACTTTGTGTATTAAACACGCATTTTGCCACATCAGTATGAGTGGTTTAAAAGTTTCACTTAAATGTCACATGAGGTGCCTGCAATGTCATCTGAAAAGTTAGAGTGTCTATCTGACAATTGGCGCCAACTTTAAGGGGCTGCTTATGTATTTTGCCATTTTCGGAAAAGAACCACAACATTCCAATTTGCCGCGAAAACTGCCGCACCAGACGTGGCCACTGTGTGAAAAAACTGAAACATCCTTGAGTCCTATTTTGTCCGTATTAGGCGCGTGATTGCACACTCTCAGCCTCTCACTCTCTCACTCAGCCGCTGCGGGCCCATGCCCACTTTTAACTATTTTAGTTTAAATTATTGAAATCTTAATGGGGCCTATATTCAAATAGGCCCACTTTTAACTATTTTAGTTTAAATTATTGAAATCTTAATGGGACCTATATTCAAATATTTGTTTTAAATAATATCTTTATTTTCGGACACAATTTTAAAATTAGAGAAATCATTGAAAAATTGTATCAAATTTTTTTTTGTGGTGCCATAATATTCAGAACATATATTATTTTTACTTTTCATTTATTTTTGTTAGTAAACGACTCTTTCAAATATTCTGTTTTACTTTTGTTTTATTTTCGGTAACAATTTTATTTTTACTATGAAATTTGAGAAATCGTTGAAAAATTGTATCAAAAATATTTTTGTGCTGCCATAATATTCAGAACATATTTTATTTTTACTTTTCATTTTATTTTTGTTATTAAATGGCTCTATAAAATTGGTGAAATCGTTGAAAATTTGTATTTAAAATTAAATAGTGTAATTAAATTAATTACTCTATACAAATTATATTTAACAAAATATTTTTGAATATTTTATGACATCATATTATATATTTATTATAATAAATTGTATTTACTTCTTTCTTTATTATTATTATTAAAGTGGGAATCCCCTAATCATAAGTCATTTTACTTAAAAAAACTCATGTGTTGTAAAACTAATAGTAAAGTAAGAAGGAGAGGTTATAATAAAAAACTCCTGTGTTGTAAAACTAGTAGTAAAAACTTCTCGGGACTCATATGTTTTTTTGTTGCCGGTAACAAGGAGGGGTTACACTATATAGCCCAAGTCGCTAATAATTCTTCGGGCGAGGCCCAATTCATTAATAATTCTGTTGTG
Organism: Petunia secreta; assembly: GCA_029990175.1. NCBI lineage: Eukaryota > Viridiplantae > Streptophyta > Magnoliopsida > Solanales > Solanaceae > Petunia > Petunia secreta. Next base: position 61,561,763 of record JARKIP010000010.1, read on the forward strand.
GCCCAAGCAAAGTACAATTATGGGATTGCATTGCTGATGTTTGATAGGGAAGATGAAATTAGCATCAACTCGGGGATGGAAGTGCTGCTTAGTCTATTGAAGGAGCCCGAGGAAGAAATAAGACGATTGAATGCAGAAGACGTCTCAAAAGGATGATTGGTTCGGCAAACTGCAGCAAAGTCGTAGAGACTGGTTGTTGTCACTTTCAGGGGCCGGGGCACTGGAACGGATATATGACAGATATTTACGGCTGCCGTGAATTATTTTTGAATTGTGATCTATGTCTCATTGACGTTGAAACCACGAAATTAACCTTTCCGATGTTTGACTTTGAGATGGGAGCTCCTTGTCATTCAGATTTAAGTTCGGATGATGGTAGCTTTGGCTCTAGTCTGGATTATTAGGGATATATATACTTTGTATCACCTTTTTGGGCTCTATATATGTAGTACTTACTTCATCGTGGACTGATCGTGCGCTTGTACTTGTCTAACGATTGTCCAGTCTGAAGTTGTAATGTACTTAGTACTTAGTAGCAGTATTGACTTTCTCCTTTTTGTCCATATAGAATACACCAAGTTTGCATACGCTGGGCTGATTTCGTGCATTCCCGTTATTTGTATTGTTGCAAGGGCAAAGAACTTGTCTACTAACCAAAACAAGTTCTACCCATCTTGATTAATAAAGAAGTACCAGGAAATGTGATAACTGCTAAATATTAAAGAGTACCTAAAATTCGATTAAACAAGTGTCCTTATTTTACACATGTCGTTGGCTAAACTTAAACGACAGCGAGTGTGGGAAGGTTGAATTCCTATCAGGATTCATACGTGCAGGAATAGATTATGTGACCAACTCTTGGGGACTCGCTGAAAACGTATTGGAGGGCTTACTCTACATGGGCCGAGCACATACCATCATTGATGGTGCTGCCCAATTCGCTAATTAATCAGCTGTGGCCCAAAAATAGTCCAATTATGTGTTTGTGTTGCTCCTGTTGATAGAATGAACAAATTAGTACTAATACGGCAATGGTTTCGTTGATTACCCTATTGGTTGAGGACGACGGTATACGTACGGTGGTTAAAACCAGAGGACCTGCCATTAGTGATGGTAACTGCAGCAAATTAATGGATTCTAAGTTCTGAGGCGAAGTCGGAGCAGGACACATGAATTTATAATGCAATTCATGGCAATATTGCACCCGTTAGTTAACAGTCATCTACGTGTTGTTGACATCGAAACTTTCGCATTAACTTATCCGCTCTTTGATGGTGTCAAGCAGAAGTCGTTGATTCACACGAAACACCTACTTCTACTTTGGATGAATAGGTGTCTAGACAACGTACCTGCTCAATCCTGATGCAGTACTTATTAATTTGTGGTTTTGATTTAGTTCGTGTCTTTTTAAAAAAAAAATACTTTTTCCTAGTATATCTGGATTGCATTAAGTAAAGAGTGGCTTACACAGAGGAGGCTTGGCCTGTCCTCTTGTAACAAAAACTATCTGTGTAGCATACAAACAACTTGCATACACAGTAGGCAACTAAAATGATAACTAACTAACAAAAAAATTAGCTTTATCGTATCTGATCCTCATACAAGGCAGTTGCCATCTATCCAAATGATATGCACCCTTCGCTTCTTTGGGCAACTGATTGTATGCAAAAAGAATTCTGGGTTCTTGAGTAGAGGCAGCTTGTTTTTCCAAGGAATCTGCAATTTGGTTTGCTTCCCGGAAACAATGTTTGATCTCCATTCGACTTTGAGACATGAACAACAGAGTATCCTCAATTACTGATTTAAGCTTTCTATTTTTCAGAGTCTTCTTGTTCAACATATCCACTACTACCATCGAATCTAATTCCGCAATTACATCATGATAGTCATTGTTGACACACCATTCAACACCAACTCTGATTGCCAAAGCTTCAGTCATGTTATTTGTGTGCCCTTTGATAGGTATGGAGAATGCCATGATTAAATCACCAGTGTGATTTATCAAAATTCCACCCATTCCCGCTTGTCCAAATCCTGCCAAGAAGCTGCCATCCATATTCAACTTTAGCTTCCCCTCTGGTGGAAATTCCCACTTTACCTGCAAGGTTCTTGGCCATGGTTTGAGCTTTTCTACAACCTCACATATCTTGATCCAAAGCATGTTCCATTCACATTTAGAGAAAGCTTGATTCATAGCAGTGGTAATAGTCCACTTAATTTGGTATATCATAATGCTATAGACAATCTTTTTCTTTTCCCATACTTGCAAGAACATATTAATTTCCATATTTCCCAACATATCACCAAAGGAGTGATTTGTAGAAGCATCTTGTGAGCATTATTCTTTGCTTTGGCTTCAAACCATTTTTTAAAGGTCTGCGCAATTGAAGTAGCACAGATTGATTCCCATTGGAGCTCCAAAATAATTCCACATGTGAATTGCTAACTCACTTTCCACAAATACATGATGAGTTGACTCACATCTAGGCACAACGCAACAGTAACACCTAGAAACAATCTGATGTCCAAACTTAGCAAAAGATTCATCACTTGGAAGTCTTCCCATGATTAGTCTCAAAGATAAAAATGAGATTTTAAATGGAATCTTAGAGTGCCAAAGATTCTGAAAAGGAAAAGTACCATTTCCTTGTTCAGAATAATTGTGCCAAGTTGATTTACATGAGAAGAGTCCATCAGCCGAGAGGTTCCATAAAACAATCGTGTCTAATGGACTGATTTCTGACTTCAATTGTATTCGTCAATGGTAATTGGAAATAAAAATAAAAATTTATTAATAACGTATGACATTCGGGGGAACATAGACCAATATTAGTCAAGAGCGGAGTATTTGGAGGAACATCTGTCGACGGAATACAACACCACATAATACTCTAACTAGACAAGTTTCCGGTACAAACAAGCCCAGCAAGAACAAAAAATCTTGTGATTAGACGATGTTCAAAGAACGGACCCTGATGCTAAAACACCATGGACAAATGCAATACCAACTCAAATATATCAGCTTCAAATAACATTTTTTTTAATTAATCGTCTTCTCATACGCGAGTGCTAAAGCAAATACCGGGGGAGGGGGGAACAAACGAAGAGAAGATCAGCTCGAAAAGTGGAGGAACAATGGTCGTGCAATTACAAACTAGTGCTGCAAGTGGCATAGGATCAGAAATTTAGAAGCACCCTAAGCCAAATTCAGAAAGGAACAGCAGATTCAGACATAGGGAAATATATATATATATATATTACAGTCAAATTAAACGCGACTACGGCTTTAAACGAACAAACCCAAATCCTGGAGTGGTGAGGCTATAGGACTGTCAATTTGCGCTCCTTCAAGACAAGTGCCTCCAAAATTATGCAAACTCGTTCTATGGTCGTCACGAAGCCTTCCAAACGCATCATCAGCAGATCCATCTGGCGAGATACACGATCGAGCCGCACGGCCATAACATTAACGTCAGTCCTCACCGTGTCTACATAGTGGAAAACATGGTTATCTACGACGACGCGCGAAAAAGGTCTACGTCTTTTTGCAGGCATATCAATTTAACTTCACTATGTTAGAAACGGCGGAAAGAAGAGGACATGTGTGGTATTTTTAGAGAAATGAGGGGGCTTATGAGTGACAATTTCCTTTTAGGGTTATGGGACAATATATAATGGGCCGGGTTGTAATCCGCATAAGTTACTGCCATACATTTCGTTTTTTTAATTTTCCCTGGAGGGAAAATCTTAAATCCGCGAAAAAAAACGGGTGGGAGATTAATTAATCAGTTGGAGGGAAGTTTATTTATTGCAATACTAATTGGCATGGCATGTCTTCAAATTTTAAAATTCACTTGGCTCTGCCACTTTGTTAAAGAGTTTTTAATTTGGTAATATTGACTAAACATATCGCATAATTCGGTTCCATTTTTGTTATGTTGCGGCACGCGCTATGGTTTATATACTTTTTTGTGATGAATGGTGCATGTAAAATTTTGGGGAAACTCAACCTATACTAGACTTTATGTATTTTTTCTACAGTGTTTTTATGCCCTTCCATGTTTATTAAACATATACTCGACTGCTTATTAGTAGTAAAACAGTACCAAGATTTTTATACACTGTATTCTCGAAAGTACATACATCCATAATTCCAGTTGTATTGATGTTGTCGTGTTAAATCATACAAACATTTCGTATAAGATGTTTTCAGCGACTGTCCACCCTCTGTGTTCATACTCTGATTAACATTTGGTTGAATCGTCAACCAAAGCCATTTTGGCCTCTTCTTCCTGATTTTATCTTTGGTTGATCCATCAACCAATGATATTCCACAAAAAAAATTCTATTGCTTTTGACTGATGCGTCAACCAAGGCTTCTGGTGTGTCTTTCAATAATAAAGGTCACGAGATCGAACCACGGTAGAGGCGCGTGACTTTGTGAACTGACGTTTTTTTTTTTTTAAAACCCTTATGTGTGTAGTAAAATAAATAAAATAATCAACCCTCCCCTTTCACGCGTGAGTGGCTCTTTTCCATTATAATTAACATTTGACTGTTTAATTTGATTTCTGCCTAAACTGTACAATATTGATGAAAATGCTAGTTTATATTTGGTAAACTTACTGCTACTATTTCTCCATTTTTTTTCCAAAAAATGATATTCCCTTTTATATTCTTTTCTCTCTTCTATATTACTATATTATTATCTTTTATCTCAATTTTAATTTGTTATCTTCATTAAACAAATTCTATCATTTATTTTTTAGTTTTTTACATATTCATCACATATAATTGATATTCCATACAAAATTATTTAATTACCATAAAATTTTTAAATAATATATTAATTTGTAAGCAAATATTATAAATCAAATATATTAACAATTAATTCAAAAAAAGTGAAATCATTCTGATACAATACAATAAAATACATATTACATTACGTTAAAATTCAATTGAAATACTGCATAGCTATTCAATTTCCACCTCTAGTATGCTCGCATAAATGATCTATTTATCAAAATTATACGCCTAAGTTAAGATATGAAATAAATATTATAAAACCGTTACATAAGCATAATTAAGTGTATATAAAGAGATAAATTAAAAGAGTTAAATAATAATAAAGTAGTAATAATGAATAGTAATGGATGTGATGAATAGTGTCACTTCAATGTTTATTAAACATATACTCCACTGATTATTATAGTAGTAAAACAATACCAATATTTTTCTCCAGTGTATTCTCGAAAATACATACATCCATAATTCTACTTGTATTGATGTTGTCGTGTTAAATCATACAAATATTTCGTCAAAGACCGGCTTTAGCGACTCCGATTAACATTCAACCAAATTCATTTTGGCCCCTGCTTCCTGATTTTATCTTTGGTTGATCCATCAACCAATAATATTCTACAAAAAATACTATTGCTTTTGCCTGATGCATCAACCAACGGATTGGAAGCTCAAGATAGAAGCAATAGTTTTTATTTTATTTCGGCTCAATGTCAAACAGATGTGGCTAATTCTGCGCAGCGACTTTTGTTGTGTCTTTCACGATAAGGGTCACGAGATCGAACCACGATAAAGGCACGTGACTTTTTAAACTGTACTTTTTAAAAAAAAAAAACCTTTTTGTGTGTAGTAAAATAAATAAAATAATGAACCCCTCCAACCATTTCTCCATTTTTTCCTCAAAAAAAAAAAATTTCTTTTTGTATTCTTCTCTTTTAATTATATTATTATCTTTTATCTCTATTTTATTTTCTAATTTTCATTAAACAAATTCTATCTTTTTTTACATATTCATCGCATATAATTGATATTCAATATAAACTTAAAGTATTACCATAGAATTTTAAATAATATAATAATTTGTAAGAAAATATTATTGATTAAATAATAAGAAATGGAACAACAAGCAAACACCCCCTATAAATAGAGACTATCATCAGCCAAGAGCTCCATCTCACTACCATCCAAAATCAAAGCATTGTACATCTTTGAGACAATATAACTACTATATTTTTTTACTTATTTTACATTCAACAATATTTTCGTCAAACATCCACATTGTTCCTACAAAAGTGACACTTAAAAGTGGAAGAAGGAGTAATACTATATATAAAACAATATTCATCCTCGATAAGTACTTAGTAACTCACTCTAAAAAGGTATTTTATTTCTTACCAGCATTGTCAGGTTTTGAAGATTGTTACACCTTGAGCATCTGTGGTCAAGTACATTTACTTCATGATGGGAGCTGGAGAAAAAACGCTTCTTTGTTTCTGTCACTGGGGTGGGAAGAATAAGGTACTTCCAGATGGATCCACTTCATATGCGAGAGGTATCGCTGATCAGATCATTGTAAAGACGGGCGTATCGTATGATGATTTTGTCAATGCAGTTTTTTACAGATTAGGCATTGATCCTTCAGATAAGCTATTGCATTTTACAGTGAAATTTTATAGGTCCGAACTGATAAGGCTGAGAGACCAAGGCGCAATCGATACCCTGTTACAATTTAATAATGGTTTTGCTCATGTTTACGCATCAAGTTTGGAGGAAGAGCCTAATTCTAGACTGTCATCAGGTGGTCCTAGAAAACCCGAACTTATTCCCTTTCTCAGAATTACTAGAACTGAACAAGATGGTGTACCCGCGAGATCATGTGAACTTGATCCTGCTTCTTTACCCCTCAATCCAGATGATATCAACGACAGCAGGACTGCGACTTCTGAACCTGTAGAAAATGTTTTGTCTCTAATTCCTCCTGGGACTAGAGATGAATGCAGGATGTCTAAGAATGTGACATCATCTCTGTAGCCTGACAATTTGAATGGAAATCATGCTACTAATTGAGAGTCTACTAATGTTCCAAGATGTTCTTGGGTAGTGAACGTCTATGAGGAAAAACAAAGTCTGATGAGCTCTTGTTATGCCAATGACAGGCCTTCCACTGATTTTGATGAGAACCGTGTTAAAAGAAGCTGTTTCTCAAGTTTGGAGGAGGATCCTAATTCTAGAGGGCCATCCAGTGGTGAGGAAAACCTGAACTTATTGTTATTTCTGATGATGAATCAGATACAATTCCTGATAGTGATCCTCAAGAGAGAGTTGGTTATCCTCCCATATTTTATTTTAAGGTTATTTCAATCTTTTAAATTAAAAAAATATTTTTAAACCAAACAACTATGTGATGTGTGGCTAAAATACCACACATTATATTACTTATACTTGAGCTTTTGTTATATTAAATTGATGAAATAAGTGTATTTACCATTGCTTTGTTGCATTATGTAGGTTGAATGTGTTGGAGAAGAGTTATGGAAGAAACAAGTAAAAAAGAAGCCAAGTTGAAGAAAAAGAAGAAAACTGGCTAGTCTGTGAAAAATGCAGCAGAAAAGTGGCTATGCGTGAAACAGAGACTAAGTTGAGCAGCGACAAATTGGCTAGCGGGTCAACTTCAGTACCAGGGTGGCTACGGGATGAAAATTCAGCCATTTCATTGTTTTAACTTAGGGATAATTTTGGGAAAAATATGGTAATTATTTTGGGAACTACAAATAGATAGTTTTACCATAGTATACACATCTTTGGTTACTTTTCCAACTTGGAAGCAAGACTCATCAACAATCCTTGGAGATAGAAGATTGGGTGTACTTTAATGAGCATTTCTTTATCCCTTTCTTTATTTCTTTGATTTGTATTGCTACATTCGGATAGTTGATGTAACTTTGGATATAATTATATGAATGATTCATAACTACGAATTTATATATGTGGATTTTGATTATCTAGCTTCTATTGCTTTGGTTGCTTAACTTTAATGCTCATGACACTAAAGTTACATGTCTACTTTGCTAATTAAAGACTCGAGAGAGATTAATTAGCGTAGAATAGTGAAGCTAGCGAGGATTTGGGTTGATAGACTATTTCATAGACTAACTCATCTAAAAGAAGTTACGCTCAGAAGAGGTCTTCTTTCTCGGGTAATGGGTAGTGCTTTATAAGCTCAACCATGGCTTTGACGAGCGCCGTTGAGGTAAATCCCTTGTAGGCTGGAAGGATTCTAGGGATTACATTAGAACGACTCGGCCATAATATATAAACCCCGTGCTATAATTGTATCCTAGGTTCAAAACTTGACTTCCTTGGTTGTGATAAGGCCATAAATCACATTTACTTGCTTTCCTAGTGTAGTTTGCAGTTGTTAATATCGTTCCATCACCTCGTTATCCTAGTTTGGCTTTGTCAAATAGGTTTAGTTCCTCCACTACTTTGATCGCATCACTTTGTTCCTTGTGGATTCGACCCCGACTCCTAGTTGGGTAAATTGTATTGCGATGACCGTTCATACCTCAAACCGAAGTGTGTGTTGAGCGTTGTCACTATGCAACATATTTTTCAATTTGAGCCTGTTATCCAAACACGTAATTAATTATTAATAAAATAAGCTCCAACATTTAAAAGTTCCTTTTATGCACTTGTGCTGAAAAGCTACTTGACTTGCAACTACGACTATAGCACCTAGGGGATAATTCACTGCTTAATTCTTACTGTAATTCTTATGTTTAGATGTCAATTGAACATAAAAATATTTTGAAATATTTCCTTTGACCTAATTATCTTTTTTAAGCCAACTAGTAAACTTACCCGTGCTTCGCACAGTTAGGTTATGAATGACGCCACTTAAGCCCTACCTCATTACCTGTGAATTCTTTTCCTCATTGACGTCAAATTTCACACATTATGTAAAGTCTAAACTGCTAAAATTCTTTAATCCCAAAACAGTGTACTATTCAGACTCACTAATTTTTTTAGTGATTTTACATTGTATAGACATTTGGATGTGCCTTAGGGTAATATAGTACATTTTTTCTAATTTATTGTATATAGACATTTAGATTTATGTAGGTATCTTTTATCAGCCATTTTTTAAAAACAGATTAACTCCCCTCTAAGCGTGCCTACTTTTGTGGGAACTTGCATTTTCTTTTTCACTGCATTTATTATTTTTTCAGAATCTCAATTAACTTCCCCTATTTAATGCCTATTTTCGTGGGATATGTGATAGACAACTTTTGTTAATGCATATCATTTAATAATGATCTGATAATAACTAATTAAAACACATGATTTTATCTCCTAATATTAAGGTAATACGTCAATCAAGTGGTAAATGAAAAGTTAAAATAATTCAAAACCAAATACATGAGACTTTTCATCTAACAACAATTTTCTCACTTTATCTTGGAATTGTAAACCGAAAAACCCTTCAGTGAACAGAGCCCTTCCATCTTCTTCTCTACAGTCTGGTATTCCTTGCATATTTTTGATATTTATTTATATAACGTGAATACTTGCATATACAGTACATATTTGTTGCATATTACCTTCTATATATAGTAGGCCTTGCATATTATTGAACAGTATCTCTTTCAATTGCATATGTATTATATTGAATAAATTGCTGAATATATTATGGGGTATATATTTGAGATATATTTGGTAAAAAATAAATCAGTAGCATTGGATATATATATTTGGAAGAGATTGTGGATTACGTGACTTGTGGGACTCCTTAAATGTAAGATTTTCTTTTATTACGTGTGTTTAGAACATAGTTAACGCGGCTTTGTTATGAAAAAGGATACACATAAACCTATTTATTAGCATCTTTTTGGCTGCCATTGTTGTATATTAATTGTGTCTATTAAACTGTAGGGCCATGTTAGGTTAGATATGAAATTTTTCCTATTTTTTATGCCTCTTATTCTTATTAAAATGGCAAGGAGCAACTAAGATGGCCCGTTTGTCAGTTGTAATTTTGTGGTTGCATTTACTAATTACTCAGAGAGCATTTGTATGGGTAAGGTTATAAAATTGACGGTAGAATAGATAGTGATGCAGTAGTAACTAGTAAGGCACTACTTAAGCTTCCCCATGTCTTTACTCCAAGCATTTAAATTGACATGACAAATGTGAAAGCACTTTATTTGTTGAGCAGTAAATTTGTCTACTGTAGAAAGCACATCCTGTGGTGCATTTTGAGTCTCACACAGTAATTTGTTTAGATGATTAGAGTATCTATATTGGCTAATGATCTCTCCTGTTAGTCAAGTGATAGGTTAATTTGTAAACGCCTCTAAAGCATAGCGATTGTAAGGCTTCAGGGGCATAATGAAAGCTGCCCTATCACTTATTTTCTACACGCTTGTTTAACTAATGCATTCATAGCGAATGTAAGCTTAGCAAAGCCTAAGGTCATCATATGCACATTCAGGGACTCAATATTATTCTACAATTTGTTGGGCGTGCATGAGTGCATTGTTACATCAAATAATCCATATCACATGGAAAGAAATATTTTCATGTATCGTCCATCAATCCTATCCTAACTCTACAAGACAATTCAGGTCTCCCACATGGTGGAGAATATATTCTTCTTCCATGTCAGTTCTTACATGACATTGTGCAGAATATTCTTCTTCCATATCATCACTACTTCTCTTTTATAATGTGTTTCATCTTGGCAGGAAGTACACCACATTATATGAACCCGTGTATAGTTATACACACTGCTTATCTTAAATTTAACTTAATATTTATAGAAGTTGCAACTTATTTGTTACATTACACAGAATTAAGTTCTTATACAAGTATGACACATTGTTAGTCAAACCTATAGATAAAACAGTATATTCAACATAAATTAAACACATTCAACATAAATTAAATATACATTCAACATAAAATGAAAAGATAATACTTACACATAGATGAAACAATATACTAAACATAGATTAACCATACAAAACATTATTTTTTTTATCAAACCGAGAAAACAAAACACACATCTATCCACTGACCTTGACCATTGCCAAGTCAATAACTTAGCAGAAACAACCAAACATTAAAGCCTTACATATATAACAACAAAAACCTTAGACGAACATAGCCCAACTAACTAATTAACCCTAACATCTAATCAATTAGGACAGGATCAACATAGTCTCCTTCACAACCATAATCTATTCTTACCCCATAAGAACCATCACTTGATGTACTTAATGAATCATCATCAGAATCATCAGCATCAGGATTTGGAGGTCTTCCCATAATGTGAACTATCAAAACAAAACGACCATTGACTAGAAAATCCATGATCTGAAAATGTAGTGTCTTACCAGCCTTGATTATGTTATTCTTCTATTTATAGACATTTTTCCGGAGTCCCAAACGTAATTTGACCTCATCCCAAATGTGTCCTCAATCTTGGTTATATTCGTAACAAATTAGAAGCTACTGAAAATTAAAATATATAAAAGTGTTATTAAGCAATAAGTCTTACAAAGTCATCTGTTGTAACATCTGAAGCCTTAAAAAACACTTAAATGTCATACAATCATGACAAACAACGTATGTACCAGGTGGAAAGTACTTAGAATTGCTACTATTATTCGGATTTGTGAATATTGCTTATAGAGGTAATGCACTTTGTAGTTGTGTGAGTTCAAATTTTAATAAACAGTAAATTGTTAAATAAAACAACTCAAAAGATTCTAAATCTCATTGAAGTAGCACCATGTCAAAGACATCAAAATTTCAAAACACATGAAAAGAATACATTAAATCTCCTATACATCAGTCCACGTTAACAAAAACAACATCAAAATACATTTAAATGCTGCTATTATACTAATCAACATAAACTGGATCATCAATGGTACCTTCACCAACTTCTTCATCATCACCACCACCACCATTATCACCATCACCACCATCATCACCATCACCACCATCATCATCATAACCAACATAATCACAGATACTCCATTGAGGTTCATGAGAAGCCGGAACACCATACAACTCAAATTCAAACATCACAATTTCTTCACTGCTTTCAATGAGACGAAAACAAACATGATCTCTTGCCTTCAGATTTTTGGCTCTTACAAACTCTCCCCAGCCATTATTTAACCTTTTCCGCCCTTTCGTACATGTGTTGAGCTTCATAAACCATCGTTCACCCCCCTATTTTTCTGTCGTTACAACTACCAATGTATACTTCGCCTTAATCGGAAGATATTCCCATATACCCAACGGAAGAATCTGTGGAAAGAAAATAATAAACATTAATAGACATATTGCTAAGAAATTACTTAAAATAAGAAAGGCAAAAGTGAAGTACCAAATCGTCCGTTTCAATGTATGACTTTGAAAGAAGACACTGAATACATGGAAAACCGTTATATATATAGAAATATGGAAACAACTCTTTGAGTCTCATTTTGTTTCAGGAAAGATGTGTAACTAGTAACTAAGGGAGGAAGAAGAGTGTAAAAACTAGGTTAAGTAGGAAGCGGATCTGTAGCTTAAGTAAGTGCATTGAATAGTCAAAAAGTACTTTTGGGCTAATTGTTAGGCCCTATTTGTACCATAGGTTTTAATTAACAGAGGATTGAGAAAAATTATTCCAGCAAACCGGTGGAGAATGTCATGATAGGCCCTGGTGGTTTAGGGTTCGATTATGGATAGACTCATTTTAGTTATTTCATTTACCGTGTTCGTTTTCTTTTAGCAAGCAATCAGCTATTACATTGCATTAACAGCTTCTAGTGTTCTTCTTCTAACGAGCTTTTAATGCAACAAGCAAGCCTTCAATTTTTTAAGAAGATATTCAGAAATATATACATGTTGATATAACAAAAAGATTATTATAAACTCTGCTAATATATGAAGATAAATTGGTTTTTAAAACTATAAACTAAAGTCAATTAGGCCCAATTAAAATTGCTAGGACGATTAGAATTGCTGTATGGGTCTACGTAGTAATACCATTATTGTGAACTATGTAATCTAAAGCTTGGAACATTGATATTCTTGCGCTTGAAAGCGTGAATTTTTACGAAACTTTAAGGTTACAACTCCACTTATCTGTTTGCTATCCGGGTAGGTTGCTTGTGGAATATCCAAGATTTATCTAGAACGTAGGAATTTAAACAACTCTTGCGTTCTACGGAGTACTAGCCTAGTTAATTTTACATCTCCTTTTCGTATTGATAATTAAATTTACATATTAAGAACAACGTTAATCTCTGAAGATTAGATTGCGAAAGAGTTCATCAAAGTGTAAAACCAATAACAAACGTCTTATACAGCTTGTTATAATTACGGAGCAAACGCCTATTCAATGGATACTGGAAATGAGAAAATCCAAGATGAGTTCACCAGCGCTTAATGAAGTTTAACATCAAGCTTGGTAATTCTGCATTCCAAAATCATTGGTTTAAAAATCACTACAAAACGGAGTGGACTGTTGTCTCAATTACGTGCCCTTCTTCAGTCTTTGTCTAACACCAAAAACATCCGACCATCTCCTCCTTTTCTTCTGCATACAAACAGTAAGTGTCGTGTGATTTGCTCTGCTTCTTTGAGTTCGCCGAGTTCTACAGTTTGAAGTGCCACTACTGTAGAACTGTAATCCCGTTCCATCCTGGGAGGAATTAACCCGTTAACATGCGTTTCGTAGCATGCGTTTCGTAGCGTTTATATTGGCAATATCATTGCTCATTATCAACATGTCGTCCACACATAAGCAAACAATGACTACATAATTAGGAGTGTTCTTACTGTAAACACATTTGTCACACTCGTTAATTTTAAAGCCATCTGACAACATTGCATGATCAAATTTCGCATGCCATTGTTTAGGTGCTTGTTTTAGTCCATAAAGCGACTTAACAAGTTTACACACCATCTTTTCTTTTCCTGAAACCACGAACCCTTCAGGTTGTTCCATATAAATTTCTTCCTCCAAATCCCCGTTTAAGAACGCTGTCTTAACGTCCATTTGATGTATTTCAAGACCATACATGACGGCTAACTCTATTAACATACGTATGGATGTAATTCTAGTTACAGGCGAGTATGTGTCAAAGTAGTCAAGACCTTCTTGTTGTCTATACCCTTTGACAACAAGCCTTGCCTTGTACTTGTCAATAGTGCCATCAGCTTTCATTTTCCTTTTGAAAATCCACTTAGAACCTAATGGTTTATTTCCAGGAGTAAGATCAACCAACTCCCAAGTATGGTTGCTCAAAATAGATTCTATTTCACTATTGACTGCCTCTTTCCAAAATGGAGAGTCTGAAGAAGACATGGCTTCTTTAAACGTCCGAAGCTCATTTTCCAAAAGAAAAGTGACAAAGTCATCCCCAAATGAAGTAGAAGTTCTTTGACGCTTGCTTCGTCTTGGTTCTTTCTCATTTGGTGAGTTTCCTTTGGTTCCTTCCCGAGGTCGTTTGGGTCTTTCACCAACTGACTCACATTCCTTTTTATACGGATATATTCTTTCAAAGAATTCAGCACTATCAGATTCCATCACCGTATTAACATGAATGTCGGGATTTTCTGATTTATGAACCAGAAATCGATATGCTTTACTGTTTATAGCATATCCAATGAAAACACAATCAACTGTTTTCGGTCCAATCTTAACCCTTTTGGGTTTTGGGACTTGCACTTTTGCCAAACACCCCCACACTTTGAAGTAATTCAAGTTGGGCTTCCTTCCTTTCCACTCTTCATATGGAATGGAAAGTGTTTTGCTATGGGGAACTCGATTGAGTATCTGATTAGCCGTGAATAAAGCTTCCCCCACAAGTTCTGGGGTAGACCCGAACTTATTAACAAGGCATTCATCATCTCCTTTAATGTTCGATTTTTACTTTCCGCAATCCCATTAGATTGAGGCGTGTAAGGGGCAGTTGTTTGATGAATAATGCCATATTCCAAACATATTTGTTCAAAAGAAGATTCATATTCGCCACCCCTATCACTTCTTATCATTTTGATCTTTTTGTTAAGTTGCGTTTCAACTTCATTTTTGCATTGCTTGAATGCATCAATTGCCTCATCTTTACTACTAAGTAAATAAACATAGCAGTAACGAGTGCTATCGTCAATAAAAGTTATTAAATACTTCTTTCCACCGCGAGATGGTATTGACTTTATGTCATAAATTTCCGTATGAATTAAGTCTAATGGTTCAGAATCCCTTTCAATTGACTTGTAAGGGTGCTTAGTAAATTTAGACTCAACACATATTTGACATTTTGACTTTTCGCAATCAAATTTAGGCAATACTTCCAAAATTATATAAACAATATATATACCGGACAATCTCGAGCCCACAAGTTTCTTCTGTCTCCTTAAGGAATCTAACCCCTCACTGTTGACCAAGTTTAACGGATTAATTCCTCCCAGTATGGAACGGGATTACAGTTCTACGGTAGTGGCACTTCAAACTGTAGCACTCGGCGAACTCAAAGAAGCGGAGCAAATCACACGGCACTTACTGTTTGTATGCAGAAGAAAAGGAGGAGATAGTCGGATATTTTTGGTGTTAGAAAAAGACTGAAGAAGGGCACGTATTTATAGCCAAAGGATAGGTTGGAATGAAGAGGCAAAACCTTTCTACATGTGGCTTTTTCAGAAAACGTCCACACTTAATGGCTGTATTGAAACATAACGGGAAAAAATTAAGTAGAGGAATGAATTCAAATTGAATTCAGATTTCCTTTACAAAAACGGAATACCAAATATTAATATTATTTAATACTTTTAGTTTTTTGTTGGTCCAAAAAATTAAGTCAATCCGAAGCCGAGACGAGCGAGCGACGACAACGGCGATGCTCCCCTTCTTCTCAACCCATTTAAGAGTTAGAAGAAGCACTTCTCTATTTGGCCATTTTTCACCCTTCTTCTTTTGGCTTCTTCCCATTACAATTTTCTTCTCCCGTGTAATAGTTAGAAATTAGTCAAATATAATTTCTATCATATTAATTGCATAACGTTATATATCTCATTTATCATCATCATAATTAGTCATGCACAGTTACCAAAAGCTTCTCATTTTTTTTGTAACTTAAATGTAGGGAGAATTTTAATTAATCATTATAATGAAGTAATGACCAATTACTCGTAATCAGAAATGGTTCTTTAGAAACGGCTCCTTCGCTGACCAAACAATTCCCCACCCCCTCTATATTTAATTCTTTATTAGTGCTCATTCATATTCAAAATAAAGAAACAGTCAAGTTTACGTAATGTAAGGAAATTCAAATGTGTATATATTTGGATTGGTGAAACCAATATCTGTAAACGGGAGAAAATAATGGAGTTATAGTGTTAATCCTAAGATTTATGTTGGTGATAACTCCTATATCAAAGCAAAATATGCACTAAGTAAAAACGAGTTATCTATTATATTGTCTATAATTATAACTTCACCAATAAATAGTATAAAAATAATTCCACTAAGCACAAATAATCATGTATTCTCCTTCGAACCATCACCAAGCTTCTAACAACATGGCCAAAAATAGCTACTTTTTTATTCCTCTTCATATTCACAAACAATCTCAAATTTAGTGTTGAACAATTGTTTCTCATAAGTAATCTCAAATTTAAGTATTAATGAATGTAACATATCATGACATCATTGACTCTAAATTGGTTTATCATTTTTATCTTTGAAGAATTTTCATACGCTGTGGTTAAAATTTTGTTGTTAACCTATGAATTATAGTTATAAATAGAATTATAATCAAATTAAGCTATTATCAATGAAAATGTAAATAACTGAAATTAAAACGACAGTAATTTTCTATGTTTACTAACATTATTATCCTCTACATTTACCTATACAATTTGAATTTATTTTTCCAAAGTAAAATTATCTCCTTTGTCCCTATTAATTATCCCTCTCTTTTTATATCACCATCGATCAAGCTTCATATCCTAGGCTGTTTAAACAACTCGCCCGACGATTCAGCGAAAAAAGGAGAGAGGGAAGATGAGGGGGAAAAACGAAAGAAAATTCGGGAATAGGGTGGGCGGGTTTGTGGGGGAAATATTTTTAAAAGTTTAAAAATTAGGGGGAAAGCGATGTCTCCCTCTTATCCCCCCAAACGTCCACTTTTATCCCCTTTCAACAAGCAGAAATCGAAAATCCAATACCATAATTTTTCATCCCAACAAGTCAGATTCTCCCAATTTCAACACAACACCACACTTCCACAGACCTTTTATGAAATAAAAATAACGACGCAACAAACGTATTTCTTCAATTACATGCTCGACAGTTTGAAATCCTATACGACGAAGATGGACGCCCATTGTGTAAGTTAAATTTCGATCATTACAATAACATTGTTCAATATATAGCCTATTTTGGTATATAATACGCCGTTTCCTGTTTATAAATTTGATCAGAGTGTCCAACAACTTGGAAATCTCGGCGCTCGCCAGATGAAGAAATTAATCCAATATAAAAGGTAACTATTACAAGACGTGTTTGAGAATATTCTTGAGTCAGAGAGTCTTTTTCTTGTCATGCTCATCGTATCGATAATTCCGGTGCGGTCCCTATGAAGAGTCTTTTGTTTCTGATCTTGGCCGATATTTTTGTTTGTGATATTTTCTGGTTGTATCAATGCTATCGTTGCTTTCAATTTCGTTCTATTTTTTTGACCTATAATTATAACTCTGCTTCAGGAAAAATTCTACAGTGTGCCTCGAATTCCAGGTCACAATTGTGTGAGGTAGTTTTATTTACAACTGTTTTTCCTAGACCTTTCATACTTGAAGCAAATAGAGTTTAGTTGAAGCAAATAGAGTTAATGAGTTCGACCATTCTGCTTTCATCATGTTATTTAGTTGAAATTTTGTGTAATTTTTTTGACCAAGATAATAATTTATTTGTTTTGTCATAATGTACTTTGTTAGCGTTGAAATCCTTTTCTACTGAGCCTGAAAGTTGATTTGTGTGAGTCTTGAATTGTTCTTTGCAGTTTTTTTTTTTAATTTTTCTTTTTGAAATCAGAACTCGTTCTTCAGCACTGTTTATTGAAATTCAAAGAGACAAAAACAATAGTTAAGAAGATGCGGGCGTGAAACTCTGGTTGAAGATAAACAGGTTTGGAAAATGAATAGTTGGATTTTGCTAACTCTGTGAGTGAAGAATGTAGGGGTAGAGGTTGGGGGTGGGAAGAAGAAGATAAAGAAATGGGTGGGCCTGGTGTAACACGAATTATAAAAGTGCGGTAATCAAATATCGTGGGCCACACTAAATGGAGGAGAATTGTCTAAAACAATTATGAGGCGGAATGTGATGCATCTTGTAGAATTATTACTCTGCTCTAGTTTGTATTCTATTCCCATCGACAATGTAAAGTTAGATGTGAACAAACCACATAAGCTTAAACATAATACAATTAAAACTGATTGAAAAATTCTTAATGCACAAAATAAGCTCAAACAAGGCTTCACTGGGAATTTGCATCATCACCTTCTCCACAGCTTGCATCAAATTGTGCAATTTCATCGACGTGCATCAACCCCACTGTTGCCACCGCCACTTGTTGCATCAACCGTACCATCGCCTCTGCTGGCATCAACGCCACCATTGCCATTGCTTGCATCAACACCACATGTCGCACGTCTTGCGCTGCAAGCTCCTCTACATCCACCCGTTCCACCTCTCCGCCCACTGCCAGTTGTTGCATCAACCGCACAATTGCCTCTGCCTGCATCAACGCCCCAATTGCCATCGCTTGCATCAACCCCTCCACTACCACGTCCTGCTCCGCTGGCTCCTCCTCTACTTCCACCCCTTCCTACTCTGCTTCCATTTGCTCTGCGCCTTTTGTTCCATTTGTCCCTAACACGGACCAGACAGGGCCTTCCTTCGATCCTCAGAAAGTTAGCATCAAGGATGGGAGCATCACTGCGATGGTCCTCCACATCATGTATGTCATCGGGGATAGGGTCGTCATTGTTAGGCTTGTAAAAATTTTCCATGAGGTCGAGCTTAAGTTTGTCCGTCAACAGGTCCGACCGAATAGCTCTTTCCGCGCATTGGTTGAAGATACCCTTAAGTCCCTGGAGCCTTTGGAATTCATCAGACATCTGCGGATAAGCAGCAGACACATAAGCCCACAAGTGCGGTCGGCTAATGTCTCCACGCCATCTTCTCAGTATGTACCTATCGTTCAATCGCTGCTCTCCGTAATGTTGCAGCAAGAGTATCATGTGCCTGCATATAATCCCATCAGTGTTGAACATCCTGCAGCTGCAATCCAAATGCTGTCCGTCCCGTTTGTACTCCACAGTCATGATGTAGTCAGTCCCCGCGTGGTTTAAACCCATTCCGGTGTCGCTCACCGAGAAAATCTCCACTTCGTCCTGCGCGTCGCTCCCGACATATATACAACTGACCGACTCTTGGATTTGTTTTCTGTGCAAATCATAAATATTCCGCGTAAGGCATGCACAGAGCTGTCTTTCCCAAGGACTGCCGGTCAGACTAATTAGTCGGCTTTCCTTGGAACTCTCTTCTTCTTTTAACTCTTTCTCTAGTTTGGACTTGATAGCTACCTCGTACTGCTTCGCGAATGTCTGAAGGTCAGCTTTTCTATTAATAAACTGGTCAAGGAATGGGTGGATTGACTTGCTCCGCTTTGTGGAGCTAATACCAGCCCAGAACGTGTCCTTCAGGTATACCGGCATCCACTGGCTCCTTGTTGAATATATTTTTTCAAGCCATCGCCTATCTTGTAAACGGGGATCACGAATGAACTGGTCCCATCTTCGTTCCAATTCCACGACCGACATAGACTGGTAGATGATGCTTTCGAACTGCTCTATAACAGCATCCTTCTCTCTAACTCCTTTAAACTCTGAACGCACCTTTGATAACATACGCCATAGGGACAGCCGGTGGGTTGTGGTAGGAAATTCTTCCCTTATGGCTGCCCCTATGCTCTCGCATTGATCAGTTACGATGGCACGTGGCTTGATTCCTCCCATACACTTCACCCAACTCCCGAATAACCACCTGTATGATGTGATGTCTTCGCTCGATAGTAGTCCAACCCCAAGTATAATTGACTGATTATGGTGATTCACGCCCACGGCTGTTGCAAACGGCATGGTTTCCTGGTTAACTTTGTATGACGAATCGAAGTAAACCACGTCATAGAACTGTTGGTATGCAAGAACTGCTTGCGGGTGAATCCACATTACGTTCCTCAGTCGGCCTTCGTCTAAATCCATCTTGTAAATGAATTTGTTATCCTTGGCACGCATACGTTGAAAAAATTGATTTAAAACTTCTGCGTCACCGGGATTCAACTTGCTCCTATCTTGATCGACACCCTTTCTGCTGTCACTTGGCAAGCATCCCATATTTTCAGCCCCCCCATTCATGATTTCCATCGTCCTAAATGACCGGCTAGGACTAACCCCCGCTGTGCTTGCTGCCACGAGATCCCTCCTGATTGCAGGACTTAATTTCATACGGGATGGCATTAAACTTGTAAACCGTGGTTCTAAATCATGGTTATGCTCAACCGTAACCGATTGGACTTCCCAAGAAGTTCGATCCGTACAAAGGGTGGCGTAAATTCCAGCCTTGCATCCATTATTCGAGTTTTGATCTTTGCCTCAGTTTCTAGCTCTGTGACAACACAGTCTTCGCGCAGATATGAGGTCATATTCATTCGAATGCTTCTTGCACGAGTATTTTGTAATGCGGAATCTGTTTTGTCGAGCATGTTCCTGGTAAAAATCAACCATTGCTTCTAAGCTAGGAAAATTCATCCCAACGGTCGGACCTCCTGCTGGTGCGCGCGGATTAACCCCTTGGTTCTCACCAGTCGCGACGTCGGGCTCACTATTTTCGCCAGTCGTACAATTATTTGACCGACTGTCGAACAAGCTTTCGTCTCGATGTAGACCTAAAATCTGGCAGAGGATATTTGATTCTTCGACATCCATGATTGATTTTTATTGCTAGAATGAATATGTATATTTTTCCGATGGGTTTTTAAGGAGGAAGAGACGACATAAGAAGGAGGTGGGTGACACTCAAGGAATCAAGTGATAGGTCGTACGAGTACTGAGCAAGTTGGCATTGAAAATCTGACCCACCAATTTGGGCGGGAAGTTGCTTAATGGATTGTGAAGAGACAATTCGACTGTGAATTGAAAAGGTGAGTGGGGGTGATGTTGTTCCCAATATATTGAAAAAATTAAAAATTAATATTTGATTTTGGTTTTCCACTTTCGAATCACTCCTACAAAAAACTAAGAATTGTAGTTAAAATCTGAACTACAAGAGTTTGATATGCAAACGCGAAACCAAACTATTGTAGTAAGAATTGTCGCTCGAGCGACAAATTATTGATTAATGTTGCTAGTATGAGTTTTGGTACGAACAAAGCTTTGTATTCAATTCCACGACATTTAGAACAATGCATATTCCATGATGAAACTAGCACACTATCTTCTTTGTCTGAGTGAAATGATAAAAGTGGTGTTACCAGCGGTACCCAAAAACATATCATAAAACGTCTAATTAAACCATGCAAGCATTATATAACTAGTTGTAGTACTTGATTACTCCTTAACGTAGACAAAAGGAATTTACAGGCTACTTACATCAATAGAACACAAAAACAAGGAGCATGATTATGGTGCACCTTAAAATTCCCCTTCAACAATTAGCTTATGCACTACCTCGACGAACCAGACTTGTCATCATCAGACTCGTCTCGTCCGACACCACCACTTCAGTCTGATATGCACCAACTAAATCTGATGAACATGTGGAGTAATCAACTTCTACTACTACATTCAGTTCTGGTAAGGCAAGTTTATATATCTCTATATCAGCGATGCACTTATCGCAGTTCACCTTTTGCTCTTCGAAGTAACAATCTAAGGGGGCTAAGGTCTTTGAAGACCAATGAGTGCATCCAATTTCACTATAAATAAAAGACATGGTTATTTTGCTAAACTGGTCAGCCGCCAATCATCGATCTAAGGCGATTCCGACAATTAATCATAGCAAATCTACCTCCAATTCTAGCCCAAACCGAACGAAGGCATTGTACTCCTCTATTGCAGCCCTTCAGTAACACGGCAATAGCAAAGTTATATTGTGCTTGACGAGCTTGATCCGCGTGACGCGTTGGAGAAGCGATAGCAACTCCACATAATAAGGTTAATCCATCTAAGCTGCCCTCCATGAAAAAACGATACGTTCCAAGGAGTAGAGAGGCATAATCAACCCCTGCACCGTCCAACCTTTCAAGGAACTTCAGAATAACATCGTCACGATCTTGCAACTTTTCCGGCCTGAACTCAATCTTCAGCCCATGTTGAAAAGGCCCTGATAAGGTTAGGGTGCGAATCTCTCTGCACCTGCAGATACATTTATCTCCACAGAAAATAATTAAAAAAAAACCCGGATCATAAATAATTTTTTTTAACGGTAATTGAGACACTTTATTAATATGCTAATTATTTTGGAAGGACTCACGTTGAAGAAAAGCTGCATATATCTTGCACTGTGGGATTCGAATCGAGAAATTTATGGACGACAGCCTCTAAACACACAGTTGGCAGGCTAGTGAGAGATGTCTCCGCACCGCTCATATTTCTCTCCATCATTTGCCTCATGTTTCTCTCCATCTAGACTCCCCAAGATATTCAAATTGCTTTAGCTATGGAGGAAGATGAGCGGACCGAAGTAAGCAAGAGAAGCGTATGCATCTCAACTCCCAAGAAACGAAAACACTTATAGGCAGTACTTTCTAGATTGGAAAGTGAATTGAAAAATGTAGGCCACACGTTTTGCCGGGAAATTACTGATACGAAGTCATGGATACAGTTTGGCTAGTCTACTAAGAGCATGTTTGGGATTGCTGCAAAAAACTGCTTAATTTGAGAAGTACTCTTGGCATAAGTACTTTTTAAAGAAGTACTTTTAATAATAAGCAGTTTGTGTTTGGACAACTAATTGGAGAAGTACTTTTGATAAATAATTTGTGTTTGGCTAATCTTTACGAAAAATACTTTTGAGTGTTAGATTACTAAAAGAACATCCAAATTTATTTTATATTTGGATTAATAAAAAAAATAATTTTAAATATTTATCGTAAAATACTTTTGTTAAAAAATTTATTTAGTTAAAACGTAAAACATAAAGTAAAATTTATAAATTTAAGCTATTGAACAATATAAAATATAGTTAATTGAAGTTATAACCGAATTAAAAATTTATAGTAATTACTTACTTTTAAAAAATAATTTAATAAAAAAATCCTATATACGGTTGATAGAAATAACTAGAAATAAAAACTAATCATAAGAGGAATACGATTTATAAAAGTATATAGTAGGAAAACAATGTGAAAAAGAGAAATATAATTTTATTTAGAGAGAGATATGGTTAACTAATGAGGGAGAATTTAGTAAGGATATTTTTGTCTTGAAAAAATTAATAAATTGCTTCTGGATATTTGTAGCTTCTCCCCAACAGCAGAAAAACTGCTTCTGCTTCTACCTAAAAGCACTTTTTTGTGGTTGCCAAGCACCTTAAAATTCTAAAAAAAGTACTTTTCTTTAAAAAAAAAAGCACTTTTGGCTCTGGAGAAGCAATGCCAATCAGGCTATAAGCCACTTTGGAGAAGTTTTCACTTTTGACTTACTATATTTTACGCATACAATGGTTATGCGCTAATTGTTTTCTGAGTTACCACTAACAAACTAATATGAATGATCCTATAAGTAGTTTTTTGCTTTTAAATCCCTTACAATTTTGACAAATACAATCTCAATCTAATCTAACAATTAAAATTTAAACATTCAGTGCATTTACGTTTCATTACCGTACCCCCGTTTTTATTGCACGAATCTACAATAGTTTAATCGTGGCAACAATCCAAGACAACCTACTTTATTTCCAAGAAGCTATGAGTACGACTCCCTTCGTCTCGTTTTATTTGTCCTCCTTACTTTAAATAGTCAGCTTAATTTATTTGTCCAATTAGGAGTTCAATGCAAAATTAATTACTCGTATATTTTTTTCACTTTGCCCGTAGTATTGATTGAATTTGAAGGTAGAAATAAAAGTTTACATTTATTAAAGAGATAAGTTTACAAATAAAACAATACAGAGGGGGGACTCAGTAAACATTGTAGGTAAATGCATCATGAATATAGTCAGTTACATTGACTACATGCCTGCGCTAAAGAGGTGATTTATACGTGATTTGTATTTGTGAATAAAACTGAAAATTAAAAATGGAACTTTGCTAGTACTATTCAAATTTATAAAGGGCAGGTACATCGTCTATGCCTTTTCTCTTGCGGTAAGCAAGTGATTTTTATTGGTCAATTTTATGTTCATCCTAGGGAAGGTAAAAGAATGATGAAATTCTACCTAGAGACGCAAAATATATGGTTGGAAGAATCAATGAGTTGACGTGTTAAAAACTTAAACTGCATGTATATTACCTCCATCTCGACTCAATGTTATTTACAACGGGGGTACAAGCTCAAAACACCACTATTTGAATATAGAAACCCATGAGCGAAACATTAACTATACAAATCTTCAACATAAGCGACCCTTTTATGGTGTAACCCTGAAATTTACCACTCCTTTTTCATCATTATAATTTGTATTATTTTAAACTCATAAATCATAGTTTATTTTATTTTTACTGTTTAATTATATAAAATAGAACATAACATAACATTTCATAACCCAACCCGACGATTAATAAACTTAAAAAAAGATGGAAGAAAAAATTGAACCAACTCATTAGTTCAATGACTTCAATCCAACTATTGGAAGCACACATAAATCCTAAACACAAATAGATAAACACCCTTCTAAAATGTCTTAAGGTTGTAAGGAGAGCTTTGTGGATCATTATTTATCTTGACCACACAAGTGCTTAATATGCCCTCAAAATTTTCTGTCGCAATAGCCATACTTACCAACATCGTCTCCGATCCTTATTTTGAATTAATGCCTTCATATCCTGATTTTGCTGTTTATATAATTATGCAGTTTCAAGACGCACCTCTTGCAGTTGGGTACAAATTGTCAGGAGAGGGAAATTGATTTAAAAGAATTTTGTTTTATTTATAAATAATAACAATTTTAAAGAAAAATCTATGCATATTTAAGTTAGAACCATTTGTATAAAGAAAAATTTATGCATAATGAAACTTATCCAAATCATATTACATTTTTCTGCACCTAAAAACCATTTGCATGACTAAATAGTCAACGTTAGAACAAATTAGAAATAATTGGCTTGATTACAGAAGAAAAGAAGAAACCAATTACTAATCTTAATCTTCAACACCATACATAAAAGCAAAAGATTTCATTTATAAAGGCAGAAAGAACACTTGCAAAGTAATATCATAGTAATTAAAGGTGGTGATCAACATCATAATGTAGCAAAACACCACCAATGATAACCAAACCATCACTTACAAAGGCAGATGATGAAAAGACTTCGGTCAGTCGTTTCGGAAGTTAGGGCTCCGATTGGCATGCCGATAATTTTAAAATATTCGTAAGGTCCATTAAGACCTGTCTGTAAAATTTGAGCTAAATCAGAACTCGTTTGGTAGGCATCGGAAGAAGGTTTCAGTTTTTATTGTCAATAAATATTAAAAAGGGATTTTCGAGTTCGGTTTTGGCGAACGAGCTCCGAATCGAAATCCTAAAGCGCTGTTAGGTTCGTATGATTATTTGTGACTTTTGTGAACTTTCGAAAGTGAATTTCGATGTTGTTCGGCTAGTTTCCGCTAAAATGCCGAAAGTTAAATTATTTGACTTCTTTTCCATTTAAATTCGCATCTTGAGTTTCGGGAGTCCAATTTGAGATCCGCCTTAGTATGTTACATATATTTTGTATAACTTGTATGCAAAAGTTGGAATTATTTCGAATATCGTAGGGTTCCATTTTAATTTTTGTCGCAAAAAGAAAATTAAAAAAGGGGGGGGGGGGGGGGGAGACAAAAAAAAAAAAAAGACAAAAAAAAGAAGAGAAAAGCAAAAGTGGGTGGTGGATATATATAGATTTGATTGATATGATCAGAATGAGGAAAGGGTACGAGAAACGAACAGAAATGGAGAAACGCGAGAAACAGAAAATATATAGTGGAAAAATGCCAGAAAATGAAAAAAGGAGCCAGAGAAAAATAGTATTTTCACCCCAGAACATTCAGGTAATGATCCTAATATATTATTTGGGTTTATTACCTATGTTTGAATATATTTTTACGGTAAAAATAGGGATATTAGACATCGCCCTAATGACGTAAATTGATAATTTAAAGGGTCAAATGGACCCCGATAATGGAATTGAATATATATTCGTACTCAGTGAGTTACAGGCATCATATAAATGTAATTTATTTGGGGTTTGGTTGTGTGACCTTAAACCCTGTACATAGGTCTGGCCTGCGTATTGCGTATGCGAATAGGGTATCAGGTTCCTACCTGGATTGCCCTAAGATGTGAGGAATGAAGCCGTTAGCCTAATTTGATATATTTTTCTGCTTGTTGAATAGAGTGGGATCATTTGGCAATGAATTCAAAGGACAAAGCGGTTATTGAGTAATTGTGCTAAATTTGTAACGAGGTAAGTGATTATATCTATTTCTTTGGAGGCACCTGGCCTCGTGGATTTTCTACCACGTGTTCCTTACGTGTGTAGCTGCCGATAGGCGTACTCATTACGCCTTAGCTTTGGATTTACATTCTATATTATATGTTATGTCCTGTCATTGGTATTGCATAGAGAATCTGAGTATTGTACTTTGGCTGTGAGTTGGCATCTACTTCCCGGCTGTCGATGAGAGTCCCGCGCCGGTGAAGGATTATTATTGCATCCCATTGCATTCATATGCATTACATGTCATTCACATGCATTACATTGCATATCATATTGGGTGCAGGAGTATTCCGCCCCAGGAGCAGGAGTATTCCGCTCCATTGTATCATATTGAGGGTAGGAGTATTCCGCTCCAGGAGCAGGAGTATTCCGCTCCATTGTATCATATTGAGGGTAGGAGGATTCCGCCCCAAGAGCAGGAGTATTCCGCTCTTATGTCAGATATTGAGTGCAGGAGTATTCTACCTCAGCTTTACATTATATCGGGTGCAGGAGTATTCCGCCCCAGGAGAGTGGAGGAGTATTCAGCCTCTGATTTATATTATATCGGGTACAGGAGTATTCCGCCGCAGGAGCAGGAGTATTCCGCTCCAGTTGGTTATCAGATTGGATTCCCCTCGAATGCAGGAGTATTCCGCTTCGGGATGGGATTACGGGCACATGTGACCCTTCGCATCATATTTCATTTCATTTCATTTCAACACACCTCATTTCATTTCATCTCAATTCATACCATTATGTAGACTTGCGGTACATGACTACTGTTCTGCTTATATGTGCATTGCTTAATTGTTGATATGTTTCTGGCATGCATCCTTGGTTGAGTTTATAAGTTTCTTACGTGTTTCCGGTTGTTATCTGGCGCTGCCTTTTTATAGTTTAAATAAAAGGAATTTGTTCTATCTATTTTTTCTCCCTGGCTAGCTATCCTATTCTTTGAGGTGGCTAGTCTGCCCCACTCATTAAGTCCTTTTGACTAACCCTTGTTTGTTTCTTGTCTATCTATTTCGTTTCGGCAGGTTCGCTCCAGGATTGAGTTGGCCACGTTGTGAAGGAGCGAAGACGACTTCCGCTGTCAGGGTGAGCCAGCTTTTATTCCGGATGGCCACCAGTTTATTGGTTATTATTTCAGTTGCATTCTGCTCCCTTCAGGAGGTATCTGTCTTCTTTTCTACTCTTAGATGTCTAGTCTGGATAGCCCTAAACTTAGTATGTTGGGTAGTTAGCTGTAATTTTCTTTCGTACAGCTTTGAAGTGTCAATATGTCTGTGTGTTTTTTTAAGTCTTGTCCTTATTTATAAACTATTATATTTATTTTCCTAATTTAATTGGTAAGGGTTCGCCCGACGGGTCTAGGGGAGGATGTCGGGTGCCCGCACGGCCTAACCGGATTCCGGGTCGTGTCAGTTGGTATCAGAGCCCAGTTTAGAGTCTATCCAGACTTAGATAGTGTCTAGTAGAGTCTCGCTGATGGGTACGTAGACGTCCGTACTTATCTACGAGAGGCTATGATGGCATTTAGGAACTTTCACTTCCTTCTTTTCTGATCATGCGTCGATCTAGGATACAAAAGTATTTTCGTTAATTCCTTCGTGGTAACTGTGAACCCTCGCACAATAAATCAGCAAACGGTATGAGCTAAAAACGAAGCAGTCTAGCGTAGGGCTAGTACTGACGAAGCCCCGAGAGTTTTTGATTGTGCTGACGATCTAGTTATGGAGGTTCCAGCTGTACGAGCTCGCGATGGGCAAGGGAGCAGGGCCTTGTGGTTTCCTTGGATCTCTACAATGCTTTTACTAGAATCTTGGTGATGCGGATACCGCAAAAGAAACCTATTATTCGCTAGGTAGCTTATGAGGTTGCCGCATGTGCAGACATTCGATCTCAGGGAGCTCCTTTTTCGGTTCTTAATATTGCTGCAGTAAATTATATTCCGGAGGTAGTATGTGTTGTACCTCTAATTGTTCTGGCTGGTTAGCCAGCCGAGGTATCAGTTCGGTCCGAGTGTCCGAAGAGGTTGCATTATTTTACGCGGTTGAACCTTCTGATATTCTTAAGCAATGCATCTGATAAACCCCGTGAATTTTTTCAAAAAATAATGTCAGGGTATTTGTATCCTTCAGGCTCTTAATTATATCGAGCGGTATCGTATTGATTATTCTTCTTTGCAGTTTCAGGGGTCTAGTCTTGAACTGGTGGGCCTCTCTCTTATCAGCTAACTTGGTTCGGTTTTTCTTCTAGATTCGCGGAAAAGTTACTTTCGAGTGGCGAGCGAGATGGAAAGTGTCGCCAGTTTGAGTGGATTGGACACGGTAGCCTGTCAGATTTTGAATATGAGATTAAATTCTATAGAATGGCTGAATATGCGTTAGAACTAGTCCATGAGCCTTTTGAGAGATTTAAAGATTTATTGATGACCTTTCTTTTTCCTTGAGATCCCTGATGGCTCGAAAAAGTTGAGGTTGGGACTTGATTTGACGTTGTTGCTGATATTGCTCAAAGGTATTAGGCATACCATAAGTTAAAACGGGAAGAGTAAGAGCGGGAGAGCAAGAGATCCCGTAGCTCTAGTGGGTAACCATGGTACCTCATTTGAAGGTAAAATTTCTGATTATTTTTGGAAGTCACCTTCCAGGTTATCTCAGCTTGTTGAGCGTGATTCTCAGAGTGCGCGAGTAGTTCATCAAGATTAGACCCAGTTTTTCTCTTTATAGCTATCGACAATATGTCCAGCTTCCATTTTCAATGAAAAGCTGTTATCATTGTCACGAGTCTGGTTATGCTTTGAGGAGTTTTTCCTTACTCCAGCAAGTAGACAATCGTCCTTCTTCTTACCCTCAGGCACCTGCACAGTCGCAGGGAATTTCATTTAGATCTCAATCCTCCGGAGAAATGCCACCATCCAGTAGAGGTCGAGAGCGTAGTGGTAGTGGTTCTTCTAGAAGTAATTATCATGGTAGTGGCTCGACTCAGCTGCAGAGGCAGTTCTATGAACTGCTAGTCTGGCAGGATGTTGAGGTATCTGATGTAGTACACCCATGTATTTCTTCTTCTCTTAAATGTGAGTAAGATTTGATTCTTTTGATAGATCTGGAAATGGTGTGTCTTATCATTTTTCAATGGTTTCCTTGGATGTCATTTCTATTAAGAATCGGTTGCTGTAGAGGGGTGAGTTTCTGATATTATTTATTCCTGGCATTTATGATGACCTTACTAATTTATTTTGTCTAAATATGAGAGATTTGGGAGTGAGTGTCGGTATCGTCTGACTGGCATCTTGTTGGGCCACATTTTATTATTATATCAAATTAGTATACCTCTCTTCTCGAAATTCCGTGTTGGTAGGATAATGAGATCTCAATTCGTCACCATCAGAAAGTGTTATCGTTTCTTCTGGTGTAAAGTGGTTAGTAAGTAATATTTGATCTATGTGTCTTCCATGGTTCAAGATGTTTGTAGAGTCATGTTATCCCATGAGCTAATCTGGGTTATAAAAGGGTTTATGGTAAATTGTCAGAATTTCCTTCTTATTGGGAGGTTAAATTGGTATGGATGTTTTTCCATAAAGCTTATTTAATGTCTATCTCTTCAATTGCGATTCTTTGGCTTGCCTGACTCAGAAGTAGTCTAGCTTTGGTAGCCAAGCAAATAAGAAGATGAACTTCCTAAAGCTCTAATTATTTCTATCCTCGATCCATTTCCATTTCTTCTTCGTCCGGCACTAGTGAGCTTGGGCGATTGGTAGCCGCTTGTGACGTTCCCTGTGTTGAGCCAGAGTACGTGTTATTGTAGCCGGGTAAGCATATTATTGTTTTGGATATCAGTTTATCTGGGTATCCATTCCCATGTATAGTATAGTGCTGGTTCTGTTTTTGTGGATCATCCAGTTTCAGGGGAAACTCTGCCGAAATTTTTATATAGAAGTACCATCCATC
This sequence comes from Petunia secreta, assembly GCA_029990175.1. Lineage (NCBI taxonomy): Eukaryota > Viridiplantae > Streptophyta > Magnoliopsida > Solanales > Solanaceae > Petunia > Petunia secreta. The sequence continues at coordinate 61,592,259 of JARKIP010000010.1, forward strand.
AGGCGGTGGCGTTTATGACAAAGGCATGGAGTTGTGAACTTGAGAGTTGCAGCTGTTTGGCAACTCGAAAGGGTAGTTGGTAGCTTAGGTCTGCCTACGTTCAGCTTTTAGCTAAATCTTCTTTAGTCCAGCAGACTGTGCGAGGATGGTTATTCCTATTCAAATGGCTGCATGAGTTTGTGCTTTAAGTGGAGGAGTCTTCCTCCAAATACTGAATGGTAATATTAAATCTCTAAGGTGTTGATACCACCTTTCTCACGACCCAAAGTAAGGCCACGGCAAAAATCTATAATAAGTATCGATCATTGCTAAACCCATTCAAAGTTCCGTGTATCTTTGCTTCGAAAATGTAGAACTCTCTTCCCGTGATCGTGGAAGGATCAGCTTAGTTAGAATAAGCTGTGCAATGATATTATCATATTATCCAGATATATTTTATTCCAAAAGTACGATGTGCGTAATATAATTCTGATCTTGTAATCAAGAGATAAGGTCTGTGGAGTAGCTTATGAAGGTCGTGCAAGTTCTTTTGTTATCTGTGCTAATTTTTCTTTAGACTTAGGCTCGTTCGAGGACGAACGAGAGTTTAAGTGCATGAGAATGAAACGACCTCGGTCAGTCGTTTCGGAAGTTAGGGCTCCGATTGGCGTGCCGATAATTTTAAGATATTCGTAAGGTCTATTAAGACCTGTCTGTAAAATTTGAGCTAAATCAGAACTCGTTTGGTAGGCATCGGAAGAAGGTTTTAATTTTTATTGTCAATAAATATTAAAAGAGATTTTGGAGTTCGGTTTTGGCGAACGAGCTCCGAATCGAAATCCGAAAGTGCTGTTAGGTTCGTATGATTATTTGTGACTTTTGTGAACTTTCGAAAGTGAATTTCGATGTTGTTCGGCTAGTTTCCGCTAAAATGCCGAAAGTTAAATTATTTGACTTCTTTTCCATTTAAATTCGCATCTTGAGTTTCGGGAGTCCAATTTGAGATCCGCCTTCGCGAGTATGTTACATATATTTTGTATAACTTGTATGCAAAAGTTGGAATTATTTCGAATATCGTAGGGTTCCATTATAATTTTCGTCGCGAAAAGAAAATAAAAAAAGGGGGGGGGGACCAAAAAAAAAAAAAAAGACAAAACAAAGAAGAGAAAAGCAAAAGTGGGCGGTGGATATATATAGATTTGATTGATATGATCAGAATGAGGAAACGGTACGAGAAACGAACAGAAATGGAGAAACGCGAGAAACAGAAAATACACAGTGGAAAAATGCCAGAAAATGAGAAAAGGGGCCACAGAAAAATAGTATTTTCACCCAGAACATTCAGGTAATGATCCTAATATATTATTTGAGTTTATTACCTATGTTTGAATACATCGCCCTAATGACGTAAATTGATAGTTTAAAGGGTCAAATGGACCCCGATAATGGAATTGAATATATATTCGTACTCAGTGAGTTACGGGCATCATATAAATGTAATTTATTTGGGGTTTGGTTGTGTGACCTTAAACCCTGTACATAGGCCTGGCCTGCGTATTGCTTATGCGAATAGGGTATCAGGTTCCTACCTGGATTGCCCTAAGATGTGAGGAATGAAGCCGTTAGCCTAATTTGATATATTTTTCTGCTTGTTGAATAGAGTGGGATCGTTTGGCAATGAATTCAAAGGACAAAGTGGTTATTGAGTAATTGTGCTAACTTTGTAACGAGGTCAGTGATTATATCTATTTCTTTGGAGGCACCTGGCCTCGTGGATTTTCTACCACGTGTTCCTTACGTGTGTAGCTGCCGATAGGCGTACTCATTACGCCTTAGCTTTGGATTTACATTCTATATTATATGTTATGTCCTGTCATTGGTATTGCATAGAGAATCTGAGTATTGTACTTTGGCTGTGAGTTGGCATCTACTTCCCGGCTGTCGATGAGAGTCCCGCGCCGGTGAAGGATTATTATTGCATCCCATTGCATTCATATGCATTACATGTCATTCACATGCATTACATTGCATATCATATTGGGTGCAGGAGTATTCCGCCCCAGGAGCAGGAGTATTCCGCTCCATTGTATCATATTGAGGGTAGGAGTATTCCGCTCCAGGAGCAGGAGTATTCCGCTCCATTGTATCATATTGAGGGTAGGAGGATTCCGCCCCAAGAGCAGGAGTATTCCGCTCTTATGTCAGATATTGAGTGCAGGAGTATTCTGCCTCAGCTTTACATTATATCGGGTGCAGGAGTATTCCGCCCCAGGAGAGTGCAGGAGTATTCAGCCTCTGGTTTATATTATATCGGGTGCAGGAGTATTCCGCCGCAGGAGCAGGAGTATTCCGCTCCAGTTGGTTATCAGATTGGATTCCCCTCGAATGCAGGAGTATTCTGATTCGGGATGGGATTACGGGCACATGTGACCCTTCGCATCATATTTCATTTCATTTCATTTCAACACACCTCATTTCATTTCATCTCAATTCATACCATTATGTAGACTTGCGGTACATGACTACTGTTCTGCTTATATGTGCATTGCTTAATTGTTGATATGTTTCTGGCATGCATCCTTGGTTGAGTTTATAAGTTTCTTACGTGTTTCCGGTTGTTATCTGGCGCTGCCTTTTTATAGTTTAAATAAAAGGAATTTGTTCTATCTATTTTTTCTCCCTGGCTAGCTATCCTATTCTTTGAGGTGGCTAGTCTGCCCCACTCATTAAGTCCTTTTGACTAACCCTTGTTTGTTTCTTGTCTATCTATTTCGTTTCGGCAGGTTCGCTCCAGGATTGAGTTGGCCACGTTGTGAAGGAGCGAAGACGACTTCCGCTGTCAGGGTGAGCCAGCTTTTATTCCAGATGGCCACCAGTTTATTGGTTATTATTTCAGTTGCATTCTGCTCCCTTCAGGAGGTATCTGTCTTCTTTTCTACTCTTAGATGTCTAGTCTGGATAGCCCTAAACTTAGTATGTTGGGTAGTTAGCTGTAATTTTCTTTCGTACAGCTTTGAAGTGTCAATATGTCTGTGTGTTTTTTTAAGTCTTGTCCTTATTTATAAACTATTATATTTATTTTCCTAATTTAATTGGTAAGGGTTCGCCCGACGGGTCTAGGGGAGGATGTCGGGTGCCCGCACGGCCTAACCGGATTCCGGGTCGTGTCAGTTGGTATCAGAGCCCAGTTTAGAGTCTATCCAGACTTAGATAGTGTCTAGTAGAGTCTCGCTGATGGGTACGTAGACGTCCGTACTTATCTACGAGAGGCTATGATGGCATTTAGAAAGTTTCACTTCCTTCTTTTCTGATCATGCGTCGGTCTAGGATGCAAAAGTATTTTCGTTAATTCCTTCATGGTAATTGTGAACCCTCGCGCAATAAATCAGCAAATGGTATGAGCTAAAAACGAAGCAGTCTAGCGTAGGGCTAGTACTGACGAAGCCCCGAGAGTTTTTGATTGTGCTGACGATCTAGTTACGGAGGTGCCAGCTGTACGAGCTCGCGATGGGCAAGGGAGCAGGGCCTTGTGGTTCCCTTGGCTCTCTACAATTCTTTTACGAGAATCTTGGTGATGCAGATACCGCAAAAAAACCTATTATTCGCTAGGTAGCTTATGAGGTTGCCGCATGTGCAGACATTCGATCTCAGGGAGCTCCTTTTTCGGTTCTTAATATTGCTGTAGTAAATTATATTCCGGAGGTAGTATGTGTTGTACCTCTAATTGTTCTGGCTGGTTAGCCAACCGAGGTATCAGTTCGGTCCGAGTGTCCGAAGAGGTTGTATTATTTTACGCGGTTGAACCTTCTGATATTATTAAGCAATGCATCAGATAAACCCCGTGAATTTTTTTTAAAAATAATGTCAGGGTATTTGTATCCTTCAGGCTCTTAATTATATCGAGCGGTATGGTGTTGATTATTCTTCTTTCCAGTTTCAGGGGTCCAGTCTTGAACTGGTGGGCCTCTCTCTTATCAGCTAACTTGGTTCGGTTTTTCTTCTAGATTCGCGGAAAAGTTCCTTTCGAGTGGCGAGCGAGATGGAAAGTGTCACCAGTTTGAGTGGATTGGACAGGGTAGCCTGTCAGATTTAGAATATGAGATTAAATTCTATAGAATGGCTGAATATGCGTTAGAACTAGTACATGAGCCTTTTGAGAGATTTAAAGATTTATTGATGACCTTTCTTTTTCCTTGAGATCCCTGATGGCTCGAAAAAGTTGAGGTTGGGAGTTGATTTGACGTCGTTGTTGATATTGCTCAAAGGTATTAGGCATACCATAAGTTAAAACGGGAAGAGTAAGAGCGGGAGAGCAAGAGATCCCGTGGCTCTAGTGGGTAACCATGGTACCTCATTTGGAGGTAAAAGTTCTGATTATTTTTGGAAGTCACCTTCCAGGTTATCTCAGCTTGTAGAGCGTGATTCTCAGAGTGCGCGAGTAGTTCATCAAGATTAGACCCAGTTTTTCTCTTTATAGCTATCGACAATATGTCCAGCTTCCATTTTCAATGAAAAGCTGTTATCATTGTCATGAGTCTGGTTATCCTTTGAGTAGTTTTTCCTTACTCCAGTAAGCAGACAATCGTCCTTCTTCTTACCCTCAGGCACCTGCACAGTCGCAGGGAATTTCATTTAGATCTCAATCCTCCGGAGAAATGCCACCATCCAGTAGAGGTCGAGAGCGTGGTGGTAGTGGTTCTTCTAGAATTAATTATCATGGTAGTGGCTCGACTCAGCTGTAGAGGCAGTTCTATGAACTGCTAGTCTGGCAGGATGTTGAGGTATCTGATGTAGTACACCCATGTATTTCTTCTTCTCTTAAATGTGAGTAAGATTTGATTCTTTTGATCGATCCGGAAATTGTGTGTCTTATCATTTTTCAATGGTTTCCTTGGATGTCGTTTCTATTAAGAATCGGTTGCTGTAGAGGGGTGAGTTTCTGATATGATTTATTCCTGGCATTTATGGTGACCCTACTAATTTATTTTGTCTAAATGTGAGAGATTTGGGAGTGAGTGTCGGTATCGTCTGACTGGCATCTTGTTGGGCCACATTTTATTATTATATCAAATTAGTATACCTCTCTTCTCGAAATTCCGTGTTGGTAGGATAATGAGATCTCAATTCGTCACCATCAGAAAGTGTTATCGTTTCTTCCGGTGTAAAGTGGTTAGTAAGTAATATTTGATCTATGTGTCTTCCATGGTTCAAGATGTTTGTAGAGTCATATTATCCCATGAGCTTATCTGGGTTATAAAAGAGTTTATGGTAAATTGTCAGAATTTCCTTCTTATTGGGAGGTTAAATTGGTATGGATGTTTTTCCGTAAAGCTTATTTAATGTCTATCTCTTCAATTGCGATTCTTTGGCTCGCCTGATTCAGAAGTAGTCTAGCTTTGGTAGCCAAGCAAATAAGAAGATGAACTTCCTAAAGCTCTAATTATTTCTATCCTCGATCCATTTCCATTTCTTCTTCGTCCGGCACTAGTGAGCTTGGGCGATTGGTAGCCGCTTGTGACGTTCCCTGTGTTGAGCCAGAGTACGTGTTATTGTAGCCGGGTAAGCATATTATTGTTTTGGATATCAGTTTATCTGGGTATCCATTCCCATGTATAGTATAGTGCTGGTTCTGTTTTTGTGGATCATCCAGTTTCAGGGGAAACTCTGCCGAAATTTTTATATAGAAGTACCATCCATCAGGCGGTGGCGTTTACGACAAAGGCATGGAGTTGTGAACTTGAGAGTTGCAGCTGTTTGGCAACTCGAAAGGGTAGTGGGTAGCTTAGGTCTGCCTACGTTCAGCTTTTAGCTAAATCTTCTTTAGTCCAGCAGACTGTGCGAGGATGGTTATTCCTATTCAAATGGCTGCATGAGTTTGTGCTTTAAGTGGAAGAGTCTTCCTCCAAATACTGAATGGTAATATTAAATCTCTAAGGTGTTGATACTACCTTTCTCACGACCCAAAGTAAGGCCACGACAGAAATCTATAATAAGTATCGATCATTGCTAAACCCATTCAAAGTTCCGTGTATCTTTGCTTCGAAAATGTAGAACTCTCTTCCCGTGATCGAGGAAGGATCAGCTTAGTTAGAATAAGCTGTGCAATGGTATTATCATATTATCCAGATATATTTTATTCCAAAAGTACGATGTGCGTAATATAATTCTGATCCTGTTATCAAGAGATAAGGTCTGTGGAGTAGCTTATGAAGGTCGTGCAAGTTCTTTTGTTATCTGTGCGAATTTTTCTTTAGACTTAGGCTCGTTCGAGGACGAACGAGAGTTTAAGTGCAGGAGAATGAAACGACCTCGGTCAGTCGATTCGGAAGTTAGGGCTCCGATTGGCGTGCTAATAATTTTAAAATATTCATAAGGTCCATTAAGACCTGTCTGTAAAATTTGAGCTAAATCAGAACTCGTTTGGTAGGCATCGGAAGAAGGTTTCAGTTTTTATTGTCAATAAATATTAAAAAGAGATTTTCGAGTTCGGTTTTAGCGAACGAGCTCTGAATCGAAATCCGAAAGCGCTGTTAGGTTCGTATGATTATTTGTGACTTTTGTGAACTTTCGAAAGTGAATTTCGATGTTGTTCGGCTAGTTTCCGCTAAAATGCCGAAAGTTAAATTATTTGACTTCTTTTCCATTTAAATTTGCATCTTGAGTTTCGGGAGTCCAATTTGAGATCCGCCTTCGCGAGTATGTTACATATATTTTGTATAACTTGTATGCAAAAGTTGAAATTATTTCGAATATCGTAGGGTTCCATTTTAATTTTCATCGCGAAAAGAAAATAAAAAAAAGAGGGGGGGGGGGGGGGGGGGAGAGACAAAACAAAAAAAAAAAAGACAAAACAAAGAAGAGAAAAGCAAAAGTGGGCGGTGGATATATATAGATTTGATTGATATGATTAGAATGAGGAAAGGGTACGAGAAACGAACAGAAATGGAGAAACGCGAGAAACAGAAAATACACAGTGGAAAAATGCCAGAAAATGAGAAAAGGGGCCACAGAAAAATAGTATTTTCACCCCAGAACATTCAGGTAATGATCCTAATATATTATTTGAGTTTATTACCTATGTTTGAATATATTTTTACGGTAAAAATAGGGATATTAGACATCGCCCTAATGACGTAAATTGATAGTTTAAAGGGTCAAATGGACCCCGATAATGGAATTGAATATATATTCGTACTCAGTGAGTTATGGGCATCATATAAATGTAATTTATTTGGGGTTTGGTTGTGTGACCTTAAACCCTGTACATAGGTGATGTTTGGCATTTTATGCCTATATTTCCTTAATATTTCCTCACGTTTTAGTACCTTATTCGCTCGTTTTATAGCTTGTGAATGTGGTTTTACACTGATTTTATGTCGTGTGTATGTAGGTTGTTATGCAATGTAATTGGAGCTTTTAAGAGCATGATTGAGCAAGAAAAGATTGGATTTTGATTGAGGATTGGATCGAGCACACGAAGGCACGACACGAGCGAGCAAAGGAGCGAGAAAACACGAAAATTGGCCGGGCGCTGTAGGGCATGCCCCGCGGGCCCCACCGCGCCCAGTGTCCCTGCGCGTTTTCTTGTGCGACGCAGCCCAAAAGCGTGAGACTTTCGACGTCTTCTGCCTAGTGTTGCGCGATCGGGGGCGCGGGGCGCCCGTTATGGCGCCCCTGGAGCGAATTTTGACTTCCTATTTCGTCTAGGATTGGGTCTAACTTATTACTAGGTGTTTGTAAACTCTATAAATACTCTTTTACTTAGTTTTTCATGGGAGTTCAGACTTTGGAGCAAATTTGAGAGCTCATAACATCAAGATAAGGGTTTTTCTTCCTTCCATTAATTTATTTCATTATTACATCAATTCCTTGTGTTGTTATTATGAGTATGCGTAGCTAAAACTATCGTTCTAGGGTTCGAGTATTACATGAAGGTTGATGTTTGAAGATTGATTTCCATTAATTGAATCCCATTACGGGTTACTTATTCTTTCTTGATTTCACTTGTGTAATTGTCAGGGCCCGATTATTACGCATTATCTATGGTTTTTAGATTGAACTCGAAAGAGGGAATTTAATTACGCAATAAGAAAGAATAGGACTAGTTTGTGAACCCGGGCATCGGGGAACCAATTTGTGAGTAGGATAGACATATACTTGCTCGCCTAGTTTAACTAATTACAGAATTCGTTAATGCGTGCACGTGATTCAACCCATAGACATATAGGGATTGGAGTAGCCTGCATAGACCGTGAAGAATCGAAAGGTTTTCACGGGTACATTTAATCTGTTAGTTAGTAACCCGGGATTTAAGAAGTGGAGTCAATTGGATAACTCAACTGGATTGTTCGTAACTCTGACCCTGGACCGTCTCCTTATTACTGATAACAACCAAGTCTTGCTCCATTGTTTGAATTCACTTCTACCATTTAATTACTGTTCTTTAGTTAATAAACTCATCACTATTGGAAAAGATCCCTGAATAGTTTATATAAATTGTTTGCTAGAATTCAGTCTGCATAGTCCTCGTGGGAACGATACTCATCTTATCACTTTATTACTTGTCGACCACGTATACTTGCGTATGCGTTGGGAGCAACAATAGGCCTGGCCTGCGTATTGCGTATGCGAATAGGGTATCAGGTTCCTACCTGGATTGTCCTAAGATGTGAGGAATGAAGCCTTTAGCCTAATTTGATATATTTTCTGCTTGTTGAATAGAGTGAGATCGTTTGGCAATGAATTCAAAGGACAAAGCGGTTATTGAGTAATTGTGCTAACTTTGTAACGAGGTAAGTGATTATATCTATTTCTTTGGAGGCACCTGGCCTCGTGGATTTTCTACCACGTGTTCCTTACGTGTGTAGCTGCCGATAGGCGTACTCATTACGCCTTAGCTTTGGATTTACATTCTATATTATATGTTATGTCCTGTCATTGGTATTGCATAGAGAATCTGAGTATTGTACTTTGGCTGTGAGTTGGCATCTACTTCCTGGCTGTTGATGAGAGTCCCGCACCGGTGAAGGGTTATTATTGCATCCCATTGCATTCATATGCATTACATGTCATTCATATGCATTACATTGCATATCATATTGGGTGCAGGAGTATTCCACCCCAGGAGCAGGAGTATTCCGCTCCATTGTATCATATTGAGGGTAGGAGTATTCCGCTCCAGGAGCAGGAGTATTCCGCTCCATTGTATCATATTGAGGGTAGGAGGATTCCGCCCCAAGAGCAGGAGTATTCCGCTCTTATGTCAGATATTGAGTGCAGGAGTATTCCGCCTCAGCTTTACATTATATCGGGTGCAGGAGTATTCCGCCCCAGGAGAGTGCAGGAGTATTCAGCCTCTGGTTTATATTATATCGGGTGCAGGAGTATTCCGCTCCAGTTGGTTATCAGATTGGATTCCCCTCGAATGCAGGAGTATTCCGCTTCGGGATGGGATTACGGGCACATGTGACCCTTCGCATCATATTTCATTTCATTTCATTTCATCACACCTCATTTCATTTCATCTCAATTCATACCATTGTGTAGACTTGCGGTACATGACTACTGTTTTGCTTATATGTGCATTGCTTATTTGTTGATATGTTTCTGGCATGCATCCTTGGTTGAGTTTATAAGTTTCTTATGTGTTTCCGGTTGTTATCTTGCTCTGCCTTTTTATAGTTTAAATAAAAGGAATTTGTTCTATCTATTTTTTCTCCCTGGCTAGCTATCCTATTTTTTGAGGTGGCTAGTCTGCCCCACTTATTGAGTCCTTTTGACTCACCCTTGTTTGTTGTTTGTTTCTTGTCTATCTATTTCGTTTCGGCAGGTTCGCTACAGGATTGAGTTGGCCACGTTGTGAAGGAGCGAAGACGACTTCAGCTGTCAGGGTAAGCCAGCTTTTATTCCGGATGGCCAACAGTTTATTGGTTATTATTTCAGTTGCATTCTGCTCCCTTCAGGAGGTATCTGTCTTCTTTTCTACTCTTAGATGTCTAGTATGGATAGCCCTAAACTTAGTATGTTGGGTAGTTAGCTGTAATTTTCTTTCGTACAGCTTTGAAGTGTAAATATGTCTGTGTGTTTTTTTAAGTCTTGTCCTTATTTATAAACTATTATATTTATTTTCCTAATTTAATTGGTAAGGGTTCGCCCGACGGGTATAGGGGAGGATGTCGGGTGCCCGCACGGCCTAACCGGATTCCGGGTCGTGTCAGTTGAACACATGCAATTTAAAGGTGATGAGCATCATAAACTTAACTAACACCAAAAAATCCTGCAAAATATACCACTTAGCAAAAAACACCACCGTTATTAACCAAACCATCAGTCAAGTGCTGGTGGAGATCGTGGGGGAGTTTCGTACTCATCTGATTGGCCAAGATGGAGGAGTATGGAACGGAGCATTCTCTTCATGCGTCGATTCTCAGTATCAACGTGGTTGATGAGCACCAATATGTACTCAATAACGTCGTCTACCATCATACGGATCGCACGGACATCATTGGCAGCATTGTTACGTCTATCTCTGATTTCTCTATTTGGATGAGCCATTTTCCACAATATTTGTGCTTTTTTTTATAACTCAAAATGTTAATCTTAGTTTGATTTTGAGAAGGATTTGCATAAATATTTATTAGCAAAATTTTTAAGATAGATGAGTGGAAGTGTCATTATTACTGAAAAGACACGTGGCGGGTGCCTTGCATGCGTTAGACGTAAGTTGTAAGGTGGAAGCTAATGTTAAAAAATGGAAAAAAAAAATAGGGGAGAAATGTAGCATTATAGACTCGAACACATAAACGAAAGGCCAACCACAGCGTAAGAGTACAAGGTGAGCCCACTGAGCCATCACGTACAAATATTCGTGTAACTCTTAACACTTAGACATAGATATATGTCAATTAATTGGGGGAGAATCTCATATTTATTTACTGTAAAAGCATGTCCTAACATTATAGTACTAACATTATTTTATAACAGTAGGTACTCCAAAATTCGGCATACACGTGCAATGCACGTGCCGAGAAACTACTACTGTATGTATAAAGGTGTGTTCCAATGTTACATGTGGTTATCGTTGCTTGTCTATATTATAACTTGATGCACAAGTGGTGAAAAAGTTTTTGGAAAAATTGTCTTACCTTACCCACGAAACTACAACTATTTTTTTTGCGTAAATTCTATGTCCAAACATAACTTCAAGTTCAAAAATTTATTGAAAAACTCAAATTCCCAAGTTTCAACCAAATCTATGTCCAAACGCTAGCTTAGTCTCTGTTAAAATTCAATGACTGCCAATTCTATATATTTTCAAGAAGAATGGATGATTAGTCCTTATAAGAAAAGGAATGTTTCATAAGAATTTCAGCGTGGGACAAAGATTAGGACTAATCATTTAAAATATTTTAGAAGTTGAAAAAATAAATGATTCTGTCACTATATGGATGTTCGAACCCCTGCCCTTATTAAAGACTATAAATGTTGAACTAAGCTTGGGTAAGGGGTAATATGGTCAACTACATTGCTAATTCATTACATTGCTAATCACCTGACGAGTGGTGGTACACAAAAGTTTAGTTTATTATATACTAATGAAGATTGCAATTGGGAGGATATTATTTCGATGGGAAAACCAACGTCATTAACTGAGGAGATTTACAGAAACCAAAAGGCATCATAAAGGAAGCTTACACGGGAAGTTTTGAACATTTAGCATATCTCACCTAAAAATTTCGTAAGGAAGCTGGTGGCATTATCAAATCAACAATAGAAGGAAGTCTAAATTTTGAGATAGTCATCCGCAAGACGTACGTCTTGCTGGGTTATTTGGTACTTATGTTGAAACTTTTTTCTGATTTTCTTATAATTATCTTATAATTGTTTATATAGGACATTAATTTTATTATTGTGTCTCAATATAGAGCCTGCGTGCAAGTGTTATTAAACTAATTTGTAATAGGGTAGGAAAATGCCAATTTGAATGTCATGGAAAAGTTTGGGATGTAACATTTGGCCGCCGTGGAGATAAAGTGTATGGTTTTGGATCTGGCTGGGCAAATTTTGTTTATGAAAATTGTATAAAGGATGGTGATCTTCTGGGTTATCAATTGTTGTAATGTTCGGATTCAAATTTGAAGTCGAAAGTTGTGGTCACTCGACAATTTATCTACGTAGACGCTGTGCTTAAGCGTCACTGTGGTGAAAGAACCTCATCAAACCCTCCTAAGGTATTAGTGTTGAATTATGCTAGTTATTTCTCTTTTTGGTGTTGCCATTATGAATATGTTTACATTTCTTCAGACAGTGATGGAGAAAATTGAACACTGGGTGTACATATTCGCTTTACGGTAATGGTTAATATGTAGTTATGTACTAGTACACGACAAAGCGATGATGAACGATCAATCGCGAACAAAAACTACAATCATATAAATCCAAACGACAATCCTAACTTTGGCACAGTTTAATTTGCTCGCTTCATTATCATAACTTTGGACACAGTTTGGGAGGAAGTATTCATCTTTACAGTACATGAACAATCCTATAACTCCAAATAACAATCCTATATATGTCTCTTATTAAAGATGACAGAAAGATGACGAAAGGCTTCTACTAGTATGTGGCGCATACATGCAGAACGTAAAACGATTTTATGAATAATTCTTGGAACCGGTGAGGCAGCCGCAGGATTTGTGTCCAATATAAAAGCTTGGTAGTTCCCGATAGTAAGTTGTTGAGAACTCACGACTGTGTATTAATTGAACAGATGTATAGCAAGCCGACAGTCTTGCGCATGTTTACTGTAACGACCCTCAAATAGTCGTTACGGGATCCGGGACCTCGATTTGCATGTCGACAGTCCCAAAAACTCCGTTAGGTCATTTATGACCCGTCTGTGAAATCTGAGCCGAAACGGAGTCCGTTTGATAGGTTTTCGAAAAAAGGATCCGTTTATGAAATTCCGGAAAGGAATTTGGGGTTTCGATAGGTCGTTTTGAGTAAACGAACCCTGATAGAAAATCTGAGCGCACCGTTAGGTCCGTCTCGTCATTTATGATATGTAGCAACCTTCAAAATTGAAAACGGACCTCGTTTGATAGGACTTTTGATAAAGTCCCCGTTTCGGAAGTTTAAAAGAGTTAAAAGAGGTTTCCGAGCTCGATTTGAGCAAATGAGCTCCGATGAGAGATCCGAAAGTTCCGTTAGGTTCGTATAGTCATTTGTGACTTGTAGCAACTTTCGGAATTGGATTCCGAGGTCGTTTGGCTAAATTTCGCTATTTTGGCGAAAGTCGAAAATTGAACCTTTGCTGTGGGACCCACTTTTTAAGTTCTGGAGGTCCAAATTGAGTTCCGTCTTGACGAGCATGTCACCCAAGTATTTTATGGCTTGTGTGCAAAATTTGGGATCATTCCGAGCTTCGTAGGGTCCCGTTTTGCCTCTAAAACAGTAGAAAATCTGGTGCGACTTTTCTGTTCTGTTTTGGCGCAAACAGCCGGATAAAAGCTGATTTTCCGGCCAATCCGTAAGGAATTAGGAAAAACGCAAAACATGAAAGTTGTAGCACTTTCCGTTGTGGTTCTAATGGCACCGGTTTCAGGTCATTTGGACATTCCTATCAAAATTTATGATTTTTTCTAAAGAAGCTGTCACAGAGGAAAAAAAACTGCTATAAAAAGGCCATTTCGGGCCATTTCGGTTCATAACTTATAAAAATCATTTGGTGAGCTCTTGAGGCGATTTTTGGGTATTTCTTGAAGACCCAATCATACTTACACTTAAGACTTAGTGGAGAGTCCTTCGCGGACAAGGCGAGCGGGAAAGGAGATTCTTCCCGGCATTTGAGCCCGAATTTCGAAGTAAGTGAGACTTGACCTCTATTGTGCTTGTGGACTCTTCCTTCATGCTAGTATGCTTCATGTACGCATATATATACCTAACAATGGTTATGATTAATGATGTGAATTACTTGCTATTATTGTTTGTTATAAATAGCGAGATTGTGACTCGACCGAGGTATGTGCCGGTCTAAACGCTACGTCGAGGTAGCTTAAATTTATATCGTAGTAACGCTTGCTACACCATGCTTAGATAGCAAGAACTTGGGACATGGCCGAGGATGTTGCCGGCATGTCATGATAAATGTCTTGCCGAGGATTTTGCCGGCTTTTGTATGATATTGGTACTTGATTTGTTCACGTGCCGGGTTGGGTAGTGCTGTCTATACGTAACCTTGGGTTGGACGATATGGGAGTAGGGATTGTACCCCAAACTGTGGTCGGGTTAACCTTCGCCTTACGTTCAGCTAGCATAACCAACCTGGGTTACGGTGACTGTGAAATATTATCGTTATTAATATTTCTGTTATTATTTCTGTTATTGTTATTAATGTCGTGGATATTAATACTGTTAGAGGGACACTTGACAGGGGGTGTGGTGTCGCCTATACTATGAGATGTGTCACACTTGACAGGGGGTGTGGTGTGGACACTTGATCTTTGAGATGTGACACACTTGACAGGGGGTGTGGTGTGGTCACTTGATTTATTGAGATACGACGCACTTGACAGGGGGTGTGGTGCGATCGTAGACAGATTTGAGATGAGCCAACGACTACGGGTCGTTGGTCTACTTATTCATGATTGTGATAGTGACTTCGGGTCACGGTATATGGTTGATACTTAGTAGTGGTGTTGCTAGTCCATCGTAGGTCTAGGTTAGTCGGCACGGGAGTAGAGATTGGACCTCCAAACCGCCGCTGAGTTGACCTATGCCTTACGTTGGATGGGCATAATCCTTGAGACTTCTGGTTACTACTTGTGTGTATGGAATGTGTTACATCTATTTTTGATTTCACTACTTTATTGTATGATTACTATAGTATGTTGTTGCTTATGATGCATGTAGCGACTTGTCCCGCAAGGGTACCTTAGCGGGCCTGTCGGTGATCTTACTGGGCTTCGGCTCATAACTTACTCTGCTACGTGCGCAGGTCCTTCATCCAGTCAGCAGCCCGGACGTTAGCGGTTCCCGAGGCTTCTGAGACTTTTGATTGAGGTGAGCCGACCACACAGACCTTGGTGGCATACCGCCGGAGTCACTTAGAGATAGGACTCAGATTTCTTTGATGTATATTCATACTTTATTGAGTCACTCTTACAATGCTCTAATTCTTTTGTGGATATATTCTTTTGGACTTCACCCTTTTATATTTATATATCCATTTATGATTTTTTCACATTATTGTTCTTTTCCGCATCTTGTTTCATTGGTTCGCCTAGGCAAATGTTGTTTAGGTGCCATCACGAGCCCTTGGAAATTGGGTCGTGACATTTACGCGTCCTGACCATGGGTCGAGGCAGGCATGGCATCGATCGGGAATGAGATCTCGCGAGAAAAGAGAACCAATTGCGTGGTAGGAAGATCGACTCGTTTAGTTAACATTGGTCTACCCACCGAATGAAAGTTGAAAAACTTCAAATAATAAATGAGGTCTTCAAGGCAAATATACTATCACTCTTGAAGAGATCAACCCTGAAGAACTCATTCGTTATCTGAAGTTTTAACCTGCACTCAGTGGCCAGAACAATATTTCCATGACGATTTGATCGACAAACTACGCAATCAATTCACTTTCCCCCTGTGCCTGCTGTTGTGCCAGGCACCTTTGTGATCTCTTCAGAGGAGTATATGAGACTGATGGCCTTGTCTAGCCATCAGGTCCCTGTCAGAGATGATGTTGCAGCTCCTGTTTCGGCTCCTCAGCCGACCACACCTGTTATGAGCACGCCTACTTCTGAGGCTGCTCCTGATCATATTGCCCAGCCTTCTGCTTCTGCTCCTCAGGCAGGTCCTGTTATTTCTACTCCTCCTATGGGCACTGAGGAGGTTGCCAAGAGGATAGAGTCATTCATGAAGCTTCAGGCTCCAGAGTTCGACGGTACCTCAGCTACATGTACTGCCCAGAGGTACATTCAGAAGTGTGAGAAGATTTTGACAGTTCTTGGTACTAGAGACACCTTAGGGGTGCAGTGTGCTTCTTTCAGATTATCGGGAGATGCGGAGACATGGTGGGTCTCCATGATGCGGCAGAGGTCTAGTGACCTCCCTCCTTTGTCTTGGGCTGAGTTCGTGTCTATGTTCATGAGCAGGTTTGTGCCCCAGAGTCAGCACGATGCTCAGAGGCGCGAGTTTGAGGGGTTGAGGCAGGGAAACCTGTCTGTTTCAGAGTATGACACCAGGTTCTTGTGGTTGTCTCAGTTTGCGCCGGCTATGGTGGCTCAGGAGAGGGACAAGGTCCTCCGGTTTGTTGAGGGTCTTCATCCCCGCTTGCAGGTAGCTGTTGCCCCTGATATGGGCAACAAGTCATATTTTGAGATAGTTGATGTGGCGCGGCGGATGGAGGATATCTTCGCCAGGGCTGACGCGGAGAGGGCGGCCAAGAGATCGCGTCAGTCTGGTGGGTATAGTGGATCCGCTCAGAGGGGTCAGGGTCATCAGGGCCGTTCTCAGTCTAGGCCCCAGGCTGCTGCTTTGCCTGCCCAGGATTTTTCTTCAGAGACCCTGAGGTCTCAGTCATCGCAGAGGCGGGGTGGCTCTTCGCAGTCTGGTCCGCCGCAGTGCGGGAGGTGCCATCAGAGGCATCATGGGAGGTGTTCGTCTGGAGGTGGTCATGGCAGAGGTGGTAGAGGCGGTAGAGGAGGTAGAGGTGATGGATGTTTTGAGTGTGGGTCTCCAGAGCACTATGTCAGGAGTTGCCCTTATGTTTCATCAGGTCGCCAGGGATCCGCAGCTATGGTACCATCTGGTCCTCAGGCCGCCAGGCCCGTTTCTCAGATTCCTCCTAGACAGCAGTCTCAGAGAGCTCCGGGTTCAGGAGGCTCGGCGCAGGTCTATGCTATGACTCGTCAGGATGCTTAGGCATCCAATGATGTCATCACAGGTATTATTTCTGTCTGTGGCCGCGATGCTTATGCTCTTATTGATCCGGGGTCTACCTATTCGTATGTGTCGCCGGGATTTGCCCCTTGCTTGGGCAGGGATCTGGTCTTCTTAGATGATCCCTTTATGGTTGCCACCCCTGTCGGGTCTTCTATATGTGTAGATAGGGGTTATCGGCAGTGTATGATCTCCATCTGTGGTGTAGAGTCCTTAGTGGACCTGATGCTGCTCGATATGTCTGATTTCGATGTCATTATGGGCATGGATTGGCTGGCTTCCTGTCATGCGACTTTGGATTGCCATGCCAAGTCCGTGACGATCGGGGCAGAGGGTGAGTCTCGGGTTGTATGGAGAGGTTCCAGGCCTTCTCCGAAGAGTAGGATCATTTCTTTATTGGAGGCGCAGAGGATGATATCTAGTGGGTGCGAGGGATATATTGCTTTAGTTCGGGATGTCCGGGCAGAGGAGTTATCCCTTGATAGAGTTCCGGTTGTTTGTGAGTATCCGGATGTGTTTCCTGATGATTTGCCGGGTTTGCCGCCTATGCGGGAGATAGAGTTTTGCATTGATCTATTGCCAGGCACTCAGCCTAAATCTATTCCCCCGTATCGTATGGCTCCTGTTGAGTTGAGGGAGCTGAAGGAGCAGATTCAGGATTTGCTCGATAAGGGCTTCATTAGGCCCAGTGTGTCTCCATGGGGTGCCCCGGTATTATTTGTGAAGAAGAAGGATGGCTCTATGCGGATGTGTATTGATTACCGGCAGCTGAATAAGGTTACTATCAAGAATAGGTATCCTTTGCCGTGTATTGATGATTTGTTTGATCAGCTTCAGGGTGCTACCTTCTTCTCGAAGATTGATTTGAGGTCGGGGTATCATCAGTTGAGGATTCGGTCCGAGGACGTTTCTAAGACTGCTTTTCGTACCCGATATGGCCACTATGAGTTTCTGGTGATGTCTTTCGGGCTTACGAATGCCCCAGCTGCTTTCATGGATCTGATGAACCGAGTGTTCAAGGCCTACCTTGACTCCTTCGTCATTGTGTTTATCGATGATATCTTGGTTTATTCGAGGAGCAGGGAGGAGCATGAGCAGCATTTGAGAGTTGTTCTTCGGACTCTGAGGGATCAGCAGTTGTATGCCAAATTCTCCAAGTGTGAATTTTGGCTCAGTTCTGTATCTTTCCTAGGTCACGTGGTGACCAAGGATGGGGTGTGTGTTGATCCGAAGAAGATAGAGGCCGTTCAGAGTTGGCATAGGCCTACTTCTCCTACAGAGATTCGGAGTTTCTTAGGCTTGGCAGGTTATTATCGGCGGTTCGTCGAGGGGTTTTCTTCTATTTCAGCACCTCTGACGAAGTTGACCCAGAAGAATGTTCCTTTCCTGTGGTCCGATGCCTGTGAGTCTAGCTTTCAGAAGCTTAAGACTCTGTTGACTTCAGCGCCAGTGTTGGCCTTGCCTAGTGGATCCGGGGGATTCACCGTATATTGTGATGCTTCGAGTGTTGGCCTGGGTAGCGTTCTGATGCAGGAGGGTAAGGTGATAGCTTATGCCTCGAGACAGCTGAAGGTCCATGAGAAGAATTATCCTGTCCATGATTTGGAGCTGTTAGCTGTCGTGTTTGCACTGAAGTTGTGGAGGCACTATCTTTATGGCGAGCCATGTGAGATATTCACCGATCATAAGAGTCTCCAGTACTTGTTCACTCAGAAGGACTTGAACGGGAGACAGCGCCGCTGGTTAGAGCTGCTGAAGGATTATGATCTTTCTATCCGGTATCATCCCGGAAAGGCTAATGTTGTAGCCGATGCCTTGAGTAGGAAGTCCATGGGTAGCCTCGCCTATCTTGATGCTGATATGAGGCCGTTGACCCGTGAGTTTCAGGCTTTGTCCATTAGTGGGGTTTGGTTTGATGATTCTGTTCCAGGCCGGGTGCTTGCATATGTGGGGTCTCAGTCGTCTTTAGCTTCCCAGATTCGGGAAAGGCAGTTCGAGGATCCTTATCTGAGAGATCTCCGGGACAGGGTCCTGAGTGGGGGAGTGTCCTCGTTCCTGATTGGTGATGATGGTGCTTTGCGGCTTAACGGCCGGGTATGTGTTCCAGCCATTGTGGAGCTGAGGCAGATGATTTTGGCAGAGGCTCACAGTTCGAGATATTCCATTCATCCGGGTACTGCGAAGATGTATCATGATCTTCGAGAGCTGTATTGGTGGAAAGGGATGAAGAGGGATGTTGCTGATTATGTATCTCGATGTTTGAATTGCCAGCAGGTGAAGTATGAGCACCGGAGGCCAGCCGGGGTGACCCAGTCTATGCCCATTCCCGAGTGGAAGTGGGAGCAGATCACTATGGATTTCGTAGTTGGTTTGCCGCTGACCGTGGGTAAACATGATTCGGTGTGGGTAGTAGTTGATCGACTGACGAAGTCGGCTCACTTCATTCCAGTGAGGACTACTTATACCTCGGAGCGTCTGGCTCGTATCTTCATTGAGCAGATTGTGAGATTGCATGGTGCTCCTGTTTCTATCATTTCTGACCGAGGTGCTCAGTTCACAGCTCAGTTTTGGAGATCTTTCCAGAGAGAGCTGGGTACTCGGGTCGATCTCAGCACTGCATTTCACCCGCAGACTGATGGCCAGTCTGAGCGGACCATTCAGATCCTCGAGGATATGTTGAGGGCGTGTGCTATTGATTTTGGAGGCCATTGGGATAGCCATTTGCCGCTAGCAGAGTTTGCGTATAATAATAGCTATCAGGCTTCTATCCAGATGGCTCCGTTTGAGGCATTGTATGGTCGGAGATGTCGCTCGCCTATCGGTTGGTTCGAGTCTGGTGAGGTCCAGGTGTTGGGGCCCGATTTGGTGCAGCAGACCTTAGATAAGGTCCGGGTTATTCAGGATCGACTCCGCACGGCTCAGAGCCGGCAGATATCGTATGCAGATCGGAGGCGGAGAGATCTTGAGTTCATGGTTGGGGACCGGGTATTCCTCAGAGTGTCGCCCATGAAGGGTGTTATGAGATTTGGGAAGAAAGGCAAGCTCAGTCCTAGGTTCATTGGGCCTTTTGAGATATTGGATCGCGTTGGCACCGTTGCTTATAGACTGGCTTTGCCTCCCTCTCTGTCTGTTCATCCGGTGTTCCATGTGTCCATTCTCCGGAAGTATGTTCACGATCTGTCTCATGTGATCGATATAGCTTCCGTGGAGGTAGATGGCGACTTAGCTTATTCGGAGGAGCCTATTGCTATTGTGGCTAGAGAGGTCCGTAAGATGAGATCGAAGGTGATCCCGCTTGTGAGAGTTCAGTAGGGGCATCACTCCATTGCCGAGGCCACTTGGGAGCTTGAGTCCGAGATGCGTGAGAGGCATCCGCGCTTGTTCGATGATTCAGGTATGAAATCCTTGTATTTTCTAAGCCTGAATTTGCATTTTTAAGTTTTATTGATTTCGGGTGGTACCGAGGGGTCCTCGAAATCCGTGCCAGCTCCGTGGCTAGTGTGATCCTACCTTAGACTTAGGCTCGTCCGAGGACGGCCGAGAGTCCAAGTGGGGGAGAATGTAACGACCCTCAAATAGTCGTTACGGGATCCGAGACCTCGATTTGCATGTCGACAGTTCCAGAAGCTCAGTTAGGTCATTTATTACCCGTCTGTGAAATCTGAGTCGAAACGGAGTCCGTTTGATAGGTTTTCGAGAAAAGGATCCGTTTATGAAATTCCGGAAAGGAATTTGGGGTTTCGATAGGTCGTTTTGAGTAAACAAACCCCGATGGAAAATCCGAGCGCACCGTTAGGTCCGTCTCGTCATTTATGATATGTAGCAACCTTCAAAATTGAAAACGGACCTCGTTTGATAGGACTTTTGATAAAGTTCCCATTTCGGAAGTTTAAAAGAGTTAAAAGAGGTTTCCGAGCTCGATTTGAGAAAATGAGCTCCGATGAGAGATCCGAAAGTTCCGTTAGGTTCGTATAGTCATTTGTGACTTGTAGCAACTTTCGGAATTGGATTCCGAGGTCGTTTGGTTAAATTTCGCTATTTTGGCGAAAGTCGAAAATTGAACCTTTGCCGTGGGACCCACTTTTTGAGTTCTGGAGGTCCGAATTGAGTTCCGTCTTGACGAGCATGTCACTCAAGTATTTTATGGCTTGTGTGCAAAATTTGGGATTATTCCGAGCTTCGTAGGGTCCCGTTTTGCCCCTAAAACAGTAGAAAATCTGGTGCGACTTTTCTGTTCTGTTTTGGCGCAAACAGCCGGATAAAAGCTGATTTTCCGGCTAATCCGTAAGGAATTAGGAAAAATGAAAAACATGAAAGTTGTAGCCCTTTGAGTTGTGGTTCTAATGGCACCGGTTTTAGGTCATTTGGACATTCCTATAAAAGTTATGATTTTTTCAAAAGAAGCTGTCACAGAGGCAAAAAAACTGCTATAAAAAGGCCATTTCGGGCCATTTCGGTTCATAACTTATAAAAATCATTTGGTGAGCTCTTGAGGCGATTTTTGGGTATTTCTTGAAGACCCAATCATACTTACACTTAAGACTTAGTGGAGAGTCCTTCGCGGACAAGGCGAGCGGGAAAGGAGATTCTTCCCGGCATTTGAGCCCGAATTTCGAGGTAAGTGAGACTTGACCTCTATTGTGCTTGTGGACTCTTCCTTCATGCTAGTATGCTTCATGTACGCATATATATACCTAACAATGGTTAGAATTAATGATGTGAATTACTTGCTATTATTGTTTGTTATAAATAGCGAGATTGTGACTCGACCGAGGTATGTGCCGGTCTAAACGCTACGTCGAGGTAGCTTAAATTTATATCGTAGTAACGCTTGCTACGCCATGCTTAGATAGCAAGAACTTGGGACATGGCCGAGGATGTTGCCGGCATGTCATGATAAATGTCTTGCCGAGGATTTTGCCGGCTTTTGTATGATATTGGTACTTGATTTGTTCACGTGCCGGGTTGGGTAGTGCTGTCTATACGTAACCTTGGGTTGGACGACATGGGAGTAGGGATTGTACCCCAAACTGTGGTCGGGTTAACCTTCGCCTTACGTTCAGCTAGCATAACCAACCTGGGTTACGGTGACTGTGAAATATTATCGTTATTAATATTTCTGTTATTATTTCTGTTATTGTTATTAATGTCGTGGATATTAATACTGTTAGAGGGACACTTGACAGGGGGTGTGGTGTTGCCTATACTATGAGATGTGTCACACTTGACAGGGGGTGTGGTGTGGACACTTGATCTTTGAGATGTGACACACTTGACAGGGGGTGTGGTGTGGTCACTTGATTTATTGAG
The DNA here is from genome assembly GCA_029990175.1 of Petunia secreta. Taxonomy (NCBI): domain Eukaryota; kingdom Viridiplantae; phylum Streptophyta; class Magnoliopsida; order Solanales; family Solanaceae; genus Petunia; species Petunia secreta. The sequence goes on from JARKIP010000010.1 coordinate 61,614,489, forward strand.
ATACGACGCACTTGACAGGGGGTGTGGTGCGATCGTAGACAGATTTGAGATGAGCCAACGACTACGGGTCGTTGGTCTACTTATTCATGATTGTGATAGTGACTTCGGGTCACGGTATATGGTTGATACTTAGTAGTGGTGTTGCTAGTCCATCGTAGGTCTAGGTTAGTCGGCACGGGAGTAGAGATTGGACCTCCAAACCGCCGCTGAGTTGACCTATGCCTTACGTTGGATGGGCATAATCCTTGAGACTTCTGGTTACTACTTGTGTGTATGGAATGTGTTACATCTATTTGTGATTTCACTACTTTATTGTATGATTACTATAGTATGTTGTTGCTTATGATGCATGTAGCAACTTGTCCCGCAAGGGTACCTTAGCGGGCCTGTCGGTGATCTTACTGGGCTTCGGCTCATAACTTACTCTGCTACGTACGCAGGTCCTTCATCCAGTCAGCAGCCCGGACGTTAGCGGTTCTCGAGGCTTCTGAGACTTTTGATTGAGGCGAGCCGACCACACAGACCGTGGTGGCATACCGCCGGAGTCACTTAGAGATAGGACTCAGATTTCTTTGATGTATATTCATACTTTATTGAGTCACTCTTAGAATGCTCCAATTCTTTTGTGGATATATTCTTTTGGACTTCACCCTTTTATATTTATATATCCATTTATGATCTTTTCACATTATTGTTCTTTTCTGCATCTTGTTTCATTGGTTCGCCTAGGCAAATGTTGTTTAGGTGCCATCACGAGCCCTTGGAAATTGGGTCGTGACATTTACGCGTCCTGACCATGGGTCGAGGCAGGCATGGCATCGATCGGGAATGAGATCTCGCGAGGAAAGAGAACCAATTGCGTGGTAGGAAGATCGACTCGTTTAGTTAACATTGGTCTACCCACCGAATGAAAGTTGAAAAACTTCAAATAATAAATGAGTTCTTCAAGGCAAATATACTATCACTCTTGAAGAGATCAACCCTGAAGAACTCATTCGTTATCTGAAGTTTTAACCTGCACTCAGTGGCTAGAACAATATTTCCATGACGATTTGATCGACAAACTACGCAATCAATTCACTTTCCCCGCGAGACCTCATTACCGACGGAACTTCTGTTGTGCACGAAAAGACTATATTGTTCACCGCTAACATGCATTCATCATAAATTCTTTTAACTTTATACTTGCACAGACTAGTATTATCACAACATATCAGCCTGTTTCAAGTCACAACCTCGAGAATGGATGTTGAAACTTTCTTGCAGTTGTTGTAAAAACCATCATCATCACAACCTCGAATGAACTTTTTACGGAAAATCACACATAGTTCTGTGTGATATCGCTTAGATCCATGATAAATGCTTGCTGCCTCCGTTCGACCCGTCAGAAGTTCGTTTTCGCCTCTTTGAAATATCTGTCAGTTTAAAAAATAAAATCCCTTATGCAAACATGAAACCACCTAAATGCATGTTAACGTACTAATTAAGTAGTAACACAAACCTTAGAAGCATCCGACGCGCACATCCACAACGTACAAACTATGCCGCTCATAATCCTGGATGAAGGGCTATATCGGGCAGGACTAAAAGTATCTTGAAACTGACATCTTCTCTATGTGAAGGAGTAGGAAGGTGTGAATAAGATCTGTTTGTCCAACTGAACATTTTTGAACTTTAATACTAGGTCTGTTGGAGCGTGCTAAGTTTCTTTTCCTGTAGTTAGGTTCCACTTTATAGATTTTACAGTGCAGTACCCCTACCTTTTCATATACTGGTAAAATTATTGTTTGACGCTATTGAGCAAATCTGATTAGGGGTCATTACTCTAACCAAGCAGCGTGCAAATGTGTATGGTATAAGAAATGTATTCTAATAAATAAAGTGTATATACGTATACTAATACGTATTTCTATGTAAAATTAATATATTGACCTTGCATCTCCCACACATGAATATTTTGTAGCGCTCAAGGTCTTGGGAATAAGCTATATTTATTACTCTTAGTAGATTGTTTGGAGGGTAGGTTTTGGAGGGAAAAAATTCCATGAAATTATTTGAGTGGCCAAACACATATTAAGGCTACATTAGTCTTTATACGAGTGTGCCATAGTTGGCATTGAACCCATTCATTAACTTGTACCATAAATACACCACCTACTAGAAGAACTTAAATCCCACTACGTACGGTATTAGCTATTCCTTGAGTTGGTATTCCACTTTCCAACAAGTAACTCCGATTAGATAAAAAAAAAATGAACAGAACTTTCAGAATGGAGGAAACATATTTACATAGACTCCCGATGGACCTCTGGGAATGTATACTGGAAAGAGCTATGGATTCAGCGTGGAGTTTGTCGTCGATTTCTTCTGTGTGAGTACTAAAATATATGTTCTGTAGCGTCGATATAAATGGCTGGTGCTTTTTTTTTTTTTACTGCCAATATCGGTTTGTACTGATACTTTGTATGCACAGGTGCAAGCCGTTCCGGTTGATCGTATTTTCTGAATGCTCTGTAGTTCATTTCGTGATGCAGTCCAATTATTGGAAACTAAGATTCATGGAAGAAGACATAGTCCGATTTTTAGAATGGATGCATGTAAGAGGACTCGTCGAGGCTACGCTGATGCTGGGCACATATAGATTTTTCTACCAAGACCGAGAGGAAGGTGATATCTTACTAGGCCAGGCTGCCGCTGCCGGTAATGAACATGAGAAGTACATGCACGCTATTGCGATGGTAAAGCTGAAACGTTTCAGCACTGTGCTCGATATATTTCGCCAACTGTGGAGGCACAGACTCCGTATCCATGCCCTTCGTGAAGAGATGAGGTTAATGATTGGTCCTGCTAACATTGTCAAGGTTCGTAGGACCAGAGTGTGTAAGAGAAAAGGAGAAGGGCACTGGTATCCCAAGAGAAGAGCCGACATACATCCACACGTTAAAGAATTAAAATTTTCTTGTGAAAACTGTTTGATTGATATCGAAACGTGTCAACTTAGTGTTCCAGAGTATGAAAGTAAAACTTTCCTACTCTTCTAGGAAGCTGATGTAATCCTTTAATCAATAATCATCATATCATAAATAGTACTTGCTGTTACTATTATTTACTGCAAATATCCTAGAGTAAGGTGAAATCTCTGTCTTGGTAGTTGCTGTTCTTATCTTGGAGTTGGACTCTCTTACGGCAACAAATTTTTTGAAGAAGCAAATCCAAAATCTTAAATTGAATGCAGTCTTAGATGATACTCGTATTTCAGTTGTAGTTACCAAGTAAATTAGTGCTATTATTAACTCTCCTTAACTGTGTGTAAACAACAAAAAATCCAAATACTCCCTCCGTCGCAATTTATTTATCATCTTCTAATTTGCGCGCCCCTTGAGAAATCATGTGATAATTACACATAGTATAACTTTATCTACTTTTATTACAAAATATATAAATATTTTCAAAACTTACAAAAAATAGCAACATTTTTGTTGTTTGCTACAAAAAATAGCATAATGTATTTAAAAAGAGAAGAAATATAATTAAAAAAAAGATAAATCTAATCCTATATATAAGCACCCAAATTATGTTTAGATGGGTTTAAATATTTTTACATTTAAGCCCCATATTTTCACTCTCCCCTCAAAACCATCCAGTAAAAATTGACAATAGGCATACGCAAAAAACAATAGCCATACAATACACATACAATAGCCATATGATACACATACAAAAGACTAACAATAGCCATACGATACACATACAATGGCCATTCAATAACCATACTATACACTTACACCATACGATAGACATACAAAAGACATACAATAGAATTAGTAATTGGGTAGTTGTAATCCCTAAAAAGCAGGAACAGATGAAAAGACATGCCTATAATTATGGGCGATTTTGGTGCATGGTGTATCTTCAATTTTATTGAATAATTTTTTTTTTTAATAACTTGTATATATAACGTTAAGAAAGTATTGCTATTCTTGAAAAGTGACATAATGTTGCTATTTTATTGTGAACCTGCTATTATGTTGGTATATTTGTATAATTTAGCCAGAAATCATTAATGACTAAGGATTATTAATTAATTGTCATCTTCTAATTTGCTCGCCCCTTGAACAATTATTCTTCTTTATAATTCTCGGTCGCTGTTATAGCTTGTAGTCGTTCATAACCAATTGAATTAATAGCATATATTTTTTCACAATTTCTTATAGTTCTTGGTTTACCATCGCAACGTGTGGAAGCATCATACTAACCGCAACATGAGGTATATCCATTCCATCAATTTCGATATCATTCAGATTTTGTTTTATGACATTGTGCTTTGCATCCTACTAAAAACAAGTTGTCCAAGAAGTAAAGAATTCAATGCACATGATACTGAAAGGTTAAAATTGCTAGGGAGAAGAGGAAATTAAGAGAATATCAAGGAAGGACATCAGTGATGCCTTTAATCAATGCTGAAAGACAGTAAAATTAGCGAGAACAATCAAGATTGTAGGTACAATTCCCTTGATTCTTCTCGCTAAATATTTATCCATAAAAAAAAAAAAAAAGATTTAACCTTGAACTCTATTTTCGTTAACTTTTTTGAGATGCAAAGTTATTAATAAGATTATACTAATCAAATTTTTCTGATCAGTTTTTCTTAATTGATAATACATAAAATTCATTTAATCTTACCCGAGACATTGTTCTAATTAAATTCGTGGATTAGTTCTGTTCAATTTTTTATAAATTCACTTTTTGATTTTAGATGACGTCTTTTTTTAACTCACATACTACGTCTTATAACACTATCGTATTACTATCTTTTTGCGTTAGTTTCTTCTACTCCCGTCGATCTACCGACTAATTATGCACGCTAACGGATATCGCTACCGATGTCTTCGAACTCAATGCTACTCAATAAAGCCAACATCCTTATTAATATTCAAAGGTCGTCGATGTCATTGTCTATTATGCGTAAAGATCTTTCTTTCAATATTTTTTGCAGGATATGAAGGAATCCGATCGCTCGTGCTATGCATCACCCACATGTCAAGATACAGAGGACGGAAGTAATTACTATTGATACAGTACAATATAATCGAATATGCAAGGTACAAAAGAGGCTATCAAGACTCGATACATCAAATCTATTATCTTCTGTGGTCGTCCGTGTCATTATGTATAGTATTGAAAGATCTTTCGTTCTCCTTTTTTGAGGGATTTGCAGGAATCTTTACTGTGGTGTGGCCTGCATCACACACCTGCCGATGAAAAGAAGAAAGTAGGTCAGTGAGATTGCGTTACTGAGTATTGAAAGATCTTTCGTTTTCCTTTTTTGAGGGATTTGCAGGAATCTTTACTGTGGTGTGGCCTGCATCACCCACCTGCCGATGAAAAGAAGAAAGGGGCGTTAGTAAAAAAAAAAAAAGGTCAGTTGCAGTGGCTAGTGTATTTACTTTCCAGATTTTCAATGTATACACGTCGGCGAGAGCATGCACTTGTCTTGTTGATGCTTTACGAGTGGACGGCAACAGTAAAACTCAAGAAAAGCTATCTTCATAGGGATCGGGCAGGAGGTAAGATTTGCCTCGTTCAGGTCAAAAGTCGGGTTAAATTTCTCCATAGGGTTGGTGCGCATTCAATATGCAGATAAGCATGCCAAATGAGTGAAACAGGAATTGGCCTGCGGAGCGCGTTGAATGGCAGGCATATTCAGTGGTATCGTGAAAGTGTATTATTATTGGTTGGACTTTGTGCGTTAGGGTTTCTAGTTTCGAGGGCTTGCAGCCCCGTTAAATGTTTAGATCTGACATGCGAAGCTTGTCCATTGGGTGCTGATGAGCTTGTGGGACGTCCGCAAAAAGTAATAAGTAACATTCAATACAAGACATGGGAGGGGTTCAAAGATTCAATGAATGCAAATCAGAACACCTAATTTATGATAGTATCATATCTCAAGAGGTGTAAGTGACTATCTAATGAAAGTAGATCTGATAGGGCTGGAAGGCAATGTGTATGGTTAATTTGACTGTCCCATGTACTGTACTGCATTGTAACTATGATTACAACATCTAATTTGATTGTTACTTTAAATATCATTGCGGTGGATGAAAAGGTGTGGTGGTGCATTCATCAAGTATTAATGTGGATAGTTATGAAAATTAGAGTGGCATGCCGAAAATTTGTTCATTTGTGGTATTGATGATACTGATGAAATGCATCAAAAACAGAACTGCAAGGCTAAACGACAATACATTAAATGTTGTTGTTGCCAAGTCCACACATTGGGTGTGGCTGCAATCCCTCTAATTCAAAAGCACTATGATCTGAACCCTAAATTACTCAATGCGTCGTCTGCCGAGCCAAGCTGCTCTCACGTCTGCTGATTGGATGTCCACAACCCTAAGTGCACGATATGGAGCAGTAAAAGCACTATGATCTAAACCCTAAATTACTCAATGCGTCGTCTGCCGAGCCAAGCTGCTCTCACGTCTGCTGATTGGATGTCCACAACCCTAAGTGCACGATATGGAGCAGTAAATGATCTCATCTGACAGTTTCCTCTTTTATAATGGCATTGGGTGGAGAAAAGGTTCATTCTTATCCTGCAAAATAATGGTTAGCTTCTTGATAATATAACTCAGATTACCTTCGTCTTTGCAATTATGAGCACGTATCAGTTAACATGAGCTTATATAGTTTGAGCCGGTTAAGTGGATTATTTACAACCTTGATTGACATCGTTCCATGTCCTATTTACAACCGAGATTCACATAGTTACGTGTTAAACACATGAATTGCATTATCGAATTCGAATCCCCCTTATGGATTATCAAAGCATGGACTACATGACCTCGCCATTTTATACACCCTTCCAACTCAATTAATGCTTAGGCTATTAAAGGCATATTGCCCTTCCTCTATCTACATAAAATTACATTTTTTCATCGTGACATAGCGATGGGTCCATGATCCCATTAACTTAATGACTTTTAAGTCTCCAGCTCCTATAATTACTTTAAAATTGAAATACGTGACCTAATTTTTTCTGGTTTTTTGTTACGTATTTTAAGTATTTACTGTACCGCTTATACTCTCTGTAAATTTCCACAGACCGCCATTAACTCCTCACGATACTTACTCGTTCGCTACTCCTTTTGCCTATAAATGGGGTACCCCAGCAGATATCCTTCACAAATGCTCTTTCTAAAATCATCGTCTCGCCTTTGAACCTCACTTTTCATCGAAAGGATCCTGCTCCTTTCTCCGAAATGTGCTTCTTTGATCGTGGTTCCATATCTTTAAAACATCTTCTTTATTCGGTACAGACGGTATATGAGAAAGCTGGAAACAAGTATGCTTCAACTGTCTGCGTTCTCCACCCTTCTGTCTATGTTGAGACGTCCGTAGTTCCCCGAGTCATTGACCTTGATCGAGATCCTAACGACGTTCTTTGGAATGTCATCTCCATGACATGTGCAGTCACACAGCGATTATGATGCGCTCGTTTTCTAACACAGTTGTTACTGTGATATTCCTCTTGTCATGAGGTGCAATTGATCCTTTAATAGTTCAGGGAGTTCCCTCTCGTTGCTTAGACGATATGGATTGCATCTTGGTCTTTTATCGTCCATGTTGCTTAAAGTACTTTGGATGTAACTGAACCGAGGATTTCATTACACTATGATCAGTCCAGGAACTCCCTTCCAAAATAGCTTAGAAGCGTTGTGCAACACTCTCTGCATAGGTATTCAGAGGTTTGCATATATGATTGCACCACTAGTCTATGTATGTAGTGAAATGTAAAGAACCAAATCCTTCCGGGTATAAGGAGCTGAAGTTGGAATATAAGGCGGTGTGGTTCTTGATTATATTATGCTAACACACATACAAGTTGGAAGAGGCTATATAATTGTTATTATACTGAAAAGTGTTATTCCTGTTGTAAAAGAATTACTGTGGGTGTCAATGCATCTACTATTCATTGAAGACTTCCATTACCCATCTTTTCTTTACTACTATTGGATTTGAATAATGCATAGTTACAACAATAGTTTATCCCTCATCATATGTCTATAAATGGAGACTTGCATTACATTTGTAAACTACACTTCAATATAGAGCAATAAAATTACTCTTCCTCTTCTCTCATCTATTTAGTTATTATTGTCTTTTATATTCCTAGTTGATTACTATAATTTCATAACACATTGTCATTAGTCACAACTGTACGTACAATTCCCATGATTCTTCTTCCTAAATAGCTATCCATAAATCGAGTGCTAGAATAGCGTGTTTCTCGAATGTAGGATGTGTTGATATTTTGGTGATGCTAATGCTATTTAAAGGGAACTAGTATAGTACCCGCGCGATGCGCAGTTGCAAATTTAATCAAAGTGCCATCATAGTAGAAAATTTAAAGCTGTCATATGATTTTGGTATTTAATATTGTGGTTCTGCATTATTATAATAAAAATTACTTACGCCCCAGTTCAAAGCAAGTTGGGAATCTTAGGATCACTTACAGTTACTTAAACAACAATAGTAGCAATGGTTATATTTGACTTACTTTATATAATCCACTTCCATTGTGAAAAATAATTAGTTCATCGTGTTTATCATTCCGTACACTGAGATATTGATATGACCATATAATATTTTAATCTTTTCATAGTTCATACATAGGTATTTTGGATTGTTCCCTGACATATAGTAGTTGTATTAATTGACAAAATTGAGTTCATTGCATTCTTGTGTTCCTCATTCATTGACATTAACACTTGGAAAAACATCTCATTTATCTTAGACTATTAATTGTATTCATGAAGATATAACTAAAAGAAAGTAAGTTATATATGCACAATTGTACTAATAAAAAGAAATCAACTATTGTAATAGTACACAAGGAGGAACTCTATGCCATTCCCTCTTCATATGTGTGATCAGCATTCTGTCTGTAAATGATGGCATTGGTTGAAAATAAGTTACATAAAGAAGCATGTGAAAAGAAAAGCAGTGTAGTAACTAAATTGCGTATACTGCTAAGGTAGGTCGTTATCAAAGATAAATCCCTTAATAGTTCAATTTCAATCAACTCAACAAACACTGCAAACTAAAGGTCATGAAAAAAGCAATCCTACCTCTTATTTTAAAAAAAGAAGCTAAAACAGATCATATAAAACAAATTTAAAATAGTAGTATTGTTGTGGTGGCCGGCTTAATTTGAATTTAACTTTTTTTAGATTTCTTTATATTGACTGCCAAATAGATTAAATTTCTTTTTGAACTACTAAATAATATATAATACTAAACGCTCATGTCACGCATTACCCTTCAATAAATGTAATTCCTCTTAATTTTTATGTAATGAAAGAAATTACTTAACAAATAAATTTTAATATTTATTTTGCATCAATTCTTCGAAATTTCCATTCTCCTCGATTCAACTATCATTTAATTCAAAAAAATCTACCGAGTAAGTTTACTCGGATTATTAATAGCATAATAGATACATTAGTAAAGAAGGAAACGAAAAATATTATTCGGCGAAAGATAATATTTATCGAGTAAATATAATTGATCAGATACGGAGTCAATTTAAGAAACAACATTAGATTTTAGAAAAATCAAAGATTGGAAAATAACAATGAAAGTTTAGTATGGTGACGTGGCATGCCACATCATCTTTCTAGTGATATGAAATCTTATATGGGCAAACATGAGTGCCCTTGCTGATAAGTACTAAAAATACATCAACTGACTTTGCTTACTAATTATTCCCTCCGCCACAAATTATTTGTCCTTATTTCTAAAATTAGCCGTCTCAAAATATTTGTCAAATTAAGATTTCAACAAAAAATTTCATTCGTTTTTCCCATTTTACCATAGCAGTAATTGTAAAGAACACAAAGATCTCTTTTATTGATTAATATTATACTTGTTCAAATACCAATGAAGATTAAATAAGGATAAAATAGTGAATAATCCATCTACATCAATGATTTCTTAAGGGATTACAATCTGAGTTATTATCTCTTTTATTTGCCATAGTTAGTGTTTCAAGCGTCAAACTTTTTAATTGTTGTCACAAACTACCCTGTTTGAATTCCAAAATCCGAAATACGACAAACAAAGTGGGACAGAGGCAGTGTCTTGTTTAGTCATCAACCACCATGTCCGTGAGTACCTTTCTGAGGTAGTGTCTTTTAAACCAGGCAAAGTAACAGAGCCTACCCTTCCCGTATCAGTTAGTCGTATTAACCTCTATATTCATTACATCACCTACCAGATACACACAATATCAACAAACAAGTTGGGCTATTTGATACTACAATATATTTAAGAATAGGTATATCCTTCATATACCTATCAGCGGTCTTTACGCAATTCGCCACTTGTCAAATAACACTCCTATCCTGTGGTCAGAAAATGAAACTCTCCAGTGTCTCGTTGTACGTACAAAAATTACGATGGATAACCCACCACTCCGTAACATCGGTAGCGCACGCAGAACTCTCATTCCGCCGTCGCCGGGTGCATCGGAAGAGGTACTTCGTAGATGTTTAGCTGATTTAAATAGTACAGTCAAGGAGGCCCGAGAACTTCTGCAAAGGATTAAGGAGGACTCCGGCGCAGATGGACGACGAAGCTGATCCTTCAAGAATCCCCACTGCCAAAGCTCTTCCAACTGTCGTTAGTGCCCGCACCACCAATAGGGCCCGCAGAGATCATTGTTATCTCGGACAATACAACTACTGAAAATGCCTCGGGGGCTGGTGAAAGCTCCAGTGTTAACCGCTAGGGTATTGCCTGCTGTTTTAAGTTTGTGCGATGTCCCTGTCAGGGCGCTCTATGTTTTATTTCGTGTTTGGTACGTAGGTAGTTTGGTTGTTTGGTTTTTTTTGTTGTTCTGATGTGAACCTACTTTTTTGTCGTCGTGGAGATTTTCGGCATGGCTTAGTTGGATGTTTTGCGTTGCTTGTACTTGTTCAATGAAATTTTATGGCGTTATTGTTGTATTACCGTCGTCTCCACTATCATTCATGTACGGAGTTTAGACTAATGTTACCCAATACATCTGACCAATGCGTGCTATCTCTAAAAACGAGCCCATCCTGGGTCGGATGTTCGTCACCGTTATTATCATTCAACGACATTGTACGTGTGCGACAAATTTCTTTAGGTTAACGTATGTACCCGTCTTCATATTGTGTACGTATGAAATTGAGGTATTAGGCCAAAATAAGGTAAAATACAAGTACTAATAAGGCCATGGGCCTACACCTGATCAAGACAGTACTATACTAAACCGTAACTAGGGTAAAATTTTCACCCACAGGCCACTTTTGTCACTAGTATTTAGTTTGAAGCCACTTTCTTTTATTGGTCTTACATGAGATGCCACTTTTTGAAACTTCAATCTTTGCGGGATGAATTTGAACTACTTGCCTAAATTATGAAATATCAACTTCAATCTGTAAGGGCTGAACAGTCGTTGGATCTAGGAGCGGGCGTAGTTGCTCGTTGCCCGGTGACTTGTAAGATAAGTCTAGTATCGACAACTGGACTCATATCACCGTAACAATATGTGGCGTATGTTTGGGCACACAGTCAATCCCCCACTTGCTTAGTGCTGACGCAAGCAGTCGGGAAGTGGTGTGATGCACTGACTATAATGATACCTTGCGTGCTTCCTAGCCATAATGATGCACAACCGTTTCGTGCCTCAACCTCATCCCTTTCTGACTATAAATAGTGACTTTATGACATTGGAAAAATCACAACTATTCTCGTGAAAACAAACCTCTTCTTCAGCAACTTCCTCATGCTAATGAGAAGCTTTTGTCTCCCAAAAAAATGTTCGCCCTTGTTCATGATTTGATATTCCCGGAAAACCTTCGTTGCTCTGAACGAACGACACTTAAGAGAATTATAGGAGGAAGTTCATATGCAGTTATCTTCTTTTCTCTCTTCATTTATGCGGGAATGAATGAAGTCCCCCGAGTCATGAAGTTTTATCGGGATTCTAATGATGTCCTTCGAGATGTCTTCATTATTTCACTTGCAGTGATTACGGTGCGCTCAGCTTCTAACGCATCAGTTGCTGTGATATTCTTCTTGTCATGTGGGGTTGCTTCTTTGCCTCTTTGGCGGACGAGGGTTGAAGCCGGCTTGTGTGATTCCTCTTCATGGTAGGCAAGTAGAAGGAGTCCTAGGTCGTGAGCGGATTAACGAATCACCAGCTTTTTGCTCCGCCTACGGTTCTTCTATGCTGTCTGTTGGTTCTGCTGGTACAGTGTTGTCGGCTTTGCAATGCCTCGTCGACCGTTGGCTATGGGATACCCGGGGGAGGCTCCCATATGGGAGGTTTCAACCTCAAGCCTTCATGCCTCTAGGTTCCCAGCTCAAGCCATCACTCCAGTTTGGCCAGCTGAGGTTGAAGCAGATGGTGAAGCTTCACTGCTAGTCTTCTAGTTTCTCTTCAAGTTCAACGGATGAGATGTGGGAAGGTCAGGCGTGTATTCAGGTGCTTCCGGAATCCCTTGCTTTCGAGAAATGCGGACGAGTACAATATTCCACCTGGAATAACCCAAATATTATTTAAGAAGATAAACTTAATTAATCTACTCGTATTAGATTAGTAGTGTCTACGAACGTGCGTCGCACGTTAGCACCTTGTATTGTTGAATAATCAAATCTATATTTTAACATTAAAAACAACATAAATTCCATCAACATATCTATGCATAAAATACACGTAATCATCTTTTTCATATTAACGTGTCTGATTTTATTTACCCTTTATCTGTATCTCTTCTCTTAGTCCATCCTTCTCCCATTAATGATTTCACTATTATTTAGATGCAAACTACGTCAAAAAAGTATGAGAACTCACTCAAAGGAACAATAACATTAAGAAAGAGATTAGAGGTTCGGTCATACGCTGACATGGGAAAACCTAAAGCTCTACAAAACTTTGTGTTGAATGTTGTTGAATCGTCTCCAGTGCTAGCAATAGCACTATTTTATATAGAATGTTAAAGTAAATCTAATTACTAAAAAATAATGGTGGAGGGCGAACCTAAAGGCACAAAGAAGATCTAGTGTAGTGTGCGGGGAACAGCAAAATGATTTTCAATGTATAAATCAATTTAAACTAAAAGTGGCAACTCTTCGCAAATGATGGTGGAGACCCTTTGGCTGAGAGCAACGATTGAGTACATGCTGTAGAGGTGTACTTTCTTTTTTCTTTTCTGAAGTAGAGTATTGTTAAATTTTAGAAGGGTGTTATGGTAATCTAACTTTTCTTTTTTTAAGGACATGCTTTTGTAGTAACTAGTTTTACTGTACGTGCCTTGCACGTGTATTCCACGAAATAAGAATAAATAAAGTTTAATTAAGGAGAAAGAATAATGTGTTATAGAAATTGACATCCACATATATGCAACAATCAATTAAGTCGGAACAAATGTATATAAAGATTGATGTGTCAATGAAGCTTCTATATAAGAGGTGTTCAAACTTCAACATGCCGTTTTCTATGCAAAATTAGCATGATTTTGAAATTCACGAACATGCAAGACACAATGGTCTAAATAGTTAAAACCTTAACTTGACTATCATAATAAAGGAACGATCTGCTTTTGCCTCAGTTATTGTATTCGGTGTAATAATATACATTTGAGTACTATTACATTAGGATTGCACGAAGTATGTTGTTGTTGTAATAGTATATCTTTTGAACTGCAAAAAATAAATAATTAAGTTAAGTAAAAATTAGATGTAATTCTATATAATAGGATATGTTGTATATTACGTAATCAATATTTTTTTATATTTAGTTAAGTAATAATATATCTTTGTGTCCTTTCAGTTTCTCTATTATGATCAATACTTTTTTTTGTTACATTATTATACGCCCTGATAGTGCAACATATCAAGAGTAAATCATGATCGACTGTCATTTAATCACCAGCATTGCGACGCCTTTCTAAATAAAATAAATCTGTTTGAAAAAACTACAATAGTAAAGGTCAATCATTGTACATATTTAGACGGGACATTACTCACTCTTAGAAAGTAACTTCAGCAAGAGCAATAAACCAATTTCCTTTGAGTTTTATTTAGAAGCGATTGATTTATCTAAAGATGGTATCAAGTGTATGTATGACACAATGGCATTGTTATCCTTCTAACTTCCTCAGACATTGAATTGCTAATATATTAATATTTATCTTTAGTTTACTGGTATTGCAACAATTAAATGAGAATAATTGAAAACTATATGTTGGGGGGGGGGATAAAAATTAAAAAGCACATGAACATATATAATATTGACACGACCCGAAATCCGGCTAAGCCGTGCGGGCACCCGACATCCTCCCCTAGACCCGTCGGGCGAACCCTTACCAATTAAATTAGGAAAATAAATACAATTCAATTCATAAATAAGAATAAGACTTAAAAAAAAATACTGACATACTGATACCTCTAAGTTGTACAAAAGAAATTACAGCTGCCTACCCAACATACTAGGTTTAGGGTTATCCAGACTAGACATCTAAGAGTACAAAAGAAGACAAATACCTCCTGAAGTGAGCAAAATGCAACTGAAATAATAACCAATAAACTGGTGGCCATCCGGAATAAAAGCTGGCTCACCCTGACAGCTGAAGTCGTCTTCGCTCCTTCACAACGTGGCGAACTCAATCCTGGAGCGAACCTGCCGAAACGAAATAGATAGACAAGAAACAAACAACAAACAAGGGTGAGTCAAAAGGACTCAATAAATGGGGCAGACTAGCCACCTCAAAGAATAGGATAACTAGTCAGGGAGAAAAGAAACAGATAAACAAAATTCCTTTTATTTAAATTATGAAAAGGCAGAGCCAGATAATAACTAAAAACACGTATGGAATCACAAACTCATTAAAACCAGGAACGTAAGATAGCCAGAACATAGAGGTATCCTGAACATATTAACAATCAGAAATACATCCTGTTGCAGCGTGCAACCCGACCCATATATCCATCCTGTTGTGGCGTGCAACCCGATCCATATATCCATATTGTCGAGACATGCAACCCGATCCATATATTCATATTCCCGAGGCGTGCAACCCGAGATACGAGCCAAAAATATATAGGCAAACTGAGATACGGTATACATACCGCATATATAAAACACAACACGATAGTCACACAATAGTCAGCACGCGGTGCAATGAAATGGGATGAATGCAGTATGATGCAATGGTGTCACATGTGCCAAATAGATGGAGCGGAATCCACCTGCTCCGGGGGCGGAATCCTCCTACCCTCAATATGATGCAATGGAGCGGAATCCTCCTGCTCCGAGGGCGGAATCCTCCTACCCTCAATATGATGCAATGGAGCGGAATCCTCCTGCTCCGAGGGCGGAATCCTCCTACCCTCAATATGATGCAATGTGCATACGAATGCAACATGATGCAATAATAACCCATCACCAGCGCGGGACACTCATCGACAGCTGGAAAGTATATACCAACTCACAACCAAAGTACAATACTCAGATTCTCAATGCAATACCAATATCAGGACATAATATATAATATAGAATATAAATCCAAAGCTAAGGCGTAATGAGTACGCCTATCGGCAGCTACACACGTAAGGAACACGTGGTAGAAAATCCACGAGACCAGGTGCCTCCAAAGAAATGGATATAAACACTTACCTTGTTACAAAGTTAGTACATCCACTCAATAACCGCTTGTCCTTTGGTTCCATTGCCAAATGATCCCACTGTGTTCAATAAGCAGAAAAATATATCACATTAGACTAAAGGCTTCATTCCTCACTTCTTAGGGCAATCCAGGTAGGAACCTGATACCCTATTCGCATACGCAATACGCAGGCCAGGCCTATATATGGGGTTTATGGTCACATAACCAAACCCTAAATAAACTATATTTATAAGTTGCCCATAATTCCCTGAGTACGAATATATAATCAATTTCATTATCGGGGTCCATTTGACCTTTCAAACTATCAATTTACGTCATTAGGGCGATGTCTAATATCCCTATTTTTACCGTAAAAATATATTCAAACATACGTAATAAACTCAAATAATATATTAGGATCATTACCTGAATGTTTCAGGGTGAAAATTCTACTTTTTTCCGGCCCCCTTTCTCATTTTCTGGCATTTTTCCCTCACTGCGCTTTTTCGTTTCACTCTGCTTCTCAATCATTTCTTTTTCTGTTTGATATGCTTAAGTAGCATATATCCACCGCCATTCATATGTTGACTTTTTGCCTTTTTCTTTTTTTTTTAAATTTTTTTTCTTTTCGTTTTTGCGGCGACAATTAAAATGGTACCCTACGATATTCAAAATAATTCCAACTTTTGTATACAAGTTATACAAAATATATGTAACATACTCGCGAAGGCGGATCTCAAATTGGACTCCCGAAACTCAAGATGCGAATTTAAATAGAAAAAGTCAAATTATTTAATTTTCGGCATTTTAGCGGAAACTAGCCGAACAACATCGAAATTCACTTTCGAAAGTTTACAAAAATCACAAATAATCATACGAACCTAACGGCGCTTTCGGATTTCAAATCGGAGCTCATTCGGCAAAACAGAGCTCGAAATTCTCTTTTTAATATTTATCGCCAATAAAAACTAAAACCTTCTTCCGATGCCTACCAAACGAGGTCTGATTTAGCTCAAATTTTACAGACAGGTTCTAATGGACATTACGAATATTTTAAAATTATCGGCACGCTAATCGGAGTCCTAACTTCTGAAACGACTGACCGAGGTCGTTTCATTCTCCTCCACTTAAACTCTCGTTCGTCCTCGAACGAGCCTAAATATAAAGCAAGATTTACGCAGATAACAAGAGAACTTGCACAACCTTCATAACTATTCCACATATATTATCTCATGATTACAGAATTAGAATTATGACACGCACATCAAACCCTTGGATAAATACATAGCTGGATAATATCATAACGCCATTGCCCAACTTATTCTGACTAAACCGATCCTTCCTCGATCACAAGAGGAGAATTCTATATTTTCGAAGCAAAGATATACGATACTCTGGATGGACTAACATGATTCAGCCGAGAATCACCTTTTCGATATACCTCTCGATATAGAACAGGTCGCTAAATTTAAGAAATAGCTCACGCTTGATGCAATAGGGGGAGCTTTTGAAGTACCTTGTTACTACACACTATAGAAGATTTGATGCAAGCTATATTATTTTTGCGAACGCACTATACAATATCTCAGTTGATTTAGTATTACCATTCAGTAATTGGAGGAAGACTCCTCCACTTAAAGCACAAACTCATGCAGCCATTTTAATAGGAATAACCATCCTCGCACAGTCTGCTGGACTAAAGAAGATTTAGCTAAAAGCTGAAAGTAGGCAGACCTAAGCTACCAACTACTCTTTCGAGTTGCCAAACAGCTGCAACTCTCAAGTTCACAACTCCATACCTTTGCCGTAAACATCACCGCCTGATGGATGGTATTTCTATATAAAAATTTCGGCAGAATTTCCCCTGAAACTGGATGATCCGCAAAAACAGAACCAGCACTATACTATACATGGAAATGGATACCCGAATAAACTGATATCCAAAATAATAATATGCTTACCCAGCTACAATAACACGTACTCTGGCTCAACACAGGGAACGTCACAAGCGGCTACCAATTGCCCAAGCTCACTAGTGCCGGACGAAGAAGAAATGAAAATGGACCGAGGATAGAAATAATTAGAGCTTCAGGAAGCTCATCTTCTTATTTCTTGGCTACCAGAGCTAGACTACTTCCTAGTCAGGCTAACCCAAAAATCGCAATTGAAGAAATAGATATTAAATGAGCTTTATGGAAAAACATCCATACCAATTTAACCTCCCAATAAGAAGGAAATTCTGATAATTTACCATAAACCCTTTTATAACCCAGATAAGCTCATGGGATAACATGACTCTACAAACATCTTGAACCATGGAAGACACATAGATCAAATATTACTTACTAACCACTTTACACCGGAAGAAACTATAACACTTTCTGATGGTGACGAATTGGGATCTCATTATCCTACTAACACGGAATTCCGAGAAGAGAGGTATACTAATTTGATACAATAATAAAATGTGGCACAACAAGTTGCCAGGCAGACGATACCGACACTCACTCCCAAATCTCTCACATTTAGACCCAATAAATTAGTAGGGTCATCATAAATGCCAGGAGTAAATCATATCAGAAACTTACCCCTCTACCGCAACCGATTCTTAATAGAAACGACATCCAAGGAAACCATTGAAACATGATAGGACACACCATTTAAAGATCGATCAAGAGAATCAAATCTTACTCACATTTAAGAGAAGAAGGAATACCTGGGTGTACTACATCAGATACCTCAACATCCTGCCAGACTAGCAGTTCATAGAACTGCCTCTGCGGCTGAGTCGAGCCACTACCCTGATAATTACTTCTTGATGAACCACTACCACCACGCTCTCGACCTCTACTGGGTTGTGGCACTTCTCTGATTGATTAATATTTAAATGAAATTCCTGCGACTGTGCAGGTGTCTGAGGGCAAAAAGAAGGACGATTGTCTACTTGCTGGAGTAAGGAAAAACTCCTCAAAGGATAACCAGACTCATGACAGTGATAATAGATTTTCATTGAAAATGGAAGCTGGACATATTGTCGATAGCTATAAAGAGAAAAACTGGGTCTAATCTTGATGAACTACTTGCGCACTTTGAGAATCACGCTCTACAAGCTGAGATAACCTGGAAGGTGACTTCCAAAAATAATCAGAACTTTTACCTCCAAATGAGGTACCATGGTTACCCACCAGGGCCGTGGGATCTCTTACTTTCCCGCTCTAACTCTTCCCGCTCTAACTTATGGTATGCCTCGAACCTTCGAGCAATATCAACAACAACATCAAATGAAATCCCGACCTCAATCTCTCGAGCCATCTGGGATCTCAAGGAAAATGAAAGGTCATCAATAAGTCTTTGAATCTCTCGAAAGGCTCATGAACTAGTTCTGATGCATATCCAGCCATTCTATAGAATTTAATCTCATATTCTGAAGCACCAACAGGCTAGCCGACAGGCTACCCTGTCCAATCCACTCAAACTGGCAACACTTTTCATCTCGCTCGCCACTCGAAAGGAACTTTTCCACAAATCTAGAAGAAAAACCGAACCAAGTTAGCTAATAAGAGAGCGGTCCACCAATTCAAGCCTGGACCCCTGAAACTGGAAAGCAGAATAATCAACACCATACCACTCGATATAATCAAAAGCCTGAAGGATACTCTGACATCATTTTATTTTTAGAAAGAATCACGAGGTTTATCTGATGCATTGCTTAAGAATATCGGAAGGTTCAACCGCATAAAATAATGCAACCTCTTTGGGCGCTCGGACCGAACTGTTACCTCGGTTGGCTAACCAGCCGGAACAATTAGAGGTACAATACATGCTACCTCCGGAACATACTTTACTGCCGCAATATTAAGAACTGGAATAGGAGCTCCCTGAGACCGAACATCTACATCTGCGGAAACCTGATAAGCTGCCTAGCGAATAATAGGTTCTTGCGGTATCTGCGTCGCCAAGATTCTCGTAAAGCATCGTAGAGAGCCAAGGGAACTACAAGGCCTTGCTCCCTTGCCCATCGCAAGCTCGTATAGCTGGGACCTCCATAATTAGATCGTCAGCACGATTAAAAACTTTCGGGGCTTCGTCAGTGCTAGCCCCAGGCTAGACTGCTTCGTCCTGAACTCCTTCCGTTTGCTGATTTGTCGTACGAGGGTTCACAATTACCACGAACGAATTAACGAAAATACATTTGCATCCTAGACCGACGCACGATCAGAAAAGAAGGAAGTGAAACTTCCTAAATGCCATCATAGCCTCTCGTAGATAAGTACGAACGTCTACGTACCCATCACCGAGACTCTACTAGACACTGTCTTAGTCTGGATAGACTCTAAACCAGGCTCTGATACCAACTGACACGACCTGAAATCCGGCTAGGCCGTGCGGGCACCTGACATCCTCCCCTAGACCCGTCGGGCGAACCCTTACCAATTAAATTAGGAAAATAAATACAATTCAATTCATAAATAAGAATAAGACTTAAAAAAAAAAAACACTAACATACTGATACCTCTAAGCTGTACAAAAGAAATTACAGCTGCCTACCCAACATACTAGGTTTAGGGTTATCCAGATTAGACATCTAAGAGTACAAAGGAAGACAAATACCTCCTGAAGGGAGCAAAATGCAACTGAAATAATAACCAATAAACTGGTGGCCATCCGGAATAAAAGCTGGCTCACCCTGACAGCTGAAGTCGTCTTCGCTCCTTCACAACGTGGCGAACTCAATCCTGGAGCGAACCTGCCGAAATGAAATAGATAGACAAGAAACAAACAACAAACAAGGGTGAGTCAAAAGGACTCAATAAGTGGGGCAGACTAGCCACCTCAAAGAATAGGATAACTAGCCAGGGAGAAAAGAAACAGATAAACAAAATTCCTTTTATTTAAATTATGAAAAGGCAGAGCCAGATAATAACTACAAACACGTATGGAATCACAAACTCATTAAAACCAGGAACGTAAGATAGCCAGAACATAGAGGTATCCCGAACATATTAACAATCAGAAATACATCCTGTTGCGGCGTGCAACCCGATCCATATATCCATCTTGTTGCGGCGTGCAACCCGATCCATATATCCATATTGTCGAGACATGCAACCCGATCCATATATTCATATTCCCGAGGCGTGCAACCCGAGATACGAGCCAGAAATATATAGGCAAACTGAGATACGGTATACATACCGCATGTATAAAATACAACACGATAGTCACACAATAGTCAACACGCGGTGCAATGAAATGGGATGAATGCAGTATGATGCAATGGTGTCACATGTGCCAAATAGATGGAGCAGAATCCACCTGCTCCGGGGGCGGAATCCTCCTACCCTCAATATGATCCAATGGAGCGGAATCCTCCTGCTCCGAGGGCGGAATCCTCCTACCCTCAATATGATGCAATGGAGCGGAATCCTCCTGCTCCGAGGGCGGAATCCTCCTACCCTCAATATGATGCAATGTGCATACGAATGCAACATGATGCAATAATAACCCATCACCAGTGCGGAAATCTCATCGACAGCTGGAAAGTATATACCAACTCACAACCAAAGTACAATACTCAGATTCTCAATGCAATACCAATATCAGGACATAATATATAATATAGAATATAAATCCAAAGCTAAGGCGTAATGAGTACGCCTATCGGCAGCTACACACGTAAGGAACACGTGGTAGAAAATCCACGAGGCCAGGTGCCTCCAAAGAAATGGATATAAACACTTACCTTGTTACAAAGTTAGTACATCCACTCAATAACCGCTTGTCCTTTGGTTCTATTGCCAAATGATCCCACTGTGTTCAATAAGCAGAAAAATATATCACATTAGACTAAAGGCTTCATTCCTCACTTCTTAGGGCAATCCAGGTAGGAACCTGATACCCTATTCGCATACGCAATACGCAGGCCAGGCCTATATATGGGGTTTATGGTCACATAACCAAACCCTAAATAAATTACATTTATAAGTGCCCATAATTCTCTGAGTACGAATATATAATCAATTTCATTATCGGGGTCCATTTGACCCTTCAAACTATCAATTTACGTCATTAGGGCGATGTCTAATATCCCTATTTTTACCATAAAAATATATTCAAACATACGTAATAAACTCAGATAATATATTAGGATCATTACCTGAATATTTCAGGATGAAAATTCTACTTTTTTCCGGCCCCCTTTTTCATTTTCTGGCATTTTTCCCTCACTGCGCTTTTTCGTTTCACTCTGCTTCTCAATCGTTTCTTTTTCTGTTTGATATGCTTAAGTAGCATATATCCACCGCCATTCATATGTTGACTTTTTGTCTTTTTTTTTTTTTTTAATTTTATTTTCTTTTCATTTTTGCGGCGACAATTAAAATGGTATCCTACGATATTCAAAATAATTCCAACTTTTGTATACAAGTTATACAAAATATATGTAACATACTCGCGAAGGCGGATCTCAAATTGGACTCCCGAAACTCAAGATGCGAATTTAAATAGAAAAAGTCAAATTATTTAATTTTCGGCATTTTAGCAGAAACTAGCCGAACAACATCGAAATTCACTTTCGAAAGTTTACAAAAATCACAAATAATCATACGAACCTAACGGCGCTTTCGGATTTCAAATCGGAGCTCATTCGGCAAAACAGAGCTCGAAAATCTCTTTTTAATATTTATCGCCAATAAAAACTGAAACCTTCTTTCGATGCCTACCAAACGAGGTCTGATTTAGCTCAAATTTTACAGACAGGTTCTAATGGACATTACGAATATTTTAAAATTATCGGCACGCCAATCGGAGTCCTAACTTCTGAAACGACTGACCGAGGTCGTTTCAAATATCACGCAAGAAAAGGAGAGATCCAGTAAAAAAATCATTACCAAGTCCAATTCAATTCCTATATGAGGTAGATTTTCAAATAACACAAGTATTTCTAATATAGATTTTTTTTCCTTCTTAAAATATAACATACAATCATTCAACAGACATCTAGATATATTACTTAGTAGATATAGTTTGTAGATAATGGTTTTTTTCTTTTCCGTTAAAAGGTCTTTTCGCTTTAGTGTTAAATTTTATTTTGAAGTATACACAATGACCAAGTATTTTATCTAAACCAAACTTAATCAAACAAATAAGAAATGTGCATATACACAAACTAAAAGGACAGCATAAATAAATTATATAAAATAAATTCGTGTTGACAATTTTACCTTTTAAAAAATAGATTTTGAAGGGCGCGTTGCACGTGTAATCATGTCATAAATCCTCTTTAATATAATTTTTTTATTTCTCATCTAGATACGATGTTGCTGCTTAAATCAAAAATAAAAGTTATTCTTGAAAGTAGCAACATGAAAAACCATAGTTGAGAGTGGTAACAAGGAAATCAATATCAACCTATAATTTCTAACGAGAGAAACATAACTTACTCCATATGTTCCAAATTGTTTTCGCAGTTTACTTATAATTTTTTCTAAAAAGAATAAGAAACTTCTGTATATATTTAGAAAACAATTGACTATTGCACATAAATTAGAACGAAAATACTTACTGATTATCAATTTAATAGAGCAATTGTGTAGGATGAATCTATATTCAGGAAGTCAAAAGTTAACGAAAAACACCAAAGTTAGCAAATAAGCACTGTCCAGTATAATGGAATGTAGATAATAAATTACCTTGGTTGAAAATCACCAAACGGTTTTCCCATAGGTAAGAGTAATTAAATCGGAGATAAGATTCCTGCACAAAATATGGCTTTGATGAGAAAAACAGTCATAAATAGATATATGAAAGGTACAAGCAGTATTAACGGGCAATTCAATAATAGAAACATAAAAGAAATAAACTCAAAAACAAAAATAGACTGTGAATTTACATAAAAGAGAATTAATAGGATCATGCATCAAAAAAATTATGAGAAAGTAAAACTAATTACGAAGCTCCTGATAGCTAGAGAGGCAAGATACGTTCATAAAGTATTTTGTCGATTTAGAGTTGTCATGATATTGTAACTTCTAGAATATCCAATTGTATAAGAATTCATGTTGGAATGGTTATTATACTATACAGTTAACGTTCTATATAAAGTAGATATGTGTCTTCAGGTTTAGTGATAGACTAGGACTCCACAATGACTTGCCGAAGTTAATATAGCATAGTTGACGTCAAATTAAAGTCACTAAATATTAAGATTAAAATTTTGGAGAAAATAAATATAGTAAATAAAATATAAAAAAGTAGTAAATGACGATTTTGTCTACTATAGAATTTTTTAATGAAGGGCAAAAAGTTCAATCAACATTTGCTAAGGGCCTTCGTGCTTTTAATATAGTATAGATATACTAGTCTTTCGGCACGTGCGTTGCACGTGTATGCCGAATTATATAGTATACAATTATGTAACATAATATCATGTTTATTAGTTATAATGAAGACAAAATAATTATACATGAAAGTATAAATTACAAACTTTTGTGAATGTTTAATTTGAACCATTGTATAGTTAGTCGAGGTTAAAATGTTTGGACGTTTGAATCTAAGAAAATGGAAAATAGGATTATGCATCAACTTTCTCCGTTCACAAGCATGGCTACTGCTGCCTCACTTCCAGCATGTTGTGCATTTTTCAAAATTTCAATCAAATAAAGCAGGTTATGTATCGATTAATATATAATTTCACATCTATAATACAAAAGCAAACGATTATAAGAATTGCACCACCTATATAGGAGCCAATTAAATGATTGTTAGTACCAATGAAAGCAACGTATTATACTTACGAGTTTACTACCTGCTTCTACCATACATTTCTCGACATTTTCCTAAGAGCGCCTTTTGAATCAAAGCTTTAGATTATATTAAATAAACAATATGTAAATTGAACTGATACATACTCATCAAATATATTTATTTGACTATCATTGCTTCGAAAATTTTAAAACAACCAACGTCTAGTAGTTAACTTTATTTTAAAACATAAATGCCCGAATCTTTGAGTTTGCATATTGTCATTTACACACCGTCAACATTTACAATTTCTCTCAATGGGTTAAGTCAAGCCAACAACATATCTTATTTTTAAATTTCACCGATGACCTATTCTATAACGTCCCCTTCAGTTCATGGCTTCAAGAATTACATGTTTTGCATGTAAGTCCTATTTCGCCTACTTATTTCGAGAACTCCCAATTTTATACTATATGTTTATTGTTATGATATCTGCTTTTAAAATACAGCCCCTGTTTTAACATTCATTCATTTCTTTACATAAAAATAAACACACAGAAGAGATAACAAATTTTTGGGCCTAGATTGAATCGTTGCATACACACGTGACAACAATACTTTAACGGAAAATACAAGATGAGGAAAAATATTTTTCCAATGGGATAAATGACTAGAGCTTAGCAAAGATGCCACAAGTCCAGACACCTCCAATGAACAACATCCACACTGCATCAGCAGCTAACAATAATGCCAAGCTAGGCCAAACAAGAACAACCACTAGCAAAACACCAAGACCCGCTTTAAAGTTTAAACATAAAGCTTTGACCCATAAACTCAAAGTTTATACTTCAACCACATCCCTATTACTCTAATATTATTTTTTTGGTCTTCAATTTCTATGTAGTTAAAGAAAACTTCAGATCTGGCGCTTTGTTTTTATGAGCGAGTGTATTTTTTTTTGTACAACGGTGTCTCAAGAAGTGAGAAAAAAACTCTTATAAAAGCGAAAAGGTGGAGTGAAAAATTGGGGATAAAGCCATCTCCATTGCTGTAGTGAATGTGAGACATTGAATTTTACATTGTTCACATGTAAACAGTCTTGGGAGTGCAATAGGAAGACACACGCATCCCATGCGCTGTCGACACGGGTCCCATGCATTGTCGACAGTCCTTAAGAAGAGAAGAGGTCAAGAGCCGTGCCTGGTGACCAATCTTCCGACGAACAACCTCTAATGACAAGAGGAATATCACAGCAAACGCTGTGTTAGAAAACGAGCGCACCATAATAAGTGCACATGCCACGAAGAAGAAATTCTGACGACTGTCAGTATGATCACCATCAAGTGTAATGACCCCGGGGACGCAAACAATATCAATATAGTAACAATGAGGTGGTGGAATGAGAGTGACTAAATGTACTATATACTCAGTGTTATGAAACACCATACAAAACGAATAGAACAACAGTTCTTGGATCATGGAGCCAGGATCAAAGGCGAACTGTTTAAAGAAGAATCAAGATTACTTTCTTATAAGAGGAGTTTATGAGAACGGCAATATATGTTTTCTGATGGAAACTTGAGATCTACTACTGGTGAGAAGCCTCTTTTATATGCGGAAGATCATAAGGAAGGAGCACAAAGCGGTCTATGAGTAATTATAGCCAGGAATACAAACCGATTCAGCGCAGTAAATAAAGAAATAAAGAAATATAGTAAAGGTGCCTAGAACGGAGTTATATTCATCGCACCCTGCACGTTTTACGTAATATACAGATTGGAGGCCC
Source organism: Petunia secreta (assembly GCA_029990175.1). Classification (NCBI taxonomy): domain Eukaryota; kingdom Viridiplantae; phylum Streptophyta; class Magnoliopsida; order Solanales; family Solanaceae; genus Petunia; species Petunia secreta. The sequence goes on from JARKIP010000010.1 coordinate 61,640,715, forward strand.
AAGGGCTAAATTGGCACTATCGAGTAAGAGTGACGTGCCGTTCCAATCTTGGTTGATGCATTTCTCTCTTGTCCACTATATCGAATATGTACCCCCAACTATCTTAATCAACATAAGTAAAGACATCGCCCATCCACGTCACAAAAAATGAGAGATTTTTAAAGCTAGTGTAGTACGAGTAATAATATTTGATGAAACAATCGAAATAAACGTTATATTGTTAGTAAAATTATACTATTGTTGTTTATGTCTAAATTCGAACTACCAATGAAGCTCCAACTACCAAGAACTACCTAGACATGCAGTCCAATTTACCGTACATCAACTTACAATGAATTTAATTACTCATATATTTTAAGATTTAAATAAGAAATAAGAATAATTTACTAAAAGTGACCGATACGTAGCCATCAAGAAACTCACATGACGGTTTATTTTTTCCAATGACGGTTGATTAATTTCTCTTTTTTCCTTATTATAACTGTATTTTCAAATATAAAGCGGTTGAGCAGTAAACAACATGTCACTACAAGAGGGGGTAAATTAAGAAAATGACATACATGATAAAAATATGAGAGGGAGTTGCAGTCTATTGCACGAGGAAATACGTTTCACTAATCATTTATAATCTGCAATGTTTGTTCAACTAAGTTGGGGTTTACTTTACTTTAAATTGGGCTATTAACACTGATGAAAAATTGTGCTAAGAAATATAGCATACATGGCTCGGTAGTGAAATAGACACCGACACATATCTCTGCTCGTCAAATCCCAATAGCTGCTTTTCTAAGAAAACGGATTCTTTTTTTTTTTTTTTTTTTAAATTTTACTCCTCAATTAACTCTTTTCTAATTAAACGTCAATAGACACATTATCGATGGTTTTTTTGTTTATCGACTCACTCTTCGTCTTTTACATATCCCGTATATTAATAACAGACTACTTACATCTAAGAAAAAAAAAAGACCTAAATTGGCTGGGAGTGTTCGTTTAATTCGTATTGTATTGAATGTTACTTTGTTCCATGAAACAACATGGAATCGTGTTCATTCTTTCAACTGATTAGATACTCTATTTAATTTGTCAAATTAAAACTATCATTATAAACAGCGAATAACGACGAAAAAAATCCTTAACTCAAATCGCAATAGCATTTAACCATCGTATTAAAACGCCTAACCTAAACATTGGAGGTTGCCACAGTAGACGCTGCACCCACGCAATATATTCAGTTACTCCTTCGATCACGCGCACCCACGTGTCAACACATTCAGTGTGGCTGCCAACTCACTTTAAAGTTAGATTTTGCGTTGAACGATATCTGTCCAAAGAATAAACATAGGTGGATCTATTGTTGGTGCAGTAGATGCGTGCACACATTGCATGAGACTGAAAATCCTCGAAACTACAAACCCTAATGCGCTTTAAATAAGTGTCTAAGTCCTAGCCCTGATGATGCAATTAACATTTCACCGCTGAAAATTCATCCGCCACGGCCAATTGCACCCTTCTGGCCGTCACGTCAACATGAATGTTTAAATCAAAGACCAAATCAATACAGCTTTTTTAGATTATGTGCAGCGGACCTTGTGATGAACAATGGGGATAGCTTGCGTCCGACCATAACTGATAACCCTAGGAACATAGCTTTTCTTGAGTTGTATCAGTGCCCTTGAACGTGCAGCATCACTAGGACAAGTGCATGCTCTTGCCCAATCTTTAAGCTGAAAGCCTGAAAAGAACATCAAGTATAGTGGCCATATATTGCACTGAACCAACCGATATGGAGCAGTCAATAATCCCATCTAAGGGGTGACGGAAAACACAGGAAAAGATTCTTGTTTATCTGCAAAAAAAAAAAAAAAAAAGTGAACGATCTTTCCACACAATACATAATGACATGGAAGATCATTGAAGATCACATATTTGATATATTGAGTCATGATTTATACTCTTCATTGCCTCTTGAAAGTTCGAAAGTCTTATACTGTAGCAATAGTACTTAATTACTTCTGTCGGTTAATTAAAAAAATAATACATTATCATCCTTCCATCAATTCCACCCACAATTCCACACATTCAATGTGGCAGCAAGCTCACTTAAAAGTATAATCCAACACACATGTTTAATTTTGTGCTGAACGATATCCATGCAATGAGTTAACCTTCCAAGTGCAAACGACATTTCGTAAATGTCCATTAACTACAGTGAACAATGAAAATGATATAAATCTCTTCCGCATTAGTTTATAAATTAAATTAATTTCCTATATGTACCCTTCGTCATCTAAGACTAGGTAAGTTAGGTATGTACCCTTCGTCATCATCAATACGTTCTAAATGCATGTGACCCTCGTAATACTCCATTCAACATTAAGAAATGAAAAATACGTTTTCTTTCTTTTATCATCTCTTCCGCCTGAGTTAATTCCCAATTAGCGTCCATCGTATGCAATTCAGTGGCGTATGCAGGATTTTTTGTTAGTGGAGTCAGAATCTAGCTTAAAAAAAAATTTGACATAGGCAACCACTAAAGGGGTTTGAACTCGGGACTATAAAGTTGAAATATATGTGCCTACACCAACTCACCTTCTAATGCTTTTATTTTACTGGTGAAATTCTTTATTTTTATAAGCAATTCTCTTTTGTTCTTTATTATTATATATTATTTTAAAAAAAATTAATCCAGTGGTGTCGGATGACCCCGGTGATTAGGAGGTGCATCCGCCCCTGATGCAATTAAGTGACAACAGTGCTATACGAAGGCTAATTAATGATCTTAATTTTAATTCGACCACATCAAGGATCAAGCGAACAACTTGAGATTAGAATCTTCCATTAGTATGCTTTGTACATTTCCCATGTCGTGTAATGAGTGTAATTGTAATCCTTGCAACTAATCGAATGCTTGTTCTTTTTTTTTAATTGATAAATTATTTAATTCGGAGAAACTATCATTCATTTTAACAAGGGAACCTCATTTACTCCCTATTCTTTGACCATCACATACATATATAGTATATATCTAGTGGAAGTTCTTGTTGTGTTTGGCCGTAGCGTAATTTGTGAATTAGTTCGACAAACATCATAAAACATACTCCCACCGGTCCATATTATTTGAGTGTTGGACTGTTTTCATACATACCAAGGTATCCACCCTTTAGCATTAATTAAATACTTAGGTCGTTTGCTGAATTAGCAATTCTCTCTCTCAAATTTAATCATAGAATAAAACAGTTACTCTGAACCAGGAAAAATAAAGGCAACAAAAATCAAATAAAGTGGGATAAAAGGAATAGAATATAGCAAAAACGCTGTACCGAACAACACAACACATAAGAGTACAATACAACATGATACATTATGATACTACTTTACTCAAACGCCCAAGCATATAAGCGTACAAACGCCATAAGGAGACTAACTCAGAGTCTACCTTTGTCGTCCAAACGTCTTCATCTTGACTAATCTATGTATATGAAGCAAACAAAAGTCTTATTCACAAACGCCAGAAAAGGTGAATGTCACCTGGCGACGTTACAATTAAATACGTAGATATTCGCATGTAGACATATGTATTGATTGACCTCCGCTTTCATCAATATAAAAGGTCCATGGCATATATTAAGCATACAAAACTGTTCATAACAGATGTTCTTAAGAAACTAAAAAGTCTAAGCATACTGTATTGTGATCATTTTGTCACTGCGTTCTTCATCTGCATCACATGGAATTTGTACATGCGCATCTATACTCGATCCCATAGGTGGCACAGGAGGAGTATCATAGCAACTGCTTCGTAAGAACAAAAGTGCACTGTAACTAGTGGACATGCCACGAAAAAGATATTCCGAAGAAAATCCTTATGTGCCATAACACAAGTCAACAAAATGATTACCTGCACACGTTGCCACGTACAAATTTCATCAGATAACAAATGAGTTCTTCATGACCATCAGATGGAAATTTCAGCATCCTCTGAAGCGGCGTACTAAAGAAGCTCCGAATAAGTGAGCATGGAAGAGGAAGAAATCATCAGAATAAATCGATTAGAGAGCGAGTGTACAATAATGCATCTAAAGCGTATACAAATTGAAGCACATGCAACAGTAATTTATAGGGTTTTCTTGTCAGATCGAGTGAATCTTGGGTTTTGGTTTGATAACGCTGAAAGGTCGGTCAAATGCAATTTAGTTTCTGAAATGAAATATTCCTCTGTAAGAGTGAACGTGACAAAACGAAGGGGGAATAGATATGCATCGATACTACCTTTTTAATGAATAGATAAATATAGTTGGCCACACCATTCTTGGCCCAAATGTCCCAAATGGGGGTAATATAGTAATTTCACACGCCTTTTTAATAAATCCGTTAATTTTGTTCCATTTATACCCTTAATCAGATTTTAGGTTAATTTTTTGAATTTGTTTAACTCTCTCTCATGTTATTAATTATGTTTTACATTTTCAAAACACTTTCACAACTAACCATGCATTTGTTTGTTTCCCATAAAGTATTTAATTGGGTTGGTAGAAAAACAAAATACATACGAAATACAATCAAAATACATATGAAAATACTCCATTTTTGTGTATTTACTACAAAATTTTATATGCTTATAGATTAATTTCACTTTTTTTTTTTTTTTTGTAATTCATTAACGTCACTCTCTAGCTTCCTATGTATATTCCTAAGCTCCTGATACAAAATGTTATGGCTAACTGGTGATCCTTGCAATGGTTGTGCAACAACGTTCTTCTTTGGAGTCCTATCGATTGTAATGCTTATAAAAGGTAGTTGATTAGGATTAGAAGTGGATTCCTAATTTGACTTTGGAAACTATTTATAGGGGTTTATTTTGTTTAGCCGTATTATTGTTGGCCTTTATGAATTCTAACCAACCATTCCCTAGCCTTTTCTTCCCTTTATTTATAACCAAGCACATATCATGTACATCAATAGCAGATAGCACACGAGCAGGAACTGATTCATCAGGCAAAAAAGGGAGTACATATTTTGGAAAAATCTATTAACATGAAAAAATCACAAAATAAAATACTAGAAACTATGGATATTTTTAAAAAATTAAAAAGATAGGCAAAAAAACTTACAAAATCATCCGTAGTTACATATGATTTGGTTAACCTCGCAAGAAAGGTCTTCTTACCAACAGTGTTTATAAAGGTTCCAGGTCCAAAATACTTAAGATTGGTTGCATCAGCCTCCATTTTTTGTGGGTTAAAAGTTAGTATGAAAATATTCAGATTTCTTACTAAGGAAGTACAACCTTTGTGTCTCTTTAAATAAGGAAAGGCGAAGGAGGTGATGGTTAGGGTTTTGGTAAGTTGTATAGTTTGTTTTGTTATAACAAATGATAAAGTTTGTGGAAGAGCAGATGATGTTATTCCAGCAAAATGGTCATAAGTTACATATTAGGATGTTGGGGTATAGGGTTCGAGTCTAGTTTGGCACAATTTATGTCTTTCTTTTGGGCATACAAGCATTGGTTAGTTGTATAGTTTGTTATAACAAATGATAAAGTTTGTGGAAGAGCAGATGATGCTATTCCAGCAAAATGGTCATAAGTTACATATTAGGATGTTGGGGTATAGAGTTCGAGTCTAGTTTGGCACAATTTAGGTCTTTCTTTTTGGCATACAAGCATTGGTTAGTTGTATAGTTTGTTATAAAATATGATAAAGTTTGTGAAAGAGCAGATGATGCTATTCCAGCAAAATGGTCATAAGTTACATATTAGGATGTTGGGGTATAGGGTTCGAGTCTAGTTTGGCACATTTTAGGTCTTTCTTTTTGGCATACAAGCATTGGTTAGTTGTATAGTTTGTTATAAAATATGATAAAGTTTGTGAAAGAGTAGATGATGATATTCCAGCAAAATGGTTTTAAGTTACATATTAGGATGTTGGGGTATAGGGTTCGAGTCTAGTTTGGCACAATTTAGGTATAGGGTTCGAGTCTAGCCATAAAAATGCAGTCATTCATGGATGTCGAAGAATCAAGTAGCAACTCGGAGGCTGGGCCAGGTAATGCCAGGAGCGTGCTTTCCCAGGTTTTAGGTGTACATCAAGACGATAGCTTGTTCGACAATCGGTCAAATAGTAGTATGGCTGGCGAGAACAATGACCCCAACGTCGCGACTGGTGACGGCCCGGGTATTAATCCGCGGGCACCAGCAGGAGGTCCGACCGTAGGGATGAAGTTTCCTAGCCTAGAAGCAATGGTTGATTTTTACCAGGATCACGCTAAAAAACACGGATTCAGCATTACTAAAAGGTCGTGCAAGAAGCAATGGAATGAATATGATCTCATTACAGCGCGAAGACTGTCTTGTCACAAATCTGGAAAACCAGCGAGATATCAAACCTCGAAGAAAGTTGATTGCAAGGCTGGAATTTACGCCACCCTTTGTTCAGATCGAACTTCTTGGGAAGTCCAATCGGTAACGGTTGAGCATAACCATGATTTAGAACCACGTCTTTCATGGTTAATGGCAGCCCATAGGAAAGTAACTCCTGCACTCAAGAGGGATCTCGTGGCAACGGACACTGCAGGGGTTAGGCCTTGCCGGTCATTTAGAACGATGGAAATCATGAATGGGGGGACTGAAAATATGGGATGCTTGCCACGTGACTGCAGAAATTTTATTAATCAACATAGGAAAATGAGGTTGAAACACGGTGACACAGAAGCGTTAAAATTTTTTTTGGAACGTATGCATTCCGCGGATGGAAGATTCGTTTACTAGATGGATTTAGACAATGAGGGCCGACTGAGGAACGTAATATGGATTCACCCGCAAGCATTTCTTGCATACCAGCAGTTCAATGACGTGATTGCCTTGGATTCTACATACAAAGTTAACCAGTATAACATGCCGTTTGTAACGTTCATGGGCGTGAATCACCATGGTCATTCAATTTTACTTGGGGCTGGACTACTATCCCATGAAGACATCACAACATACAAGTGGTTATTCAGGACATGGATGAGGTACATGGGGGGCATCGAGCCAGGTGCCATCCTAACTATTCAATGTGAGAGCATTGGGGCAGCCATAAGGGAAGAATTTCCTACCACAACCCATCGTCTGTGTATATGGCATATATGTTCAAAGGTGGGTTCCAAGTTCCAAGGACTTAGAGACAGGGACGCTCTCATAAAAGAGTTCAACAACATCGTTTACATGTCTTTCACGGTCGAGGAATTCGAAGAAAGATGGGCGCAGTTCATTTGTGATCCCCGTTTACGAGAGAATCAATGGCTTGATGATATCTATTCAATAAGGAGCCAGTGGGTGCCGGTATACCTGACAGACACGTTCTGGGCTGGTATGAGATCCACACAGCGGAGCGAGTCAATGCACGCATTCTTTGACCAGTTTATTACTAGTCGTACAAACCTTTTGACGTTCGTGATGCAGTACGAGGTAGCTCTCAAAACCAAACTGGACAAAGAGTTAAAAGAAGAAGAGAGTTCAAAGAATACCTGACTATTTAGTGTGACCGGAAGTCAGTGGGAAGAACAGCTCCATGCATGTCTTACGCGGAACAATTATGCTATGCACAGAAAACAAATCCACGACTCGGTCGGTTGTAACTTTGTCGGGTGGAACGAGCAGGACGAAGTGGAGACTTTCTTGGTGTCCGACACCGGAATGGGTCTAAACTACGCAGGCACTGAATACATCATGACTGTGGTATACAAACAGGATGGCTAGTATTTGGATTGCACTTGTAAGCTGTTCAACACTAGTGGGATTATATGCAGGCACATGATTCTCGTGGTGAAACACCGAATGCCGGAATTGAATGAAAGGTACATAATGAGAAGATGGCGTGGAGACATCAGTCGACCGCACTTGTGGGCTTATGTGCCCGAAGGTTATCCGCAGATGTCCGATGAATTCAAAAGGCTCCATGGACTTAAGGGTATCTTCTACAAATGCGCGGAAAGGGCTATTCAGTCTGACAAGTTGACGCGCACACTTGGGCTCGAGCTCGTAGCAAGTTTTGGAAAGCCTAACAATGACGACCCTGTCCCCGATGACATACATGATGTGGAGGACCATCGTAGTGATGTTCCCATCCTTGCTCCTAGATTTCTGAGGAGCAAAGGAAGGCCCTGTCTGATCCGTGTTAGGAACAATTGGAACAGAAGGCAAAGAACATTTGGAACATCACGAAGAGGATGGGGTAGAAGTAGAGCTGGAGCCGCCAGAGCAGGACGTGGTAGTAGCAGGGTTGATGCAAGCAATGGTAATCGTGGAGTTGATGCAAGCAGAGGCAGCGGTGCGGTTGATGCAACAATTGGCAGTTGAGGCAGAGGTGGAAAGGGTGGAAGTAGAGGAGCCTGCGGAGCAAGACGTGGTAGTGGTGGGGTTGATGCACGTCGAGGCAATTGCACAATTTGATGCAAGCAGTGGGGAAGGTGTTGATGATGCAGTTGTTGAGTGCTTAATAGCAAATGCCCGGTGATGCCCTGTAAAAGCTTACTTTGTGCGTTGAGACTTTTTTCAATCAGTTTTATTTCTTGTAATTGTACGATTGTGGTATGAGGTTTGCGCGTATCTAATTTACATTGTCTATGGGAATAGAATAACTGAAGCACGGTAATTATTACCAGTCCAAAAAATAGAACGAAATTGAAAGCAACTGTAAGCTAGGATAACATTGATACTACCAGAAAAGATCACAAACAAAAGTGTCGGCTAAGATCGTAAACAAAAGTGCATCCCACGTTCTTCTAAGGACGGCACTGTAATTCACTGTACGATGACCATGACAAGAAAAAGACTCTCAAACTCAACAACTTGGCCACAAATAAGTCTAGTAATAATTATCTTTTATAATGAATTAATTTCTTCATCTGGCCAACACCGAGATTTCCATATTTATGGACGCTCAGATCACGTTTATAAACATGAAAAGGGGTATTATGTAACAAAATGGGCTACATATTGAACAACGTTATTGTTATGATTGATATTTAACTTACACAGCGGGCGTCTGTCTCCTTCTTATATGATTTCAATCTGTCGAGTATGTAATCACAGAAAAACGTCCGTCCGCCGCTCTTCAAAAAAGGTCCAATAGGGTGGTATTGTGTACAAATTGGGGGAATCTGACCTTTTTGGGATGAAAGATTAGGGTATTGGCTTTTCGATTTCTGTTTGTTGAAAGGGGATAAAAGTGGACGTTTGGAGGAAGATAGACATCACAAGTGCCGGAAAAAAAAAAAGAGACATGCTTCCCACAACTTTTTAAAAACTTTCCCCCACCCGCCTAGTCCTGAATTTTCTTTAGTTTTCCCCCCTATTCTTCCCTCCTCTTTTTTCCGCTTCATTACCAAGCACTTGACCAAATTATTATAGCATACGTTTGACTATCGCACCTTAGTTAGGTACTGATATTTGGACAGAGATTTGATTGAAACTTGAAAGTTTGGACATTTGAATTTGAGAAATAGTTTTTGGAACCTGAAAATATGTTTGTACATACATTTTCACTTGAAAACAAGTGGAAGTTTTCCAAATCTCCAAAAATTTCAAATCGAACGAGGGCCAAATGCATCCCTCGTTGAACTTGGTAGTTGGTAATTGGAGGCTGCACCAACCAAAGGCGAAATAAGGTCGTATGGGCGAAAATGGCTTTGATTGACGATGCATCCAAACGTTACCCGAGTATGAACACAAACAGCGAAGAGGCGCTAAAAACTTCTCCAACTAAATGTTTCTGATTTTGGACAAAACATGCAAGGTAGGGGAATAACGTTACACGTCTAAGTAGGGGTTCATGATAATATCTTGTCTCATACATACTTCCCGTACAAGCTTGACTTATGCGTACATATCAAAATTGGAGCCAAACCAAGCCTACCTCAATATTTGATGAGCGACTCGATTTGAAATTGAACCTGTGTGAGACCACCCGACCCATCATGCAGCATATACTAATATTTTATCGGCCTGAAAAACAAGAACGAAGATGAAATATCGGCCCCACTCATCTACTTCACTTCAAATTATAAAAAGAGCGCTAAATGATTGTAAGCTGCCATTGATAACTGCGATATCCGAGAAACCGAGGATCAAATCCGAAACCTTTGTTGCTTTGGTTAACAATGACTTTTAACTATTTCTAAACTAGCTTCTCATCAGGATTGTACAGTTTTAGCAGAAATCAAAGTAAGCAATTAAAAGTTAATTATATAGAGTGTAGCGAGTAACGCGTGAAAGGGGTTTTAAAAAATAAATAAGTCCATAGAGTAACGCGCCTTTAACATGGTTCGATCTCGTGACTCTATCAATGTAAGGCACACCTGAAGCCGCTGAGCAGAATAAGTCATATCTGTTTCCGTATATTAAAAACTCTCTTGATCTGTCTTTAGTTTCTAATTGCTTGGTTGACGCATCAGTCAAAAGCAGTAGTATTTTTCATAGAATATCATTGGGTGATTGATCAACCAAAGATAAAATCAGGCAGCAGGGCCCAAAATAGCTTTGGTTGACAATTCAACCAAAGGTTAATCGGAGTATGAACACAAAGAGTTGAGAGTCGCTGAAAACATCTCATACGAAATGTTTGTATGATTTAGCACGACAACATCAATACAAGTGGAATTATGGACGTATGTACTTTCGAGAATAAAGTGTAGAAATATACTAGTACTGTTTTACAACTAATAAGCAGTCGAGTATCTGTTTAATAAACATTGACGGGCAAAAAACACTGTACAAAAAAAAAATACATATTTGAGATCGCGTTTGGACATAGTTTTTGGTGGGATTTTTTGGGCAAAAAACTAATATTTACACGTCAAATTTCATTTTTATAAGAGTTCAAAGGCTTTTTTGAGCCAAAAAATTTGTTCCCAAAAAGTATGTAAAAACACTTTTCATTTTAATATCAAACTTCACGTTAAAAGTGTTTCCCAAAAAATATTTGGTATTCTATGTCCAAACGCTAGCTTAAACTATAGTATAGGTCAGAGTTTCCCCAAAATTTTACAATCAAAGAGATGGATCCAGCTCCTCTCTATTACACATTCTCTCCATTTTGTCAAGTGCACATCTAGATGAGTGACACTTGTTCTAATTAATATTTAAAGGTCTAGACTATATTCTTTTAAACAAGTATCTTAACTATAGTTAAATTTATATTTAGAATAACACTCTTTAATTTTGGTATGAACAGAAAAACTACATATATCTCCATAAATTATGGGATTCATTAAATCCATTTGATATTTTTACATCCAACTATTAAAAAAGAAAAATATGCTCTAGATTCAAAAACTGCAGTTGAATAAAGGTGTGGTTCAATTTTAACTAATTCGAAAGATAAATTTGAAGGTTCAACAAATAGTTATAATCCATTTGTATATTCTTTTTCTCCAGTCAAATACAACCCATTTCGTCAAAATTTTTAATGCCAAATATTTATTATAGCAATTTAGGATGTTTAAAAGTACAAAGTTACAAAATTCATTTCATCGTAGTTGCACAGTAGCGTTTGCCTCGTTAGGTTTTACAAATGTAATTTTCATGAAATACGGTATAATTATAATCTTTAACAATTTTTTTTTAGTATTTGGATATAAAAATAATAAATAAAATTATGATATTAATGGATACCATAAAATGTATGTAGCTGTTAAATTCTTTCCAATACTAGAGAGTGTTACTATACTAGTTTAATTAATTATAGTTAAGATACTTGTTTAAAAGAAACTAATGTAGATCTTTAAATATTAATTAAGACAAGCGCCACTCATCTAGATGTGCACTTGACAAAATGGAGAGAATATGCAATGGAGAGGAGCCAAATCCCAAATTTGAGATAGAGAGTCGATAATTACTGGATTAAAAAACCTAGAATTAGCCATACCCTTCCCCCCTAAATTTTAGTCTCAACACTTTCAGCCTCGTCAGCCGCCAAAACACCAAAATCTCTACGCGTAAAAGCTAAGTTGCGATCATGGCCAGGATTAAGAACCCTCAGATACCATTACGAGCGACCAGGCGCGCGGGCACTAAAAGGAAGCTCTTATACGCAGTACCTTTACGGCCCTCACGCCGTCCACATACAAGAACCCAACCCGCCGGCAAACCATGGGTAAGTTGCGATAAGGGCAAAAAGGGGAACGACCCTGCAGCAATTGAAGATTCTTCTGAATCCTTACCCAACTCTGCTGAGGAAGGGAGATGGGAGGACGATCGCGGAGAGGATGCCAGCGATACGCGTGAACCGTCCGCGCCCCTATACGAGGTATTATTTCAATTGGTCGGTTATTTGCTCTATTTTTGTTCTTGCAATTCATTCGAATCATCAATCCTTAAATCAATTGTTACAACATTTCGTGGTTCCCGATAATGCCCAGGAACAATATGTCAGTGAAGCGGATTGGTATAAACCCTCAATTCCCGTCTGCGTGAGGGAGATAGACATAACCTCCTACGGATTCAAGACACCTTTGGATAAACACGGTCCCGCCAGAGCCAGGGTTATCAACAGATGCTCGTTGGAAAACTTTGCCAAATTTAAGGAGTTGTTAAAGGAATATAATATATACAGAGAATTCAAGGACAGTTGTTTTGGTTGTTTCCTAGACATGTCTACCGGGTGGACCTTCAACGGAGAGCTGGTTCATAATATTCTCGTCCGTCGAATAATGCACTGCAAGAAGTAAAACGAGGTGTGGTTCCTAGTCAATGGGAAGCCACTTTGTTTTGGCCTGAGAGAGTATGTAATCATGACCGGGCTTCAATGCTGGCCTAACCCATCCGACGAAGAGTTCAGTTCGCTCCTGAATTCTGGCAGTGCTAATGCACTTCTGGAAAAAGTCCTTGATGGAAAAAAGAAAATAACCGGGACAGAACTCGAGATGAGAATAAAGTCCGGTGACTTGAGTTATGTAGAGAAGTTCAAGATGAGCATGGTCTGGTTTGTGCATATGGTTTTAATGGGACCCCCCCAATAAAAAGTTTGTCAAGAATGAGTGGATACTGATGGCAGACGATCTTGAATTTTTTGCCAAGTATCCATGGGCCTCTGTAACGTTTCCGTATCTATTGGAGAGCTTAAAGAAGAAGCCCAAACGCATTTTCAATAATGACGACCACAATTTTCGATATCACTATCACATTCTTGGCTTCTCCTATGCTTTCTTGGTATCAATTTTCAATATGCATATAATTTTTTTGCTTTTTCTGTGTTCTGGTGTTTATGATTGGAAAACATAAGACGGCGTGATGGACTGATAATACTCCTTCCACTTAAGGCCTGGATTTATGAAGCTATACCTTCCATTGGACGTATATTGCACAAAGAACGTGAGCCGAGGATGCCGAGGATGCTGAAGTGGCAGCGGGCTAAGAAGCTGTTGGAGTGGCAGGAAGTTGATCCATTTGGCGCATGTGAGGTCGAGCACGTAAATGTAAGTCGAATGCATTTAATATTTTATATTCCGTTCGTTTGATCCCATGCTCGTTGCTGGTTTTATATCTGTTCGCTGCAGGCGGAGGTGCATCCGTTCCTTGTCCCTTCTCTTCGCGAATCGTATCAACCGTCTTTGAATGAATTTAGGTCCCTCCCCGATTTGCCAGATGAAAAGATCGACAGGTTGAGGAAAGAGCTAGAAGGGGCGACATCAGTTACAAAGACACTCCCTCCGAAGCACGTCGATCCTCTGTCCCTACTCCAACAACATGGCGGAGTAGAGGAGGCTGGGGATTCAGGTAGTCTAAGTGATGCATTCGGAGGACATGATATATGTGCGGGAGGAGCTAGAGTAGACGAGGCTGGAGATATATCTGGAACAAGTTGTGATGTTGTACGTGATGTTGTTGCAGGACAAGGGGAATGTGGAGGGGACGTCAGAACCTCGAGGAGCACTGCAACTTGCACGCACCAACCACTAGAAATTGATTCGGTAGAAAGAGTACAAATTTCGGAGATGGATCATTACAAACCCCTTGAGTTACTCACACAAGTCGAAAAATCCGAATCATTTGCTGCTTGTGACTCGGAATTCGTCGACTTTGTTTTGGCTGGTGAAATAAATCCAGTATTTTGAATGAGAACAGGATTCATAGTTTCCCAGAGAGATTTGCAGTTGTAATGTTTCACGATGAATTTGAACCATAGTGGGCATTGTCCGTGTTTGGTGCCTAACAAGCACGACGCATTGAACAAACTGTTTAAAAAGAAATTGTTTCATCCCTAGCAGAATCCTTGGATAGAACGTCTGGAAACCTGACCGAATCAAGCTCATTACACCAGAGAGTTAAACATAGCTCTGGTTTATTAACGCTGCCAACGAAAGCTCCTATGTTGATTTTAACGAACCATTCTTCCTAGATGTACTCATTTAGTTGACACACAACTGACAGCCTCTTTGGCTAAACTAATCAACAAAAAACATAGTTAGCAGTCCGAATGCATAACCATAGTGCGCGCGGCAACATAACAAAGCGATGGGGTGATAATTAATTGCAAGCAATATCCAATTACGCGATATATTTAGTCAACATTACCAAATCAGTAACTCTTAGCAAAGTGGCAGAACCAGGTGGAGTTTAAATTTTGAAGGCATGCCTTGCCAATTAATATTGTAAAAAAGAAACTTCCCTCCAACTGATTATCCCACCAGTTTTGGTTCGCGGATTTAGATTTTCCCTTCAAGGAAAATTAAAATTACGAAACATTTGGCAGTAACTTGCCAACCCGGCCCATTATATATTCTCCAATAGCCCTAGAGTAAATTGTCACTGAGAACCCCCTTATTTCTCTCAAAAAACCAACCATATCCTCTTCTTTTCGCTGTTTCTAACATAGTGAATTAAATTGATATGCCTGCAGAAAGATGCAGCCTAAGCCCGCGCGTCGTCATGGATAACAAAGTTTTCCACTCTGTAAACACGGTGAAATCCGACGTTAATTTATTGGCTTTGCGGGTCGATCGTGTTTCTTGCCAGGTGGATTTGCTGCTGATGCATTTGGAAGACTTCGCGACAATCTTAGAGCGAGTACTGAGTAATCACCAAGGCGATTGTCCTGAAGGAGCGCAAATCGCCTCTCCTACAGCCTCACCACGGCAGGGTTCGGGTTTAATTTGACTCTTTCTATGGTATCTGTAGTTCCCTATGTCTGAGTCTGCTGTTCCTTTTTGAAGTTTACTTTGGGTACTGCAAAATTTTGATATTTCCGATCCTATGTCAAAATGCAGCTCTATTTGTTCCATCCCGTGGTAGTGAACATCAATCTGTGTATGTATATTGGTAGCTCAATTTGTAATTAGTATCTGGAGTAGTATTATGTGTAATGATGTTCCTCCAAATAATCCGCGCTCTTGACTAATATTGCACGAATATTAGGCTTATTTTCCCCCAAAAGTTAAATAACCTTTTGTTTTAATTTCTATCAATCCCAGAAATTTAAAACAAAAAAGTACTTCATCAGGTTTCGTCTGAATCAACGGCTTCTGCTTGACACCGTCAAAGAGCGGATAAGTTAATGCGCGAGTTTCAATGTCAACGAGTCATAGACGACAATTAACTAACGGGTGCAAAATTGCTATGAACTGCATATATGAAAATATTATTAACATCGACAATTATTATTCTACATTATGTTATTATTATTTTTACTATAACACTTGTTTTGACATAATATAAATTTTAATTTTTACAATTAAATTCCTAATATACCAAATAATATTTTACGTAATACACCTATATTATAATATTTATTTTAAATCTTAATTTTGGAGTGTCATATAATTAAATTTCGTGCTTAGTATTTGTATTAAAAGTGTGAGTTAGTTATATAAAAAAGGGAAAAAGAAAGTAATTATTTTATGTAATTAAAAAATAAAACTTAAAGGAAAAAATAATACTCCCTCTGGTCCACTTTATTTGATTTTTTAGTCTATTTTTTTTTGGTCCACAATATTTGATCTTTTTGGAAATCAAGATGGATTTTTACAATGTCACCCCTTGCTAATAAATGACTTTGAACAAAACGATAAGTAATAATAGCTTGAATAAGTGCTAATATAGTCAATTATATTACTAATTAATGCTAAAAAGGCGATTATCTTAATACTTGTGAAAACAGCTAAAACATTAAATAATATGGACCGGAGGGAGTATAACGTAGTAGAAAAGAGGAGAACATAAATATAATGGGTTGGAGTTAGTTTGCACCATTTTGATGTCTGCTCTATTTCGGTGCAAACAATGGTGCACAAGGTTGGCGATCCTTCTTCTCCCTCTCTTTATTCAAGTTCATTTACTTTGAGTGTATGCATCATATTTCCTAGAAAACTTGTGAGTCATGGTGTCCATGTGACTATTTGAATGATATACTCAATGTCTTCTATACTTGTCAATCGACTCCTGCACTTCCATCTGTGCGCCAACATTCTTTGATGGGTAAGAGTTTGTTGCCAAGAGATCTAATTAACTAGATATCTGTTGCATACGTAACATGTATATGCTGCTTCAGTCAAAACCATTTTGGAGGTTGGTCATACTGTACTTCGTATCACTCCAATAAGGCTTTCGACCAAAATTGCTCAGAGAAGTCTGTTTGCTTGGTCTTGTAACTAGTAATAAGTGTCTCAAATAAATTCATGTTGAGTTCAACGTCCTGTCTTAGTTCAGTCGGTCAAGATATGGTTTCCAATACTCGTGAGTTTAAGCTTCCGTCATCTAATGGAATATTTTTCACTGCGTCTTTGAGTACCAGTACTTGACAGTTGATGCAATTAAACCAAATTGGTACTAAGATTAAAGAGACAGTGTTTTGGTTTCCAATCGACACATTCATTGAGATACATGGATTAATTAAGTACTAAGATAGATTATTGAAAGAGTATATTTTGTAGGAGAAACCAAGTCAGTGCCGGTTGTGAAAGAATTGACTGTCCAGATATGCACCGGTTGTGAAAGAAGACTGTTATAGAGCAAGGCAAATGTCTAATAAAATTTCAGAAATAAAATAGATGGACATCAACACAATATTATCACTTTGCAATATTATAAAAGACATCGTCACAAACACATTCTGATCATGTGACTTTTTCTTACCACAAACGCCTTCCCTCTTGGATGGTCCACATTTGCCCATGCGAAGCTTCCAGCTCTAAATCCTAGGGCTGTGAATACGGTTGTTCCAGACAAAAGTATATGCTCTCTGTTTCAAGGCTGTGAGTAAGGTTGAAACAGAGAAGCGTATACTTTTGTAGGAAACTGCCATCCAAAATAAATTACAAGAGTTGTACAACACTCTTTGCATAGGTAGTCGAAGGTTTGCTGCGGGACCGGAGCGGAGATGGTCTTCTTTGACCAATTCAATTGACAGGAATGTATTGTACGAGATTACATATATGATTTCACCACTAGTCCATTCAGATGTAGTGTTTATACTCCTCGTATAGTCTCTCTACGACCTGGAACAATGCAGGAGGCAAGTTATAAACGAAGCTAAGCATTTTATTTATACAAACTTCCAAAAAGGTTCTACGGCTTTGAGTATTGTTTCTACCCAATTAGCATTAGACTGGATGCAATCTATCAATCTTTATTCGACGTGCAATTGGTTGTGGTGGTGTCATCAAGCCAGACGACCCCAGTTGTGTGCCGTCTGTACGGACTCCACAACCATAAATGGGAGTTACATCAATAGTTGCAACATCTCCCTTGCAAACAGGGCATATCCTTGTAGCATTCGCTGTATCAACCAAAGGTAACTGATAGAAACATGGCCAGCAATACAGGTGCCCACATCAAGTTAAGATAGGCATTCGAGGCACTTCCAAGCAAATACTGCAGTTGAAAGGACCACCCCCACAGCTTGCTACCTCTGTGTTGTGAGTATTGTGACCTTGTACCTGACTATCCTCATTGACAGCAGATACATTCCCATTATCAAAAGTAGTATTTCGTTCCTGATGACGGCCTCTATACATTATATACTCTATCCGTTCGAGTCTTCTATAACATGGGGTCCGAAGCTTGTGGGTTCGCATGATCCATAGCCAACCGTTGGTCTGTTCAAACGAAGAAGGAATATTATTACTAAGAGATAGAAATGGCAATGACAAATTGGTTATAACATTAATTTGAAAAGTTAACACTATGCTGCAATCCCGCAACAGAAGAAGTTAGCAACACAAAATAATTTTTCAACCGCAACGACATCATACGGAAAGTCGCGTAGCAAGCACAAAATGAGTAAGGATCCAACATTGGGACAATGTTGTGATGTGTGTTGAGGCTATTGAATAGATAAGCACACTCAGGCGCATAAATACAAGCACACTAAATTGAAAAATCCACAAAGGTACAGACATTGTGATTCAACATAATGGCTAAAATACAAAAATCAGAGCCTTCAAACAAAGCGATGCAAAGCATTTTGTACATACAAACTTCCAAAAAGTTTAATTACAACTACTATCTCAAAATATGATAATTCTCTCAACCCAAACAGCGTTAGTGAGGACGGGAAATATCACCACGCTGACACATATCACTCTTTATTCTACGCGCTCTTGGTCGTGGTGGTATTATCACGTCTTGCACCGGAGGTGGGCCGCATTCAGTACCATAAATGGGAGTTACATTTTCAGTTGAGACATCTCCCTTGCAGACGGGGCATTCCCGTGCAGTTGATGAAGAATCAACAAAAGGTAACTGATAGAAGCATGGCCAGCAATACAGGTGCCCACAACAAGTCAAGATAGGTTCTATAGGCATTTCCAGGCAAATTTTGCATTCGAAAGGACCACCCACACAGCTTTCTACCATCGCGTTGACACGTGGCACCTCACTATCTTCATTGCCAGCAGATACATTCTCAGTATCGACAGTAGAATTTTGAGCTCGGGGATGGGCTATAGATAATAAATCCTCAACTTCTTGGACTCTACTTAACATAGACTCAATATCTGAAACAGTTTATGGGGGGATCGGAGGGTTCTTGGTCCGCATGATCCATTGAAAACGGCAGATCTGGCCAAACGTACGTACAGGAATATTTTTAATTAGAGATATAAATTGCAATGTATGTACGCTTCAAAACGGTTTTTTAAGCTCTAGAACAAAAACCCCCACCCCCAAAATTCATAACCCTTTAGAAGTTTATTGTAAACTAACTAACAGCATATCGAACTAAATGCAAACAAAGGAAAAAATGATTATGTACAATTTTAGGTGAAATTATCCAGCTACTCACAAAGTGGAAAACCAAGTTCGAGTTTCGAAATCAATATTCAATAGCTACGCATCTGAAACAAACAATTAGGATTAGGAAGCTCTGACACGAAGACGTCCATGGGGACCACAAAAAACCGCAACAATAACTTAATAAACACAGATGGGGCAACAAACCCTATAAACACTACATCAAAAAAAAAAAAGTAGGGCTGAGAGCTTACACTGGTTTAGACTCACCAATGCTTTTCCTGCCTAATTGATCTCAATAACGGGCACTTGCCCAACAGAATCCTTTGTGATTAATTCTGATAAAATTAAGTAGCATTGACAGAACGTTTTAGGGTATCGCTATACATATATACATATATATATATATATATATATATAGTGAGCCAACCTGCTAGGTAAAAAGTGAAAGACTTTAGTCAAATATAATACAAAATTATAATAATTAATGTGAGATACACGCTTAAGTCTTTTCAAATAAGTACTCTTTATCGGAATATTACTTAATTAATTAGTTTCTTAGAAGTTGGAAACGTCTGCAAACTTCTGTATCCTGAACAAAATACATTGGTAGCACATGTTGTTATCCCGGGATTAACATAATCCGGGATTGTTAATCCCACCTCCTATGTCGGATAGCTAATCCCACATTTTGTGTGTAAAAGTGGTACTAGCATTAACTGATACCTCAAACCAAACATGGGATAATAATAGTCCCAAATTTTATCCCGGGATTATAATCTCTATCCCGGCTACCAGACGGCCCCAATATTCTGTTAGGGAATATTCTAGATGGGAATACTATAATAGCTACTCCCTCTGTTTACTTGTCCACTTTCAGCTTTTCACTCCCACCATGAAAAAAAAGAAAACTTAAACTTGACAATTATATACCCTAATTAATTATACTTGAAAAGTATAAGATAGTGTTTAATTGGGAAGAAATTTAAAAAAGTACAAGGTATTTAATATCAAGGGTAAATTAGGAAGAATATAGCTAATTTTATCTTGAATTGCTAAAAGGACAAGTAAACATAGAATTTGACTTTGGTGAATTTGAATAAGTAAACATAAACGGAGGGAGTATATGATATGTTTGATAGATAAATCTCTTCCTCGACTTAATGTATAAATTTGTATGGACTACACTCTCAACAAATGATTTCATCGGTTGTGCATGTATGTGATCTACATAGTACATACATGTATAAATATATTCTAGTACTGTTGATTTGATATTCTTTAAATTGTGCTGAATTTCTAACAATCATTTCCGTTAATGTAAATCTTGGAGCAAATGAAAGCCTACTATTCAATACAATTTTATATTCCCCAGTGACATTATATATTTGGTTTAGAGAGCACAATGCTTTTGTCCGTTCCGTGGATGTTCTTTTACTTTTTAATCATTTTTTCTTCTTACTCCATGTTAATTTTCTGATGTTTAAAAGTTGCAATAAAATAAACTTCTATAGAATTTTGTTTCCCCAGCTTATGAAATGATAATTTTTTATCTCATTCAGGAAAAATCAATTGACATCGTGCTTTTGTATAGAGTTGAACAGAACTCTACTTGGACTTGTGCCAATACAAATGAGGCAGGCAGCATTTCATTCTAACAAAAAGTTCATTTTGTTGCGAGACTGATGAATACTATTTTCTGAATAAGTTCTTTTTGGTTGTATACCGGATAATGTCAGGAGGATTCCTTAATTACATTTAATTTTCTTATGATTTTTGGTATAAAATTGGTCACTTATCATTATAGATGTCTCATGTGCTGTCATAAAGTATATTTCATTCATGCGGCAAGGTTTAGAACGAGAAATTAAAGTAATTCATTTTTTGTGTTAATTCAAACATGGATTTTACAAATATATGCTTACTCTATGAAATATATGGATAGAGATAAATAAGTTAATATGAATCATATAAGGTATAACATTCTTTCATTTTTATTTTTAATTCTTCAATGACTTTTTACGCTTATGTTTCCTTTATTACTGTTGATGTTTTGTTTTAAATATTTCTCTGTTGTTATAAATTCATTTATTTGTGTGGAATAAGGGCTGGGGGAGATTTTGTAAGGGCCAAAAATCTAAAGGCAAGAGATCATGTCAGCTTGCGACTCATTGAAAGCACCGAAGATGTACTAGTACGTAGTAGATAAGCAAGCATTAAATTATATAAAGAATATATTCATAAATAAATGTTGTTCCATAAAGTAATATCCTTTTCGATTTTCGAAAATCAAAGTGGATGAACTTTGACCAACAATTTAAGATGATTTTTTTTCATCATATTGATATGGAAAGGGCTGTATGTAGCAGTACCTTTTGTATAGTTTTGAATATGCTAATTTTTATTTGAAAATATTAATTCAATATAGTCTAATTTAGAATCTAGGATTAGTCGAATTGAATTTCGAGAGGAGAAAAGGTTCATAATTTTTAGAAAAAGAAGCTCTTAACATAATGTAGATAAAAATCTAAAATCACTATTAATTATAGCATGCAGATGAAAAAATAAGAAATCATCCAGTAATAACATACACCGATCCAACAATCAGCCACTCACCTTTCTTTCCACAAAAGATCTCAGTATTTCCAAAGATAAGTATAGTACCTTTTGAAATTCAAAAACTTTATCTTTTCGTTTATATGAGATATTCAAAACTCTTAGTTCAATCCTTAACAACTAAAAAAGAACAAATGTCTTTTGATTTGAACTTGAATTAAATATCATTACGAATATTGTCTTAATGTCCTATTTTCTAAATTTTGTCCTAAGTCTTCTTTGTTTTTACATATATATATATATAGATTATTCGAAATATACGTGCATCGCACGTGTCAGAAAACTAGTTAGTATTATAATTTATAAACTCGGCTAATTTCCTATGAACTTCCTTTTCTGCGCTAATTTCCCATGAACCATACTGCTTCGCCTATATATAAGGGTAGTGGTAGTTGTAGAATCCAAATTCTTCTTATGGGAACACTTCATTCCTTGCAAATATTTCTCATGAAAAATATTGATTCCTTATCTTAAAAAGTGTTTGCCTTCGGTCCTGCTGTAAGATTCTCAAAACTACTCCCTCATTTAGATGTAAATCAAAGAATATGCACATTTTTCGTCGTCTGTTCTTCCATCCATGATTGGAAGAACGGAGTTCGCCAAGTCATGAAGTCGGATCGGGATCTTAATTGCGCTCTTTGGATTGACTTCGATTTAGTGTGTGCACCGTAATACTCCTAAATTAGTGAAATGCTGTGATATTCCTCTTGTCATGCGGAGTTCTTGAACAAATGAATTCGAACTCCAAATAGTTACTCTGCATTAGCTCGTATTTTGGTTGCAAGGACACTTTTTCGGGAAGGTCCCATATTTTCACGAGCTGTGCGTCCGCCATAGTTTTCTATCTTCTGTCAGTTGATTAGAGAGACTTCAATGCAAGAGCAACTATACAGATGAAGGTTATCATGCCACACAAACCAGAACTTGGAGAACTTGATGATTACTCACTCCGTTCCAATTTATGTGGCAACATTTCCTTATTCGTCTGTTCCAAAAAGAATGGCAGCATTCTAAATTTGGTAACAATTTAAATTTAAAATTACAGTTTTTCCATTACTGAAATGATTTACAACAACACAAATATTTTGACTTATTTTACACTACAAATTTCAAAAGTCTTCATTTATTTCTTAAACTTTGTGCAGAGTCAATTATGACACATAATATGGAACGGAGGGAGTAATATTTTAGCTTTTATGAACTTCATAAAGGGTCTTCTTTGAGATTCATTGGCACTGTGTAGGCTGACATCCCCACTATCATGTAGGACATCCCAATTACCGTTTTGTCAAACATATTTATTTTCTTCTCTTTATATTTTCCTTTTATCATTATTTAATGTATCACCTTTTTTTGTCCTCCAAATATTGGTATTACTCTTTTCATCAACTCTCCCGTTTCTTTTCATATTTATATTCGGATATATTCTATTTATCATTTAAGCTCATTTTTCACTTGCTTTATTCCACGAAGACCACCTTTAAAACCCAACAGGAGGTAAAGTTTTGAAAAACTTTCCACAATGTGTTAGAACTGAAAATCAAAACCTTATTTCATTGTTTTCGGCTATTAGTGCCAGATGTGGTTTTCATAAAGTTAGTGGTTACTCTCACTCCTTCGTTGTCCTAGGCTAACAATTGTAGGATCGTTTGGTTCCCCGATGTAAAGAATTATCGCAGCTATTTTAATTAATAATGTACTTATGTACTATCTTTATATTTGGCTTCGACCATTTGTAGTATAGACGTGAAGATTTAATTATAAAAAAAGAATAATTGTGGTCTCAATATACAATTCACATAGATTGCTGAATGTATTGCTGATGTTTAGAGCCCGCTTATACAGTTATACTCTGTAGTTTGTATAGATGAACGTACCCATGCAAATTTGTTAAGGGAATTTGGTAGCCTTTAATTATCAAACAAATACTCCCTCCGTCTCAAAGTAGTCGACACTTTCAAGTTTCAGACATTGTACGCCCAATCGCCCATTAAGAAAATCGATAATTATAGTATATGTTTTATTATGTTATCATTGTTTAAGATGACTGAAATAATTTTTGAGAATATCTGAATAATTAAGGGAAAGACCTCACAAAAATAGTCTTGAAATTCGTTGCTGTCAACTAAATTGGGACAAATGAATCTTGCTAATGCATCAACTAATTTGAGACGGAGGGATGAGAAAACAAAATCACATGGACATTATCCAAGTGCATGGACAGTATCATAGGATCTATTGATATTTAATGCATGCAGCAAATAATAATGGAGAAAAAATCCCAACCCCCAAATTGATACCAAGCGTATTATGGAAAATTCTAAAAAGATATATGTGCTTTATAAGCTACTATTATGCTTACCCAAACAGTCTACATGTCTGAGCCATAAGTGGCTTTATAAGACACTGTTGAGAAGTTTGGATTTCGTAACTTATCTTTTTTGGGTTAATTTAAGCTAAAACGTGCTTATAAGCTCTTTGTTCTTTTAGTTACCAAAACACTCAAAAAGCAGTTAAGTGCTTACTATAAGTTAGGCGTGACCAAACGGGATCTTACTGTTTTACTCCATCCGTCCCAAGTTATAGGGCACATTTTTATTTTTGTTCAACTTTATGGATGATTCTCAACCGTACAAATTTCTATGGGTTTGTTATAAACAACAAGTTTCAAAAATATTACATATTTCTTAAACTCCGTGTCAAGTCAAAGTACCTCACATAATACGAGAGGGAGGGAGTAGCATTTTATGCAACTTTGTTGAATTGTGTGGCCATCTCATCTAAAGCTTAAGCTATTAGATGTGGTACACTTTAATTATTTAATTATGTCTCAACACGCCCCCTCACGTGCGGGCTTGATTCTTTTTTGTCATGAGCCAAGCACGTGGAAATTCTTTTTTTAATAATTGGGTGGCGCCGAGATTCGAACCCAGAACCTCTGCCTGCTCTGATATCATGTTGAATTGTGTGACCATCTCATCTAAAAGCTTAAGCTATTAGATGTGGTACACTTTATTTATTTAATTATGTCTCAACAAACTTGTTGAAAAATTCACCTAACTAATCCTACAATGTTGCCCTCCTGCTACTACAACAAATCTTATCGAGAAATACTCCCTTCGTCCCATTGTAGTTGTCACATTCAGCTTTTCACGCATATTAAGTAAAACAATTAAATAAGGTGTATATTTTACTATGTTACCCTTATTTAATGTTTGATTATTAACTTTGTTGGATTTTGTTTTTTAAATTATTAAGGGTATAGTTGGGAAAAACTATTAAATATAGCCTTGAAATCCTAAAAAGACAACCAATTTGGGACAAAGCATTTCTCCTAAAGTGACAATTAATTTGGGGCGGAGGGATTAATGTACTCCCTCCGTCCCAAATTAGTTGTCGCTTTTAGCTTCTTCACGCCCATTAAGAAAATCATTAAATAGAGTGTGTATTTTACTATGTTACCCCTATTTAATGTTTGACTATTAAATTTTGTTGAGAATTTTTTTAATTATTAAGGGTATAGTTGGAAAAAGACTAACAATTTTTGTCTTGAAATCCTAAAGTGTCAACTAATTTGGGACACACCATTTTTCCTAAAGCGACAACTAATTTGGGACAGAGGGAGTATATATTTAGAACAAAAGAAAGAATTGAAGTATACTTATAACTACACGATGTTCTAACTTTCGATATATCATGGCCCATATGTCAAGTTAAACATACAATGGTTAATTAAAAGGTGACGTCATAACTATAATTGCTTTGACTTTTACTCCCTCCGTCCCGCGTAAGTTGGCCTCTTTAAGTTTCACAACGCTCAACACACACCTCGGCTTGAGGTATGAACGGTCATCCCAATACAATTTACACAACTAGGAGTCGGGGTCGAGTCCACAAGAAACAAAGTGATGTGATCATCCCAAATCCTCGCTAGCTTCACTATATATTCTACTCTTACTAATCTCTCTCGAGTCTTTAATTAGCAAAGTAGACATGTAACTTTAGTGTCATTATATTCAAACTTACATCAACTATCCAAATGCAGCAATACAAATCATCCAAATGTTGCAATACAAATCAAAGAAATAAAGAAAGAGATAAAGAATTACTCATTAAAGTGCACCCAGTCTTCAATCTCCAAGGATTGTTGATGATTCTTGCTCCCAAGTTGGAAAAGTAGCCAAACATATGTAAACTATGGTAAACTATCCATTTGTAGTCCCAAAGTAATTACCATATTTTCCCCAAAATTATCCCTAGGATAAAACAAAGAAATGACTGATTTTTCGTCATATAGCCACTCTGGTAGTAAAAGTTGACCCGCAAGCAAGTTTTTCGATGCTCAACTTAGTCACTGTTTCACGCATAGCCACATTTCGGTTGAGTTTCTGTCAGACTAGCCAGTTTTCTTCTTTTTCTTCAACTTGATGTCTTTTTTACTTGTTTCTTCCATAGCTCTTCTCCAACATATTCAACCTACAAAATGCAACAAAACCATGATAAGTGCTCTTATTTAATCAATTTAACACAACAATAGCTCCGTATATGACTATTAAATACTTTCTGACAATACAGTTTATAATTAGGGTTACGTGTGTAGCTGGAGAGGATTGGCAAAAATAGTCTTGAAATTTGGAAGCGACAACTAATTTGTGACAAATGAAAATGAATCTTACTAAAGCGTCAACTAATTTGATACGCAGGGAGTACAATTTATTGGTGCTAGTAATTAAGTACTATTGATACAGTACAATATAATCGAATATACAAGGTACAAAAGAGGCCATCAAGACTCGATACATCAAATCTATTATCTTCTGTGTTCGTCCGTGTCATTATGTATAGTATTGAAAGATCTTTCGTTCTCCTTTTTTTGAGGGATTTGCAGGAATCTTTACTGTGGTGTGGCCTGCATCACACACCTGCCGGTGAAAAGAAGAAAGTAGCGTCAGTGAGATTGCGTTACTGAGTATTGAAAGATCTTTCGTTTTCCTTTTTTGAGGGATTTGCAGGAATCTTTACTGTGGTGTGGCCTGCATCACCCACCTGCCGATGAAAAGAAGAAAGGGACGTCAGTAAAAAAAAAAAGGTCAGTTGCAGTGGCTAGGGTATTTACTTTCCGGATTTTCAACGTATACACGTCGGCGAGAGCATGCACTTGTCTTGTTGATGCTTTACGAGTGGACGGCAACAGTAAAACTCAAGAAAAGCTATCTTCATAGGGATAGGGCAGGAGGTAAGATTTGCCTCGTTCAGGTCAAAAGTCGTGTTAAATTTCTCCATAGGGTTGGTGCGCATTCAATACGCAGATAAGCATGCCAAATGAGTGAAATAGGAATTGGCCTGCGGAGCGCTTTGAATGGCAGGCATATTCAGTGGTATCGTGAAAGTGTATTATTATTGGTTGGACTTTGTGCGTTAGGGTTTCTAGTTTCGAGGGCTTGCAGCCCCGTTAAATGTTTAGATCTGACATGCGAGGCTTGTCCATTGGGTGCTGATGAGCTTGTGGGACGTCCGCAAAAAGTAATAAGTAACATTCAATACAAGACATGGGAGGGGTTCAAAGATTCAATGAATGCAAATCAGAACACCTAATTTATGACAGTATCATATCTCAAGAGGTGTAAGTGACTATCTAATGAAAGTAGATCTGATAGGGCTGGAAGGCAATGTGTATGGTTAATTTGACTGTCCCATGTACTGTACTGCATTGTAATTATGATTACAACATCTAATTTGATTGTTACTTTAAATATCATTGCGGTGGATGAAAAGGTGTGGTGGTGCATTCATCAAGTATTAATGTGGATAGTTGTGAAAATTAGAGTGGCATGCCGAAAATTCGTTCATTTGTGGTATTGATGATACTGATGAAATACATCAAAAACAGAACTGCAAGGCTAAACGACAATACATTAAATGTTGTTGTTGCCAAGTCCACACATTGGGTGTGGCTGCAATCCCTCTAATTCCAAAGCACTATGATCTGAACCCTAAATTAGTCAATGCGCCGTCTGCCGAGCCAAGCTGCTCTCACGTCTGCTGATTGGATGTCCACAACCCTAAGTGCACGATATGGAGCAGAAAATGATCTCACTTGACAGTTCCCTCACTTATAGTGGCAGTCGGTGGAGAAAAGATTCATTCTTATCCTACAAAATAAGAGGGAAATGAAAGATTTTCAAAATGGAAGAGTTCTACTCCGTATTAATTTTACGCATTCTTTAGGTTTTCAAAGAGTTTACTAGTCTTAATTTTTAGTGTCAAATGTCTTAGCACTGTCGTTAGGCTTAAATAGATCATAGTGAAATAGTTTCCCTTGCATGCACTTTTCCGGTTATACGAAACTTCTAACGGGGTCTAAAAAGGTAAGTAGGAAGGTTATTATTATTGTTTTAGTTGACATGATGGAGTTACAGTAGCCTAAGTCCCGTGCACGAAAGATAGTGAAGACGACGATAACACAACGATCAGTACATAATAAGTTTCACTGAAGGCAGTACAACGAAAGTCGTTCAACTAAACCTTGCAGAAGGCAACAAACAAAACCAAACGACCGAACAACTAAAACTACGTACCAAACGCGAAAAAAATCATAGAGCGCCCTGACAAAGACATCGCACAAACTTAAAACAGCAGGCAATACCCTAGGGGGATAAACAGAAGATGTGGTTGGTGTCGTACAAGTTATGGTCTACATGACTGGATGGAATGAAATTTTCAAGCAACACTAACAACTACAACCGCAATTTGGCAGCCAGACTTGTGCATCTTGTCTTTCGAACTGATAAATTGGCTCCCATTATCTATCTGATGGCATAGATAAAGTTATTAATGATTAGTTACTGTTACATATATTTGTTTCTAATTAGCAGGCAGTAATAATCTACGCACATATTGCACTCTAATTTATAAAACAATTCAACACATTCGACGACTAGACAAATCATTTTGGACCAAACACGGAACACGTGAGAACCAAATGTAACAACACAACAACTGACTTTATGTAGAAAATTAAAATATAAGGTTCCGATAAACATGAACATAAAACAGCCTATAAGTAAAGGCTGTTAATTATAAATAACCACGACTAGTAAAAAACACAAATTGTCCTATCCCGACCACCAAATTTCGACCTTCAATAATATTTTTTTATGATGGCTATCTTCTCGGTCTTTGCCTCTTCCGTCCGACGCGCAATTCGACCCCCCTCAACTTGGAATAGATCATGCTGCGATGCATTTAGTTCCAAGAGTGCCTCCTGAAGTTTGAGCTCCAACAGATGCACCCTTTCCAGCGCTGGGGTAACGCGTCCAACTTTTTCATGGAATAAAGCTTTATCCATCTGCATCAGAAAACATCATTAAAATATTGCCGAATTTAGACAATATAATTAAAGCCCATCCAACCGGAGGTGCATGAAACAGTAAAGAGCAAACAACCTGTTGTTCACCAATGAGTGGCGATGCATTAGTAGAGTTGTCCATTTGTGTGCTTGATTATTCAATGAAACTGAACGAAAATGAAAACAGAATATAGTGAAAAAAGAAGCAAGATGTTGGGAAAAGCTAAAAGGAATCAGATTTATAGTTGGCACCGTTAGGATTACGAAAAGTCGCGTATTTAAATTAGCTTTAGGATTACAGATTACGAGGAGTCGGATTTAATTACCAAGGTGTTTTAATTTGTCAATTTTCCGTAAAAAATGGCACCCATTAATCAAAAGTTCATGCATTTTGAAAATCAAAGTCTTATAATATCATCGAACATACTTAAGCCAATATTCGTTCGTTTTTACAAATTAAAAGCGGAAGAATAAACATCAGCAATAATAAAGTAGACATTATCTATATTCCCTGAACTTTATCCACTATAGATATGGCACATATATATTTGAGTTGTAGTAGAGTTTACAGTACAAAATATATAGTTTAAGCCACTGTACATCCTTTTCAGATTTTCAACTTACAGATGGGCGTGGTATGTCATAATTGGCTTGGATGCATGTTATGAGATTCGGCTGAGGGCATCTCCAACAATGCACCAATTTTGACACCAAATGGCAAAATGGTATAAAAAATGGTGCAAATTCAACTCCAACAAGCACCATTTTGTACCATTTTTTGCACCATTTTGGTGAGATGAATAGTGTCGCACCAAATTTGGTGTGACACTATTCATCACACTATTTATTATTTTACTATCATTATTGTTATTATTATTATTGTTATTGTTATTGTTATTATTATTACTTAAACCTTTCATTAAATATATTACATATATTTAATCATTTTTTAATATCTTCACAATATTAGGTTTACATCGTAATTTTGTTATATAATTTTTTATAAATTAATTTTCGTAAAAGTTAATTTTATAACTATACTTTTAAAAAATATTAACCATAAAAAAGAGTGCAACTATAAAATATAAGATGTTGCTAAAAGTGAAAGTACATTGCACTAATTCAAGATGCTCATGAAAGTCCAACTCCAACGGTTGAAATGGCAGTAAATGAAACCCAACGATTTGTTAACTTTTTAGCTCGGTACAAAGAAATTAAATCCCAAAATTCTCATTATGAACTTCGCAATGCATTAATAGATCATCTATAGGAGCATACTAGAGGTGGAAGTTGAAGAAATTTATTGTAGTTAGACTTAATTTACTGTAATGTTATGTAATATATATTTAATTTTCTTGTATTTCAATGATTTCACTTTTTGTTTTGAGTTATCCGTTAATATGTATAATCTATAATGCTTTCCAATAATTATATTATTTAAAATTTTATGATTTAAAATACTTTAATATTAGATGGTTGTACAATAAAGAAATATAAATTATATGTAATGAATATGTAAAAAAGAAATAAAAGATAAAATTTATTTAATAGAAAGAAGAAAACAAAATTTAAATAGAAGATAATAATATAATATGGCGGAGAGAGAAGAATATTCTTTTTTGGTGTAAAAATTGGTGTTATTGTTGGAGTAAATTTGGTGCTACACCATTTTGGTGTAAAATTTGGTAAAACTCAAATAAAGCTATACTCTTATAGGGATTAGGGAGGGACGGAAGATATCCCCTCGTTTAATTTCTAAAAAGTCGGATAGAGGTAGACTGTAACAAAATTTGTCCATAGGTTGGTGTGCATTCAATA
Organism: Petunia secreta; assembly: GCA_029990175.1. Classification (NCBI taxonomy): domain Eukaryota; kingdom Viridiplantae; phylum Streptophyta; class Magnoliopsida; order Solanales; family Solanaceae; genus Petunia; species Petunia secreta. The sequence continues at coordinate 61,671,704 of JARKIP010000010.1, forward strand.
TGCAGATAAGCATGCAAAATGGGTGCAAGTTGAGGTGCAGAGGAACGCATTGGATGGCTAATACGGTGGTATAGTGTAAACAGCCTTTAGGTCTAGGGTCTGCGCATTAGTGTTTATGGTCTCGATACCTTGACAGCGCAATCTCGTTGTGGGTACCTAAATAGGGTTTTAATATTATAGATGATATGTTGAAGATAATTCAAAGTTGATGTGGGAAATATTAGGTTTCATTATTCGGTAGTTTATTTAATTCCTGTCTAGAAAGCTAAGCTTTTTAGGACAAACTGTATTAGAATAGGTTTTGTAGTTAAAGTTAAAGTAGACTCTGTTTGTTAGTATTATCATAAATAGGGGTGCAACCTCAATTATATTGAGTGGTCTAAAGAGTAGAAGTTCAGATCAATATTATTAAGGGTCCGTAATATTAAAGATAGTTATTTTTATTTTTCTACATGATATTCTACAAGTTCATTCTTGAATATAAACTACTGGAAATTAATACCACACGTTAATTTATATTAAATGGTCGAATAGTAAAATGAAGTTTCCGTAAGAAAGGAGCAGAGTAGGGACCTTGATTTTGTTAAAAGTCACATCCATTAATTTTGTTACGTTATTGGTGAAATGGAGGGTGGGAAAAGTTAATGGAGAGGAGGCCCACATATTAAAGGGATAATCGAACACTCCATCCGTCTCAAATTATTTGTAATGTTAACTTTTATGCGCCCCTAGGAATTATTAAAGAGGGATATGACTTGTTTTAGTACCCTCTAACTTACGCCATCTGCTATATAACTATGTATATATATAGGAGTATCTCTTGATATATCCTTCTATCACATTCACTATCATACTATCTAACTTGAACTATGTGTGTGTGACCTAAGGAAATGTTATTTCTTTTTATATTGTACCTGTATTTTTTTTTTTGAAGGATAGATACGGGTACAAACACATTATTCCAAGCACTAGTTCTGTCAACATTGCGGAAGGTGAAATATTCACCCTAAGGTGATGAAGAAGTCATTCGTTATTTGAATACACAATTTCAATTTCGCATCTGATTTCAACATTTCAGCTTGTCTGTCCAACTGTTGTGTCATTTTGGGTGGCCAGTAGCTTTGCTGTGATGTATCTCTTCCCAGCAGACTCTAGGCAAATCCAATGGAGGTATCTCCATGAATAAAATATTTTCATAAAATTAATATTCTAGAATGTTTTGCCACAATATCCTTCACTTGAAAGTCAATTAAAACATTATTTAAGGGAATCCTCTGGAATGGAGAAATAGAGTTTTTCTGAGTATGAATCCCCTGAGATGGAGAAACTGACACACCATGGTCTCAAAACTGATGTTGGAGTAACTTCCTTGACCATATCATCCACTAGAATGCCAAAGATTTCCTATGATATGCACTACAATAGATGGAAACAGTTTCTTTTGAACAGGGATTCTCCACGATGTAAAGATAAGTTCTTAAAATCGCAAAGAAGTTTTGAACATCTAACTCGGATATGATGGTGAGGATATGCTGTTTATATTTTCATATGTTATGTAGCATATAATTGAATTTGTAATATTCATCTAATATAATCCATTCAGTCGATTTTAGTTGCGAAGGTTGACTTTTACTTTCACATGAAGGAATCATGAATAAGTTTTCTTGTTCCCGAAATTGATATGATTTACAACTTCAACGGTAGTAGGATATGGTATTCAAAAAGCTAAAAATTTGGAACCTTTTGGTATTTGAAGTGATCAGATGCAAATCCATATTAGTAACTATTTTTTGAATATAACGACCAATTTTATTGGGTATTAGAAATCCATGCTTATTCAAGATAGCTCATGTTTTCAAGAGTATGTATCTTTTAGTTAACGGGAACTTATCTTTAATGATGTTTTTAAAATATAACAAAATTTACGATTTTATCCAACTTAAAACAACTTACAAAGGGTAAAAAAGTCGGATGACATTTCACTAAGGTTTCGTGCTTTTATAATACTAGTATAGTATTGTATAGAATATAGATAGATAGACAGATTAATGGTTTAAAATAATGTGAAAATGTGAAATGTTACCTCAGTACTTCATGAAGCTCGCAATCACGTGGATCAAATTAAGACGCCTAGTTTATTCCAGAATTCCACGCGTCATATTTTGATTAGTTTCCATCGATTTTCCCCACCTTTGTTGTTACTGCTTTGATAATTTCATTTCGCCGAATCACTTGGTAACCCTTCCCATGCCCTATTACCTTCTCTCTTGTGGCTATAAAAGAGCTTTCTCAGTATATGTTTATTTCAAATTTTCAGTCAGAAACATCCAAAATTCCTCTTATAAGGGAATACTCCCATTGTTAATGGATCAGACAAGCTGCCCTACAAAAATATTCAAACTTCAGCCTCGATTTTTATACATTTTATTTGAGCCATTCCCTCAATTTAGTATGTTATTGATGTCTTGTACTTTCATGCTCGCTTCTGATGAGCTAGTTCAATCCACATTGCGGAGGATGAAATTTAAACTCTATGATGATGAAGAACTCATTTGTTATCTGATGATCTATGTTTTTGTTAATTCATTTTTATTTTCTATATGCTGCATCCTACGGGTGCTCTCCCATACGCTCTTTGTGCAAAAGAATCACCATGATCCAAGACCTTTACCATATTTATCCGTTGGAAAAGTGGTGCATCCAAGGGAGAGTTGTTTCTTGATCATGTTGTTTGAAAGGAGGCCTTGGAGCATTTTGTTGCCGGGTTTTCTTGCATAAGCCGTAGGACAAACAACATATGTATTGCGTGGAAAGTACTCAGAATTGGTATTATCGTTTCGGATCGATCTTTCTGTTAAGATGTTGATTGGAGAAGAAAAGGAGGAAATTTCAGAAATATTAAGAATGAACCGACTCTCTTGATATAAAGGAAAGAATTAGTGCGTGTGACTCTTTAATTAGGGCATGTTGAAAGTTGCACCATTTAGAAGTATGAGGTGCAGTTTAGGGTTCACTGAACAAGGTTTGCATAAAAGAAAAAAGATTCGGTAAAATAAAAGAGGATGTTACTCCTCTTTGATAATATCTTTTGGTTTGCTTTGGCTGTATAAAATGGATCTCTTACCTTGTAGATTTTGATCATTGGTGCAATTAATTTTGTCTTGCCATGTTGATGTTAATTAGTCAAGCTGAATCTTTGATCAAATATACAACGTACTTTCAGCCCAAAATAAATTTGATCGTCTTTTTTTTTTTTTTTTTTTTTTTTTTTTTTTTTTTTTTAAGACAATCTTTTCATGAGGGTTAAAGAAGTAACAACGAAAATGAACATTTGGCACCCCTGAAAAATTAAATAAGTCGATTTGATTTATACTTGATCATATGGTACATGATAACTGAAGACGATCCACTGAACAGTTACGTCTCGTGTCAATGTATTTGTACTAACTATGTTGTAATGATATGACAAATTTCTAATTAGCTTTAATTTGAACAACATAAATTGGTCATTGATCACCAATTTTGGAAAAGTATCCCTGATCATATGAGCTTCTTGTTCATATGGTACACTGATAACTGAAGACTGTCCACTGCTTAGTAACGTAGTATCTAATAAATGTATTAGTAGTAACTATGATATATCGATATGTCAAATTTCAAATTAGCTTTCATTCGAACAACATAAATTTGTCATTGATCACCAATTTTGGAAAAGTATCCTTGATCATATGAGCTTCTTGATCATATGGTACACTGATAACTGAAGACGATCCACTGATTAGTAACGTATCTAATAAATATATTAGTACTAATTATGATATATCGATATGACAAATTTCAAATTAGCTTTAATTCGAACAACATAAATTGGTCATTAATCACCAATTTTTGAAAAGCATCCTTGATCATTATGTTATACTACTACTTGATAGTGCGAAATCTTCTATTTTTAATCCGGGTCCCACGATATTCTCCTCTTTTTAACCCTAAAATATTACTCTTCTTTTTCATTTTCTTTTAGCCACAACCCTAAATGTTGGCTGCTCTTCTTCCTTCTGTTTCCTCTCTAATTTTCTTCTACCCCTCATTTTGGCCATGAAGAACAACAAGAAGATGACCCTTTTCTGTGTTCACCTCACAGATTTTGTAGTTACATTGCCCTTTGAAATTTTATATTTTGCTCTTGAGTAAATTTTTAACTAATTGTCATTTTAATGTATATATTTGTTTCTTCGCAGATTCTTCCAGTTGATATCCCTGGATGTTTTCCTCCTGAGGCGAAAACTGTCATTCTAGAGTGTAATAGGAAGGAATGAGTTATTAACCTTATGGGTGGAAGAGATATGTTAATCAAGGGGTGGGTAAAATTTGTAACAGAAAACAATTTGAAGACAGGCGATTATGTTAGTTTTACGCGTGTTGACAGTAGCGTTGACTCTGTGAAGTTTGATGTCTCTGGTTTTGACTCCGGTGATTTTGATCCCCCATGTGGATCTTGTCATTCTTGTTGCCGAGATGATGAAGGAAGTGATGACGAAGGAAGTTCCAGCGATCCCCCATGTGCAGGAACTGATAGTGATCCAGTTATTATTTGATTAATGTATCGGTTGAAGTATTAGTTGTAGGAGGTTAAATGCCCTGATGGTCTGTTCTTAACTTCAGTATGTTGTTGGTCTGTATATGATGCTATGTTTTTAAGTAATTAGATGTTTCTATTTTTGAAATGATATGTTATAAGTAATGGAATGTATATTCATGTTTGCATTTCCTTTAATTCTGGTTATTGTATTATGTGAATAATTTGAACCATAAGGTAGAAGTTTTTCATATTCTCATATTAAATTTCTATGGACTGAACTTCAATCCTTATGGAGAGAAGTTCAATCCCTTTGACCAATTTGAAATTAATGTTGAAATTAAAAAACCAAATTTGTAAAGCAATAATTTTGGTTATACTTTAACAAAAAATTTCAAACTACTATAGTTTAAGTGTTGGAGATTAACTTAACATTCGGTACATAAAGATATTATGTGGTTTATTTGTAAGTCGATACATAAAGATATTGAAGGAAGAACTAACGAAATAAACCCATAATTAATTTGAAACATTAGTTGTTAGCCATATCTTAGGGACACAAAATATTTCGGGTATCATATGATCATATTAATGTGTATAATACTCCATCTCAATTTTATATAAAATATTTGTTTTACTAACTTTATTCTTTTTATAGAAGTTGGCACTAAACAGAAAAGCTAGCTGAACGAAATATATGCAATAAATTACCCAAGCTGAACGTATGCAGGCGACCTTTCTTAATAGTATTTCCACAATTCTTATATGAAAAATAAACGTTTTTTATTTGCTTTTATCGTAACTAATGAAATGTACGAACTACTTTATCAGATGGTCCTTGCACTTCTTCAGATAAGAATAAGTGAGGTGTAATGATATGCCAGGCCTTCATTGCGTATGAACTGACCCCTATACCTAAAGGCTGCTTACAGTACCACTGAATTACCCTTTCAATGCGTTCCTCTGCACCTCAAGTTGCATACTTATCTACATATTCAATGCATACCAATCCTACGGACAGATTTAGTTACACTCTACCTCCAGAACGAGGGAATATATTGCGTCCTCCCTATCCATATGAGGATAGCTTTTCTTGGGTTTTATCATTGCAGCCGAATCTCAAAACATGCATCCAAGACTGCTAAAGGTCACGCCCATCTGAAAGTTGAAAACCTGAAAAGGATGTACAGTGGCCATTGCACTTGACCATTTCTTTGATGTGGAGTATTCAGGAAAGGAATCTCTTCTGACGACCCTTTCTTCTTTCCATTGGTATGCGGGTGATGGCAAGCGATGACAGGTTAGATTCCTGCATGTCCTGCAAAACATAGAACGCAATATCATTCCACAGTATACTAATGGCATCGACCACCACTGAAGCTTCAAGATTTGACAGACCGATTCTGGAAAGATTATCGGAACCAGCCTAGTTAATTTCACTGGACGAAGTTTGTGAAGAAATGGCCAATTTGGTGAAGAAAGTGGACAAATTAGGTGCTTGTAATGCTACAAATTTATTGAAGATTAGTAAGTTAGAGGCTGAATTGCAACGTGGAAGATGTATTTCTTATTGTCTTGGGCAGTTTTTTTTTGATTTCATAGTAGCTAGGTTTATTTGATACAAATTGTTTATATATTTGAATGTTTAACTTTTTAATGTTTCGAGCATTTATCAATGGCGTTCCAACAATCTAGTATTTTTGTCGCATATAATTCAAGTTGATCATCATACGGATGCTCTAATACTGCAAACGGGATGTTCAGACTAATGCAAAACAATATTCATAAATATTCATAACATGCATAAATTGTACGTCTGCTAAAGGACAACACTTCAAAACACGACATTCAGAACAAACCGAAATTTTTTCTTTGATGACTATACTTAAAGGGAGATTATTTCTTCATGATTCCACATGCATGTGTGCCGCTGGAGGACGTGCTGGAGAAGGGTAGTTCTGGGGGTCAATCTTGAGTTCAACTTGAATACCTCGAAGCATACGTTTAATAAGATTCATATCCTCTCAGAATTCATCGAAGCTAGTCCTTAATCGCGTCACTTGATCCTCCACATTTCCTATATATACTGCCAACTGATCAACATCTGAAGTCAAGGATGCAATATCTTCACGGACATGATCGATTTCACTGAACCTACTATCACTTGGGACTCCACTATCATGTTCTGGTGTTCTTGGGTGCCTTACTCTGCGAGGCATTGCTGTTGTTTCACCTTGTTGTTGTTGTTGTTGTTGTGGTTGTCCAAGATGTTATTGTGCAGATGTTTAGCATTTACAGAAGCCAGGCTTGGTGCCTTTTCGATTGCATATGTGATGATAGGTGTCTATTTATATTGAATGGTTAATTGGGGTTAGTACACGTGTTTTAATTGTGACCAGGAGGTGCCTAATCCTTGCCGTGGAAGTCAGAATATCTTCATGGCGATACGAATCATCGTATACTCGTTCGATTAGTCTATTGTTAATGTTTGAAAATTATTTATATAGTTCCAGTAGTCTATTAGCAGAATTTTTAAATTAATCATCATAAAACTAACGACTAGCCCCTTGTATTCAAATCTGAAGCAAACAACGAATGCGTCGCTTCAAAAAATAAAAAATACGTAACGGCCAGTGTTGGCAAGTGGCTTCAATAGTTGCTACTCCCTCCGTCCCAAATTATTTGACACGTTCAGCTATTGCACGCCCAATAAGAAAATCAATAAATAGAGTATGCATTTTACTATGTTACCCTTATTTAATGTTAAGGAGTAGCTTTTTTAGAGAATTTTTGGAAAGAACTAATAAATTTAATCTTGAAATTCTAAAGAGAGAACTAATTTAGGGAAAACGATTTTTCTTAAAGTGAAAACTAATTTGGGACGGAGGGAGTAATTCTTCAGACATTAATTTTACGACCCCTCATATTTTAAATATCACCTATTGGTTAATATTGGAATTGTTCAAATACCGATGCCCCGACTGGTTTCGTATTACTAGCCATAATAGAGCAGGACTGTTTATATGGAACGATCTCCATATTGCGTCGCCTATATATAGGGGGTTGTGGTAGTTGTAGATTCTAAAATTTTCTTCTCGGAAACACTTCATTCATTCCAAAATATTTGAGAATTTCATAAGTACTCCTTCATTCAGAATGGTTATTGTATGAGAAATTTGTATATCAAATAATATGCACGGTTTCTTCCTGTGTTATTCCATTAAAGATTGGTTGAACGGAGTCCCCAAAGTCATGAAGACTGATCGGGACCCTAATTGCGTTCTTCCGAATGACTTCAATTTAGTGTGTGCACTGAATACGGTGCGCTCAACACCTACTGCAACGAATGTTGTGATATTCCTCTTGTCATGCGCAGATTGTCTAAAACTCCATAACTGAAAATGAGCATTGTGGAGCACCCAAATCTTGTCATGCGCAGATTGTCTAAACTCCATGACTGCAAATGAGCATTCTAGAGCACCCAAATCTTGACGCAGACAAAGAATTGGATTTAGCTAGGAAGTTGCTTCTGCTTCGGCCACCATCAGCGGTGTCTATAGATTTCTCAAGTGAAAGTGAAACATAAGTGTCCTTTGAAAGGACAACCTACTGTTAGCTTTTTGGGACAGCATAGGGTGGCTGAAAAGATGTCATAGGGCTGCTGTACTATCTCTGAAAATACTCAAGTATAGGGGTGTGGGCTTGTACTTTTATGTAAGTCTACACTCCACATTTTGGGCCCTCAATTTTTAGCTATATAAGAGTGCATTTACTCCTCATTTACAACATCCACAAGCTGAAAAACAACAAGAACAACCAGCTGAAAAAAAAAGGAAAAAAATTGAGAGCAAATACTTGAGAAAAAAAATATAGTAAGTTTAAGGGATAGATTTAAAACCAAAAGCCTTCATACCAAGGGACTTTTGGGGTATAAATATTAAGTCTTAAGGGTTTTAAAAGGGCTGTCTAGTTGCTGAATTTTGGTGACCTTGCTGTGTTCATTTGCTTTGGTTTAAGCTTTGTGGGATCTTCATTGCAGTGCTCTAAGGTCTCGTTGTATAGGTAAACAGAAAGTTTAACCTTTGTATTTATTTTGAATTGCTATGCATGAGTAAAGATGGAATGAAAGCTAGTATGTTTTAAGTCTTGAACTTTACTTATTGCGTTAGAACTCTTTAAAACTTGTTCTTGTGTTAAAATAGAAAGGCTACTAGTACTTGTGAGCATGTTTTACAATGTTTATAAAGTGTTGCTCTTGGTACGTTTGAATAAAAGGATAGGAAGTGAACGACAATTTGAAGTTAACAAAGGCGGATTTTATTTTGCAAGAAAATATAACACATTTTTTTTAGCTGGACTGTTTCTGCAAATATGGTCACGAGGTGCAACATCTTTTATAATCTAGATGAATAGACAATGACTAGGACGCTTAATTTGAAATTTGGCCACACTTTCACTTTGCAAGAAAATAACTCATTTGGAATATAGGAATGAAGTGATCATTTTTGCAAACGGATTCCAAAACGGCACAGATATAACAACCACGTTTAATAAATCAAACCACGACGATAAAGCAACTGTGGTCGGCACAGGACTCGAGGGTGCCTAATACCTTCCCGAGAGTCAACCGAGATCCTTACCCGGAACACTGACGCAGACCACTCACGAGTCATAGGTGTTGTGAGGTACACCATTTGGTGACTTGGCACACCTTTAACTTGTCAAGTGGCGACTCCGAAAAATCTCTAAATAATTTTGTACCTTCTAAACACCTAAGTCACAACCTATTTTTTATTCTTAGTAAAATTTTGGGTCGTGACAATAAGTGTGGTAATTAGTTGCAGGGAATTGTATCATTATCCACGACATCGACATAAGAACAAGTCGAATCATTATTCATTGGTTGTTTCAAGGCCTTGAAAATAATAAATACTGGATAATTTTGGGAAAAATATTGTAATTTTTTGGGGACTAAAAATAGAAGGTTTTACCGTAGTATACAAAGTCGGAAGAATAAAAAGTCGGTATTGCGATAGGCCAGTGAGTATTTTCTCGCCTCGACTCCTCTCATGCGGAAGATGTTAGGGGGTCGTTGTGATCCTACGTTTTCATGGTTTGGTTAGTGCTTGCCAAAAACGAAGAGTTTTAATTTGATGACCTCCCAACCATATAGGCCAATTTGCATTGGCCTATCATGAAGGTTAGGTTTTCTAGGTACCACTTTTTTGTATCATTAATTAGGTTAATGTATCATTAGTACACGTCGAATGCGTAAGTGATGTGTGGCTAAAATACCACACATTACATACTTGTACTTGAGCTATTGTTGTGTTAAATTGATGAAATAAGTGCACTTATCATGGTTTTGTTGCATTTTGTAGGTTGAATATGTTGGAGAAGAGTTATGGAAGAAACAAATAAAAAAGAAGTCAAGTTGAAGAACAAGAAGAAAACTGGCTAGTCTGTGAAAAATGCAGCAGAAAAGTGGCTATGAGTGAAACCGTGACTAAGTTGAGCAGCGATAAAGTGGCTATCGGGTAAACTTTGGTACCAGGGTGGATATGGCATGAAAAATCAGAATTTTTGCATTTTAACCTAGGGAGAATTTTGGAAAATGATTGTATTTCATTTTGGCAACACATAAATAGTTTGTAGCTTCCATTTGTACATATTTTTGGCTACTTTTCCAACTTGGGAGCAAGGAATTCATCAACAGCACTTCAAGATTGAAGATTGGGTGCACTTTAAATGAGAAATTCTTTATCCCTTTCTTTATTCCTTTGATTTGTATGCTACATTTGTTAGTTGATGATTATTAATGGACATGATTTTATATGAATGATTCATGACTAGGAATTTATATTTGTGGGTTTTGATTATCTAGCTTCTATTGTTTTGGTTGCTTGACTTTTGTGCTCATGACACTTAAGTTACACGTCTACTTTGCTAATTAAAGACTCGGGAAAGATTAGTTAGCGTAGAATAGTGAAGCTAGCGAGGATTTGAGTTGATAGGCTATTTCATAGACTAACTCATCTAAAAGAAGTTACGCTCGGAAGAGGTCTTCTTTCCTCGGGTAATGGGTAGTGCTTTACAAGCTCAACCATGGCTTTGACGAGCGCCGTTGAGGCAAATCCCTTCTAGGCCGGAAGGATTCTAGGGATTACATTAGAACGACTCGGCCATAATATGTAAACCCCGTGCTATAATTGTATCCTAGGCTCAAAACTTGCTTTCCTTTATTGTGAGAAGGCCATAGATCATATTTACTTGCTTTCCTAGTGTAGTTTGCAGTTGTTAATATCGTTCCATCACCTCGTTATCCTAGTTTGGCTTTGTCAAATAGGTTTAGTTCCTCCACTACTTTGATCGCATCACTTTGTTCCTTGTGGATTCGACCCCGACTCCTAGTTGGGTAAATTGTATTGCGATGACCGTTCATACATCAAACCGAGGTATGTGTTGAGCGTTGTCAGTAAGTTAATTTTTTGAAGAAGAATATTAAATCTCCCACAGCCCAGCTAGCTATCCTGGTCATATTACATGATCTGATGTTCGGGGACTCATCAGTTAGTACCTGATCACAAGGCTAACAAAGTACGTTCTAATAAATAATCCTTTCAACCCACGTCTTAGTAATTGTTTGGTACGAATGACCTGTCCTTTCACGAGAGTTTTAACCAGCTATTGCACAGTCAATTGTGACCTTGATGGGTTGGAGGTGCAAGATATGGGAGCTGGTCGTATCGTATATCATTGCAGCATTTACTACTCTCAACAAACATCGGTGACATATGTTGATAACATGAAGGGGTGACATATGTTGGCAGAACAATTTGAAAAGGTTCCATTGGAATGGGTAGCAATCGTGATGTATAATTAGTATTACATATCCCTTTACTAACTGATGAAAGGATTAGTCTTGCAGTTTTGTTTTCGATGTACTGCATGATTTTGGGAAATATCAATGGCAGTCATCTCGGCATTGCCACTCTACTTTCCACAACTATCTACGTCTATATTCTCAAGAAGTTTTTATATATTACTGACACGACCCGGAATCCGGTTAGGCCGTGCGGGCACCCGACATCCTCCCCCAGACCCGTCGGGCGAACCCTTATAAATTAAATTAGGAAAATAATTATAATAATTCATAAATAAGGACAAGACTTAAAAAAATACAAACATACTGATACCTCTAAGCTGTACAAAAGAAATTACAGCTGACTACCCAACATACAAGGTTTAGGGCTATCCAGACTAGACATCTAAGAGTACAAAAGAAGACAGATACCTCATGAAGGGAGCAGAATGCAACTGAAATAATAACCAATAAACTGGTGGCCATCCGGAATAAAAGCTGGCTCACCCTGACAGCTGAAGTCGTCTTCACTCCTGAACAACGTGGCAAACTCAATCCTGGAGCGAACCTGCCGAAACGAAATAAATAGACAAGAACAAACAACAAACAAGGGTGAGTCAAAAGGACTCAATAAGTGGGGCAGACTAGCCACCTCAAAGAATAGGATAGCTAGCCAGGGAGAAGAAACAGATAAACTAAATTCCTTTTATTTAAATTATAAAAAGGCAGAGCCAGATAATAACTAGAAACACGTATGGAATTACAAACTCATTAACAACCAGTAACGTAAGATAGCCAAAACATATAGGTATCCCGAACATATCAACAATCAGAAATACATCCTGTTGCGGCGTGCAACCCGATCCATATAATTATCCTGTTGCGGCGTGCAACCCGATCCATATATTCATCCTGTTGCGACGTGCAACCCGATCCCTGCAACCCAGAATACGAGCCAGAAATATATAGGCAAATAAGCAATGCACGTAGAAGCAGAACAGTAGTTATGTACCACAAGTCTACAAAATGGTATGAAATGAAATGAAATGAAATGAAATGAGATGAGATGAAATGAAATCTGATGCAAAGGGTCACATGTGCCAAATGAATGGAGCGGAATCCTCCTGCTCCGAGGGCGGAATCCTCCTACCCTCAATATGATGCAATGGATAACCAGAAAATGTAATACATTCGAATACGGTATGATGCAATAATAACCCTTCACCAGCGCGGGACTCTCATCGACAGCTGGGAAGTATATATCAACTCACAGCCAGGGTACAATGCTCAGATCCTCAATGCAATACCAACAATAGGACATAACATATAATATACAATGTAAATCCAAAGCTAAGGCGTAATGAGTACGCCTATCGGCAGCTACAAACGTAAGGAATACGTGGTAGAAAATCCACGAGGCCAGGTGCCTCCAAAGAAATGCATATAAACACTTACCTCGTTCATAAGTTAACACTGCTGCCCAACAACAGCTTTATTCTCTTGGATTCATTGCCAAACGATCCCACTGTGTTTAATGAGCAGAAAATATATCAAATAGGGATAAAGGCTTCATTCCTCACATCTTAGGGCAATCCGGTTAGGAGCCTGATACCCTATTCGCATACGCAATACGCAGGCCAGGCCTATGTACAGGGTTTATGGTCACATGACCAAACCCTAAATAAATTACATTTATATGTTGCCCATACCTCACTGAATACGAATATATAATCAATTTCATTATCGGGGTCCATTTGACTCTTTAAACTATTAATTGAACTTATTAAAAAGATGGCTAATATCCCAATTTTTACCGTAAAAATTTATTCAAACACACGTAATAAACTCAAATAATATATTAGGATCATTACCTGAATATTTCAGGGTGAAAATTCTACTTTTCTCCGGCCCTTTTTTTTCATTTTCTGGCATTTTTTCGTTTTGTTTTCTACTGATGCACTCGTGTTTCTCTCTGTTTGTCTTCGTTGAAATGTACTTATGCTAAGGGATTAGCTTAACCGACTTAGTCACTTGTTGTCTTTTCTTTATTTTCTTTTCTTTTCCTTTTATTTTATTTTCTTTTCTTTTCGTGACAAAAATTAAAACAGTATCCTACGATATTCGAAATAATTCCAACTTTTGCATACAAGTTATATAAAATATATATAACATACTAGTGAAGGCGGATCTCAAATCGGGTTCCCGAAACTCAAGATGCGAATTTAAATGAAAAGAAGTCAAATTATTTAGCTTTCGACATTTTAGCAGAAACTAGCCGAACAATATTGAAATTCACTTTCGAAAGTTTACAAAAATCACAAATAATCATACGAACCTAACGGCGCTTTCGAATTTCGAATCGGAGCTCATTCGGCAAAACCAAGCTCGAAAATCCCTTTTTAATATTTATTGACAATAAAAATTGAAACCTTCTTCCGATGCCTACCAAACGATGTCTGATTTAGCTCAAATTTTACAGATAAGTCCCAATGGATATTACGAATATTTTAAAATTATTGACACGCCAATCGGAGTCCTAACTTCCGAACGACTAACCGAGGTCGTTTCATTCTCCTCCATTTAAACTCTCGTTCGTCCTCGAACAAGCCTAAGTCTAAAGAAAAATTCGCACAGATAGCAAAAGAACTTGCACGACCTTCATAAACTACTCCACGGGCATTATTTCCTGATTACAGGATCAGAATTATAACACGCATATCAAACTTTTGAAACAAAATATATCTGGATAATATGATAACACCATTGCCCAACTTATTTTGACTAAACTGACCCTTCCTCGATCATGAGAGGAGAGTTTTACTTTTTCGAAACAAAGATACATGAAACCTTGAATGGGTTAACATGATTCAGCCATTCTATACAATTCAATCTCTTATTCTGAAACACCAACATGCTATCCGACAGGCTACCTTGTCCAATCCACTCAAACTGACAACACTTTTCATCTCGCTCGCTACTTGAAAGGAACTTTTCCACGAATCTAGAAGAAAAATCGAACCAAGTTAGCTAATAAGAGAGCGGCCCACCAATTCAAGGCTGGACCCCTGAAACTGGAAAGCTGAATAATCAACGCCATACCGCTCGATATAATCAAGAGCTTGAAGGATACGCTGACATCATTTTATTTTAAAAAAAATCACGACGTTTATCTGGTGTATTGCTTAAGAATATCGGAAGGTTCAACCGCGTAAAATAATGCAACCTCTTTGGGCACTCAGATCTAACCGTTACCTCCGCTGGCTAACCAGCCAGAACAATTGGTGGCGCAACACGTGCTGCTTATAGAACATAATTTACTGGGGCAACATCAGGGACTGGAACAGGGGCTCGCTGAGACCGAACGTCTCCATCTTCCGCAACCTGGTAGGCTGCCAAGCCAATAATAGACTCTGGCGGTATCTGCGTCGCCAAGATACTCGTAAAAGCATCGTAGAGAGCAAAGGGAACCACAAGGCCCAGCTCCCTTGCCCATCGCGAGCTGGCACAGCGGGGACCTCCGTAACTAGATCGTTAGCGTGATCAAACACTCTCGGGGCTTGAGTAGCTCTAGCCCCATGCTAGGCTACTTCGTCTTGAACTTATACCGTTTGCTGATTTGTCGCATGAGGGTGCACAATTACCACGAACGAATTAACGTAAATACTTTCGCATCCTAGACCGACGCACGATCAGAAAAGAAGGAAGTGAAACTTCCTAAATGCCATCATAGCCTCTCGTAGATAAGTACGGACGTCTACGTACCAATCAGCGAGACTCTACTAGACACTGTCTTAGTCTTGATAGACACTAAACTGGGCTCTGATACCAACTGGAGCGACCCGGAATCCGGTTAGGCCGTGCGGGTCCCCGACATCCTCCCCCAGACCCGTCGGGCGAACCCTTATCAATTAAATTAGGAAAATAATTATAATAATTCATAAATAAGGACAAGACTTAAAAAAAAATACAAATATACTGATACCTCTAAGCTGTACAAAAGAAATTACAGCTGACTACCCAACATACAAGGTTTAGGGCTATCCAGACTAGACATCTAAGAGTACAACAGAAGACAGATACCTCCTGAAGGGAGCAGAATGCAACTGAAATAATAACCAATAAACTGGTGGCCATCCGGAATAAAAGCTGGCTCACCCTGACAGCTGAAGTCGTCTTCACTCCTGAACAACGTGGCGAACTCAATCCTGGAGCAAACCTGCGGAAACAAAATAAATAAACAAGAACAAACAACAAACAAGGGTGAGTCAAAAGGACTCAATAAGTGGGGCAGACTAGCCACCTCAAAGAATAGGATAGCTAGCCAGGGAGAAGAAACAGATAAACTAAATTCCTTTTATTTATATTATAAAAAGGCAGAGCGAGATAATAACTAGTAAAACGTATGGAATTACAAACTCATTAACAACCAGTAACGTAAGATAGCCAGAACATATAGGTATCCCGAACATATCAACAATCAGAAATACATCATGTTGCGGCGTGCAACCCGATCCATATAATTATCCTGTTGCGGCGTGCAACCCGATCTATATATTCATCCTGTTGCGACGTGCAACCCGATCCCCGCAACCCAGAATACGAGCCAGAAATATATAGGCAAATAAGCAATGCACGTAGAAGCAGAACAGTAGTTATGTACCACAAGTCTACAAAATGGTATGAAATGAAATGAAATGAGATTAGATAAAATGAAATCTGATGCAAAGGGTCACATGTGCCAAATAAATGGAGCGGAATCCTCCTGCTCCGAGGGCGGGATCCTCCTACCCTCAATATAATGCAATGGAGCGGAATCCTCCTGCTCCGAGGGCGGAATCCTCCTACCCTCAATATGATGCAATGGATAACCAGAAAATGTAATACATTCGAATACGGTATGATGCAATAATAACCCTTCACCAGCGCGGGACTCTCATCGACAGCTGGGAAGTATATATCAACTCACAGCCAGGGTACAATGCTCAGATCCTCAATGCAATACCAACAATAGGACATTACATATAATATACAATGTAAATCCAAAGCTAAGGCGTAATGAGTACAGCCTATCGGCAGCTACACACGGAAGGAATATGTGGTAGAAAATCCACGAGGCCAGGTGCCTCCAAAGAAATGCATATAAACACTTACCTCGTTCCAAAGTTAACACTGCTGCCTAACAACCGCTTTATTCTTTTGGATTCATTGCCAAACGATCCCACTGTGTTTAATGAGCAGAAAATATATCAAATAGGGATAAAGGCTTCATTCCTCACATCTTAGGGCAATCCGGTTAGGAGCCTGATACCCTATTCGCAAACGCAATACGCAGGTCAGGCCTATGTACAGGGTTTATGGTCACATGACCAAACCCTAAATAAATTACATTTATATGTTGCCCATAACTCACTGAGTACGAATATATAATCAATTTCATTATCGGGGTCCATTTGACTCTTTAAACTATTAATTGAACTTATTAAAACGATGGTTAATATCCCAATTTTTACCGTAAAAATATATTCAAACACACGTAATAAACTCACATAATATATTAGGATCATTACCTGAATGTTTCAGGGTGAAAATTCTACTTTTCTCTGGCCCTTTTTTTTCATTTTCTGGCACTTTTTCGTTTTGTTTTCTACTGATGCACTCGTGTTTCTCTCTGTTTGTCTTCGTTGAAATGTACTTATGCTAAGGGATTAGCTTAACCGACTTAGTCACTTGTTGTCTTTTCTTTCTTTTCTTTTCTGTTCCTTTCCTTTTGTTTTCTTTTCTTTTCGTGACAAAAATTAAAACAGTATCCTACGATATTTGAAATAATTCTAACTTTTGCATACAAGTTATATAAAATATATGTAACATACTCGCGAAGGCGGATCTCAAATCGGGTTCCCGAAACTCAAGATGCGAATTTAAATGAAAAGAAGTCAAATTATTTAACTTTCGGCATTTTAGCAGAAACTAGTCGAACAATATTGAAATTCACTTTCGAAAGTTTACAAAAATCACAAATAATCATACAAACCTAACGGCGCTTTCGGATTTCGAATCGGAGCTCATTCGGCAAAACCGAGCTCGAAAATCCCTTTTTAATATTTATTGACAATAAAAATTGAAACCTTCTTCCGATGCCTACCAAACGATGTCTGATTTAGCTCAAATTTTACAGATAAGTCCCAATGGATATTACGAAAATTTTAAAATTATTGACACGCCAATCGGAGTCCTAACTTCCGAAACGACTAATCGAGGTCGTTTCAATTACCCTGTTCAGAAGGCAAAAACAAGACGCGCAAACCTCACATCACTTCGCGATCTATATAATCTCAGCTGCGAACTAAACTTTTTATTGGTAAACCGTTAATGAAATGGTTGAATGTTTTTTGTTGGCCAAAAATTTCTTCATAACATTATACTCCGCTACTACAACTTAAAAGTAACAACACTGCATTTTAGCCCGTTAGTAGAACTTAATGGAATGGAAACATCACCATAGTTGCTAATTGCATGTCCAATCAAAGGCTAGTTGATCTAAAAACCGAAGGCAATTTTTTCCTTCTGATGATCAAAGAGGAGATCTAGTTGAGTAATGTTATATACCAATTCCGGTGTAGGACATATAATCCAAGAATTTCAAATAAGAGAGTAAAACTGTTGTGGAACTTCAAAACAAATCAATTGATTCCTTATTATTTTTCAACAAATTAAGGAAATTAGGGTGAAAATCATTAAAGTAAATAGGATAAGGTGCAATTCCCAAATACCCCCAATCGTCAACGGTGCAAAGTGCAAATTGCACAATTTGGTGAATGGAGACGTCTATTACTATATGTTATTTAATGGCACCTAATATGATCTTGGCGTGAAATAAAATTTTTGTGTAGGGAAGTTCCGGTAATTAAAGACAGTGACGTTTTGCATTTCACCTACAGCTCCCAAGGAAGGAACCTAGAGGCGTCAGCAAAGCAACAATGGAAGAACCTCTACAATTTGAGGTGCTAATGTCCAAATCGTACATCAACATGGATGTTATGGTACTTCTCTTTAAACATATTGCACGATTTGTTGTAACATAAAATTTTAAGATGTTACTACTATTTTTACTGTTTTGTCTAACTACAGCATCTGCCGGAGAGAATCATTAAATTTATGCCGGATAAGGTAGAAGTTTGCGTTCTTCACGGTGATAGAGGATCTTGGCCAGTTGCAGTTGGTCGAAGTGAAGGTATCATTACTAAATTTACTTCTGGGTGGCGAAAATTCATTACGGACAATGATTTAGAGGAGGGAGATAGTGTACAGTTTCAATTCTCTGAACGTGGGGATGCAATTGTGAGGTGGGAAGTTCGCATCATCCGCCGAGTGAATTACTATGATGTTTTGTATTAGCCTCAACGTGATGAAGGAACCTCATCAAACCCGTCCAATGTACTTAATTCTCTTACCTGATTTTTTGTCATTTCTCTATACAATGGCTCCACTAGATTAGTTTAACGAAATATGATTCAATTTTTTCAGGAAATGAACATGGAGGGTAATGAGGAAGTTCCTCGCTTTGAGAGTGTGAGTAAAGCGACAAATAATTTAGATCGCGAAGTTATTAGTCTGACAGGAGAGATTGCATCTTTGGTGGGTAGACTTGCATCACTTAAAGAGAGTCTGAAAGGCAAGGAAGCAGAACAAAAACATGCAGAGGATTTGGTAAAGGCGGCAGAAAAAGATGTGATAGACGACAAGGATTACCCCGTGATGATCTCGATTATTGACAACAGCATGTGGCTTATTAACTGAATGTATGTCTGTGAGATCAAAATCTACTAGTAGCAACCCTCTTGATGCACATTTTTATTTGCTGGTTTTGTTATGTTGAGGTTTTGTTATACCTCCCGCGTTGTAAAATTTCACAGTGGTGCTTACCGTTACAATGCATATTTTGCTACTATACAACAATCTGCACCGTGGCCAGTTTAATTGTTTAGTGATATTGATATTACAAAAAGCTTAACTCCCAATTTTTACACAGTATAAGTTTGCTTATTGTCTTACCTACAATGATTAGTGCACATGGAAGAATTAATACATAACGATTAGGGCGTCGATTGGGTGCACAATCCAAAATGATTGGGCATTTTGAACTATGAATATAGTAATCCTTAGCAAATCTGTTTGTTGACCAGATAATTTGTAAAGATTAAAATTCTGTAATTTGGATCAACAACAGTCACTATATTAAACAACATCATGAAAATGCATTTAGGTACTGCTACACAATATTTACTATGACATATAGCTTCCTAGAAAAATGTTTATACCAAAAACAGATCATGAAGTGCATTTATATACTGCTAAAAACATAGAATACTGCTATATACTAATCAGCCATAATATGATAGGCTGGAGTTACTTCACCACCTAGGGTAGGGTCATCTTCATCCGGATCAGAACCCTTATGTAACAACCCAGCTAAGAGTTACGTGTCGCACATCGGCATAACACAGGAGTGATCCTGGGTATATAAGTTAACTGGCCTTACACCCTAGTGACGCATTTTAGAGACGTGTGGGACTAGGCCTAAAGCGTACAATAACACTAGCGGGCTTGGGCTGTTACACCTTAAATACAGCATCATCTTTGTTCAACTTCAGCAATCGTTCACCCTTTTTGTATGAATTAGTTGGTCATCGAACTTCAGCGGGCTTGGGCTGTTACACCTTAAATACAACATCATCTTTGTTCAACTTCAACAGTCGTTTACCCTTTTTGTATGAATTAGTTGGTCATTGAAAACCCTATTTGTATGAATTAGTTGGTCATTAAAAACCCTAAATTGCACCTCGTAAAACTAAACTGTGCGATTTTCAACTTTCCCTATTGAAAGACGCCCCAACCACGCATGCCCTATTTCATTTGTATCAAGAGATAATATTCATTGATCCCTCTTTCATAAAAAAAAAAATTCATCCATCTGTTCTACTCCATTCATTCCTTAAATACAGCATCATCTTTGTTCAACTTCAGCAGTCCTTTACCCTTTTTGTATGAATTAGTTGGTCATTGAAAATCCTATATTGCACCTCGTAAAACTAAACAGGGCGATTTCCAACTTTCCCTATTGAAAGACGCCCCAACCACACATTATTTTATTTGTATCAAGAGATATTCATTCATCCCTCTTTCAAAAAAAAAAAAAAAAAAAAAAAGATTCATCCATCTGTTCTACTCCATTCATTCCTTAACAAAGAATTAAGGAATCAATCGATTCTACTAATTCAAAGTACCATTTACCCGGTACAATCGTTTTTGTTAATGATCCTGTGAAAGTTGAATTAAGTTTGGAAGATGTTACAACTGATGACTTTGTAAGTTATATTGATTAATAACATTTTTTATTTTTTTTAATTTAAAATAGCCTCTAATTAGCGTTGTTATTGATAATTGTTTCTGTGATAGATCTTTCCAAAACATGTGCTTAGCCGATTGCCTGATGAACCACTGCCGGTTCGTGTTATTTTTGGGACAGATGAGTACGACATGCACCTGTTTGTTGAAAAAGGGTGTAAAAGGCCGGGCAATGGTTGGTTAGATTTTGTACTGGCCAACGACATGATGGTTTATAAGTATTTATTTTTCCAGATCAAGGACAAGCTATGTGATGGTCGGTTAGTTTTCAATGTTCGCATCATGGGAAACCCTCCAAGTCCTGATGGTGGTGATTCTGATGATGATGCATTATATTCATCAAGTGATGGTTCTGATTATGCTGGCGAAGGAACCTCTGATGATCTGGTCCAAATTGATTAGATGTAAGGGTTAGGACTATGTTCGTCTAAGGTTTTTGTTGATATGTTATGTATTTTCAAGACGTTAATGTCTGGTTGTACTTAGTTATTTTAAGACTTTAATCTATGTTAAATATGTTGTTTCATCTATTTTAAGTATTGAATTTTTAATTTATGTTTAATTTAGGCAGTAGTATATATTGTTTCATCTATAAGTTTTACTATTGTAAATAATAATGTCCCGTAGTTGTGCAAGAACTTATTTTGTCTAATGTAACAATTAAGTTGCAACTTACAATAACGACTATACATGGATTCATAAAAGACAAGAAGAGATGATATGGAAGAAGAATACTCTACGCATTGTATGATGTAGCAACTGACATGGAAGGAGAATATATTCTTAGTTAGAATATGGGACAACCTGATTTGTTAGAATAGGAAAGATGATACATGGAAGATTTCCGTTTCTTTTATGTGATTGTCAAAGATTTACTATAAGATGATGATTGTCAAAGATTTACTATAGGAATGATGATACGTGAAAGATTTGTTCTATGTGATTGTCAAATATTTATTTGACAAGTTATTTATTCTCAATTGATGCCAGTTGACATTATTTAAGGCATTCAAATGTGACAAAAAAATGATAGACTAAAAATGAGTTTAAATTTAACAACTATGAATCTGGGCAAACTTAATAAAAACATACATTAAATATAAACATAGTTAGCAACAGTTCAACGAAAGTACATGCTACCAAAAACCATAGACCAAGTAATAAACCCTACAAAAGTAATCAAACTTCAGCCTCGCTTTTTATATATTTTATTTGATCCATTCCATCAATTTAGTATGTTGTTGATGTCTTCTACTGCCATGCGCGCATCTGATGAACTACTAGTTCAATATGCATTTGCGTAGGATGAAATGTAAACCCTATGATGATATAGAACTCATGTGTTATCTGATGATCTAATGTTTTCTACAGTATTCTCTCCTTCTCACATGGCAAATCAGCAAGGTGTATCCTTTGTTTGTAGTTTGGAGGTTGCTTTAGCTTCGAATATTAAGATTTGAGTGGCGTGTTTAGGAGATTGCATCACCCGTAAAGTGCTACTTTTGTTGGGGTGCCGAATTCCCCCTGTAAGGAACTTTTTTTTACATTGTATATCGAACGTGGCTTTGATATTAATGAAACTTGTGGTGATTAATATAATTTTTTTCTCCTGAGCCTAGCAGCGAATCTAATTGTAATGACGTGACATAATATTTTTTTTATACGCTCAGTGAAATTAAATTAAAATGTTATAGTAATGAATCTGGAAGTCAAAAGAATAAAAAGTCGGTTTGCGATAGGCCAATGGGTATTTTCTCGCCTCGAATGCTCTCATGCGGAAGATGTTAGGGGGTCGTTGTGATCCTACATTTTCATGGTTTGGTTAGTGCTTGCCAAAAACTAAGAGTTGTAATTTGATGACCTCCCAACCATATAGGCCAATTTGCATTGCCCTATCAAGAAGGTTAGGTTTTCTAGGTACCTCTTTTTTGTAACATTAATTAGGTTAATGTATCATCAGTACACGTCGAATGCGCAAGTTAATTTTTTGAAGAAGAATATTAAATCTCCCACAGCCCAGCTAGCTACCCTGGTCATATTACATGCTCTGATGTTTGGGGACTCATCAGTTCGTACCTGATCACAAGGCTAACAAAGGACGTTCTAATAAATAATCCTTTCAGCCCATGTCTTAGTAGTTGTTTGGTACGAATGACCTGTCATTTCACGAGAGTTTTAACCAGCTATTGCACAGTCAATAGTGAACTTGATGGGTTGGAGGTTAAAGATATGGGAGCTGGTCGTATGGTATATCATTGCAGCATTTACTACTCTCAACAAAAATCGGTGACATATGTTGATAACATGAAGGGGTGACATAAGCTGGAAGAACAATTTGAAAAGGTTTCATTTGAATGGGTAGCAATCGTGATGTAGTAGTTAGTAGTACATATCCCTTTAATCACAAATTGGGCAAGGACAGTGTTGCGCTTTAAGTATGGACGCAGATAGTTGTGGAAAGTAGAGTGGCATGCCGAGATGACTGCCATTGGGATTGCCCGAAAGCATGCAGTACATCGAAAACAAAACTGCAAGGCTAAATGACAATACACTGCATCTTACACAAACTGAATGTGGCTGCAAACTTAGCCATTACACGTCTAACTTATTGGAGTACGAGATATGGAGCAGTCAATAAACTCACATGACAGCTCCCTCATTTTCCAATGCCAAACTCTGCAGGAAAATATTCACTCTTATCCTGCAAAACAGGGAAGAAAGATTTTTTTCAGGAGGCCGATGGCGCGTCTTGGTTTTTGGTGAATTTCTTTCATGATATAGAATGAGTAATCAATTGACCATATACTAAATAGAGAAACAAGTTACACATGGATTAATAATACAAGAATTAGTAGTGCAGGGATTAGTAATGAATTCTTATACATGTATTAAAAATGAGGGTTTGAGAGTGAGTATTTTTTTCATTTTATTATTTATCCATGTATTAATAAGCATGGTATTACTACAATTTATACTACAATTTATACCAATACCATGTTGGCCTTGGTGTTAATTTATACTACAATTGCATTGAGGCATTAAATTGTACGGAGTATGGATTCCTAGTACTTGATTGAATTTTTCTACCAAACAAGGGATAAAACTTAATTCATGGACTAAATTAGTCAATACATCATACCAAACGACCTTTATCAAATGTACCACCGCAACACGGCCATCATATATTCTATAAATAATTCGTGCTTACCATTGCAAACCTCACATTTGTCTTAATACTGGAAAGCTCCCACCCTTTCTGTGTGCCATTTCTAAACCCTAAAAATTTTTCCACCTCAGATCTATAAGAAGTATGTCGAACAACGAAACAAGGTTCACTACAAAAGAGCACCATAGCCCGCACAACAACCGCAACAACAACGTATTGAATAAGTGGGATATCGTTGTTGTTGAGTCCAAGGTCAAGGAAAACTCCCGCATGCTTGAACTGATGAGCAATGATATCTGGCGTCTTAGGGGTAGTTTTTTAGAGTCGCTGAGGAAAGCAGCAGGACCACGAGGTGCATGGAAAGAATGCTTCGCGCGCTGCTTGTCGTCAACGAGGTGAATCCCGACCAGTTCGTGACCCCACCAAATTCTCCTAATACGGAGGATTAAAGATATATGAATTTTATCTTAGTATTTATTAGTATTAGTAGCTTAATCAATGCACTTGGAAAGGTAAGGCTATATGTCTCATATCTCCACTTCTTCCATTTTCTCCGCGTACAGTGCAACTATATTTAATATATGATATATTTTTCTGTAAGAAATGTGCCCTACTTGACTTTGAGTCGCAAAAGTATCAATATTGCCACGAGCTAGCTGTAGCATTAACTGGTCATAGACATCAATAGTTATGGCATGTTGCAACACACATCGTTCGGCAAACTGCGTCTTCTTAGTGTTATTCCCTTTTTGTGTCGATTATTCAAATTTTGAAGAGGAGCAGTGCATGTATTTTTTATTATAGGATTATGGAGACCTCACTTGCTTCAAATGAGAAATTAGTTAGTGAAGGTAAGCCTTCAATATGCGATTTTTTATTTAATCTCACTCACATCAGTTGTGTACGTTTTATAAAGTTTTCACCCCGAGAAAAGAAAATTGAAGCACATATACATGCATGGTTCCTGGTCGCTAAGATCATCCGTATTATTAGTCGGAAACATGTTACTGGTTTTGTCAATTAAAAAACTACTGATGTAATTATTTTTCCTAGTTTTACATGGAAACAGTCGAAAGATGACTAATCTTATGGCTGCGAAACATAGAACTCATTCAAATAGCTAAAGTTAAAAAGAAAAAGAAATAATAAGAGAATTAGAGAATAACATTAAGAGGACACAGCTCGTTGCAACTTGCAATATGTATTCACGTGATATGATTGTGATTTTCATGTCATCATAATTATATATAATTTGCATTTACTCTTGCAATTAATGATATAAATAATTTCGGGATTTTTACAAGACTACCAACCGTAGAAGATTTTAAGTTAATAATTCTTCAAAAATCATGACTGCTACACCTTGAATTATAATTGAACATTTGACACTACAGTATACATTGCATGAGTGTTTAGTACTCTTAATTAGTGTGGTCATTATTTAAATAATGGCGCGTGAATCATCATCATCATATCATATCATACTTCATCATATCATATCATATCATCATATCGTCATCGTCATCATCATCATATCATACTATTCTAAAAGAGCCAATCCTCTAAGTTAAAAGTGAACGACCGTTTTGCCCTTTCAAAGCTATATTTTTTACAAATACACTTACAAACCGATAGACTTATCTTCCACTTACAATGAACTGAGTAATAAGAAAGACGCCTACGTGGACTTTAGTGCAGCCACTTAATGCAGTCGTACCCAATGATTTAGATTGCTTGTTTGCTTCCCTCTTCCACTTCACGTGTTTAAAGCTGCAATTTGGTGAAATGAAAGGTCACATTAACTCTTCTGTTTCCTTTAAACTATTTGATCTGATGTATCTTATATTACTCCTCTATATAAGACCCTCATTGCATTTTGAAAACCAAGGAGCACTCATGCCACATTTTTATGGTATGTCACCATATGCCCCCTCACCCATGTACATGTAGCTGTAATGCTCCTTCTCCGTTGAAAGATAATTGAATTAGCACTACATCTATAAAGGACCTTAAGTTAATTTTCTTAGGGTCTTTTTTACTCACTTAAAGTCATTGTCAACAAAACTACAGTAATATATATATTTTCTGTTTTTGCATATATATATATATATATATATATGACTTTAATGTCAAGATTGTTGTGACTTTATATGTACAAAAATAAATACTTTTAAGTTTGTCAACATCGAGGGATGAAAGAAATGGTCCATACACAATGTAATGATATAATACATCATGGAACTGCTTAACTCTGCTTTTGTTTCAAGAACCTTTGTTGGTTACGGTTTTTTTCTCTTTGTTTTGATGCTTTAGCCAAATATGATTGACTCACCATTTCAAGGACTTGATTTTTTTTAAAATTATTGTTTTACAGTAATATTTTTTATGTGAATTCGTGCAATGCGTGTACCCAAAAACTATATTTGGGTACTACCTATAATTTTTGCACTAAAAAGTTAATTTAACTTTAAAGAAAAAGTCATGAATTATTTGTTATAAAAGTAGTATTTTCCATAAATGGGTATATTAAATATTTCTCGTGAATCTGATAGTGCAGACTTTGAAGAGTTGCATTGACAAATATTCCTTCTTAAATGGGTACATTAACCAAATACTCTCTCTTAACTGTATTTAAATGAAGAATTTGAATAGTTGCAATTGATAATATATATACAGGTTCCGTATCTGTCAAATGCAATTGCTACATAGATGGCCATTTGCCCCATTTCTGTGATATCTATTCATTAATTTACTTACTCTCTTAAATGGATATTTATCAGAATTATGTGATTCGGTACATATTTGTTATATTCATATATCACTTTAGACATTTTAATCTTTACAACACGCTGGCCAGCCCGTAATTACTGAATAGTGAAATTATTAGCTGTGAGTATATCTCATAATGGTTATTTACATTCAATTTATTTATTCATTTACATGTTTGATATATCATATCCATTTTGCGTATACATCTTAATATGCGTAAAGCCCTACTATGTTCTGAAGTACCTCTGCTTGGCCATCTGGTAAGTATATATGTTAGGACAACTTCATCCCACTGTTTTGTCAACAACAATTATGTTTTTACTTTTTCTGTGGTATTTCTATTTTTCCGTTTTATTATCGTCAAAAGTTTCATTTTATAAATGGTATTTGATTTATACCACAATGAAATCATGACTTGATTTGTAAAATTTCCTCTATAGTGGTGAAAGAGGAGGCAGTGAAGATGCTACTGTTGCATTGCTACTTTGTTATATTTTAGAATTTAATACTTCCTCCGGTCCATATTATTTGATTTTTTGAGTGTTTTCACGCGTATTAAGAAAATTACCTTTTTAGTATTAATTAGCAATATAATTGACTATATTAGCCTTATTCAAGCTATTATTAATTATCATTTTGTTTAATATTATTTATTAGCAAGGGGTGACATTGTAAAATTGTATCTTGATTTCCGAAAATATCAAATATTGTGGACAAAAAAAGGCTAAAAAATCAAATAAAATTAACCGGAGGGAGTACTTTTATTTGTTTTTGTCCGGGAAGAAAAGAATTTAATCAATAATATATGCAACGTGATTTAAAGATAAAGATAAGGCAGATAGCTAATAACGAATAGCGATCAACCTAAATTCATTCATGGAGGATAGACAAATTGAATATATAGACCAAAATATGTTATAATAAGTTACATCCAAACACCTTATCAACTGTGTGAAGATTTTGTCAGATTCATTTGTATGTGTTTTTCTTCTTTTTCGTTTTAACTTGATACTAAAGTCTACTAAACAATCATAAGCAGTCTTGAAATTCATCTTTCAAAAATTAAGAAATATCATAATTAAACAAATCAGTTAGTGGTAAACATAACCAGTAAATAACATTTTTTCACTACAAGAATAAGTTTTTTTAGTTTTAAATTTTTAATACTCCTTAGTATGGGGTACACGCGCAACGTGCGTATTCAGAAGTAGTAATATCACAATACGACTAGAGCACATTCTTTGTAAAACTCTCATTGTGATTATTCTAGAAAGCACATCCTTTTGGGTGCATTTTGAGCCCCACGACCCTAGGCAAAGAAGATGTAAGGCTTAGCAAAGCAAATGATTAACAGAGAAAATTTGTTTACGTTTTATAATTTCTGCAATAACTACTCCCAATAAATATTGAAAAGAGTGCAATGCAACGTATAACTCAAGAAACCGTCGTTTCTATTAAACAGGCAACCCTTCACTAGTTAATTCAGATCGTGGTGGATCATGCGTGGACGCAGCACTACACATCGTTTCACTATAAATGCACGAAAATTCTTCATCATCATCACACAAGAAAAAACAGTAACAATAACTATAACAAAACTGTAGAAACATCATGGCAAGACGTCCAGTTATAAAGATGGCAGACTTGAAGAAAGATCTTGATGAAGTGAAGGGATCCCTAATAGAAGCAAGGGACCGCCAACTTATGGATATTCAGAGGATTAAAAGGATATTTGAACTTCTCTTCCAACCTCTGGGCAATTCCTTGGACGACGTATATTTCACACCGCCCAACTCTCCTCCCACCGGCAATGGAACTTAAATTTTATCTTGTACTTTTCCCATTTGTTATTTTCCTATTTAAAAAGTTGTCTATGGTGACCCTTGTAATTGTGAAACTCCCCTTTGTGCTTTCCAGTTGGTTAGAATTTAAACTTTAATGTGTAGGTAATACTAGAAATTACTTAATATTAGTGACATGTAATTTACTAAGCACGATTCTACTATTGATTTTTTTACACGAACATGCTACCTCTTCTTTATATAGCAATGGTTGAACCAAGTATGGCATTAGAATTAGACCTTTGACCAGCAAAACAAGTCAGAGACAGCAAAAAATCTAATTCACATAAAATCAAGTCAATACTACACATCCAAGTTATAGTCAGAAACTGCACCAAATATCCTAATATACCATCCATCTATTCCTCATCTTCGGAGATGATATGAACGCGAAAACAGAAACCTTGTTGGGGATTTAGTGGTAAAATTTGGAAGTTGAGAGCTTCTCCTACTATGATATGACGCCGAGTAACAAACCGCAACCAACCGCGCTGAAGCCTTTTGCGAGACGGCGACACAGTGAGATACATGTTGAACCTAAGCATACCACTATAGATACAAGCTTTTGTCGTTTCGTCTGGTAAAATATGGTTTAAGCGCACGGGGAAAATCTATAATAAAATAGTTCACCGTTTAATAGATTTAAAATAAAATAACTACATTAAACATAGCCGAGATTTTAAAAACGTGGTACGAAACTTACTAGATCGTCAGTTGTAGAGTATGATCTGCATATGCGGATATTGAAACATGTACTGTTTTCAGTTCGGATGAACCATCCCAAAGGCCAGATTTCACGGTCACTAGCGTCCGGCATATGTTTGAGAAAGGTAGAAGATCGACGAGGCGAAAAGAATAAAAGTTAACTTTTGGTTTACCGAATCCTCCAAAAATACTATATAAGTAAATACGAGGTAATGGGAATTATTGAAACCCTACCAAGGGATAGTTTGGGTGGGCTTAAAATTGGCTTATAAGTTTAAAAATGGGATTTCCACATAAATAGCCCTCAATTAATATATGTTTGATAACCATCAAAATTTAAATCTATGCGAAATAATTCAAAATTTCTTTACAAACAATAGAAACTTCAAATATTAATTTATGAGAAATAATTCAAAATTTCTGTTAATTTATCACAGAAAATTATATACTAACTAAAATCAATTTGAAAACTATACACTAACTAAAATCAAAATATGACTGACGCATCATCATAAAGATAAAAACTATATACTAACTAAAATAAATTCATATTATCAATCAAAATAAGTTGCTCATAAAATAAGGTGCAAAGGATAGACACAAATTAAAGAAAGAACAAAGAAAAGGGAAAAGATGAGTGAGAGAGATACATCTAACAAGCAAATAAAAGACAATAAAAGAGGAAATGATGAGAGAGAGATAACTAACAATGAATGCGTCCATTGGAAACCAAATTATAATAGGACTCCATAATCAAGTCTCATTTAAACACATTATATAGACAATTCACGATATAGAATGTAATGCTAGTACTAAAGTAGTAGTCAAATAAGAGGCCATCAAAAGCTGACTTGTCCGAAAACTTTCAGTAAATTAATCCCCCAAATCAGTATCCCAACCCAGTGGCATTTCAAGCTTGAACAGTTCTACAGCTAGCATACACCTTTCACAAGTTATGTCCAACTCACCATAGCCATATATGATGTATGGATTCATAGAAGCCCAGTGACCAGCGCTATTCTCTACACAAAATCTGAGAAGACGGATATTCTCGAACCGTTCAGGACCAAGCATATTTCTTAATTCACGATGATAAACAATCATATCCAGTCTACCATCTTCGTCAGACCATATCCTCCGAAGCTCTTCTATTCCACTATAGTGCTGGCCATTACAAAGCAATGCAATCCCATAAGCATATACTGCCTCGCCAATACTAGAGTCAGCAACTTGCTGCAGGATGGGTAAACCATCAGTATTTTGCTCGTAAAAGAACTTGTAGATGCCAAAGAACAGAGATGCGTGGTCAATTCTTTCTTCATGGAGCCTTCTTATAAAGGAAATAGTTGCAACATCGACATATGGTAGCTTATAACTGTTGAGATACAGAGACAGGCAGTACTGGAATCTGCTCGAGAACACTATACGTCGAAAATCCCGGCTCCTGCCAAATAAAAAAAGCATGCAGTAATTTATACGTAATTTCATATATTGTGGAATGAAACAATTGTAACTAGTGCTTACACTTCTGATATGTTTCTTAAAGACGTTCTCGATGGCTCGTCGCTAACCACTTTCTCGATGATTAATGCCTTCAAATCATCTTGGAGATTTGAAAGGGATGGTTCCTCCATCGTGATTTTCTAACTCACCAATCTTATTGCTTGCTAGGAAATAGCAGCCCCAATTGAGGTTTTGATGGCTGTTATTCTTATTGAAACTGGAAAGATGGAGCGCTGTTAGCTGTGTTTGTTTTGGTTGCATTTACTAATTACTAAGTCATAGAGCATTGATATATGAAATAGTTTTGTTTTATAGCGAAGTGGTCATAATTCATTCCATGAGATGGCATGACTGATAAATTGGAAGTTCAATAATCTAATCTACACCATAATTCGTTTCAGTGTCATTCAAACGGTGGAAGGTCATAAAAGTGACGGTGGAATAGCTAGTGATGTGGTAGGGCTTTTATTTCATTGACACGACAACTCGCTGGAGCACATCCTTTTATAGAACGGTTTTAATTATTCAAGAAAGTACATCCTCATGTTGCAATTTGGATCCCACCGCATTATAGTAATTATATTGGCTAAATTATATATTTTGGGTGTCAAGTGATAGGGTACTTTGTAAACGCCCCCAAACAAAAATAAAGTCGGTTTTATCGAGATTTATAACACAAAATCTCTACAACGAATATGTTGCTTTAAAATGAGTTGATTTTTTTTTTTGGTCCCCACCCCCTCTTCCCCCCTTAGTCGGCAGTGTAATATGTTGCTTGTGTACTACTAGTATATAGATGATAATTTTGTGATAAGGATTCTTGATAAAAATGGATAGACGCGACATAATGTTGTACGCTCATTATGTTTGTGGGGGGGGGGGGGGGGAGGGTTATTCAAGGAGGGAGAAATGTAGTCAAGATTTTAAACTAAATAAAACGTCAAATAATATTCGTGGATGGAAAATTAAAGTGGAGGATGGACTGAAGAGGATTTCACAACATGGTTGAAATCAAGAAAATAGTTAATTTGTGACAATTAAATCAAGAAAATAGTTAAATCAAATGTAAACTGAATGACATGAGGATCTGAAGAGGATTTCACAACATGGTTCAAAATGG
Organism: Petunia secreta; assembly: GCA_029990175.1. Taxonomy (NCBI): domain Eukaryota; kingdom Viridiplantae; phylum Streptophyta; class Magnoliopsida; order Solanales; family Solanaceae; genus Petunia; species Petunia secreta. Next base: position 61,703,651 of record JARKIP010000010.1, read on the forward strand.
AGATCCCATGATCATACATTAGTCGTGACGAATTGGTATCTTACTTTAGCCGTACGTTATTTTCCTTTTGATGTCAAACTAAACATTAATTTAGGATTGTAACTGCGACAACAATATTACTCGTTGTTATGTTTGTGCAGTATCATTAACAGACCGTCTATCACTATCACTAATGGTAGTGTTTTTATTGCTTTTGCTTATGGTTGTGTCGTTTATTTATTGCCGTGACTTGGTCGTGTTTTGCTGAAGTTATGGAATGGAAATGTTTCCACGAAACTAGTATGAATTAGTATGAATTAACCTTATGTTATACTTAATCTATTCATAAGATTATATGTGTTTGGTCACTCAAACAGATTTTTCCCCTTCAAAACCTTCTTCCCAACTAACTAATACTAATACGGCTTATTCCCAGAACCTTGAACCAAATAAGTCGTGCATGGGAGATGAAAATCCGTGTACCTTTGTACATAGTGCCTGATCATACTTTTTTTTATAAAAGTACGTTTTATTTATTAGAGAAGAATGCATTTCCTACACCATACGCATTTGAGTACCACCAAATATAAGGTATCCTAAAATTCCATTGTAATTAACTTATTCCTTTACCGTTTTGAGTAACACCATTTCACAAACCCCAAAAACAGAGATCAACTAAGGATTGAAATAGACAAATCTCTAGGGTTGAGAAAGCAGAAGATAGTTTGATGAATGATAAAGACGATTTGGTTAAGTAATGTGCAAGATGAAGGAAATGAGGTAAAATTTACTTACATAGTCACTATAATGGATTGAATGTTTGTTTTAATCTTTTATTTATTACTAATATTTAGGGCGCATGCAGTCAAGCTAAAGTTGGAAATAGTTTGTAATTATTGGAGGTCTTGAGTTGAAAAGACGTATCTATTGGCGAAAGAGGGTGACTATTACGTAAAGTGACCTCCAACATTTTGTAAAAACGTAAAAGAGTATCTCAAATGTAAAACTCAAATATGTCCAGGATAAGGATGGTACAAGAAATAAGGGAAATTTACAACACACAAACAAGAACATTGAACAATTTCCTTGAAAAATTCTCATTCAACAAGGGCCACGAGTCATCTGATTAGCATCATAGTTTATAGCCTGGCTGGGGTGACACACTGTTCACATAGCTAGTATCAGCAGGTACAATAGCAGTAGGTACAATAGCAGCAGGTACAATAACGCAGGTACATGATTGAGGCATGGATCGATCATAGAGGTACTGCTGCGGAAGGGCCATGCGAGGACCATAAACTTGAACTGATGGAACTATAGACTGATATGGCACTTCACCAGGTTGTGGATGATCGTAAGCTCGATAAAGTAAAACCCTGTAGCTGTAGTTTTCCTGAGAAGATGGACCAATAGAAGGGCCAGAAGCGTGAGCATGATTTTAAGAGAATACAGCAGATGCTGAGGCATCGACAATATAGACATGCCTGCTGTAATTATAACAACCGACCTGTAATGTAGGGCCCTGGATGGATACCGGAGGCTTTTTCTCCCAACCTGAATCATATATGCGGCATCCTGGTGCTAGCTACAAAGCATAATTACCATATGGAGGTGGATATTGTGGGCTATGTGATGTGTATTGTACTCTTTGATGGTAATCATGACCCGCAAACTGTGATGGAGGGGCCTGCATGGATGCCGAGGGCATCTGCTCCCAACCTGGACCATATCCACCTCTTGGTGCTTGCTGTGGAGGGCCCTGCATGGATGCCGAGGGCATCTGCTCCAAGCCTGGAGGGCCCTGCATGGATGAAGAGGGCATCTGCTCCAAGCCTGGAGGGCCCTGCATGGATGCCAAGGGCATCTGCTCCAAGACTGGAGGGCCCTGCATGGATGCCGAGGGCATCTGCTCCAAACCTTGACCATATCCACCTCTTGGTGCTTGCTGTGGAGGGCCCTGCATGGATGCCGATGGCATCTGCTCCCAGCCTGGAGGGCCTTGCATGGATGCCGAGGGCATCTGCTCCCTACTTTGACCATATCCACCTCTTGGTGCTTGCTGTGGAGGATAGTTACCAAGAGATAATATAACAATTAGTAACATAGAAATATATTAAACATTTAAGGTCCAAAATCCCCACCTAGAAGTTTAACAAATATAGGCAGTAGAGAGCTTCTTTGATGATTTGGGAGTGAAAGTATTGGAACTATACCAAAATGTATATAAATTCTATATCACACTGTTTTGTGTTAAAATATATCCTTAAGCTACGAAAGGCGCATCCAAGAGGATTGGGAAAGAGTACCATACTAAGCAGAAAAGAGTAACAGGATCCTTCATTTGGATTAGAAGCCAGAGGCTTAACCTAGTGATGTGTGGCTAAAATACCACACATTACATACTTGTACTTGAGCTATTGTTATGTTAAATTGATTAAATAAGTGCATTTATCATGGTTTTGTTGTATTTTGTAGGTTGAATGTTGGAGAAGAGTTATGGAAGAAACAAGTCAAAAAGAAAAGTTGAAGAAAAAGAAGAAAGCTGGCTAGTCTGTCAAAAACGTAGCAGAAATGTGGCTATGCGTGAAACAGTGACTAAGTTGAGCAGCGAAAATGTGGCTATCGGGTCAACTTTCAGTACCAGGGTGGCTATGGCGTGAAAATTCAGAATTCTTCATTTTAACCTAGGGATCAAAGAATCATCAATAACTCTTGAGATCAAAGAATGGGTGCACTTTAAATGAACAATTCTTTATCCCTTTCTTTATCTCTTTGAATTGTATTCTTATATTTGATTAGTTGGTGTATTTTGGACATGATTATGTGAATGATTTATGAATAGGATTTGATTTTATATATGTGGGTTTTGATTATCTAGCTTCTATTGTTTTGGTTGCTTAACTTTAATGTTCATGACAGTAAAGTTACATGTCTACTTTGCTAATTAAAGACTCGGAAGAGATTAATCAGCGTAGAATAGTGAAGCTAGCGAGGATTTGGGTTGATAGGCTATTTCATAGACTAACTCATCTAAAAGAAGTTACGCTCAGAAGAGGTCTTCTTTCATCGGGTAATGGGTAGTGCTTTATAAGCTCAACCATGGCGAGCGCCGTTGAGGTAAATCCCTTCTAGGCCGGAAGGATTCTAGGGATTACATTAGAACGACTCGGCCATAATATATAAACCCCGTGCTATAATTGCATCCTAGGCTAAAAACTTGTCTTCCTTGGTTGTGAGAAGGCCATTGATAACACCTTTACTTGCTTTCCTAGTATAGTTTGTAGTTGTTAATATCATTTCATCACCTTGTTATCCTAGTTTGGCTTAGTCAAATAGGTTTAGTTCCTCCACTACTTTGATCGTATCACGTTGTCCCTTGTGGATTCGACCCCGACTCCTAGTTGGGTAAATTGTATTGCGATGAACGTTCATACCTCAAGCCGAGGTGTGTGTTGAGCGTTGTCACCTAGCCTAAATATAGAGACTCCTAGAAACATAATGAGTCTTTACAAAGAGACGAGTCGAGTCTTTGCATGCAACTGAGTTCATCGGTCAAAAGTCATCAAAATACTTCTACCTCAATGTCAAGACGAACACCAGGTTTGAAGCAAAAAACGACATAACGTGTTATAAATGAGCACTCTCTGAACAGATCAAACAAGTATATATGGCAAATAGCAAAGTGGACGTGTTTTACCTCACGGCTATCTTGGATGTCTTCTACTTCCATGTCTTCTTCTACCTCATCAGTGTCTTCTTCTACCTCATGGCAAAATGAGATGTGACTCGACAAGTGCAGTTATCTCAAATATTTTAATGATAGGACTTTCTTACCCGAGTGTGACGCAAGAACCTCCTTGGGGAGTAATGCAAGAACCTCTCCTGCAGCCTGTTGCTCTGCCACTTTAACAGAGCGTCCAGCTAATTTGGATTTATATCGAAGACCGTTGAAAGTGACGGTAGTTATGTACTTTGGTGCATGATCCGGACCCCCATCCCTAATCGTTTTATAGACTGGTAAGGGCTTTTCATGTCTTACCGCGAACTCATGAAGTTGCTGCTTATGATACATCCTCGCTCTATTTCAAACCAACATCTCACACCGATTAGTACTTTTCTCAATTGGATGTTCCAGATTTCAATAAAAATACGAGAATGCATAGACAACAAAAGTTCTTGAAAAAACACAAAAACATAAGAAACCTACGTAGCAATGTCTGACAATTAACAGCCCAACGCCCAACTAATGACTACTAAGTACTACCACATCAGTCAGGTGTCTCTTGGCTTCAAACTCGCCAAAGAGGCAAAGACTAAAGAGAATCTATGACATTTCTCGTTAGTCATTTCTGTTTATATGGTAATACCAAAAGAAATTCATAGTGGTACTCCCTCCGGTCCATATTAGTTGTCGTGTTTTGGATTTCAGATTACAAGACACAATAATGCCACAAATAAAACTAAGTCTCTAATCCATAAACATACTAAAATAACTAAACTTCACATATAAAACTAAGTTTTCTAATCCCTAAACATACTAAAAGAACCAAACTTCACATGTAACTAAGTTTTCTAATCCCTAAACATACTAAAAGAACTTAACTTTACATATAAACTAAGTTCTCTAATCATTTGCACTTGTAACAACATCACAAAAAAACCAACAGCAGCAGGGCCTTAAAACTCTAATAGCAGCATATCGAACAAATCGGGTAAACTATGATAAAGAAGCTCTAAAAGAAAAGAAGATGGTCATGGGGACCACAAAACACCCCAACAGTCGAACGAAAAAAAGTGGAAACTTCACATATTCTTTTGGACAGGATATTATGTCAAACTAATTAAACTTCATCTCTTGTGCAAAGAATATGAGTTTGCAAAAGGGCATAAAAGAACTAAACTTTATTTTTTTGCAAAAAAATTCTCGCATATGTTTTGTAACCCCATATTCTGCTCCAAAACTAAACATCACATATCTGTCAATTAATTTCTTCCAACACTAACTTTATATATGACTGCTGGATTTCAGCTAACTATAGGTTTTTTTGCTCTGCTTTGCTTTACTTCTATTTTCATAGGTAGCAACATTTATGTTACCGAATACTGAATTTCTAGTTGAACCTTTATTCGGAGTCCTTCCTGTGATTTGTGGTCGATTTGTAAATTGTTGTTATTACACCTTCCAGAATGTGATAGATGATGAAGATGAGAAGCTGAAAGACTTGAAGAAGAATTATGGTGAGGAAGTATAAAAAGCTGGATGATAATTGCCAGATACCAAAGCCTATAGAAGAGAGAAAGAAAAGTAACAAAAGATGGTGCATAGAAGCGAGAGAAGAGTTGTCGTAGAGGAGAGAACAATAATGGGGGAAACCGAAGAGAGAGAAAAAGTTTTCAATCAAGCTTTCACTACTGTTGCACACTTGAAACACACTACAGCAACATACCTGTTCACAAAGAGTGTTTTTTGCACACTTCATGAAATTATAAACATAAATATTAAGAAGACTTTGTTGTATAACATTCTGACCCCTAATTGCAAATTTTATACAGATATTACAATGTAATTAAATTAATTACTCTATACAAATTACAATTAAGTACATTTAATAAAATATTTTTGAATATTTTATGACATCTTATATATTATATATTTATTATTATAAGTTATTTTTATTTCTTTATTTATGATAGTGATAAAACCCTTGGTGAACCGGTTCAAATTGATTAGATGTCAGGGGTTGAGTAGTTGGGCTATGTGCTGTTTTTTTCTGTAAATTTTTCATTTTTCAGTTGATAAATTTAAGATATTTAGTCTATCATTTTCGCATTTGGAAGGCACGAATGGACATTTAACTTTATCACTTCCCTATCACAGACTATAACTTATCTAGTTAGCGTATCGATATTGAAATATGGACTGATTAAAGTGTAATTTAATGACATGTATCGATAGCAACGGCTGGTAGATAAAAGTTTTCAACATGAAGAAACACCATAAACCAACAAAAATAAGCTTGTAATATATCCAAATTAAAATTAAAAATACAATACTATAAAAATCAATCATCATTCAAAGGTTTCAGGATGGCTTCCTTTTCATTCTTCGGAGGCGCAATTGGACCAGCGTCCACTTCGCAGAGGTCAACATGCGCTGCCCTTAGTTCCACCATTGCCTCCTTCAGTCGGAGCTCCAACGCATTCACCTTTGACATAGCTATAGTAAACCGTCCTAATTTTTGCAGGTACAAAGCATGGTCCTTCTGCATCAAAAGTCAAAAATAAAAAAATAAAAAATTTTCCAAATTACGGAATATAATTAAAGACAACACAATCGATGGTACGTGAAACAACGAACGAAACCTGTTGTTTGGCATTGAGTGTATAAACATCGGCAACGTTGTCCATTAGTGAGATTGATTGGGCAATGAAAAAGGAAAGAGATAGTTACGTAGAAAGCAAATAGGAGAAGAAATCCAAACGAACACAAGAAATGGACAGTCGCAAGAAAGATTAAGTGCAGTGATAACGAGGGTGAGAAGCACTAATTAAGGTGCTTAAATAGACAAACATACCTGTTCTGGGTGTTTGTTTAAAGTTGACCCTACTGTTTAATAGGCATATTTAATATACATCGCTAACCAAAAAAGATGCTACAAAATAGGTTCATGCATATAATAAATTCTTAAAACATTAAATACAAACAATTAGGATGTTGGTAATTAGCCTAAAAAATACTACTAGGAAACAACAACGTAAATTGTGGTAGAATCCCAACAGCAGTTGGGATCTTATGCTTTACTCCCATATATCGCGCTGAAAGGTATTAAAACACAATCTTCTTCCCTTTTTTATTTTATTATCTAGCTATATAATAATTAGAATATTTTTTTAATACACGTTTATTCTCTTATGCATTGTATATTTTTATGTACAGTTTATAAACTTGAAATTGATTCATATTCATAACAGTCGTAGTAGATTTTATGCATACTAATCTATAAATATATAATGAATGATAGCCAGTGTATTTGGTAAATATTAGGAATACTGAGTGCATATATATTCATAACACTTTGTAGTATTTTATGCATACTAATCTGTAAATATATAACGAATGATAACCAATATATTTGGTAAATATTAGGAATACTGAGTGCATACATATTCATAACACTCGTAGTATATATTATGCATACTAATATGTAAATATATAATTAATGATAACCAGTGTATTTGGTAAATATTAACAATACTGATTGCATACATATTCATATAATACTCGTAGTATACTTTATGCATATATATATATATATATATATATATATATATATATATATATATAATGAATGAATATACTCATTGAAAGAGAATGGAGTAAATGACACCTATAATGTCTTTGTGCCTACTGTAAATAAAGAACGAAACTGATATGAGCAAAAAATTAAGAGGTACTAACTCACAAGGTAAATAAGTAGTTAATTCATATTAATTAATAATAATAAATGCAGTCAAACAGAAAATCCCAACCTCCCACAAAAGTAGGCACGCTTAGGGGGAGTTAATCTGTTTTTGAAAATGGCTAAAAAAAGATACCTACATAAGTCTAAATATTTATATGCAGTAAATTAGAAAAAATGTATCTATTTTCTATTAAAGACACTTATAGTTGACCACACCATTTATGGCTCAAACGTCCCAAATGGGGTTATTATAGTAATTTCGCATGCCTTTTTCATAAATTCATTAATATTGTTCCATTTATACCCTTAATCAGATTTTAAGTTAATTTTAAATAATTTGTATAATTCTATCTCATGTTATTAATTCTTAGTTATATTTTCAAAGCACTTTCACAACTAAACATGCAATTTGATTGTTTCCCATGAATTATTTAATGAGGTTGGGTAGAGTATAAAAATACATACGGAATACATACGAAATACATACTACTAGTATAATATACTCCATTTTTCATGTATTTACTACAAAATTATATACTATACTTATAGATTAATTCCCAACTCTTTTTTTTATTGGTCATTTTCTAACCCTAATACTTTGAACAATATATGTACGCCTTTAAATATTAATTGTCGGACCTAATAATTTCTACTACTTTAATTTTTCCTTCATGAATTTTATTAGACATTTTAGTTTACAAATATGTGCCTATATTTTTTCCTCCTTGAATTTTCCCTAAATATAATAAGCTATAAAATTAAATAAAGAAATAAAAAGTTAGTCATATGGCAGATGATGCTATTCCAGCAAAGTGGTTATGGGTTATTAACATGAAGTGGTGGTTTAGGGTTTGAGTTTGGTTAGGCTCTAACTTGTTTTTATTATTTGCCTTTTAAAACTGTAATACCTAAACCCTAAACCCCAAACCCTTAACTGTTAACCCTTACAGGTCGTTTGATTGGTTTTAATAAGGATAATAGTTATCCCATATTTTTTAGTAGTTTTAATTATTTCGAGATAGATTTTATTATTAAATTATTTTGATAACTTATACCATGGAGGTGGTGGGATTATTTATGGAATTTTCTTGATATTTAGTCCCGCAAACCAAACGACCCCTTAACGTTATCGGTATAAATGTCTACAAATGATCACATATAATTGTTTTTGTTGACCAATATGATGCAATTGAAGTGTGTGATCATAGGTAATGACATCATTAGATATCCCACAATGGTCCAGATGGTAAGTTAAGGTCACTGGTATAATGTCGTACTTGTACATCATGCTATTGTATACAATTGAGCACTTATAATTGTGTTCTTGTGCCTTCATGATGCAATTGAAGTGAGTGATCATATGTAATAACATCTTTAAATATCATACATTAGTCCATGTGGTGAGTTAAGGTCATCAATATAATGTCATACTAGTATATCATGATATTGTATATAGGTGAGCACTTATAATTGTGTTCTTGTGCCTACATGATGCAATTGAAGTGAGTGACCATAGCTAATGACACCTTAGATCTCCCACATATAATGTTGTTCTTGATTAATTAATAGAACACTACAATATTTGAAATTATTTTATTAAATATAATTTGTATAGAGTCATTAATTAAATGACACAATATTATCAGTCCAAAATATGCAATTAAGGTCATTATTTAAAAACAATCTCATTAATGTTTATATTTATAATTTCATGTCGTTAAGTATGCCTACAATAAATTACGCACCTATTGACGACCAACTACAACATTAAATAAAGAAACGAAAGTTAGACGTTTAGGCAGAACATTCTATTCTAGCAAAGTGGTGTTAAGCGTAATAACTTGAGGTGGGGGTTTAGGGTTCGAGTTAGGTTAGGTTTTTTTTTTTTTTTTAAATGTGCTTTTTAAGTCCAGACTCATAAAAATCTAAACCCTAAAGATCGCTAGTCTAATTTCGTATTGTACATCACGATAGTGTATATAATATCCCACATTGGCCCGTGTGGTGAGTTAAAGTCACCGATATAATGTCATAGTGCTCATTTTGCTATTGTATACATGTAATCACATATAATTGTTTTCTTGTGACTACATGATGTAATTGAAGTGATTGATAATATCTACACGAGTGTGGCCAAGAATGGTGTGGCCAAATAGCTCCCTCCTTTCTATTAAAGACTTCCAAATGTCTATACAATGTAAAAATCACTTTAATTTTTGCACACTTTATGACATGAAATTATAAACATAAACGTTAAGAAGACTTGGTTTTTTTAAAATTCTCACCCATATAATTGCAAATTTTAGACTGATATTACAGTGTAATTAAATTAATTACTCTATACAAATTACATTTAACAAAATATTTTTGAATATTTTATGACATCATATTATATATTTATTATAATAAATTATATTTACTTCTTTCTTTATTATTATTATTAAAGTGGGAATCCCCTAATCATAGGTCATTTTACTTAAAAAAACTCCTGTGTTGTAAAACTAATCGTAAAGTAAGAACAATACAAAAGTATATGAGAGGAGTAGGTAGAACTTGTATTCTCAAAGTGTTTCAAGTCTGTCTTCCATAGAGCCAAATGTGCTCTATTTATAGGATACAAATACATTGGTTACAAATCAACCCAAAGTAGTGACTTAATAAGGAATTAGTGGTCACTCAGTGGGGAGGAATTAAGTAGGAAAAAGTGGGGTATTAAACCATATGTTACAATTGAATAATGGTGAGTAGTGGTCATCCACACAAATAAATGAATTTATAACATCCTGTTAATTTTCGAAGCCGGTCTAATGTTTTTTTTTTTTTCGGTTTCTCTTTATTAATGACAAAAGTTTAAAAAATTCAGAACTAGCAATATTATTTTGAATATTCTTGATGAAAAATGTCCTAAAGCAATGTTTTTTACCAACACTAGAACATATTATTCTATGAGCATTAAGGGGTATGGTGGTTCTTGTTAGTAGATGTAAAAACCCAATTTGGTCATCGTATTACTTGTTGATCATAACCATTAACTAGCCACCCATACACCTTTCAAGGCACAAGGTTACCTTATTTATATTGAGTTGATTTCAAGTGAAACTTGTAATAGTACTGTTCCAAAAATATAGTTCCAGACCTCCATTTAGTCATTTGAGTTGACGTTTCCCATTCTAAAGCGGTAGTTGGCGTATTTAGTGCATCCAGTGTAGTTGGACTTTTGATGAGGGTAGTTGGGGTTGTAGTATTTATGTTTTGTGTATGGTTTCAATGCATCGTCTATGAAGTTCAAGTGGAGCTTTTAAATACTTCTCACAAACCATATTGGGGTTTTTGTCCTCCATCTTGAAAAAATAATTGTTGTTCTCGTATACTTGTCCAAACGTGATGAAGCAAGAACCGTGTCTACTGGACCTTCCAGCAACAGTTGTAGAATCAATAATCCATAAATTTATGGAATCCAACCCTTCTGTTGCTGATATCTCAAATCTGACCTTAGTGTGAGTTCAAGAATGATTTGTTGATTCTTTAATGCACTTTTTTATACCTTAGTACTTGCCACGATGTTATCATGCATGCATTTTACAATTTCAGGTGCGACCTTACACGTAAGCTGGTGTTTACAGGGCAATTTCAACGACACCTGCCTCTGGAGAAGATCTTGGATAAACTGCAAAGCTGCGACCGTGGAAATCTTGAATTTCTATATGGACTGAGCAGCAAAGGAATTGATTATGCTACCCTACTTCTCGGGACTCATATGTTTTTTGTTGTCGGTAACAAGGAGGGGTTACACTATATGGCCCAAGTTGCTAATAATTCTTCGGGCGAGGCCCAATTCGTTAATAATTCTGTTGTGGTCCAAACAAAGTACAATTACGGGATTGCATTGCTGATGTTTGATAGGAAAGATGAAATTAGCATCAACTCGGAGATGGAAGTGCTGCTTAGTCTATTGAAGGAGCCCAACGGAAGAAATAAGACGATTGAATGCAGAAGACGTCTCAAAAGGATGATTGGTTCGGCAAACTGCAGCAAAGTCGTAGAGACTGGGTGTTGTCACTTTCAGGGGCCGGGGCACTGGAACGGATATATGACAGATATTTACGGCTGCCGTGAATTATTTGTCAATTGTGATCTATGTCTCATTGACGTTGAAACCACAAAATTAACTTTTTCGATGTTTGACTTTGAGATGGGAGCTCCTTGTCATTCAGAGTTAAGTTCGGATGATGGTAGCTTTGGCTCTAGTCTGGATTATTAGGGATATATATACTTTGTATCACCTTTTTGGGCTCTATATATGTAGTACTTACTTCATCGTGGACTGATCGTGCGCTTGTACTTGTCTAACGATTGTCCAGTCTAAAGTTGTAATGTACTTAGTACTTACTAGCAGTATTGACTTTCTCCTTTTTGTCCATGTAGAATACACCAAGTTTGCATATGTTGGGCTGATTTCGTGCATTCCCGTTATTTGTATTGTTGCAAGGGCAAAGAACTTGTCTACTAACCAAAACAAGTTCTACCCATCTTGATTAATAAAGAAGTACCAGGGGATGTGATAACTACTCAACATTAAAGAGTACCTAAAATTCGATTAAACAAGTGTCCTTATTTTACACATGTCGTTGGCTAAACTTAAACGACAGCGAGTGTGGGAATGTTGAATTCCTATCAGGATTCATACGTGCAGGAATAGATTATGCTACCCAACTCCTGGGGACTCGCTGAAAACGTGTTGGAGTGCTTACTCTACATGGGCCGAGCACATGCCTTCATTGATGGTGCGGCCCAGTTCGCTAATTAATCAGCTGTGGCCCAAAAATAGTCCAATTATGTGTTTGCGTTGCTCCTGTTGACAGAATGAACAAATTAGAACTAATACGGCAATGGTTTCGTTGATTACCCTATTGGTTGAGGACGACGGTATACGTACGGTGGTTAAAACCAGAGGACCTGCCATTAGTGATGGTAACTGCAGCAAATTAGTGGATTCTAAGTTCTGAGGCGAAGTCGGAGCAGGACACATGAATTTATAATGCAATTCATGGCAATATTGCAGCCGTTAGTTAACAGTCATCTACGTGTTGTTGACATCGAAACTTTCGCATTAACTTATCCGCTCTTTGATGGTGTCAAGCAGAAGTCGTTGATTCACACGAAACACCTACTTCTACTTTGGATGAATAGGTGTCTAGATAACGTACCTGCTCAATCCTGATGCAGTACTTATTAATTTGTGGTTTTGATTTAGTTCGTGTCTTTTTTTTAAAAATACTTTTCCCTAGTATATCTGGATTGCATTAAGTAAAGAGTGGCTTACACAGAGGAGGCTTGGCCTGTCCTCTTGTAACAAAAACTATCTGTGTAGCATACAAACAACTTGCATACACAGTAGGCAACTAAAATGATAATTAACTAACAAAAAAATTAGCTTTATCGTATCTGATCCTCATACAAGGCAGTTGCCATCTATCCAAATGATATGCACCCTTCGCTTCTTTGGGCAACTGATTGTATGCAAAAAGAATTCTGGGTTTTTGAGTAGAGGCAGCTTGTTTTGCCAAGGAATCTGCAATTTGGTTTGCTTCCCGGAAACAATGTTTGATCTCCATTCGACTTTGAGACATGAACAACAGAGTATCCTCAATTACTGATTTAAGCTTTCTATTTTTCAGAGTCTTCTTGTTCAACATATCCACTACTATCATCGAATCAAATTCCGCAATTACATCATGATAGTCATTGTTGACGCACCATTCAACACCAAATCTGATTGCCAAAGCTTCAGTCATGTTATTTGTGTGCCCTTTGATAGGTATGGAGAATTCCATGATTAAATCACCAGTGTGATTTCTCAAGATTCTACCCATTCCCGCTTGTCCAGATCCTGCCAAGAAGCTGCCATCCGTATTCAACTTTAGCTTCCCCTCCGGTGGAAATTCCCACTTTACTTGCAAGGTTCTTGGCCATGGTTTTGAGCTTTTCTACAACCTCATATATCTTGATCCAAGGCATGTTCCATTCACATTTAGAGAAAGCTTGATTCATAGCAGTGGTAATAGTCCACTTAATTTGGTATATCATACTGCTATAGACAATCTTTATCTTTTCCCCATACTTGCAAGAACATATTCCTTTCCATATTTCCCAACATATCACCAAAGGAGTGATTTGTAGAAGCATCTTGTGAGCATTATTCTTTGCTTTGGCTTCAAACCATTTTTTAAAGGTCTGCGCAATTGAAGTAGCACAATGATTAATTCCCATTGGAGCTCCAAAATAATTCCACATGTGAATTGCTAAATCACTTTCCACAAATACATGATGAGTTGACTCACATCTAGGCACAACGCAACAGTAACACCTAGAAACAATCTGATGTCCAAACTTAGCAAAAGATTCATCACTTGGAAGTCTTCCCATGATTAGTCTCAAAGATAAAAATGAGATTTTAAATGGAATCTTAGAGTGCCAAAGATTCTGAAAAGGAAAAGTATCATTTCCTTGTTCAGAATAATTGTGCCAAGTTGATTTACATGAGAAGAGTCCATCAGCCGAGAGGTTCCACAAAACAATCGTGTCTAATGGACTGATTTCTGACTTCAATTGTATTCGTCAATGGTAATTGGAAATAAAAACAAAAATTATTAATAACGTATGACATTCGGGGGAACATAGACCAATATTAGTCAAGAGCGGAGTATTTGGAGGAACATCTGTCGACGGAATACTACACCACATAATACTCTAACTAGACAAGTTTCCGGTACAAATAAGCGCAGCAAGAACAAAAAAATCTTGTGATTAGATGATGTTCAAAGAACGGACCCTGATGTTAAAACACCATGGACAAATGCAATACCAACTCAAATATATCAGCTTCAAATAACATTTTCTTTAATTAATCGTCTTCTCATACGCGAGTGCTAAAGCAAATACCGGGGGAGGGGGGAACAAACGAAGAGAAGATCAGCTCGAAAAGTGGAGGAACAATGGTCGTGCAATTACAAACTAGTGCTGCAAGTGGCATAGGATCAGAAATTTAGAAGCACCCAAAGCCAAATTCAGAAAGGAACGGCAGATTCAGACAAAGGGAAATATACATATATTACAGTCAAATTAAACGCGACTACGGCTTTAAACAAACAAACCCAAATCCTGGAGTGGTGAGGCTATAGGACTGTCAATTTGCGCTCCTTCAAGACAAGTGCCTCCAAAATTATGCAAAACTCGTTCTATGGTCGTCACGAAGCCTTCCAAACGCATCCATTTTCCCATGGCAAGAAACATCAACAACCTATTTGGTACACTTATTTCAATTTTAGTACTCTTACACCATTTCTCAGGAATTTAGTTCTTCGTCCCTGCATCCAGCAGGGAGGGTGTGCGTCGAGACTCACAAAGTTCAAAAACACAAACCCTTGCCCCGCAGCATCATTACAAGGAGAATGGAAGAGCCAGGCTGCATAAAGAGGAACAACCTCTTTATACATAATAACGAATTGAAAGAGCTACAGTAGTATAAGATAATATTACGGAAAAGAACCACAGCATTCCAATTTGCCGCGAAGTGGTGGTCGCCGGTGGAAGTTTATGGCGAACGGAACCCCATTGACAAAGGGCAAGTTTCTGCAATGGTCGCCTCTTTATGTTTGACTAAAAGAAAGATTCAGCTTTTGAGCGAGAGAGTGAGGGACACGCGCTGAAAGGACAAAATATAATTCAAGGGTAATTTTGTCATTATACATGCGGGCCACGTTGGGTGCGGCAAATTTGCCGGCAAAATGGAATGGTATGTATCACTGCCCTACAATTTTTATGTTCTTTTGAATTATAGGAGGTTAACTTTGGGTGCATTTTGTTTTATTTCATTATTTATTTATTATTATTATTTGTTTCATTTTATGTGACATAATTTCGCCATTACTACCTTATAAATATAGATTTAATTTTAAACTTCTCAATGTATTCTTCTTGAGAAGGTTTTACAACCACATTTATATTATGGACAATGGTTAAGATCGCCACAAGATTTAAAAGTCTATTGATAGATAAATATGTTATGATATGTTTAATACTATAAATTTCAAAAGGAAATTAAAAGAAAAATGTTTTCAAAATTTGGATTGGTGAAAGTTAGACTAAAAGCCTGTTTGGCCAAGCTTATGAAAACTGCTTTTAAAAAGTATTTTTTCGTATAAGTACTTTTGAAGAGTAGCATTTTGTGCTTGGCCAACTCATTTGAGAAGAACTTTTGTCAATAATTAAATAGTAATTTGTGTTTGCCCAAGCTTTTCAAAAAGTACCTTGAGTGTTAAATTACGAGTAAGGACATATAAAATTTTACTTTACAGTTAATTAACTAGATTAATAATTTTAAATATTTATTATCAAAAACTGTATTTAATTTTTTATTTTGATTAAATTTTTTTAAAATAAAGTATACATAATTGAATATTCTAAGTTCATACCTTAAAAAAGATACAATTTGATTCAAAGCTTCCAACAATATGATGTAGGTGTGTGTGGAAGAAACAAGGAGAAAAAAAATAATGTATTTTTGATATATAATTTAATCATAATGTAAATTAAATAGGGGGTATTTAAGTATATAAGTATTTTTGGTAAAGATATTTTTGGAATGATAGAAATTAAAAACAGCTTCTACTTATTCTTTTAAGAAAAAATTATTATTTCCGCTTCTTCCCTATATCAGAAAAACAGCTTCTGCTGCCACTCAAAAGTGCTTATTTTTCTTCTTGAAGCTTGATCAAACACCTCAATTTTTAAAAATAAATATTTTTTGAGAAAAATGAGCACTTTTGGCTTTCTAGAAGCTTGCCCAAACAGGCTCTAGGCATACTAAAAAACGACTCTCCAAATAATATGATAACCTTATGTGTGGAGTCAAGTTTGTATGATTTTTGTATTGGATAAAAATCAATGTCACTTAAAAAAGTGACACGTGTCTGCCACATGGTACGGGCAGAGGTTTCTCTGGACAGACATCTAACGGACAGATGATTGATTGGGCGATTATAACGAGCAGGCCCCGGGCAGTTACGTAACGCCTCCTCAAATCAGTGCAGTTTGATTATACAGTTACATGTTCATACGCGACTGCTCAATGAATGGTTATAAACACAACGGCTACCTAGCGGTTACGAACCCAACGGTTACAAATCCAGCGGTTACATACTCGACGGTTACGTATCCAACGGTTACAAACCCAACAGAGTCCTAGCAAAATCTATATATAGCGTTCATTTTCGAATCATTATAACACACATTCCCTTCTCTATCTACAATATCGATAAAAATACTCTCTTTACTCTCGCTCATTGTTGTTCTTCATTTACATTACTGCGGATTTCATCTTCAAGTCTTCAAGCATAATTAGTATTAAGGGATCCTCGCCGAGATCAGACGATCAAATACGGTTCCTTCTATCCATTTAATTCATGCTTTAATATTATTTATTGTCGATCATTCTGCATTACTTTTACTTATTATCATCCCACCTCCATTGAAAATCGTGCATATACTCGTAATCTAGTAATTAATGCAATTTCGTATTTAATTTGGCAAACTCTTAATCTAAACTATTGATCGTGACTCCGTAAATACTAATTTAATTGTTAATTGGCCTAAAACCGGATCTAGGATAAATAATTTGGTGACCACAGTGGGAGCCGGTCAATAGCCTCTATAGGTTAATAGTTTGCCTTTCTTCTTTATTGTATTCTTTCCTGTCGATATCTTGTTTGTAACTAACATGGCAGAATGCGATTCACAACGGACTATGGTGGACGCCGGTCAAGAACGTACCCCTCCAGCAAGCCCTAATTACTCCCCAGATTACTCATCCGACGGACAAGAACGTTCTTCCCAAGGGCCCAGAAGGCAACGGGACGGGCGTGGAAACTCTCAGAGCAGAACCCCGCCTAGAAGGCGACGCCATAAAAGTCTCTCCCCTGACCAAAGAAACCTCCAAAAACAATCTTTGAATCTATGCAGCAACAGATGGAGGTCAACATGGGAATGAACGATGCGATCAACTCTCTTCGAGGGCAAATCCCACCAATTACGGGGGCTGATCCTGTAGCCCAAGGTCGAGATGTTCCTTATTCACGCACTTCAAGGCAAGATGGAGAGAAAAATACGGCCAATAACGGAGGGACCATGGATCCGGCGACCCAAGCAAATAAAAATCAAAACGGAGGATCTATGGCATCCACTGAAATGAGCGTCTCATGGAGGCACTCACCAAACAATTCAAGGAGAGCCAAGAAGCACTTCAAAAGTCTCTCCACGAGAGAATTGATCAAATACCAGGCGCTCCATCCATGCTGAAGAAAATTGACGTTCAACGCTACTCGCAAAGGCCTTGGAAGAAGGAAGCAGCACCAAAGGCGATACCGAAAACATTCAAGATGCCAAACATTCCGAGATATCGTGGGACAACTGACCCCAATGATCATCTCATGATGTTTAGAAACTTTATAAAAGCAAGTGATCTCACCGATGAGGAGATCGAATCCGTGCAATTGAAGAAATTCGTGGAGACCCTAGCGGATGGAGCTCTACGATGGTACTCAATATTGCCACCAAACTCCATTGGGTCCTTCGTGGAGATGGCTGAACTTTTTGTGAAAGCCCACACAGGCGCCCAGAAGACGGAAACTCGCGTGGAGGACATCTTTGAGATCAAGCAAAAGCCCGGCGAGTCTCTCCGTAGATATGTGAACCGTTTCCAAAGGGAGCGCATGTTGCTGTCCAAGGTACCGGACAGATGGGCTGCCATTGCATTCACAAACAGCTTGGATGTCAAAAGCTCAGAGGCTACGCGCAGGCTGTACGAATCTCTTCGTGAATTACCAGCAGCCAATTGGTCAGATGTCTACAATCGCTACAATTCCAAGGTACGTATTGATGAAGACAAGCTGATAGGAACCAGTGCCCGAGGAAGGAACCAATCACGAAGAGGGGGCTCTGGCGGGAAAATAGAATCAAAAAGGTCGGATGTGCGTTATGAACCGTACCCTGACCGATCCCGCAACAACTCCAAAGGGCGCGGTCGTAATAACAAAGGGCTAGCATGAGGAGGCGATTCAAAGTCAGATACTCGTGGAGCCCCAAGTCTACCAAACTTCAACGTGGAAATGACCGAAGTGATTGCAGCCCTCAAAGATATGGGCGAAAAGGTCAAATGGCCAAAGGACATGAAAAACCAATGCAAGTAAGAGAAATCAGGACCTTTGGTGTGAATTCCATCGTGACCACGGTCACACCACTGAAGATTGCAAGGCCTTAAGGTACGAGGTCGCACATTTATTAAAACAGGGGTTCTTGAAGGAGCTTCTAACCAAAAAGGGAAAGCAAACTCATGCGAGGGCTCAACAAAACAAATCTGGCCCTCCACGAGCATCTTCACCGAAGATGAAAATCAACGTTATCTCGGGCGGGATCAAAGTCGATTCCGTTGTCTTCACAACAAAGAAGTACGCAAAGGTCTCTATCACAAAGACAAAGCGTCCACGGCCAGAAGAAGCAATAACGTTTGAAGATTCAGACACAAATGGCTTGCAATTTCCACATGTTGATGCGTTGATCATAACATGCGTGTGGCAGAATTTGATATCAAGAGGGTGCTCATTGATGCGGGCAGTTCTGCAAATATCATCCAATCACAAGTTGTCAAGGAGATGCAACTAATGGAGAAGGTCATGCCAGTATCGCGAGTTCTCTTCGGCTTTAACAACTCGGGTGAAAAGACCCTTGGCGAGATTACTCTCACAACTCTTGTCGAGGGGGTAGCAAAAGAGACGGTGTTCCAAATCGTCAACGGAGACATGGCCTACAACATTATCATTGGAAGACCATGGATCCATGAAATGCAGGTCGTTCCCTCCACATATAATCAGGTATTGAAGTTCCCGTCGGAATGGGGAATACGCGAGGTACGAGGAGAGCAGCGCTCTGCTCGAGACTGCTATTCGGTGGCCCTCAAGCTGCCCGAAGAAAAAAAATAGCAATTACAGCAACAGGGATCTGGCGCAACAAATGAAGAAGCAAAGTATGAGGTCCCGAAATTCATCACAAAGCTGGAGGCACGGGAAAATTACACGCCGACTGTGGAAACTTTAGAACCAGAAGAACTGTTCGCGGACATGCCGGAGCGGAAGGTCTACTTGGGGACAGAGTTAAATGAACGCCTACAGCGAGATATCCTTCAATTCCTCAAGGAGCGGCAAACAATTTCGCTTGGTCGCATGCGACGGGTATTTCTCCAGAAATTATCTCTCACAAGTTGAATGTTGACCCGTACCACCGCCCGGTAAAGCAGAAGAAGCTCCCCCAGGGAGCTTTTCGGAATCAAATCATAAATGATGAGGTTGATCGACTGCTGAAGATTGGATCTGTACGCGAAGTTAAATATCCAGACTTGTTGGCCAACGTGGTCGTTGTGGCTAAGAAAAACATAAAATGGCGAGTTTGCATTGACTTCACTGACTTAAACAAAGCCTGTCCGAAGGATTCATATCCCCTTCCCCGGATAGATCAGTTGATCGATGCAACCGCCGGACACGAGGTGCTCACCTTCCTTGATGCATATTCGGGATACAATCAAATATTGATGGATCCCAACGATCAGGAGAAAACGTCATTCATAACGTGCAGAGGTACGTATTGCTACAAAATCATGTCGTTTGGGTTAAAGAATGCAGGTGCAACGTTCCAGCGTTTGGTCAATCGAATGTTCCACGATCATATCGGTAAGACCATAGAAGTGTACATTGATGACATGCTGATCAAGTCAAAACGGGCAGAAGATCATCTAGCACACTTGAAGGAAGCCTTCCGAATACTTGACCAATACAACATGAAGCTTAATCCGGAGAAGTGCGCATTTGGATTTTGCTCGAGAAAATTCCTAGGCTTCATCGTCTCGCAACGCAGAATTGAAGTCAATCCTGCTCAAATCAAAGCGATTGAATCAATTCCAGACGTACTCCACAACCGGAAAGACGTCATGAAATTGACAGGAAGGGTGGCAGCCTTGCGCAGGTTCATATGCCGCTCATCAGACCGGTGCAAAAGTTTCTTTGATGTCCTGAAGCAAAACAAGGAATTCGATTGGACTCCCGAATGTCAACAAGCGCTGAGAGATCTGAAGAAATATCTATCTAATCCACCACTACTCTCTACGCCTCAACACGGGGAGTAGTTGTTGATCTATTTGGCGGTTTCAGAGTCCTCGGTAAGCGCAGTTTTGGTTCGAGAAGAGAAAGGTAAGCAACTTCCTATTTATTACATTAGTAAAGCTTTAATTGATGCGGAAACATGTTGCCAACCCTTAGAAAAACTGGCTTTAGCACTTCTAACTGCTGCCCATAAATTACGTCCTTATTTTCAAGGTCATTCAATAGCTGTAGTAATAACCTTTCCTCTACACAATGTTTTGCATAAACCCGAATTTTTGGGAAGGTTAGTTAAATGGGCTATAGAATTAAGCGAGTTCGATATCACCTACCAGCTCCAGGTAGCAATAAAATCACAAGCCCTAGCAAACTTTAGCGCTAATATATATCCTGAAGCAGAAAAATATGCAATCCTCTATGCTAGGCAGGCCCCTAGCGTGTGGACCCTATTCACTGATGGCTCCTCGAGCGTCAAAGGGTCCGGTCTTGGACTGGTTCTCATCACCCCATCCGGAGAAACCGTCAGGCAGGCCATCAAGTGCCCATTTATTACTAACAATGAGGCCGAATATGAGGCCGTAATTGCAGGATTAGAGTTAGCCCGAAGCTATGGAGAAAACATTATCAAACTCAAGAGTGACTCTCAACTAGTAGTCAACCAAGTGACCGGAGGTTTCATTGCACGGGAATCCAGAATGCAAGTGTACCTTGCCCGTGTAAAAGAACTTTTGGCCCAGTTCGACGAATAGGAAGCGCTCCAAATTCCACGAGAAGACCACCATGAAGCAGACGCCCTGGTGAATTTAGGTCAGTAGCAGAAATTGGGGCAGCCAGCTCCTCGGCTGTCGTTCAACTCCTCTGCACGACCATAGATCGAGAAAAGTTTGAAGTTAATGCTATAAATGCAACTTGGGACTGGCGAAATGAAATCACGAACTATATTCTTCATGAACTCTGCCCGACGACGCGAAAACCGCTCACAAACTCAGAATAAAGGCTGCTCGATATACAATCATCAACGACGATCTTTACCGCAAGATGTTTGCAGGGCCCCTTGCAAAATGCCTAGGACCAAACCAGATCAGCTATGTGATGCGAGAGGTCCACGAAGATTGTTGTGGTAATCATTCTGGGGGCAAAGCATTGGCGCGCAAGTTGATCCGCACAGGGTATTATTGGGATAAGATGGAGAAAGATACAAATGATTTCGTCAAGAAATATGATAATTGTCAAAGGTTTGCACATCTTCTCCATCAACCGGCATAACCGCTCAACTCAATAATCTCCCTGTGGCCATTCTTGAAATGGGGAATGGACATAGTTGGTCCTCTTCCCGCTGCGCAAAGAGGGGTACGTTTCTTGCTAATCGTCACTGATTACTTCACCAAATGGGTCGAAGCGGCTGCATATGCAAAGATACGGCAAACAGAGGTAATTGACTTCATTTGGCGATATGTCGTATGCCGTTTTGGAGTGCCAAAGGAAATAGTCATGGATAATGGCCCACAATTCATCGGCCAGAAGGTGACTAGGTTCCTCGACGACTTACACATCAAAAAGATTACTTCTTCCCCATACCATCCGGTTGCCAATGGACAAGCAGAGTCAACAAACAAAATAATCATTGAGTCTCTCAAGAAGCGCCTTGAACAGACCAAAGGGTGTTGGGTAGAAGAACTGTCCGGCGTACTATGGGCTTATCGCACAACGATAAAAATGAGTACACGGGAGACACCTTACTCGTTGGTGTACGGTGCAGATGCCCTAATCCCAGTTGAAATCAGAGAATCAAGTCTACGGCATGCACATGCTACAGAAGAATCCAACTCGATCTATCTTTCCGAAGAATTAGATCTCCTCGAAGAGCGAAGGGAACTAGTACTTGTACGAGTAGTCGCCCAGAAGGAACGAATCGAACAATACTATAATCGGGGACTACGCGTATGAAGTTTCCAGGTTGGAGATTTTGTACTAAGAAAAGTATCCCAAAACACGCAAGAAGCGAACTCAGGGAAGTTAGGCCCCTACAAGATGTCGCACCCCTTTCCTCGAGCTCAAGGTTGGGTTTGACTAGGTGACTCGGTTGAGTCAGAGTTGGAGCCGCCGCCTAACAAATTCGTATAAAAGATTTATTAGGGCACCTAAAGCTTCTAAGTGTCTAAAGTTAACTCCGGGTAGATCGTACTAACAAAGATTATAAGGTAAGAAGTCCTTATGACTCGGGAAGAAGGTATTAGGCACTTCCCGAGTCCCACTAAAAGTGGATCCCAACCGAGTTTGAATTTTTTGGAATCATATACTAAATACGTAATTAAAAGATGATAATTTTAAATCCTAAGATTATAAACTAACAACACAGGGTTAGAATTTTAAAAGAAACAATATCTATACTATCAGAAGGAAGGCTAAAAAGTTAAGACGAAATATTAAAAAGATATCCCTGCAAAAAATAATTGAAGGTAAGTTTACTGCCGCATCCAAACCAATTTAAAAGATATTAGTTTTGCATTTACGTGCTAGGCCCAATGCCTACTTGCAATTTTAGCCTTCTGCTTTAAACCTTTAATTCCAAAGAGCTGAAAACATAAATATGATTCCGAATCGAACTCTTTCTGCAAACCCGAAGAGAAACAGTTTTTGAAAATTATTTAAAATAGCATAGAATATTTATTTCTCATAATGTGATAATCAAACGTAGGGACAAATGGGATTTATTACATTTAGATATTGTAGTCGCTTTGGAAGAGACGTGTTGACATTTAATTGACAAACGCATATTCCGAGCGACTTTTGTTTTTGGGGCCGTGTTAAAACATTATATACATATAGATAGGAAGGTTTTGATAAAAGAAAAGATGAATACACCAAGCAATTTTAGATGCATATAGTAGTGTCATATTCAAGCAATACATGTTAAGCGATCTATTTAAACGAATTTAATTTTAAAAATATACATATATGTATAATCCGACCCCGAAATTCATATGTGTATAAGAGAAAAGAGTTTACAAAATCAATTAGTTTAAGAAAAATCCCCCATTCAGGAAAAAAGAAAGCCTGCAGCAAAGGGGTTGTTCCAAGATTTGCAGAAATAGGCTCATTTTGACAGAAATTAGAGGAACAGCCCCTGCTTAACAAAACTTTTTGGAATTTCAATTTCCGTTCCTATGAAATTGACATGGGCTTATTGTTCAAGCCTGCAATTTCAGAAAAAAATACAGCTAAGACATATTTTTACGAAGGATGTCCTAGCATAGGTTACGATTTTCAGAAATAACCATATTTTAAATAAAATTGCGAAAGCCTCCCCCCTTTTATACGAAACAGGCCTGCCTTAACAAAAATCCAGATTTAAACAACACCACCTGTTATGAAAACTTAAATAATGATTTCAGGCTTTATGAATTGCACATATAAACTTGTAATTTTGACTCTAACGGAATGAGAAAAAGGAGAAATAGGGTCCCTGAGTAACCAACCAAAATTATTTCATTGTAATACTTTCTTACACTTCAAGGGGCCTTATGAGGCCTCAATACTTACCACTTTCTTCCCTGTTTTAACAGTAGATGCATACAGGTAGAAGAAAAGAGAATTATATACAGGGGAAACAACCTGGAATGCATACAAGCTAAAGAAAAATGTAGTGTTCTGAACACTCATAAAACAACAAAAATTACAAAAAAAAAGTCTTCTTGCCCTGCACAAACCGATTTAACTGAAAGATAAACCCATCATCCTTCCGACATACTAATTTTCTTTATTTCCTGTAAAGAATGAACATGATATAACCCTTAAGGGCTATCCAACAACAAATATTCTGGAAGAAAAAAGTTAGTAGAAGGTCAGACTTGGCCAAACAAACATACTTAAAAACACATCCAAAACGAATCAAGAAGCATGAGTAAACAACAAGTTATCAAGCTAGCAATCACATTGTTTCAACCTCAGATCCTATACCTTGGCAATGAAGTGAAGAAAGGATGTGAATTGAATTGAGCCAAAACCAAGAAGAAGAAACCAAGAAGTAACAGAGAGTTTTCTTTCTGGGAGAAGAGAGAAATATATCTTTTCTCGGTTTTTTTTTTTTTTTTTTTTTTTTTTGCGTGTCCTGAATAAGAGAAAAAGTTGCCCCTTTTATAGTTTTAGAGTAGGGGTTTACAATTTAATTTCTAAGTGTGAAAAGGAGTAAAAGAAAAATCAATAAAAACTTGTAAGGTAAGTTATAATCAAGGCAGATTAGCCTATCAATTTAAAAAAGTGTACTTCCATAAATAAATCTCAATTAGCTAATTTTCGGAATTAAGAAGGCACATTAAAAGAAAATGTAAAATCTGATTTTCTAGAAAAAATGTATATATTTTCAGAATTTAAATACCCAATGTATTTTAGTCTAAAAGTACTGATTTTATGCGAATAGCAACTTCAATCAAGGATCTATTTCCAATTTTAAATGAAAACAATATTCTATAACTATGTATCAAAGCATAAATTATGTTCAAACAAGGCAGAATTGATGTATTGAACCCCTTTTTAAAAAAATCATATTTAAAGGTAATATTTACTATGTATACATCCATATACATGTCTAAATCAAAGTTTGAACAATTCTATTAACATGGCCAACATTTCAGAATTCTTATAGGAGGAAATAAATTATAAATTTGAACT
Source organism: Petunia secreta (assembly GCA_029990175.1). Lineage (NCBI taxonomy): Eukaryota > Viridiplantae > Streptophyta > Magnoliopsida > Solanales > Solanaceae > Petunia > Petunia secreta. The sequence continues at coordinate 61,728,969 of JARKIP010000010.1, forward strand.
AAGAAAGCGATGAAAATATTATGTCCATACATTTATGCAGAATTTTTTTAAGAATTGGCAAATTTTCAGATTGTCCGGACTAGTTTTAATATTTAGAGTCTAGAACAACGAGGCTAGTGGATTCAAGCATAACCAAATACCAATCCGCATACTATTCATGGTTTAATATTCGAGTCAATGGTTTAGACGAGCGACGCTTAACAACAATTACGAGCAAGTGTCCTATGATTAAGTTACAATTAATAGGTGCGAATTCTAGGTGAATCAATTACATAAATCAATCTTTAAACCAATAGGCATGTCATGAACATTTTCAACTCATCAAATAAGGCAAGATAAGCATGATTTTAATACGAAAAAGAAGAAGAAAAACGAAGGGGAAAATACCCGTTTTATTCGGGTCGGCTCGAATTTGACCCGCTTTGGTTTCTTCATTTTTTTTGCTTGATTTGAATTCAAAATCTTGATCTATGCCTTGTTTGTAACGTATCCATTCCAATCTTGCCTTGATTAGCATCAAACTCCTCACGATTTTGTCAAAAAATTTCTATTTTCTTACCTTCCTTTTCGGTTTGAATCTGTGACGAGGAGAGAGAAATGGGGCAGTGGGACGAAAGATATGGCGTGACTGGGGGGTGGGTATGTCGGATTTTGAGGGGGATTTGGGTGAAGGAGTGTATTTGGTCACGTTTTGGGGTAAGGGGAGAGGGGAGTGACGGCTGAAATTGGAAAGAGGGGAAGGGGAAAATGAATTTAGGGTTTGAAAGTGTAAGGGGATGTGTTTGGATAAAGGGAAAATTTGAGAAAAAGTGAGGTGGAGCTTAGGAATATGGGTGATTGGTTAGGAATATGCCATGCGTGTCTGCGTGGCTGAGGTATGTGCGTGTGGGTCCCAAAGAAAGTGATGTGTATATGTAGTATGTGTCTTAAATATATATAAGTGTACTAGATTTTCGGCACGTGCGTTGCACGTGTATGCCAAGAAGAAAAACATCTACACATTTTGTATATGATGTACACGCCTATGCTTCTCTTAATATTATAGTATGAAACATTCAAATTAAAAGACAATTTTATTTTCAACAAATTTAGTTTCAAATCCATGGGTGGAGCAATTTTAAATACTATTCTTATTGTTCTTCAAAGGAATAGATCATGTATGGAAAAAAAATCTTGGAAATCGACTAATAAGTGTTATTTTCTTATGAACAAATATAAATAGTAAGGCATACATATTCGAAACATACTTGATTGAGTTATAAATTACAATTCTAAATACCAAAAGCTATTATTCATGCATAAACTTAAGATGTCTTGAGTAAAAGCCAAAAGACATACTCTCCAATATACTATATCTTCAATTTTGTAGCCATCACGTTGTCAATTAAAATTTGATACATCTCTTTTTTGAAACTTGAATGCTCCAATAGATGATGGCGGAAGCAGAACTCTTCTATCAATTTTATCATCTCTAATTTCTTCAGTCAGAACTACGTCAATTGTGCCTTGAAATAATTCTCTTCTCAAGGTTGATTGCTTTTTTATGAAATATTCAAGCCTTATTTTTTCTATTTCAATGAATTTGTCCTGTCCAAAATCTACAGCTTCTTCATATGTACCTATAAGTAAAACAAATGAATTCATAAATTGATAAATTTTAAAATTCGAATCTCATCGATGGGTACGATTGAATTGCATAAAGAGCTAGAAATCTTTCTGGGTCGATGATGGCTCTTTCTTCAAATTGGCATTGTCACAGTAAGGAACTCTCCTTCCTTTATCCATTAAACTGAATGAGACTTAGATAAAGGCAACACAAATTTATCAAATAGACATTTATAAGATGTGAAGAGAAATTAAAATGACACTTATAAAAGAGGAATACAAAGTAGGAATTAATACAATTATCAAAATAATGGTGGACTCTCCACCTAATCAAATGAATTGAAACAACTATATTTATGCCGAAATTAAGAATTTAAAAAACATTGCAACTTCAATTCTTAAAGTTATACTATAAATATTGAATAATTTTTTATTTTCTAAAGATATAGAAAGCTGAATTTAGATTTGCTACCATGTGTGTTTTTATATCGTTAAAAGTCTATTGATGATTAAACTCAACACACCAAAGTAAGGTATGAATGACTTCGATTATAAAATTCTTCACTTCTTCTAACATATATATTGAATATTCATTTGATGTTTCCTAATTTTTATATTTTAAAAATTCGCAATTTAAATATTTCTATGAGCAATGTTTTGATGGTTGCAATTCATTCGATTCCATGGAGATATTGAAGACCACAATACCTCAAAGTGGGACAGCGACCAACATGCTATTTAAATTCTTTACAGATTTCCCTCGAAGACTGCTCGCACCATTCTTCTAGGATCGCTTTTCCAATAATATTAGAGTTACATAAGTTGTTTGTTTAGCTAGTCTAATTGGAGGCTTGTAATTTTCATCTTAATATACAGTCACCTCATGTCGATCAAACTTAATGATTTGATCTAAGTCCTTTCTCTAGACAAATGCATAGCCAATCCATTAACAGTAAAATCTATAAATGATCTGTTGTGATATCCTGGAGAGGTATGCTCTTGGATATCTGATTAACTAAAGCGGAGGTTTAGTAACACAACATATGAGAAAATCAAAGGGCCAACAAAGAAGCTTAACTGTGTGATAATAGCTATACTGAATTTACGACCATTACAAAAATTTTCTTCGAAATTGGCACTGAAAAAGATAAATTGGTGAAGATTCCTCAAAAAATTAATTCCCCAAGTTGAATAGAAAATACTTGTATCTCCCACCTATATTTAACTATTTTCTCGCAAGTGCCTTGTAACCATTTTAGAGGATAATTATCATAAGCAAACAATCAACATTGAGATTAAGTTGCCTAATGCTTAAGGGAAATTTTTGAATAGTCTATTAACTGCTTAGGCCAAATATTAAGTCGCCTTTTTTCTTTCTTTTTGCTATGTAAAGGTATTGTCTTGATACGACAATTAATTCATTAAAATATGAAAGCTATCCAACTATCATATATATTCAAGTGATTGACAAGAACACAAGAAAAGTTATAGTGTACGTGTTAACAAAGCTTAGATGAAAAGTAACAGGAGATTTAAAAAATGTATATGGAGTATAGTTTTACCTGCTTTAATGTGACTGGTGTAGACCGATAATTCTTTTGTTGGAGATGGAACCAGAAGAATTATTGAATTAGTTTGTACATTGTCCAAAATTATGTTCCTCAAAATTGTCCATATTATTTAACAAATAAATATAGGAGAAGGCAGACATGCATGAATGTTCAAGAACGTTTGCAAATTGAATAGCAGGACATTCCAAAGGTTGGAATAAATTTCAATAAGCATGGTGAAGGCAATTAAACTGAATGGGAAAAGCTGCAGTAAGTTGCTACACGAAAGTCGAAGGATTTGTCTTTCTATGTACCCCGTACTTGTAAATGCATGGAAGAATTTTTTTTATATATTATTTATTTAAAATATTGGAAGTTGTGTTCAAGTAAAGGCCAAAAGTGTTGGATTATAGGATATTATATTGGGACTCTTAGTTAGCCTCATAGTAATTGCATTATTATGATTGATATACCTCTATTATTGATTATGAATTTTTCTTATCTAATAATATTTATTAGAATATGTATTTACATTATGTACATGTAATCTGATTTTCTACTTAGGGTTACTTTAGTAACATAAATATTTAATGGGGATATTTTAGTAATCTGACATTACACAAGGAGATTTTCACTTTTAATATAATAAGATTAACTATTTTTGTGCAACATACTATTTTTGTGCTATAGGGGCAAAATGGTCATTTACATTTTCCTTTTGAGATTGGCTCTTTTAATATAGTTAGATATATATTGTATATTTTGTGTATATAGGAGTATATTTGGCCAATAATTAGCTTAGAAATGCTAATAAATAAGAGAGAAATTAATAAAAATATAAAGAGTAATATTATAGACCTAGAAAAAATAATATTTAATTCAAAATAATTATAAATAAATTTAGGTAGTATTAATTGAATGTAAATAATTGTAAAGTGGAGAATCAAGTATATAAATTCCATAAATAATTACAAAATTGTACTAGTATTTTGAAAACGACTTAAATGGCGTATTTATGTAATATAATAGCATTGAGATACATATGTATATAGATAGGACGTTGGTGATATGGATAAATGCATGATGGTTGACGCAGTTTTTGTCTAAAAATTAAAATTGCATTTTCAAAGTTTTGTATGATAAAACTGTAAAATTGGAGGGACGAAATTGGGTGTCAACAGCTGCCCCTCTTTGCCCGGGGATGATGAAAGAGTCTTCGGGCAAAGACGTTGACAGTGTGGCCAATTTTGTCGTGACTTTAGGAAGATGTGTTCAGAAATTATAGGTGATAGTGCGGGGTGCTAAATTGTGGTGTTGTTGCAATGCCGGATTGCATTCCCTGCGATAAAAGTGAATTCTGGCGAATAATACATATATATAAATGCATAAATAGACTTTCCTGTCATTTTGAGTGTTAACCGTCAATGTGTCGTGGTCTCTCGTTATGAGATATTTGCATATCATAAATGCCTCTCGTCAGGAGATATTGCCTGCTCGTCGGGAGCTATCTGCCTGCTCGTCGGGAGTCATCTGCCTGCTCCCCTGCTCGCCGGGAGCCATCTGCCTGCTCGTCGGGAGCTATCTGTCTGCTCGTCAAGAGCTTTTTGCCTGTTGCGCTGAGTTGTATACCCTGCATGCAACGAGTAACATGAAGTGATAAATATAGAGATATTACCCTGTTTGTAGGACTGCCTGAAATGTTGTTACGCTTATTGTCACATTGTTCGTCTTTTGGTGCCTGCGCTCAAAGAAAATTTTGTAAGTTTTGGGGGAGGAAGATTTCGTTTGTGCATTCTTCGCCTGACTCGCGCTTTCCTTTTATGGTGTCTTCTTTCACGAATGCCGGACCTTGGTCAAGCTACGGGGAACGAACAAGGAGAAAGCAAGCATGTATTTAAAGATGTTTGGAAAATGTGTTTTATTTCATTGAATCGTAGACCGCATTGTGTACTACAAGCATAATACTGCAATTGTTGTTTTTAGACCGTACTAAAACATCCTTAGGAAATTTTGAGGTGCCCCAGTTTCTGCACTTAGCTTTCTCCTGAAATTTTTGAGAGAATCCCAAAAATTTCTGCCCCAGTATTGATCTTAGTTTGTCCTTTTGAATTTTTGAGAGATTCTCAAAAATTCTGCCCCAGTTGTTTACTTCGTGGGGAAAAAAAATTTGTATTAATGCGACCGAACCTTGGGTAGGTTGCCTACGTATCCCACTTGGGGAATCAGGTCGTAACGTAGTTCCAGATTACATGAGATATTGCGTAAAGAATAAAGCTATTAGCTAGTGCTGGTTCTTAGATGTAATATCTTTTGACAGCATCTCCATTGATCGCTTTCGGCCAAACTTTACCATCCATTTCTGCCAGTATCAATGCTCCTCCAGTCAAAACCCGATGAACCATGTAGGGTCCTTGCCAGTTTGGTGCAAACTTGCCCTTTGCTTCTTTCTGATTAGGGAATATCTTCTTCAGAACCAACTGTCCCGGTTCAAATGACCTTTTGCGGACCTTCTTGTCGAATGCCTTTGCCATTCTTTGCTGATACAGCTGTCCGTGGCATATTGCATTCATTCTCTTGCCTTCAATTAGTGCCAATTATTCCATTCTCCTCTTAATCCATTCTGCGTTTGTCAGTTCTACTTCTTGAATGACCCTTAGAGAGGGAATCTCCACTTCTGCTGGTATTACTGCTTCAGTGCCATAGACTAGAAGGTAAGGAGTAGCCCCCGTCGATGTTCTCATAGTAGTGCGGTATCCCAATAAAGCATAAGGAAGATTCTCATGCCACTGTCTTGAATTATCGATCATCTTGCGTAGTATTTTCTTGATGTTCTTATTGGCTTCCTCAACTGCTCCATTCATCTGAGGCCTGTATGCAGTAGAATTGCAGCGCTTGATCTTGAAAGTGTCACAAATTGCCCTCATCAAGTCACTGTTGAGATTGGACCCATTATCAGTGATGATAGATTCGGGGATGCCGAATCGGCATATCAACTTATCTTGGACAAAATCAGCCACTACCTTCTTTGTCACCGACTTGTTGCAGCTTCCACCCATTTGGTGAAGTAGTCAATGGCTACCAATATGAATCTATGTCCATTTGATGCGGCAGGTTCAATTGGTCCTATGACGTCCATTCCCCAAGCAGCGAATGGCCAAGGTGATCCCATAATGTTAAGCTCATTCGGGGGTACTCGAATCATGTCTCCGTGCACTTGGCGTTGATAGCATTTCTTCACGTATTTTACATGCTCCATAGTCATCCAAAAGTATCCTGCCCTTAGTATCTTCTTTGCAAGTAAGAAACCATGCATATGCAGACCACAAGTTCCAACATGCACTTCTTCTAGCAACCTGACAGCTTCTTTAGCATCCACACATCTCAGCAAACCTGGATCAAGCGTCCTCCGATATAGGATTTCATCGTTTAGGAAGAAACCATTTGCCAATCTCCGCAATGTCTTCTTCGGAAGGCTTGTATCATTCTCAAGATAAATGTCTTCTTTGAGGAATTTCTTGATGTCATGGAACCACGGCTCCCCGTCCAATTCTTCTTCCACCTGAAAGCAATAAGCTGGTTGCTCTTTTACTGCTATGGGTATTGCGTCAATGTAGTTCTTATCGGGGCTAAATCATGGAGGATATCGTAGCCAGGGCATCAGCGAACTCATTCTGCAATCTAGGTACATGCCGAAATTAGATCTTGGTGAACCTCTTGCTCAATTCTTTTATGCACTCCAAATATGGAAATATTTTAGAATTCTTTGCAGCCCGCTCTCCTCGTAGCTGATGTATCAATAAATTTGAATCTCCAATTGCCAATAGTTCTTGCACATTCATGTCTATGGCCATTCTGAGCCCTAAAATACAAGCCTCATATTCTGCCATGTTGTTGGTGCAAGGAAATCTGAGCTTAGCAGTGGCCGGGTAATGCTGGCTAGTTTCAGAAATCAATACTGCTCCAATGCCAACTCCTTTGAAGTTTATTGCTCCGTCGAAGAACAGTGTCCAACCGTCATACTCTTCGGCAATGTCTTCTCCGACGAACATGACCTCCTCATCTGGGAAGTAAGTATGCAAAGGCTCGTAGTCATCATCCACAGGGTTCTCGGCCATGTGATCTGCTAAGGCTAGAGCTTTCGTTGCTTTCTGAGTGAAAAAGGTGATGTCAAACTCACTGAGTAACATTTGCCATTTGGCTAACTTTCCGGTAGGCATCGGTTTCTGAAAGATGTATTTAAGGGGATCCATTCTTGAGATCAGTAGAGTTGCATATGATGTCAGATAATGCCTCAACTTTTGTGCCACCCAAGTCAATGCACAACAGGTGCGTTCCAACAATGTGTACTTGGCTTCGTAAGGAGTGAACTTCTTACTTAGGTAATATATTGCCTGCTCTTTTCTTCCTGTCGAATCGTGTTGTCCCAACACATATCCGAATGCTGAATCTACCACAGACAAGTACAGTATCAAAGGTCGCCCTAGTTTGGGTGGAACCAACACGGGCGGGCTAGACAAATACTCTTTTATCCGATCGAATGCCTTCTGGCAATCCTCTGTCCACTCAATAACAACACCTTTCCTCAACAACTTGATAATGGGTTCACATATGAAAATGGATTGGGCTATGAAACGACTAATGTAATTGAGTTGCCCTAAGAAACTCATGACTTCTTTCTTACTTTTCGGCGACGACAATTCTTTGATGGCTTTGATTTTGGCTGGATCCAACTCAATATCTCTTCTGATGACAATAAAACCCAATAACTTTTCGGATGGAACGCCGAAAGCACACTTTGCTGGGTTCAACTTCAAGTTGTACTTGCGTAAACGGTTGAAGAACTTGCACAAATGGTCCAAATGTTTGGAGCTTTTTCTTGATTTGATGATCACATCATCCACATACACCTCGATCTCCTTGTGTATTAGGTCATGGAACATTGTGGTCATTGCTCTCATGTAGGTAGCTCCAGCATTCTTCAGACCAAAAAGCATCACTTTGTAACAGTACGTCCCCCAAGAAGTAGTGAAGGCTGTCTTTTCTGCATCTTCCTCATCCATAAGCACTTGATGATAACCGGCGAAACAATCTATGAAGGATTGTAGTTCGTGCTTTGCACAATTATCGATCAGGATGTGTATATTTGGTAGAGGGAAGTCATCTTTTGGGCTTGCTTTGTTTAAGTCTCTGTAATCCACACAAACTCTGATTTTCCCATCTTTTTTCGGCACTGGTACAATGTTGGCCAACCAAGTCGGATATTCAACTGTTTTCAAGATTTCCGTATTGAGCTGCTTGGTCACCTCCTCTCTAATTTGCACTAAGGTTGATGATTTGAAAGTCCGGGCTTTTTGCTTAACCGGCAGGAAATTTGGATTAATAGGCAACTTGTGCGCAACAACATCCGTGCTTATGCCTGTCATATCATCATACGACCATGCGAATACATCTTCATACTCTTTTAGGAATTCGATGTATTGTTTTCTAACTTCCGGAGTTAATTGTGCACTAATTCTTGTTTCTTTCACGATTTCGTTGTCTCCTAAATTAATCACCTCTGTTTCATCCAAATTTGGCTTAGGGTTATTTTTGAATTTCTTAATTTCCTCTCATCAAACTCTTCATAATCGGGATCAGATTCTTCAAACACAGTCGTTTCATTACACATTGCAGTTGTCGATTCGATGGAATAATTAGTTTGAGTGCTGAAAAGGTAAAGCAATGCATAATTAAAAGGATTAACCAAAAAAAATAAAGGAAAAAGATCAATGCTTTCATTTATGAATCCTTGCAAAACAATGTGTGTAGGGAAACATTCGAACATGACAACTGAAAATGCGAAAGAAATGCAATTCTAACGACTCGGAGTAGTGTTTTATTTTGAAAGCATGAAAGGAAAACAAAAACCCCCTTACTCTACCAAGGTCCGCGGTATGCTCGGTCAAGTTACTGGTCCAATTGTTCAGTGCAGCTCCAGGTTCAACTTTTGCAAGATTAGGAGGTTCGGTGTGCTCCTCCAGAATTACACAACAATCTTCATCAGATAAGAACAACTTCTGCATGCCTGCCAGCAGGTCTTCCTCAGCATCAATAACCTCCGACTTGTCCTCTTATACTGCAAGTGCCTCCCCTTTGCGACCATCCAAGAGACCAGACGAGATGAAAACATGTAGCAGAGGTTTGACAGATCTTTTGTAGTACTTGAAATCCAAAGATGCTTCCTCCAAACTCTCTTCATAACCCACAAAATAGCCTATGCCTGACCTATCATTGTCGCCTCTCGTCACAATGTGAACAGGTTCCAACAAACCATCCAGATTTTTGCCTAAACCCTTTTCGGTTTCATAGCCTTGCCTCAACATAATACCCATCACCCAATCTCCGGGCCATTTTGCAGGCTGCGGGAGTATGTATGGTTCTTCAATTTGCACTTCTTCAGGCTCGGGTTCAAGTACTCTAGGTATCCACACTTGCCTTCCTCTTGTCTCTCTAGAGATGCACTTCCAGTCAGGACGGGCATTGGGCGGGTATACAGGCCGCTTCCCGTCTTGGCAGGTATTGTTTCACGGAACTCACGTGCAGGCACCCCCGAATCAGACATTACAGGTTCCCAGACTAGATTTCTTCCTTCATAACCTTTACCTCGGCCGTCCCAACAAGCGCTGTAAAAGTTCCTCTTCTTCTCGGTCACTTGCGGCACATTGACACGTTTGGGAGCAAAGTATGCAGAATATCCTCCTTGTGTTGTAGTGGTGCTTCCTCTGTGGCTATTGTGGTTCCACCCTCCATATTTCTCATTGCAACTCTTGCGGTAACCACTTTGACTACCATGCACTGCTCCTACGAGCTCTACCGTGTAAAAGGTTTGTCCATTTAGAACATTTCCTTCAATCACTGATATGGTCTGCTCATTGTATATAGAGTTGCTCCCTTCGCCGAACACCACCACTTATTTGTTGTCCCATTCAAACTTCACCGTCTGATGCAAGGTAGATGGGACTGCCCAATAGTAGGTTATATGATGCTGAGATATCCATGACATGGAAATCGGCAGTGAACTCGACTGGACCAACTATGATCCAATGGTGCTCCTTTGCGACCCATCAAATGCTTTCACCCTCATATCACATTCCCTGATCTCGTTTTGGTCAATTTCCATTCTTTTCAAAGTGATGAACGGGCATATGTTCAAGCCGGAACCTCCATCGATCAAGACTCTACCTACGAACCATTCTTTGCATTTTATAGTGACATGCAAAGCCTTGTTATGCCTGAGCCCTTCCGGTGGTAATTCATCTTCATGGAAAGTAATTCGATTAGATTCCATGACTTGTCCAACCATGCTGGCCAAATTCTCGACAGTTGTGTTCGCAGGTACGTGTGCCTCATCTAGAACCTTCATCAGTGCATTCCTATGCCTTTCTGAATTTACTAGTAAGGATAGAATAGAGATTTGGGCTGGGGTTTTGCCCAAATGGTCAACCACAGAGTAGCTCTTTACTTGCACTTTCTTCCATAGCTCTTCAGACTCCTCCTCACTGATTCCTTTTCTGTTTTGCTCTCTGCCATGAGCAAAATTCTCTGGAGTATAGAACCTTCCACTTCTAGTCATCCCTTGCGCTGCGACTGTCTCAACTATTGTCTTCCCTTTTCTTCTATTTTCCATTTCATAAATCACATGGCACTGCCTTGTCATCATAAGGTGGGATCACGTCCACATAGAATTTGGGGGCCATTTCCACCTCAATGGGAACTGGTGCTTTAGCAGCCTGTGCAACAGAGGCGAGCATTGGTGTAGCTTCCTTTGCTCTGACGATGGTTCCTTCTAGATTGCATTTATCCTCTAACTCAATCAAATTCACCATGTTATCTCCATGATCGGGCAAAGGATTGTTGTGCACGTTAGGTGCCTTCAAGTGTATCACTTTCTGATCAATCAAATCTTGTATCTTATCCCTCAAAGCAAAGCATTTTTCAGTGTCATGGCCAGGCTCTCCAGAATGGTAAGCACAAGTCTTGGAAGGGTCGAAGAATTGTGAAATTTTTTCAGGCATTTTGAATGGGACAGGTTGGATATGTCCTGCCGCTTTGAGTCTTTCAAATAGCTGGGTTCGGGATTCAGCAAGCGGGGTGTAGTTTCTTCGGGGTCTTTGGTTATTGTCTGGATGGGGTCTAGGATGGTATGTGTTAGTATTTCTGTAGTTTGGGTTTTGTGGGTATGTTGGTCGTGGTGGGTGCAGGCCTTGGCGAGTGGGTTGTGTGCTACATATGGAATAGGCTTGTGGTGACGGAGCATATGGGTATGGTGGGAGTGGTGTTTGGTAGTAGTGATTGTGGGTGGGGGTGTGGTCAAGAGAAGTAGCGACGAAAGAGACTTCGTCTTTCTTTTTCTTGGTGATACTAGTGCTACCAGACTGCAGGGCCTTGTTGGCGGCTTGTAGTGCAGCCAAGCTAATGATTCTTCCAGATTTCAAACCATCCTCAACAATATCTCCAATCTTGATCAGCTCTCCAAATTTTTTGTCCTGCATGTTCAATATCTTATCAAAGTATACGTCTTCTTGTATGCGGATAAAGGTTGCTACAATTTCTGTGTCGTCTATGGGTGGTTGGACCTTTGCGGCTTCAGCCCTCCACCTCGTTACATACTCTATGAAAGTTTCATTAGGTTTTTTCTTTAACTTCTCCAGATAAAAGCGATCAGGCATAGCATCGGTGTTGTGCCCAAAACTATCGACAAAATCCCAGCCATTGCTTCCCAACTAGTCCACTTTTTCAGCTGCTGCATGGAGTACCAGGTCAGTGCATCCCCTGTCAGACTGCGGTTAAACAACTGTATCCTGATCTTTTCATCATGTCCTACTCCAATCAGCTTGTCACAGTAAGACCTCAAGTGAGCCATCGGGTCACCACTACCATCGAACAGGTTGAACTTAGGTGTCTTGTAATCGTCAGGCAACTTCAAATTGGGATAAAGCCAAAGGTCTTCGTAAGCTGATCCCCTTGTCTCCTTAGTCACTTGAAATTGCTTAACTTTTCCTACCAACCACTTAACTTGCACTTTGGTGTTGTCTGCTCTTCTCCTACCCATACATACATGTCTTGCTCTTTGGTAGGTGATGAAGCGGGTTTGGTTTCGACAGTGAAGGTGTGGAATTCAGCGGCGGGGTTGTTTTGGGGTGCTTTCGGTGGTGCAACGTAAGCGGGTGGTGGGTGATCCTTTTCAGGAAACATGGGATCTTTTCCATGAGGGCGTGCAAGTTTGCTTGGGTCAGTAGTTCCATCAGCGTAGATGAGGGGAATTCTATTTTCCAGTTCAAACATCCTTTGTTCCAGCTTTGCATACTCCTCACATGCAACCATACCCTTCTTTCCAGGAGTCCCTCCAATGCCGGAATTTGCAGTAGTTCCGTCAACTTTGTCAAATTCAGCCATGATATTTCGTCTCGTCCTTGTCTTTGTAAGTAAAAAGGGAGGTGTTGAAATTGATCCTCTGGATCTCAAACGGTAATGCTGCTCGGCAAGAATGCACAAACCAGCCTTCGGGGATTGGGAGCAAATAACCTTAAAAACAACCAAAGATAGATATGAGTGGAGTATTAGAAAGTTTAATATACAAGTTAACGTCATGCAATCGCATCCTATTTTGCAGGGACCTCTTTTATGCCATAGGTAGGCCTACCGACGATTTTAACGTAATGTTTGCACCAATTGCTTCGTTTTGTTTACCTGAGAATAATCAAAACAACTCTATAAACCCCAAAACAAGAAATTTTATTGATAGAATTGTTTGGTTTATTACAATCACTAATCTTGCAAAAAGAAAAACAACTTGATGTGAAAGGGAAATGACTCGACTGAAGAAAAGGGGAATGACTTGACTGAAATTCAAACTAAGGCCAAACATAGGTGTGCTCTGATCAAACGTTTGGTTTGTCCCCAGCATCATCATCATCATCATCATCTCCTTCATATTCTTCCTCTGATGGGTCTTCTTCCATAAGGGGTTCCAAATGCATCAAGTCTGACTCAAGGAGATCTTTCCCAGTTTATATGTCATTCAAAGATTTTGCACAAGCAGAGAGAATTTGTATTCCTAGTACTTCCTTATCCTCCAGCGGCACAGACTGGAAATGTCCTTTCCATGAATTCAAGACGTCCTTCAGGTTCCCTGCGATATGCCGGAGTTTTACTGTCTGGTTCATCCAAAATCTGGTTTTCTCTTCTTTAGCCTTTCCTTGGTATTGCCTCCTCATTTCTCGACTCTGGGTTGCATCCAGCTCCACCTTCTTCTGATCATATCTGGTCCTCAACTTTTTGTACTTTTCATCAAAATTGGGGGCTTCGATTCTCCTTTTGGGTATGAGCTTATTAGATCGAAACCTTTCTTTGTCAAACTCAAGCCAAGAAGGATAAGCTAGGGTAGCCTGGGGTTTAACCCTATCGTCTCGGTGATGACAGAATTGTCTAGTCTTTCTCTTCTCCAATATGGTTAGAATCATTTCTCGTTTAGTTCCATCTATGTCGCCCATTTTGGTGTTGAGATTCCGCCCTTCTGCTAATCTTGGGGTTGATTGCATCGTTCCCACTTGCCTAAGAATCTTTAAAGGGATGTAGTGGAGAGTCCCTCGAAGCCCGATCAATGTCAAAAAAGTAGCATCTTGGCCTTGAACAGAGACTATAAGACAGGCACAATATTTTATCACCCACTGTACATCTTTTTCTTGCAATTGATTGAGCTTGTCAAACTGTCCACTCATATCTGAAGGCCTCTCCCATTGCAAAGTGCTAGCCATGCGAGATGAGTGTGTCATGATACCATCGGGTGTATGAGCTATTGGTACAGATGGGGGCGCTTCGAGCTTTTGGAGATGCTCGATTAATCATATTTGCAATAAGAGATTTCAACCTTCGAAGTAATCTGCTCCTTTCTTACATATAGTCAAAGCTCGATAAATGTCTCCCACGATCATTGGAACTAAACCCACTCGACGCCTGTTAATGTCCCTATGCAATATCTCAACTACCAACGCTGTCCCTGTGTGGATTCTTCCTCCTTTTTTGGAGAAAATCACAGCCCCTAAGAAGGCAACGGTGAAAGCAACGGACTCGGTTCATGGCCAATCCAGGACTTCTGATGCTCCTGGGAAGTCATATCGGAGGGTGGTGTCTCCGAACCTGGAGTACAAAAATTCTAAAGTGACTCTCGCATTTTGAACTCCATTATAGTACGGTTCCTGGGGAACCTCCAGAAAGTTGAAGAATTCTTCGGGTTCCACCCTTCAGGGATAAATCATAGTCTCCGGGCCAGGTGCCAAACCAGATAAACCTCCAATCTCCTCTAGCATTGGTGCTAAATCTATTCCATTGAAGTGGAAAACCGCCCTCTTGTAATCCCAAAAATGAGCGGCTGCCTCAACCAAACCGGGCACTGCCTCCACATAAGAGACAGCAAATCGCCTAGTAGCGATCGAACTCTCCCTTTGCTAGCATCGGTAAAATCCTCCCACCAAAGTTTGAGCACATAGGGAACTTGAGCAACTGAGTCGAACTGGAGTGAGTCTTTTGCAGCCATAGTCTGAAAACAAAACAAAGTTAAAAATAATCCTAACATTTTGATTAATTCTCAAGCAAACAATCAGCATTTGGCACAATCATTTTATGCATATGAATATTTATAATTTTCGGGTCATGGACCTTCTGACGTTTTGGACGAGGTTTATTAATGAACTATGACGTGCCAAGGACGTCTAGCCTTCCTAGGTTTGTCATGGTGCAAAAGAAAATAAATACACATTTTGTTGCCAATCGTTCTCATAACTTCTAAATGATCTTTGGAATTCAATATATGAAGACTCTTTTGAAAACAAAAATACAAAAATGACACTAAACTAAGCAACATGCTCCTTTTCCAGCCTGGCTCTCTTTGCTTCTCGGGCGACCTCCGAGATTTCTTCCATAGCTTTGGTTAGGTATTCCTTGGCCGTAATTAGGTGCAAGATATCTATTTCGGCACATTCCGAATTCCATTATTCAAGCTTTGCCCCTAACACCTCTACTTTTCCCTCCAGCTCCAATGCACGCTTCTTCCATATCTCGATCTCTTCTTTGTTTTTTTATTGTCTATTTTAATGGCTTTCAACATGAACTCACGGTATCGAATTTGAGCCTCCGCTTCTTGGTCTTTGATGTCATTCCCTCGGCTTGGCCCTACTACCACATTTCCCTTTATGCTAGAACGCAACCAACTGATGTAATTTGGTTCGCATCCAGCATTGTATCTGTCTGGTGCTAATGTCTGCTCCTCCATGACTTGCCTACCTACCCAGGATTTCCTAATGCTTTTGAGTTTTGGGATAATGTCTCCAGTATAATCGACTTGGTAGGTCTTTGTGTCTGGTATAAGTGGGACGATTTGCTTTCTCCCTGCTTGCCTCATCACCCTTAGCGGTTGATAGGGTTGGAGGCCTCATAATCCCATAAGTATCACAAAAGATGCCTTCTCAGAGCTGATGATAAAATCTGATGAAGGAAACCAAGTGAACATCCATTGAATTGAATCCTCCGTTATGTTTTCAAATAACTTTACCCATTTCTCCGTGCTGCTTAGCTGCCTTAATTTTGGAATCCCGTACCGTTCTCCAATCAAATAATTCGAACCGGTTGGCTTGAACAATTCTTGCGCACCTTTCACCTTCCTCAAATGCTCCTTTAACCATGCTTGCAACAGAAGATTAACATCCTTGAAAATATTTCGCTCCTTTTTTACAACCACCCAAAGCCCGATCCGCTACAATCATAGGGACTATAGTGTGCCGATAACCATCAATCCCGTTGAACACCGCGTCGGTAACTATGATAAGCCTCGAACATATGTTGTGATCCGAGCTTTCAGGAAATACCATTATCTCCAGGAAACAAACAGCAAATACAAATGGTCTAGCCCTCTTCCAATCACTATAGGATATGAACTCTCCTCTATGGTTGTCAAAAGCGGTCAAATACCCAAATTTATTGTAAAGATAGAAAAAGGGTGTTTTCTTTTGCTGCAAAAACCCCCACATTAACATCCGCTACCATCCCCAATTTGTTACGGAACTCCTTTGGTGTAGGAACGCTGGGAGCCAAGATGCGACCCCCTTGCCACCTATGTTTGTCTAAACCCGAATGTGATATAAACCCCCCTATTTCTTCTAGTAAAGGTGTCAACTTGACGTCTCCGAATCTAAACGCATTTAACTCCTCATCCCAAAATGTCACTGATGCTTCAATCATTTCTTTACACGATTCAATTTCTAGCAAAGACACCAAATGCCCCAAGTGTTAACGGTCTTTCGTTTGTTTACCCAATGATAAGTTATTCCACCAGTTAGTCAAAATAGGAGGTGTGCCCAAAGCCATTCCAAAACGATAAAATTTTTTACTCATAATGACCTAAAAAGGAAAAGGAAAAATAAATGATTAAAAATTTTCAACCCTTTTGAGAACAATTGGACGATCAAAATGTGTATTTATTTTCATCTCACTTTTCTTCTCTCTCTCTTTTTTTTCATAAAATGCATGTAAGCATGTCCAAACGTCTTTTCGGGGTTAGAAAACCCGTCAAGTTGTTTGAACAAGTTGAAAACTAGTCGGCTTACGGGAAGCCCTTCCTACGGCATGATGCATGCATATTACATCTCAAGAGTGGTGTAATTCTAGACTCGGTTCCCCGAGGTGGACAACCAAGGGGTGGGAACGTTTGGAATTGTTGGTTGTACCACAGACCAACTATATCCCAACCGTCCCCCTTAAAGGGTTTTTTGAGGTGGAAGGACCGTGAGATCCACGTAATCGCTCGTGTGTATGCAAAGTGTCGTTTTCAGAAGTGGAGAAGTATGAGTGAAAATGCCATAAATATTACAAGGATATTTCATACAAATATAATATTAAAATAAAGAAAGAAAAACAAAAAGGAAACGAGTTAGTAAAATAATAGGCAAAATAATAAGCAAAAATAAAGAAATTAATTCAATGATATAAATAATAAATATCCCAAAAAATAAAACCCGTTGTGGTTAGGACTATAAGTATTCCCCAGCGGAGTCGCCATTCTGTGGCACTCCATTTACCGAGCTCGGAGCGAGTTCGAAAGGTTGGGTTTGACTAGGTGACTCGGTTGAGTCAAAGTTGGAGCCGCCACCTAACAAATTCGTATAAAAGGTGTATGAGGGCACCTAAAGCTTCTAAGTGTCTAAAGTTAACTCCGGGTAGGTCATACTAATAAAGATTCTAAGGTAAGAAGCCCTTATGACTCGGGAAGAAGGTATTAGGCATTTCCCGAGTCCCACTAAAAGTGGATCCCAACCGAGTTTGAATTTTTTGGAATCATATACTAACTACGTAATTAATAGATGATAATTTTAAATCTAAGATTATAAACTAATAACACAGGGTTAGTATTTTAAAAGAAAACAATATCTATACTATCAGAAGGAAGGCTAAAAAGTTAAGACCAAATATTAAAAAGATATTTCTACAAAAAATAATTGAAGGTAAGTTTACTGCCGCATCCAAACCAATTTAAAAGTAACTGGTTTTGCATTTACGAGCTAGGCCCAATGCCTACTTGTATTTTAGCCTTCTGCTTTAAACCTTTAATTCCAAAGAGCTGAAAACATAAACATGATTCCGAATCGAACTCTTTTCTGCAAATCCGAAGAGAATCGGTTTTTGAAAATTATTTAAAATAGCATAGAATATTTATTTCTCACAATGTGATAATCAAATGTAGGGACAAATGAGATTTATCACATTTAGAGAATGTAGTCGCTTTGGAAGGGACGTGTTGACATTTAATTGACAAACGTATATTCCGAGTGACTTTTATTTTTGGGGCCGTGTTAAAACATTATATACATATAGATAGGAAGGTTTTGATTTAAAAAAAAAGATGAATACACCAAGCAAGTTTAGATACATATAAAAGGACGCGCATATATATATGCTAGTGTCATATTCAAGCAATACATGTTAAGCGATCTATTTAAACAAATTTAATTTTAAAAATATACATATATGTATAATCCGACCCCGAAATTCATACTTCCCTTATATACTATTAATTAGTGTATAAGAGAAAAGAGTTTATAAAATCAATTAGTTTAAGAAAAATCCCCCATTCAGAAAAAAAAGAAAGCCTGCAGCGAAGGGGCTGTTCCAAGATTTGCAGAAACAGACTCATTTTGACAGAAATTGGATGAACATCCCCTGTTTAACAAAAGTTTTGGAATTTCAATTTCCTTTCCTATGAAATTGACATGGGCTTATCGTTCAAACCTTCAATTTCAGAAAAAAAAAACACGGGTTGTTTACATATATATCCGTCCATAAATAAATATTTACTTTTTAATGTCCACAACTTTTCCTAACCATAATACAAATACAAATAAAAGAAATCATTAATATTAATATTAATATTTGGTAATTATTAACTTCCTAAATAAAGGTAAACTTTAAATATAATACTAATATTTGTGAAAATTTAATGCCTTAAATAAAGGAAATCAATCAATCCTTAAATTGATTTGCACTAAAGATGGAATATGCATGACTTTAGCCTAAAAAATAGAATCCTATAAATTTAAGAATTCTATTTTACCCCGATTAACTATCATAAACATATATTTGACTGATCTCTATACATAAATAATTAATCTCAACTATATTAATATTTTTAAAATATATATTTGGATATATGTTAAGTATATATGTGAAAATTGCATATATATATATATATATATATATATGCACTAATATATACAAATTATGATATCTGTATATGCATAATTTATATCTCAAATACATTTTACAATATTGAATGAAATTATATAAATACACATTAAATATTAATAATATTTTAGTCTACTAGTAATATTAAAGTACATTTAAATATATGTTAAGTACATATAAAAAAAATTATGTAAATATACATTAAATATAATTGCGTAAAAATTAAAATTATATTTAGGAAATATGCTTTATTCCTAATTGTATATAGATATGTTAAGATCCAATTGTGTGTAGTAGAAGTTAAACAAGGAAAAAAGTATAATTACTGCATTAATTATCATTAAATAAGGAAAGTTTATACTCCTAAAATGTAGGCTCAAATTAATCATCAACATCTAATCCCTTTAAGGAATAAATACATAATATTAAATATATATCCAAAATATTTAAAATATATTTTAAATGAAAAAATTGTTATAGAAAGAAAGAAACAACAAAAGTTGGACAAAAACAATAATTATTTTTCCCCAACGGTTATGTGGCGTAATTTTCCCAAAAAATACATCCAAGACATATTTTTACGAAGGATGTCCTAGCATAGGTTCCGATTTTTAGAAATATCCATATTTAAAAATAAAATTGCGAAAACCTCCCCATTATACGAAACAGGCCTGCCTTAACAAAATTCAAGATTTAAACAACACCACCTATTATGCAACTTTAATACTGATTTCAGGCTTTATGAATTGCATAGATAAACTTGCAATTTTGACATTAACGGAATGAGAAAAAGGAGAAATAGGTCCCCGAGTAACCCAACCAAAATTATTTCGCTGAAATACTTTCTTACACTTCAACGGGCCTTATGAGGCCTCAATACTTACCACTTTCTCCCCTGTTTTAATAGTAGATGCATACAGGTAGAAGATAAGAGAATTACATACAGGGGAAACAACCAGGAACGCATACAAGCTAAAGAAAAATGTAGTGTCCTGAACACTCATACAACAACAAAAATTATAGCATAAAGTCTTCTTGCCCTGTACAAACCAATTTAACTGAATGACAAACCCTTCATCCTTCCGACATACTAATTTTCTTTATTTCCTGTAACGAATGAACATGGTATAACCCTTAAGGGCTATCCAACAACAAATATTTTGCAAGAAAAAAGTTAGTAGAAGGCCTGACTTGGCCAAACAAACATACTTAACAACACATCCAAAACGAATCACGAAGCAGGAGTAAACAACAAGTTATCAAGCTAGCAATCACATTGTTTCAACCTCAGAACCTATACCTTGGCAATGAAGTGAAGAAAGGATGTGAATTGAATTGTGTCAAAACCAAGAAGAAGAAACCAAGAAGTAACAGAGAGTTTTCTTTCTGGGAGAAGAGAGAAATATATCTTTTCTCGGTTCTTTTTTTTGCGTGTCCTGAATAAGAGAAAAAGCTGCCCCTTTTATAGTTTTAGAGTAGGGGTTTACAATTTAATTTTTAAGTGTGAAAAGGGGTAAAAGAAAAATCAATAAAAACTTGTAAGGTAAGTTATAATCAAGGCAGATTAGCCTATCAATTTCAAAAAGCGAACTTCCATAAATAAATCTCAATTAGCTAATTTTCGGAATTAAAAAGGCACATTAAAAGAAAGGTAAAATCTGATTTTCTAGAAAAAATGTATATATTTTCAGAAATTAAATACCCATTGTATTTTAGTCTAAAAGTATTGATTTTATGCAAATAGCAACTTCAATCAAGGATCTATTTCCAATTTCAAATGGAAACAATATTCTATAACTATGTATCAAAGCACAAATTATGTTCAAACAAGGCAGAATTGATGTATTGAACCCCTTTTTAAAAAAAATCAGATTTAAAGGTAATATTTGCTATGTATACATCCATATACATATCTAAATCAAAGCTTGAACAATTCTATTAACATGGCCAACATTTCAGAATTCTTATACGAGGAAATAACTTATAAATTTGAACTAAGAAAGCGATGAAAATATTATATCCATACATTTACGCAGAAATTTTCTAAGAATTGGCAAATTTTCAGATTGTCCGGGCTAGTTTAATATTTAGAGTCAAGAACAACGAGGCTAGTGGATTCAAGCATAACCAAATACCAATCCGCATACTATTCATGGTTTAACATTCGTGTCAATGGTTTAGACGAGCGATGCTTAACAACAATTACGAGCAAGTGTCCTATGATTAAGTTACAATTAATAGGTGTGAATTCTAGGTGAATCAATTACATAAACCAATCTTTAAACCAATAGGCATGTCATGAACATTTTAAACACATCAAATAAGGCAAGATAGGCGTGATTGTAATATGAAAAAGAAGAAGAAAGACGAAGGGGAAAATTCCCTTTTTATTTGGGTCGGGTCGAATCTGACCCGCTTTGGTTTCTTCATTTTTTTGCTTGATTTGATTTCGAAATCTTGATCTATGCCTTGTTTGTAACGTATCCATTAAAATCTTGCCTTGATTAGCATCAAACTCCTCACGATTTAGTCAAAAAATTTCCATTTTTTACCTGCCTTTTCGGTTTGAATCCGTGACGAGGAGAGAGAAACGGAGCAGTGGGGACGAAAGATATGGCGTGACTGGGGGTGGGGATGTCAGATTTTGAGGGGGAATTGGGTGAAGGAGTGTATTTGTTCACGTTTTGGGGCAAGGGAGAGGGGAGAGACGGCTGAAATTGGAAAGAGGGGAAGGGGAAAATGAATTTTGGGTTTGAAAGTGTAAGGGGTGTGTTTGGATAAAGGGAAAAATTGAGAAAAAGTTAGGTGGAGCTTAGGTGTATGATGGGTGATTGGTTAGGAATATGCCACGCGTGTCTGCGTGGCTGAGGTGTGTGCGTGTGGGTCTCAAATAAAGTGATGTGTATATGTAGTATGTGTCTTAAATATATATAAGTGTATATATGTTGTATATTTTTTTGTATATAAGAGTATATTTGGCCAATAATTAGCTTAGAAATGCTAAGAAATAAGAGAGAAATTAATAAAAATATAAGGAGTAATATTATAGACCTAGAAAAAATAATATTTAAATTAAAATAATTATAAATGAATTTAGGTAGTGTTAATTGAATGTAAATAATTATAAAGTGGAGAATCAAGTATATAAATTTCATAAATAGTTACAAAATTGTACTAGTATTTTGAAAACGACTTAAATGGTGTATTTATGTAATATAATCGCATTTAGATACGTATGTATATAGATAGGACGTTGGTGATATGGATAAATGCATGATGATTGACGCAGTTTTTGTCTAAAAATTAAAATTGTATTTTCAAAGTTTTATATGATAAAATTGTAAAATAGGAGGGACAAAATTGGGTGTCAACACAAGGTAGTCGCATCAGTCGGCAAGGGATCTTACCGTTCGGCACAACCAGATGGCTCAATCGTCCCAAACAATTGGAATGTGATTCACCTCAAAAGGTATCACTTCTGAATGGTAAAATGGTCAGTTATTCTATTCCTACCTTTTAATTTTATGGCATTCTTACTTTTATTATGTTTCTCTTAAATGGTACTAACGGCCTAAACAAGGTCAGATCCGTTTAGTTCAACTGGTAGAGCTCGAAGTTCTTCAACTTCGCGGCTGTGGGTTCGAATCCCTCAACGGACACACTCCTCGTTTGGTTATATGTGTTCTTTTATCTACGACTAGCCTTAACTCTTTTTATGTTAAATCTTTCCGTATTTCAACATAAAAACAAAGAGGGTGGTAAGAGGCCCCTGTAGGCCAGATAAGACCTTCATAAAGGCGAAAGACCTTGTAAAAAGGCGAATTTTCAAAACTTTTTATGTGACAAGCTTCCACGAAAATAAGAGAAGTCGTTCACAAGGCCAGCGACTCGGCCAGAGTTAAACTACAAACTTTCTGCGACAACTTTCAACTATCAAAACGATAAGCAAAGTTGTTCGCGAGGCCAACGATTCGGCCAGAACCTATTGACCACGACTCGGTCAGAGTAAAACATCTGCGCAGATCATTCATAACTTATGACCTCTTCCTTGGGAAAGGCTAAGTTAAAACATTCGGACAGACTTTTGAAGACCAGAACTTAGCAAAGTTCAAACTTCGTAAAAGCTCTTAAACAAAAAACACAAAGGCCACAATGCATCCAAACGTAAGATCAAAGATTCAAACTATATACAGTCATTGAATTAAAAGGTCTGAAATATATACATTATCTTGACAAAACAATAAAACGCCGAAAACGGCTGATAGAAGTTTTGTTGAGTGATCAAGGCCAACAAAACCAGCCAAACAAGGATTAGAGAGTTCAAAAAGACCTCTATCCACAACCAACCATCCCGCTCTCGCCAGATACACAAACCTACAAACTTGATCAAGTTGGGGGGAGCATTAATTTTGGGGACCACGACCAGAACCCGATGCACCAGCTCCATCGGCTCCGTCTTCGTCACCCGAGCTCTCATCATCATCTTCGTCTTCATCTTCTTCAGACTCTTCAGGAGAAAGGTTCGGCACTTACCTTACTTCGCGAACGGCACACTTTGTTTTCAGCATCGCTTCCTCGACGTTGATCTGATCCGCATGGACCTGCTCAAGCTGTGTTCGCTTGGCTTCAAGCGCAGCAAGCTTAGCCTTGATTTCAAACTGATCGCGCAAGTTGTCCAAGTCCTTTGATAACGCGTCTTGGACGCTCATGGACTGGGCAACTTGGTCCCTGGCGGCCTGAAGCTCAGCTCGAGCACTAACGGATTCCTCCTTAGCTTTCCGCAGGTCCATATCTAAAGATCCACGCTCATCGAGTGCCTTGTTCAGCAAAGAGTTGCGTTATTCAAGCAGAACCTCCAGGTCCCGAGCAGATTGTGCGAACCCTTCCTTCTCTTCAGAAAGAAGGTCCTTTTCCTTGGTGAGCTCGTTAATCTGTTGAACTTGTTTGTTGTTGGTCTCAGCCTACCAGTTAACTTCACCCCCAAGGAAACCACACCTCTCTGCCAGAGCCTTATTCTCCCTCAGAGTCTTCAGCAGCTCTTTCTTCAGATCGAGCACCTGATCAGGGTTGTTGATCCTGGAACGGAACGCCAACTCGACAGCCATCAGACTTGACTGAAAAAGAAAAATAAATAAGGTTAGAAGTGTGAAATAAAAACTACCTTCGACTCAAGAAAGTATTAAGGAAAGCACTTACCCGGACAGAATCAGCAGCAATGGCAAAAGCCAGATCTTCATCGCTCATTTCCCTCATTATCCATTCTTCGCGGGGACCAATGAGTGATGAAACCGCCTCGGCTAAACTGCCCGGCCTGGTCACGAAGTTGATATTGGGGGCCAGCTTCATAGTGCATTCCCTCTCGCAGTACTTAGGCTCCCTATCCTGCTCAGAGGGAAAGTTCGGGCCAAATTTGCAGCGAATGCCCCGAATGTCCCTCGGTCCAGTCTGACCGCTGATGGTGGTCCGCCGAGTGAGCCTTATTTTTGACACATCAGAATCATTCTCCATTCCAGGATCCCTTGTGTCGCATTCATGTAGACAGACATGAACCTCCCCCTCAGCGGCCACGTTCTCCAAGCCCTCGAAGTAAAAAACACGAGGACCTTGGCCACCCTCTTGGGGGATCTCTTCTTCTCCTCATTCTTCTTCTTCTTCTTCTTCTTCGCCAACCTTTCTCTGACCCTTGTCTGCACGAGAATGAGCTGCCTTTACCTCGTCATCAACTCGGGGACTCCCCTCCGGAGTACGGGCAACCTTCTCCTCAACCTTCTTCTTGTCACTCCGGAGATATGGCTTTCTTATAAGATCTGCGACAGTTTCAGTATCAGAAATGTCGATCACTTCCTTGTCAAAACCCTCTCCCCGTGCAGACTCGGGGACTTCAGCAGAGGTCTTGACATGCTCTTCTTCAGGCTCAGGCACACTAGCACCAAGCGGGGCCTCACATCCAACAGCTGAGGTCTGCCCAGCAGCAACGGAAGCCTTACGAGCAGCCTTCTCCCGTGCTCCGCCCTCGCCTTGGCTCTTCTTCTTCCTCTTGAGAGAGCTAATGCCGCTAGATAGTAGCTCTTCGTCGCCTTCCCTCCTGCGTAGTGCCTTCGCTGTAGCTCTTAGGGATGCGAACTCATCCTCAGGGTCAACAGCAGGCCCTGACGGTGCAGCCTGAGGGGAAGGGGCAGGAAAGAAGTCTCCCTGTGTGCCTAGACCTGCAAAAGGCGGAACGGTTAGATACAGCAAAACCACGAAGAGAAGAAATAGCTGCAACAGCGAAAAGTTCTCACCGTGAGTCTTTGCGGTCAGACTCTTTTGCGTAGCAAAGTACGTCCATTCTCTCTGCTCAGCAGGGAACTTCTCAAGAATAGCCTCAACCCACACTGTCAGCTCATCAACCGATATGAGCTCATCGTAGGGCATCTTGGTAGCTGTAAGGAGGAATCAAAGGAATGAACAAACAAAAGGGGAAAATATGAAAATTACAAGGAAAGAACTCGGGGACTTACGCCTCTTATTCCAGATCTCGGAGAGGGGAGCCTTGGAGTTAAGGGACAATGCCTGGGTGGGCACAAATATGTACCGGTCCAACCAACCCCGGTCATTAGTGTCCTCAGAACTGCGTCTCAAGCCCTTGCTCCCACGCATTCTGGCGTAAAAAAAACCATCCTTAAAAATTTGTATGCTGTACAAAGAAATAAAATGCTCATACTCAAAATTTTGACCGGTTTCCTCGGCAAACCAGTCCATAAGTGTTATCATTCTATACATGTTGGGGCTCAGTTGCCTCGGGCAGAGAAAATACTCCTTACAAAGCCTGTCTAGTACAGGATGTAGGGGTAACGTGCAACCAACTGGGAATGGGTAGGTGGACATGGCCGTCCACCCTGCCCTATGAGATGTAATGTTCTCATTTTCAGATACCTGCAAAATAGGAACACTCGCATCCCAGCCGCAGTCCGCTCTAACTCGTGGGGTCATCTCTGACGTGATCCCAGACTTGAATCTGTACGCTGGCTATACGCGTACATCTCCATAATTGTTGAAGGCCTTGACACTACAGCATTTTTCCAGTTCCCCCCAATTCTTGGGGATAATCTCTGCAGCAGTGGCCTGAGCGGCCCTAGGCCTAGGGGTAGCCGCGGAAGAACTACCAGCAGCAGCGTCCATGTTTAAATTTTTCTTAGCCTTTGGAGACATGGTTGAAGAAGAATTGAAAAATTGGAAGAAAGATTGAAGAAAATTCAAGGGGTTTTTCAAGATTCAGAGGTTGTAAGATGGAAGCAAGCGAAAGGGGTAAAATTCGACAAACCCCTATTTATAGTAGTAAGAGGGTCCGGCCCATCAAGTTTCCGCATGTAACGACCCTCAAATAGTCGTTACGGGATCCGGGACCTCGATTTACGTGTCTACAGTCTCAAAAGCTCCGTTAGGTCATTTATGACCCGTCTGTGAAATATGAGTCGAAACGGAGTCCGTTTGATAGGTTTTCGAGAAAAGGATCCGTTTATGAAATTCCGGAAAGGAATTTGGGGTTTCGATAGGTCGTTTTGAGTAAACGAACCCCGATGGAAAATCCGAGCGCACCGTTAGGTCCGTCTCGTCATTTATGATATGTAGCAACCTTCAAAATTGAAAACGAACCTCGTTTGATAGGACTTTTGATAAAGTCCCCGTTTCGGAAGTTTAAAAGAGTTAAAAGAGGTTTCCGAGCTCGATTTGAGCAAATGAGCTCCGATGAGAGATCCGAAAGTTCCGTTAGGTTCGTATAGTCATTTGTGACTTGTAGCTACTTTCGGAATTGGATTCTGAGGTCGTTTGGTTAAATTTCGCTATTTTGGCGAAAGTCGAAAATTGAACCTTTACCGTGGGACCCACTTTTTGAGTTCTGGAGGTCCGAATTAAGTTCCGTCTTGACGAGCATGTCACCCAAGTATTTTATGACTTGTGTGCAAAATTTGGGATCAT
Source organism: Petunia secreta (assembly GCA_029990175.1). Taxonomy (NCBI): domain Eukaryota; kingdom Viridiplantae; phylum Streptophyta; class Magnoliopsida; order Solanales; family Solanaceae; genus Petunia; species Petunia secreta. The sequence goes on from JARKIP010000010.1 coordinate 61,755,854, forward strand.
TCCGAGCTTCGTAGGGTCCCGTTTTGCCCCTAAAATAGTAGAAAATCTGGTGCGACTTTTCTGTTCTGTTTTGGCGCAAACAGCCGGATAAAAGCTGATTTTTCGGCCTATCCGTAAGGAATTAGGAAAATTCAAAACATGAAAGTTGTAGCCCTTTGAGTTGTGGTTCTAATGGCACCGGTTTCAGGTCATTTTGACATTCCTATCAAAAGTTATGATTTTTTCAAAAGAAGCTGTCGCAGAGGCAAAAAAAAAAAAAAAAAAAAACTGCTATAAAAAGGCCATTTCGGTTCATAACTTATAAAAATCATTTGGTGAGCTCTTGAGGCGATTTTTGGGTATTTCTTGAAGACCCAATCATACTTACACTTAAGGTAAGCCCTTTCAATCCATCTTTATGTTGATTAACACAAGAACCAAAGGGTTGATTCTTGGAAATGGGTTAGAACCCTAGATTCTTAAGAATTGGGGAAAGACATCGAGCAAGGCTCGCATGTGGAATCTAAGTGTACTTTTGGACTCACGGGAGCGTGGGGAGTCCGGAAAAGTACATTTTGTAAATTTAGGGCTCGGCCCTACCCGGGGGCATTTTGGTAATTTTTACCCTGGGATGCCTACAGGCTTAAATAGCTATAATTGAGCACTCATATGTGCTATATCTTGTCTTAATAGACCTAGTGGAGAGTCCTTCGCGGACAAGGCGAGCGGGAAAGGAGATTCTTCCCGGCATTTGAGCCCGAATTTCGAGGTAAGTGAGACTTGACCTCTATTGTGCTTGTGGACTCTTCCTCCATGCTAGTATGCTTCATGTACGCATATATATACCTAACAATGGTTAGGATTAATGATGTGAATTACGTGCTATTATTGTTTGTTATAAATAGCGAGATTGTGACTCGACCGAGGTATGTGCCGGTCTAAACGCTACGTCGAGGTAGCTTAAATTTATATCGTAGTAACGCTTGCTACGCCATGCTTAGATAGCAAGAACTTGGGACATGGCCGAGGATGTTGCCGGCATGTCATGATAAATGTCTTGCCGAGGATTTTGCCGGCTTTTGTATGATATTGGTACTTGATTTGTTCACGTGCCGGGTTGGGTAGTGCTGTCTATACGTAACCTTGGGTTGGACGACATGGGAGTAGGGATTGTACCCCCAAACTGTGGTCGGGTTAACCTTCGCCTTACGTTCAGCTAGCATAACCAACCTGGGTTACGGTGACTGTGAAATATTATCGTTATTAATATTTCTGTTATTATTTCTGTTATTGTTATTAATGTCGTGGATATTAATATTGTTAGAGGGACACTTGACAGGGGGTGTGGTGTTGCCTATACTATGAGATGTGTCACACTTGACAGGGGGTGTGGTGTGGACACTTGATCTTTGAGATGTGACACACTTGACAGGGGGTGTGGTGTGGTCACTTGATTTATTGAGATACGACGCACTTGACAGGGGGTGTGGTGCGATCGTAGACAGATTTGAGATGAGCCAACGACTACGGGTCGTTGGTCTACTTATTCTTGATTGTGATAGTGACTTCGGGTCACGGTATATGGTTGATACTTAGTAGTGGTGTTGCTAGTCCATCGTAGGTCTAGGTTAGTCGGCACGGGAGTAGAGATTGGACCTCCAAACCGCCGCTGAGTTGACCTATGCCTTACGTTGGATGGGCATAATCCTTGAGACTTCTGGTTACTACTTGTGTGTATGGAATGTGTTACATCTATTTGTGATTTCACTACTTTATTGTATGATTACTATAGTATGTTGTTGCTTATGATGCATGTAGCGACTTGTCCCGCAAGGGTACCTTAGCGGGCCTGTCGGTGATCTTACTGGGCTTCGGCTCATAACTTACTCTGCTACGTGCGCAGGTCCTTCATCCAGTCAGCAGCCCGGACGTTAGCGGTTCCCGAGGCTTCTGAGACTTTTGATTGAGGTGAGCCGACCACACAGACCGTGGTGGCATACCGCCGGAGTCACTTAGAGATAGGACTCAGATTTCTTTGATGTATATTCATACTTTATTGAGTCACTCTTAGAATGCTCCAATTCTTTTGTGGATATATTCTTTTGGACTTCACACTTTTATATTTATATATCCATTTATGATCTTTTCACATTATTGTTCTTTTCCGCATCTTGTTTCATTGGTTAGCCTAGGCAAATGTTGTTTAGGTGCCATCATGAGCCCTTGGAAATTGGGTCGTGACAGTTTGGTATCAGAGCCCTAGGTTCTAATTCGAGTCCTAGGAGTCTTGGAGCAGTGTCTGAGTAGAGTCTTGCTTATGGGTATGTTGTCGACCATACTTATGAGCGAGAGGCTACAAGGGCATGTTAGGAAATGTTTTCCCTTCGTTTCATCTCTATTCGTGCTGAGTAGCTTATATAGGTGCTGACCCTTTTTCGTGTATTGTATCAGATGGCGAGGACGCGAGCATCCTCAGCCAGGAGGGCTGCATCTTCTACACCCGCGTCTACGGGAGAGCCATCAGCACCTACGCAGCCGCCAGCTGCTAAGAAGACTCGGGCAGGTCGCCCGTCAGCCATTAGGCAGGACACAGCTATCCCTGCGGTGTCCGCAACGACTCTGTCAGCATCTATTCCCCCTGTGCCTGCTGTTGTGCCAGGCACCGTTGTGATCTCTTCAGAGGAGTATATGAGACTGATGGCCTTGTCTAGCCATCAGGTCCCTGTCAGAGATGATGTTGCAGCTCCTGTTTCGGCTCCTCAGCCGACCACACCTGTTATGAGCACGCCTACTTCTGAGGCTGCTCCTGATCATATTGCCAGCCTTCTGCTTCTGCTCCTCAGGCAGGTCTTGTTATTTCTACTCCTCCTATGGGCACTGAGGAGGTTGCCAGGAGGATAGAGTCATTCATGAAGCTTCAGCCTCCAGAGTTCGACGGTACCTCAGCTACATGTACTGCCCAGAGGTACATTCAGAAGTGTGAGAAGATTTTGACAGTTCTTGGTACTAGAGACACCTTAGGGGTGCAGTGTGCTTCTTTCAGATTATTGGGAGATGCGGAGACATGGTGGGTCTCTATGATGCGGCAGAGGTCTAGTGACCTCCCTCCTTTGTCTTGGGCTGAGTTCGTGTCTATGTTCATGCGCAGGTTCGTGCCCCAGAGTCAGCACGATGCTCAGAGGCGCGAGTTTGAGGGGTTGAGGCAGGGAAACCTGTCTGTTTCAGAGTATGACACCAGGTTCTTGTGGTTGTCTCAGTTTGCACCGGCTATGGTGGCTCAGGAGAGGGACAAGGTCCTCCGGTTTGTTGAGGGTCTTCATCCCCGCTTGCAGGTAGCTGTTGCCCCTGATATGGGCAACAAGTCATATTTTGAGATAGTTGATGTGGCGCGGCGGATGGAGGATATCTTCGCCAGGGCTGACGCGGAGAGGGCGGCCAAGAGGTCGCGTCAGTCTGGTGGGTATAGTGGATCCGCTCAGAGGGGTCAGGGTCATCAGGGCCGTTCTCAGTCTAGGCCCCAGGCTGCTGCTTTGCCTGCCCAGGATTTTTCTTCAGAGACCCCGAGGCCTCAGTCATCCCAGAGGCGGGGTGGCTCTTCGCAGTCTGGTCCGCCGCAGTGCGGGAGGTGCCATCAGAGGCATCATGGGAGGTGTTCGTCTGGAGGTGGTCGTGGCAGAGGTGGTAGAGGCGGTAGAGGAGGTAGAGGTGATGGATGTTTTGAGTGTGGGTCTCCAGAGCACTATGTCAGGAGTTGCCCTTATGTTTCATCAGGTCGCCAGGGATCCGCAGCTATGGTACCATCTGGTCCTCAGGCCGCCAGGCCCGTTTCTAAGATTCCTCCTAGACAGCAGTCTCAGAGAGCTCCGGGTTCAGGAGGCTCGGCGCAGGTCTATGCTATGACTCGTCAGGATGCTGAGGCATCCAATGATGTCATCACAGGTATTATTTCTGTCTGTGGCCGCGATGCTTATGCTCTTATTGATCCGGGGTCTACCTATTCGTATGTGTCGCCGGGATTTGCCCCTTGCTTGGGCAGGGATCTGGTCGTCTTAGATGATCCCTTTATGGTTGCCACCCCTGTCGGGTCTTCTATATGTGTAGATAGGGGTTATCGGCAGTGTATGATCTCCATCTGTGGTGTAGAGTCCTTAGTGGACCTGATGCTGCTCGATATGTCTGATTTCGATGTCATTATGGGCATGGATTGGCTGGCTTCCTGTCATGCGACTTTGGATTGCCATGCCAAGTCCGTGACGATCGGGGCAGAGGGTGAGTCTCGGGTTGTATGGAGAGGTTCCAGGCCTTCTCCGAAGAGTAGGATCATTTCTTTCTTGGAGGCGCAGAGGATGATATCTAGTGGGTGCGAGGGATATATTGCTTCAGTTCGGGATGTCCGGGCAGAGGAGTTATCCCTTGATAGAGTTCCGGTTGTTTGTGAGTATCCGGATGTGTTTCCTGATGATTTGCCGGGTTTGCCGCCTATGCGGGAGATAGAGTTTTGCATTGATCTATTGCCAGGCACTCAGCCTAAATCTATTCCCCCGTATCGTATGGCTCCTGTTGAGTTAAGGGAGCTGAAGGAGCAGATTCAGGATTTGCTCGATAAGGGCTTCATTAGGCCCAGTGTGTCTCCATGGGGTGCCCCGGTATTATTTGTGAAGAAGAAGGATGGCTCTATGCGGATGTGTATTGATTACCGGCAGCTGAATAAGGTTACTATCAAGAATAGGTATCCTTTGCCGCGTATTGATGATTTGTTTGATCAGCTTCAGGGTGCTACCTTCTTCTCGAAGATTGATTTGAGGTCGGGGTATTATCAGTTGAGGATTCGGTCCGAGGACGTTTCCAAGACTGCTTTTCGTACCCGATATGGCCACTATGAGTTTCTGGTGATGTCTTTCGGGCTTACGAATGCCCCAGCTGCTTTCATGGATCTGATGAACCGAGTGTTCAAGGCCTACCTTGACTCCTTCGTCATTGTGTTTATCGATGATATCTTGGTTTATTCGAGGAGCAGGGAGGAGCATGAGCAGCATTTGAGAGTTGTTCTTCGGACTCTGAGGGATCAGCAGTTGTATGCCAAATTCTCCAAGTGTGAATTTTGGCTCAGTTCTGTATCTTTCCTAGGTCACGTGGTGACCAAGGATGGGGTGTGTGTTGATCCGAAGAAGATAGAGGCCGTTCAGAGTTGGCCTAGGCCTACTTCTCCTACAGAGATTCGGAGTTTCTTAGGCTTGGCAGGTTATTATCGGCGGTTCGTCGAGGGGTTTTCTTCTATTTCAGCACCTCTGACGAAGTTGACCCAGAAGAATGTTCCTTTCCTGTGGTCTGATGCCTGTGAGTCTAGCTTTCAGAAGCTTAAGACTCTGTTGACTTCAGCGCCAGTGTTGGCCTTGCCTAGTGGATCCGGGGGATTCACCGTATATTGTGATGCTTCGGGTGTTGGCCTGGGTAGCGTTCTGATGCAGGAGGGTAAGGTGATAGCTTATGCCTCGAGACAGCTGAAGGTCCATGAGAAGAATTATCCTGTCCATGATTTGGAGCTGTTAGCTGTCGTGTTTGCACTGAAGTTGTGGAGGCACTATCTTTATGGCGAGCCATGTGAGATATTCACCGATCATAAGAGTCTCCAGTACTTGTTCACTCAGAAGGACTTGAACGGGAGACAGCGCCGCTGGTTAGAGCTGCTGAAGGATTATGATCTTTCTATCAGGTATCATCCCGGAAAGGCTAATGTTGTAGCCGATGCCTTGAGTAGGAAGTCCATGGGTAGCCTCGCCTATCTTGATGCTGATATTAGGTCGTTGGCCTGTGAGTTGCAGGCTTTGTCCATTAGTGGGGTTCGGTTTGATGATTCTGTTCCAGGCCGGGTGCTTGCATATGTGGGGTCTCAGTCGTCTTTAGCTTCCCAGATTCGGGAAAGGCAGTTCGAGGATCCTTATCTGAGAGATCTCCGGGACAGGGTCCTGAGTGGGGGAGTGTCCTCGTTCGTGATTGGTGATGATGGTGCTTTGCGGCTTAACGGCCGGGTATGTGTTCCAGCCATTGTGGAGCTGAGGCAGATGATTTTGGCAGAGGCTCACAGTTCGAGATATTCCATTCATCCGGGTACTGCGAAGATGTATCATGATCTTCGAGAGCTGTATTGGTGGAAAGGGATGAAGAGGGATGTTGCTGATTATGTATCTCGGTGTTTGAATTGCCAGCAGGTGAAGTATGAGCACCGGAGGCCAGCCGGGGTGACCCAGTCTATGCCCATTCCCGAGTGGAAGTGGGAGCAGATCACTATGGATTTCGTAGTTGGTTTGCCGCTGACCGTGGGTAAGCATGATTCGGTGTGGGTAGTAGTTGATCGACTGACGAAGTCGGCTCACTTCATTCCAGTGAGGACTACTTATACCTCGGAGCGTCTGGCTCGTATCTTCATTGAGCAGATTGTGAGATTGCATGGTGCTCCTGTTTCTATCATTTCTGACCGAGGTGCTCAGTTCACAGCTCAGTTTTGGAGATCTTTTCAGAGAGAGCTGGGTACTCGGGTTGATCTCAGCACTGCATTTCACCCGCAGACTGATGGCCAGTCTGAGCGGACCATTCAGATCCTCGAGGATATGTTGAGGGCGTGTGCTATTGATTTTGGAGGCCATTGGGATAGCCATTTGCCGCTAGCAGAGTTTGCGTATAATAATAGCTATCACGCTTCTATCCAGATGGCTCTGTTTGAGGCATTGTATGGTCGGAGATGTCGCTCGCCTATCGGTTGGTTCGAGTCTGGTGAGGTCCAGGTGTTGGGGCCCGATTTGGTGCAGCAGACCTTAGATAAGGTCCGGGTTATTCAGGATCGACTCCGCACGGCTCAGAGCCGGCAGATATCGTATGCAGATCGGAGGCGGAGAGATCTTGAGTTCATGGTTGGGGACCGGGTATTCCTCAGAGTGTCGCCCATGAAGGGTGTTATGAGATTTGGGAAGAAAGGCAAGCTCAGTCCTAGGTTCATAGGGCCTTTTGAGATATTGGAGCGCGTTGCGCCGTTGCTTATAGACTGGCTTTGCCTCCCTCTCTGTCTGTTCATCCGGTGTTCCACGTGTCCATGCTCCGGAAGTATGTTCACGATCTGTCTCATGTGATCGATATGGCTTCCGTGGAGGTAGATGGCGACTTAGCTTATTCGGAGGAGCCTATTGCTATTGTGGCTAGAGAGGTCCGTAAGATGAGATCGAAGGTGATCCCGCTTGTGAGAGTTCAGTGGGGGCATCACTCCATTGCCGAGGCCACTTGGGAGCTTGAGTCCGAGATGCGTGAGAGGCATCCGCGCTTGTTCGATGATTCAGGTATGAAATCCTTGTATTTTCTAAGCCTGAATTTGCATTTTTAAGTTTTATTGATTTCGGGTGGTACCGAGGGGTCCTCGAAATCCGTTCCAGCTCCGTGGCTAGTGTGTGGATCCTACCTTAGACTTAGGCTCGTCCGAGGACGGCCGAGAGTCTAAGTGGGGGAGAATGAAACGACCCTCAAATAGTCGTTACGGGATCCGGGACCTCGATTTGTGTATCGACAGTCCCAAAAGCTCCGTTAGGTCATTTATGACCCGTCTGTGAAATCTGAGTCGAAACGGAGTCCGTTTGATAGGTTTTCGAGAAAAGGATCCGTTTATGAAATTCCGGAAAGGAATTTGGGATTTCGATAGGTCGTTTTGAGTAAACGAACCCCGATGGAAAATCCGAGCGCACCGTTAGGTCCGTCTCGTCATTTATGATATGTAGCAACCTTCAAAATTGAAAACGGACCTCGTTTGATAGGACTTTTGATAAAGTCCCCGTTTCGGAAGTTTAAAAGAGTTAAAAGAGGTTTCCGAGCTCGATTTGAGCAAATGAGCTCCGATGAGAGATCCGAAAGTTTTGTTAGGTTCGTGTAGTCATTTGTGACTTGTAGCAACTTTCGGAATTGGATTCCGAGGTCGTTTGGTTAAATTTTGTTATTTTGGCGAAAGTCGAAAATTGAACCTTTGCCATGGGACCCACTTTTTGAGTTCTGGAGGTCCGAATTGAGTTCCGTCTTGACGAGCATGTCACCCAAGTATTTTATGACTTGTGTGCAAAATTTGGGATCATTCCGAGCTTCGTAGGGTCCCGTTTTGCCCCTAAAATAGTAGAAAATCTGGTGCGACTTTTCTGTTCTGTTTTGGCGCAAACAGCCGAATAAAAGCTGATTTTTCGGCCTATCCGTAAGGAATTAGGAAAATTCAAAACATGAAAGTTGTAGCCCTTTGAGTTGTGGTTCTAATGGCACCGGTTTCAGGTCATTTTGACATTCCTATCAAAAGTTATGATTTTTTCAAAAGAAGCTGTCGCAGAGGCAAAAAAAAAAAAAAAAAACTGCTATAAAAAGGCCATTTCGGTTCATAACTTATAAAAATCATTTGGTGAGCTCTTGAGGCGATTTTTGGGTATTTCTTGAAGACCCAATCATACTTACACTTAAGGTAAGCCCTTTCAATCCATCTTTATGTTGATTAACACAAGAACCAAAGGGTTGATTCTTGGAAATGGGTTAGAACCCTAGATTCTTAAGAATTGGGGAAAGACATCGAGCAAGGCTCGCATGTGGAATCTAAGTGTACTTTTGGACTCACGGGAGCGTGGGGAGTCCGGAAAAGTACATTTTGTAAATTTAGGGCTCGGCCCTACCCGGGGGCATTTTGGTAATTTTTACCCTGGGATGCCTACAGGCTTAAATAGCTATAATTGAGCACTCATATGTGCTATATCTTGTCTTAATAGACCTAGTGGAGAGTCCTTCGCGGACAAGGCGAGCGGGAAAGGAGATTCTTCCCGGCATTTGAGCCCGAATTTCGAGGTAAGTGAGACTTGACCTCTATTGTGCTTGTGGACTCTTCCTCCATGCTAGTATGCTTCATGTACGCATATATATACCTAACAATGGTTAGGATTAATGATGTGAATTACGTGCTATTATTGTTTGTTATAAATAGCGAGATTGTGACTCGACCGAGGTATGTGCCGGTCTAAACGCTACGTCGAGGTAGCTTAAATTTATATCGTAGTAACGCTTGCTACGCCATGCTTAGATAGCAAGAACTTGGGACATGGCCGAGGATGTTGCCGGCATGTCATGATAAATGTCTTGCCGAGGATTTTGCCGGCTTTTGTATGATATTGGTACTTGATTTGTTCACGTGCCGGGTTGGGTAGTGCTGTCTATACGTAACCTTGGGTTGGACGACATGGGAGTAGGGATTGTACCCCCAAACTGTGGTCGGGTTAACCTTCGCCTTACGTTCAGCTAGCATAACCAACCTGGGTTACGGTGACTGTGAAATATTATCGTTATTAATATTTCTGTTATTATTTCTGTTATTGTTATTAATGTCGTGGATATTAATATTGTTAGAGGGACACTTGACAGGGGGTGTGGTGTTGCCTATACTATGAGATGTGTCACACTTGACAGGGGGTGTGGTGTGGACACTTGATCTTTGAGATGTGACACACTTGACAGGGGGTGTGGTGTGGTCACTTGATTTATTGAGATACGACGCACTTGACAGGGGGTGTGGTGCGATCGTAGACAGATTTGAGATGAGCCAACGACTACGGGTCGTTGGTCTACTTATTCTTGATTGTGATAGTGACTTCGGGTCACGGTATATGGTTGATACTTAGTAGTGGTGTTGCTAGTCCATCGTAGGTCTAGGTTAGTCGGCACGGGAGTAGAGATTGGACCTCCAAACCGCCGCTGAGTTGACCTATGCCTTACGTTGGATGGGCATAATCCTTGAGACTTCTGGTTACTACTTGTGTGTATGGAATGTGTTACATCTATTTGTGATTTCACTACTTTATTGTATGATTACTATAGTATGTTGTTGCTTATGATGCATGTAGCGACTTGTCCCGCAAGGGTACCTTAGCGGGCCTGTCGGTGATCTTACTGGGCTTCGGCTCATAACTTACTCTGCTACGTGCGCAGGTCCTTCATCCAGTCAGCAGCCCGGACGTTAGCGGTTCCCGAGGCTTTTGAGACTTTTGATTGAGGTGAGCCGACCACACAGACCGTGATGGCATACCGCCGGAGTCACTTAGAGATAGGACTCAGATTTCTTTGATGTATATTCATACTTTATTGAGTCACTCTTAGAATGCTCCAATTCTTTTGTGGATATATTCTTTTGGACTTCACACTTTTATATTTATATATCCATTTATGATCTTTTCACATTATTGTTCTTTTCCGCATCTTGTTTCATTGGTTCGCCTAGGCAAATGTTGTTTAGGTGCCATCACGAGCCCTTGGAAATTGGGTCGTGACACCGCAGTACACGTGGAGGTCATCGAAGAGATCACGATCAGATCCAACCGTCAAAAGAAGAAGTAGAGTTCGCCGAATTTTGAAGCAGCATCACTGCCCTGAAGTGCAGCGGTCACCTCGCAACTGACAACGGACGTGTGCACGTGACTGAGGCGGTTAAAATCATTACTTTTGCCCTTGGGATGCGCAGTAGTCACTTCGAAGCTGACGGCGGACGTGCAGACGTGCCTGTCGCAGTTACTTTTTACATCGTGCATTTAATGCGGACGTCACTGAAACTTGTCATGTTGCTGATAAAGTGCACCCGTCACTGAGGTTCGTCATGTTGCAGATGAGGGTTGGACTTTGGGAATAAAATTTTCATCCAAAATTCACATCCACTCCTCGAGCAGAATCTATGCTCGAGAAGTGCGGGGACTATCTGTATTGGATAAAAACTGATGTCACTTATAAAAGTGACACGTGTCTGCCACGTGGCATGGGCAGAGATTTCCCCGGACAGACATCTAACGGACAGATGATTGATTGGGCGGTTATCACGAGCAGACCCCGGGCAGTTTCGTAACGCCTCCTCAAATCAGTGCAGTTTGAATGTACAGTTACCTATTCATACGTGACTGCTCAATGAATGGTTATAAAGGTAACGGCTGCCTAGCGGTTACATACCCAACGGTTACAATTCCAGGGGTTACATACCCAACGGTTACGTATCCGGCGGTTACAAACCCAACGGATGCCTAGCAAAATCTATATATAGCGTTCATTTTCGAATCATTGTAACACACATTCTTTCTCTATCTATAATATCGATAAAAATACTCTCTTTACTCTCGCTCATTGTTGTTCTTCATTTACATTACTGCGCAATTCATCTTCAAGTCTTCAAGCATAATTAGTATCAAGGGATCCTCGCCGAGATCAGGCGATCAAATACGGTTCCTTCTATCCATTTAATTCATGCTTTAATATTATTTATTGTCGATTATTCCGCATTACTTTCACTTAGTATCATCGCATCTCCATTGGAAATCGTGCATATACTAGTAATCTAGTAATTAATGCAATTCCGTATTTAATTTGGCCAAACTCTTTATCTAAACTATTGATCGTGACTCCGCAAATACAAATTTAATTGTTAATTGGCCTAAAACCGGATCTAGGTTAAACAATTTTACAGTACATTTCATCACTATTATTAATTTTTATTTAAGTTTAATTTCTCTAACATATTTAAGTGAGATTTTGTTAGCATAACAACAAATATCTCGTATACTGTAGTACCCCAAAAAATATATACATACATACATAATAACAATAAAAATAATAATAATCATTCATGGTCTTGGAAACTATTAGAAAAAAATGGTCTTGAAATAAATTGCCCCCCCCCCCCCCCAAAGTAAAAGGCCTTTACATGCCAAAGCACAAAGGGCTTGTTGACCTTCTAGAAATCTAGTTACAGAATAACAAAGAAAAAGAATTAAACCTAAAATTGGGCTAACGACAGAAAGGTGCACCGACATCAAGTACCCATTAAAGGCCAACTTTTCAAGCAAGCTCTCTTTTTCAACTTTATGTAAGGTATGTTAGACAAATACTTATGAATTTTCTTTTACTATCCTTCATAAGAAGGAGCTTATATTATAGTAGTATTTTTCATAAATCTCCTTATCTAAAAGTAATAATTTCTGGTGAAAGATATAAATTTAGCTATGATATAGGAATGGTAGAAAGAAAGCACAAAAATAAGATATTGTGCTCTAAAAGAAATAACGTATGGGAAGTAACTTAGCCATATCGTAGTTATCTAACATCAGGATTATTAGGCCTGATACACCTTGTATGGTATTTCTCATCCATTGGTAGGAAAGAACTAGTCCACCCTCTAAAAGAGAACCCAGTTGATGGGGTAGTCAGACGGCCATGCTAAACTCATGGTGTCAGAATGTAATATTGGACTCTGGCTCAGGAACCTCCCATTAAATAAATATATGAGATACAATGGTTGAAAGACTCATTTATTGCTTTCAGTGGAATTACTATTGATCATTTATTTACACATATTTTCTAGTATATGCTTGTCCCGATAAAAATACTATGGTTGATGTTGTCCTCATTTAGTCTGTATGACTAATCCTTTTCTTTTTCTACCCACAGATAAGTTAGTTGAGGTTGATACTTTGAGTCAGAGCGAGTGACAGAGCTGAGAATTGCTCCAGCCAGCCCCGCACTGAACCATTTTTTGAGTCAAATGGGTCAATGGAGTTAAAATTGATTAGAACTTCTGCACAAATCACTGATATATCTGGCCAAACCAAGAAAGCTGCAAATCTTAATCGAGGAAGTTGGTAGTGTCCAATTTTAAATGGGCTCAATCTTATTTGATTTAACCTCACTAGACATAATATGTCCAACAAAGACCATGAGTCCAACCAAAACTCGCAGTTTCAGAAGTTAGCATAAAGCTTTCATTCGCGAGGTGGTTGGAGAACCAATCTCAAGTGATGCTCTGTACTACTTACAATTGTGAGAATAAACTAGGATATCATCAATAAAATAATGACAAAGGAGTCTGGATAAGGCTTGAGCTCCCCAATTGTTGAGATACAAACATGTATATATCACAATAATCTATACCATATAGATTGTTAAAACATAAACCGAGAACTTACTTGTTGTTCTCGTAAGCGGAAGCGGTAGGATCTTGAACCGTGGCTGCAATTACTGGCCGTCGGTGATTGTCACGTGCTTGACGGATCAACCCCTTTATCCACGGTCTAAACACTAGCTTATTTGAGAGAGATATTAAGAGTAGTAGAAAAACTGTGTTATTATCTGAGCCTATTACTACTGTATTTATAACTGTATAATACAGTAGTTGTTCTCTTGTAGGACTCTATCAGATAACTTATATTTTACCTGGATAGACATTAAGAGCACCCCTTTATGGGTGGACTCTTTATTCAGATAAATCCAACATCTCCCACTCACACATAATGGGAGAGCTCTTACAATATGAGAAACATATTCTCATATCATCTCTACAAATATTCATACAGTGAAATAGACCGTGCGACCAGCATACTGTGAGAGCTACGTGCTATACATCTGTTAGGAGTATATAGCCTCTCGTCGAGCGCAAACCTGCAAGTAGATTATAAAGTATGCAATACCCTAGATCATATGAATCACATTTTGATATCCTCTCAAAATCTCAAATATCACTTTTATGTATTCACAATTATAACTCATAAGTTATAATTGGTGCACCTGTGAATACAAAATTAATGAGATTCCTTTAATGATCTTCCTCTTCTCACGATTCTCTTAACATTAGCTCAACTGCTTTTCTAGATATGTCCCGCCAGACCGCATCCATTTTCATGGCCTTTTGGAAACACACTAAGATAGCTAACATTAGACTAAGTCTCAAGTATCTGATCGGAGTTACTGAGGGTACATAATTTGAGCCAGCATAAAGGCTCTGGGTCTCACGCAACAGTAAGTTGAGATCAAACTTATGTTAACCCAAGGTCGACATTAGCACACATGGTATGAAACACGTGCTACAACATTTTTTTTCCTTTCCTTAAGGAGCATATGTCTTTATAAATAATGTTGTACAGATGAAATTTAGACACCATATGTATCTAAATTTGAGTTTCTTAAACTCACATCTAGCTCACTAAGTAGACTAGGTGAACATCCTTTCGCCTTAATAACCTTATGTTATTATTTAAATGACTATATTGATTTTAAGCATATCGCTCTCAAATTATCCATTTGATAATTTTTCTTAAAATCAAGTCTCATCTCCACTTATCACCAAGATAAGGAGGCGGTTGCCTGTGTGAGAAGGCCAACCTCTTGTCTACCCGACATACTAAAATATAATTGAAGAATGTACTAAACACTCAATAAATCATGAATATGTATGTAAGTAAATCAACTTTATTGATTATCAAAGAACATAGTTTTGTGAACAACTGGGAAAACAAAGAATAATACAAAATCACTCAAAGTCTACGCAAGCCTTGAGACCTAGTGTGTCTCACAAATGCATCTCTAGCTAAAGGCTTGGTCAATGGGTCTGCTACCATATCTTCTGTAGATATTTTCACCAGGTTCAACCTCTTGCGTTTATACATGTCCCTTGCATAGTTATACTTGATATCTATGTGCTTAGTATCACAATGATGCTTAGGATTCTTGGTTGCATCAACTGCAGCCTTACTATCATAGTAGACCAACACTGGTTCATCATCAGTGCTACCCAACAAGCTTTTGAAGAGCCTATTCAACCAAACAGCTTCTTTTGTTGCTTTTGACAGAGCCACATATTCGGCTTCCATCGTGGATAGTGCTACACATGATTGCTTCTTAGTCTTCCATGATATGGCACCATTACTAAGTAAGAAGACATATCCTGAGGTAGACTTCCTCTCGTCTAAATCTCCTCCATGATCAGCATCAATGTATCCAACTAATCGCAAATCTTTGCTGCCTTGATAACAAAGTGCGTAGTCAGTCGTTCCCCTCAGATATCTCATGATCCTCTTTACTGCTTGCCAATGTTCTGGACCTGGATCGGATTGATATCTACTTACCAAGCCAACTGCTTGACAAATATCAGGTCTAGTACACACCATAGCATACATTAGACATCCGACTGCACTTCTATAAGGCACTCGCTTCATCTTTTTTGTCTCTTCAGGAGTCTGAGGACACAAATGATTTCCCAAGTTATGGCCTTTGCTGATAGGAGTGTCAATTGGGTTGCTATTCTGCATATTAAATCGTTCAAGAATTTTCTTAATGTAATTCTCTTGAGAGAGATACAATAGTTTCTTAGGACGATCTCTTGAAATCTTGATTCCAAGAATATATGCAGCTTCACCCATATCTTTCATCTCAAATTGAGACGACAACCAGGCCTTTACCTCGTTTATTAACTCCTTATCATTTCCAGCTATAAGTATATCATCGACATACAATGTCAGAATTACAAGCTTATTTCTTGATCTCTTGGTATAAACACAATGGTCTTCATCAACCATAGTAAAACCATTGGATATGATCACATTTTGAAAGTGTATATACCACTGCCTTGAAGATTTTTTGAGGCCATAAATAGACTTCCTAAGTCTACAAACCTTTTGTTCGTGGCCTTTTTCAATGAAACATTCGGGTTGTTCCATATAAATTTCTTCATCTAATTCTCCATTGAGAAAGGCAGTCTTTACATCCATTTGATGTAATTCAAGATCTAAACTTGCTATTATAGCTAGAATCAGGCGAATTGAGTTAAATCGCACAACAGGTGAGAAAGTCTCTTCGTAGTCTATTCCTTCCTGTTGTGTATAACCTTTCGCCACCAGTCGAGCCTTATATCTCTCAACTGTGCCATCGGCCTTGAGCTTAATCTTGAGAACCCATTTTCTCCCAATAGCTCTGCGTCCTTTTGGGAGATCAACTAGTTCCCAGACTTTGTTAACTCTCATTGACTCCATTTCATCTTCCATTGCTTTTATCCATTTTTCCTTTGAAGGGCATGAGAGAGCCTCTTTTGCATTTTTAGGCTCGTTTTCTACTTGTAAGAACAACATAAAAAGTTCAGCACCTTCGACATCAAATCGTCGACGGGGAATCTTTTTACGTAAACCACGTCCTTTTTGTGATTCTTCTTCGTTGTTCCCATTTGGATCAACGTTGCTCCCACTTAGATCAAGAACATCTATCCTGCTCCCACTTGGAACAAGATCAGTGACCATCTCACTCCCACTTGGAACAAGATCCATTTGGTCATTGTTTGATGTCAAATGATTACTTACATTCGCATCCGATGATGAAGGAGGTTGTTGATGTGAAACTAATTCATCATCTGTTAAATTTCTCCCACTCGAATGAAGTGATCTTTTTTTATCTTGATCCTCTATCTCAAACAAGGTTAGGTCTTGACCTACCTCTCCCTTTTTAGGAAACTCATCCTCTAAGAATGTGACATCTCGTGATTCAAACTCAGTTACGCTCCCACTGTCTTGCTGACCTATAAACACATAACCCTAAGAGGTTTCTGAGTATCTTATGAAAATACTCTTCTTTCCTCTCGGGCCTAATTTGCCATGTTTGTGTGAAGAATCATGTGTATAGGCAGCGCAACCCCAAGGTCTTAATACACTTAGGTTGGGTGCTCTTCCAGTCCACAACTCATATGGAGTGGTTGCAACTGATTTTGTAGGCACTCGATTAAGTACATAGGTAGCCGTAAGCAATGCATCACCCCAATAACTAATTGGGAGGTTAGCTTGTGCCATCATTGACCTAACCATTTCTAGAAGCGTCCTGTTTCTTCTTTCCGTAACACCATTTTGTTGTGGAGTATTTGGGATAGTCAACTGATGAATAATTCTCTTTCCATCACATAACTCGTTAAATTGAGTTGACAAGTACTCTCGACCTCGGTCAGTTCGAAGTACTTTTATCTTCTTGTCTAATTGATTTTCCACTAAGCTCATATAGCGTTGGAAACAACTTATTGCTTCTGATCTGTGGGAAATTAAATAGACATAACCGAAACGAGTGTAGTCATCTATAAATGTGATGAAATAGTACGCTCCATGCCTAGCCCTGACATTCATAGGCCCACAGATGTCCGAATGGACTAATTGCAATGGATATTCAGCTCTAGTCGCTTTACCGAAGGGTTTTCTTGCAGATTTTCCTGCTAGACAATTTTCACAAGTGGACAATTCCACATGTTCAATGCCATTAAGCAAACCTTGTTTTGCTAACCTTTGCATTCTTTACTGGCCAATATGACCAAGTCTAGCATGCCATATGTTTACATCACTATCATATTTATGTGAGGAAGCAAACATAGAAAAACTAGCATTATTATTAAATGAATCATAATCCAAATCCATAATAATAAAACCTCCGGTCACATGACCAAAACCAAATAACGTTGAACCTAAAGTCAATTTGACAGAATTGTCATGGAAAAAAAAGCTAAAGCCAAGCCTAAGCAAAACAATAACAGAAATAATATTCCGGCGAATTCCTGGAGCATAGAGGACATCATGTAGTAGTAGGTGTCGACCACCACGCAAGACTAACTTGCATGTACCGATCCCTTCAACAGCAACCTTATTGTTGTTGCCCACATAAATCCACTTTGTTCCACGTGAAATACGCCGAAACTCCACAAAGGAATTGCGTTCCCTCGTTATGTGGTCCGTTGCTCCCGAGTCTACAATCCACAAAGGATTAGATTCAGTCAAAAATACTGAACTAGAAACACAAAGTTCACTAGTTTGAGTTTTGTGAAATACCTTTCTAGGAGGCTCAGAGAAATCCTTAGCATAGTGACCCTTTTTGTCACAGTTAAAGCATTTCACCTTTGCAACATTGACACGTTTGGGACGTTTGTTATTGCCTTGTTGTTCTGCCTTTGCTCTTTTAGCAGGCTGAGACTGAGTTGGTCCTCTTTTCTTAACCCAATTCTTCTTCTTAAAGCCACCTTTGGCCTTAGAGGATGTTGCCATATGCAACTCAGCTGTTGGCTTAGCAGCCTCAAGCCGATCCTCTTCAAGCTCAAGAGATCTCCGGACATCTTCTAGAGTCTTGATTAGCTGATTGTGGGTCAAATGCATCTTCATATGATCCCAAGAATTAGGTAAGGACCGTATGACAGCTTGAACTTGTTGCTCATCGGTCAACACATGACCAGCATCTTTTAACTCCCCAATCATGTTTGTCATAAGCCTCAGATGAGTTCTCACCGAATGTTCTGGGCGCTTCTTGTATGAGTCAAACTTGATTGTTAAGGATCGTAGCCTTTCAATTGAACAGGTACCAAACCTATTCTTCAAAGCAACCCAAAGACCCATAGCTCTTTGGTGATCCTTAAATTCCCTTAAGATATCATCATCTAAGGTGCTCAGCAACGTAATGCGAGCCAAGGAGTCTTTCTTTTTCCAAGCGTCATAAGCCGCACGGTCACGCCTATGCTGAGCCGTGGTGCCTTCCTCAGGCTCATCCATGACGATGTTAATTGCCTCCAGAGCCTCTTGCTCTTCAAGCACATATTGAACTTTTAAGCTCCAGGTCTCATAGTTGTCACCATTGAGTTTCAACCCTTTGCTGAGCTCAGCAACAATGTTCTTAGCAGCAGTAGACATTTTCTTTTAACAAAATAAAAAAATATAGTGAGGATCTAAAGAAGGAATTATTTAAACGCAAGTACTATGTTCAACATACATATTCGGACAATAAGCACTAAGTTGATTTAGTTAATAAACACATATATTAATAATGGAGTCGAAAGTTCACTATGTTCCCAGTCATCGTCCAAAAATTAAACACATGTAAATTATCCTAATCAACTACTTAGCTTAATGTCTAATCATATTTAAAACAACATTTTGTTTTTCATGATCTTATAATCCCGTATGGATCTAAGTTAAACAAATTAACTTGGATTAATTTTAAATTTATTTAAATATTAAATAAAATAAAAGTCAAATGTTAAACTAATTAACATGTAAATATATTCGTTAATCTAAATAACAAATATATTAAATATTAAACTAATTAATATTTCCAAACATGTTAAACAAATTAACAATAGTAATCTAATGTTAAACTAATAACTGTTTAGGCAATTGGTATAACATCTTAACAAGTATATCTAATGTTAAACTAATTAACAAATATACTTAATATGCAATTTGTTAAATTAATATACTTAATGTTAAACTAATTAACATTTCATGCAATTGGGATAATATAAACACTAAAATTTATATTCTAAAACTTAAGTCACTTTGACTATTTTCTAAATTTGATTTTTTTTTTTAAAAAAAAAAAAAAATTCGTTCAAACTTAACTGGAACAGAGAATAATTTCAAAAAATTCTTGGTTGACACTTGACTCAATATCTAAAATAAATAGTAGTATCATTTTAAAAAAATGATGGCAAGCACTTATCTGTTACAAGCCTTCAGTGCTACAAGCCAACCGAAAGAAGGCCCATGCCCTAAAAAATACATAAGCCCATATATATTTTTTATGTTATCCAAATTTCCATAAGCCCAATACTTACTACTTACTGTACTAGACAAGGAACAAAAGAAAACTAAACCCTACAGTCTTCTTCTTTTCCTAAAGTTTACATCAGCCGTGTGGAGCACCAAGCTCCATTTGTTTTTGTTCGAATGAGATAAAGAGAAAAACATATTTTAGTCTTCATCTCATCTCTTTTCAGTCACCATTGTAGAAGCACCAAGCTTCAAAAAAAATACTTTATTTTTTTTTGTAAATGGTTGTAAATGATTGTTGATGGTTGCTGATCGCCATGGCATTTCAACGGTGGTCCAGTGTTGGATCTCAGACGGCTATATATATTTTTTTTATTCTCAAATTCTGGTACTGATTCAATTTTTTTTTTTAATTTCGAAAATTAATTTCCAATTTAAAAAAAAATCATCCATATTCTCTATTCATATTACATACATGATAGGTACAAAAAAAAATACACCAGACACGAAAGGCACTGCAATATCTCGTCATTCTAATTGCAAGCAGACAACATATGTATATATGTTTTTACAAGTTGCAGCCAAATTTGTATATTTTTTTTTTTTTAAACATACAATAGAGAGTACACAAAGAACAGAACAATTGCATAATTTACTAAACCAGAAAACCAGCCTATGACATCTGATACCAATGTTGAATTACATGTATGCATATATTCATATAACAACAAATCTATACTAAATAGATTGTTAAAACATAAACCGAGAACTTACTTGTTGTTCTCGTAAGCGGAAGCGGTAGGATCTTGAACCGTGGCTGGAATTACTGGCCGTCGGTGGTTGTCACGTGCTTGACGGATCAACCCCTTTATCCACGGTCTAAACACTAGCTTATTTGAGAGAGATATTAAGAGTAGTAGAAAAACTGTGTTATTATCTGAGCCTATTACTACTGTATTTATAACTGTATAATACAGTAGTTGTCCTCTTGTAGGACTCTATCAGATAACTTATATTTTACCTGGATAGACATTAAGAACACCCCTTTATGGGTGGACTCTTTATTCAGATAAATCAATAAAGGTTGTTGGGCATCCGCAAGCATAGAAGACACAACTAAGAACTTAAAATTAATAGAAAAAAATGATACCTACGATTTTTAGGCACATGACAGGTTGTTGGACCAACTAGGGGATTTGTAACATCAATATCCCGGTCGATTACCGCTTTTGACATTAAAGCCGTGATCAACAATAGCAGAAAAATGTGGTAAAGTCGCATCATGTATACCTTCTTCAAATCTCTCTTTAGCTTCTAAGACTAATATAATTTTTAATTTTTATTTTCATTAGGAAAATGATTGCATTGAATCGCTTCATTGTGTTCACAACTACACATATAGTTCAATCCGCCGAGTATTTGACTTGGTGTTCTTCTAAAATGAGATTGGCCATAAAGACAAAAGAATACTTGATATATACGCTTTAGCTTCTCTAATATCAGTGAATGATTTGTACACAGATCAAAAGTATGCACTAATAAATTAATCACTCAAAGAAATGGATGAACTGTTAATAGCATCTATGAATTGTAAACAGACAATTACTTAAGACTCGTTATCTGATGTTTAAGCAAAACAAAAAATAAGCACCAGTATATTAATCTACGAGACACGATAAACCTTAGACATCGCCTTGAATCTGATTACTCATCATAATAAACTTTCTATGTTCAGATGAAATTATTATTTTATTAACAAAGAAATTTTTTTGAGCATAAAATATATGAATAATTCTTTAATGAGGAATAAAACTTCAAAATACATCACACATTGCTCCATTAATTAATAGGAAAAGGACCAAATTTGTCCATATATTATGAAAAATTGTTTAATTTTACCCTCTGTTTAACTTTCAGCACATAATACTCCCTACTGTTACTAAAATAGGCACAATTGCCCCTATTATTGATGTGAGTCCATCGTGAATGCCAATTGGATGCCATGTGAATCCATGTCACAAAACTCATATATACAAGTTAAAATACCCAATAAAGATTATTAATGCTCCCCCCAATGAAATGCAAGGTCCTCATTGTGTCAAACGGCTCTTCTTTACTATATTTATCTTTTGCCATTAGTCACAGATCTAGCTCACCTTTAAAAAATTAAAGTAAAAGGAATAAGAGGAAAATGTTTTGAAGGTGCATATTCAATAATAATGTTTTAATAAATTTCTTCTGTCATGAAATTCTGTGATACGAAACCAGATTCATGCGACAATTAAATAGAAATTAGGATGAAAAATTATTCTTTGGTTAAATCGTTTACACCACATGAGAAACCCTTCTCAAGAGACATTATTAAAAAAAACTAAAGCTGATTCAAAATCATTTTCTGCCATGGTTTCAATTCATGGGCACTTGGGTCCTCCTCTCTTTGTCTTCCAATTGTTGTAGCATGAACAACACTCTTTATGCCCATAAGTTCCTGGAGGAACACATTGACACCATTGACAACAGTAGTTACAGTAAAACAGACAGCTCTTTTTGTAAGACGTAGCTGAGCATCTCTGATTGCATGCAACTTGACATCCTGAGAACACAAAAGGACAAAAAGAGCAAAACTTATGAACGTAATATTTCCTTAATTTGATAACATGCAATCCATTTGTAATTAGTACAAAGTGTTGCAAGAGAAATGAAGATCCAGCTACATGATTAAAACAAATGTGTCGTTCAACACCACTTTGCCGAGTAAATTTAATCATGTACATACAAATACTAGGTGGGGGTGGTGCCCGTGCAAGCACGGGCCCAATATGCGGCGATAAAATTTTTCGTAGGTGATGATTATTTTTGTTTGATCCTAGATAGGAATGTGTATGTCGAAAATTAGGGTAAATGATTAGAAAATAGTCAAGCGTTTTCTGTTAAATTAGTGTTAGTATTATTCTTATATACTCCTATAATATTTTTATTCTATTCTCCGTCTTTATTGCAATGTTATTTCATTACTTTGATTATCTTTAGTTTGTATGTTAGTCTTTTTTCCTTTATCATGGTATTTTCATCTTATTTTATCAAACCTATTTTCAAAAATATTTTCTTTAGCCAATCGTCTACCGAAAACAACCTCTCCACCTTGGTGAGGGTGAGGTTTGCTTACATCTCACCGTTTCCAGTAATATTTTTATTCTATTTTCCATTTTTTATTGTTAATGTTATTTCATTATCTTGATTATATTTAGTTTTTATGTTAGTATTCTCTTTTCCTTTATCATGGTATTTTATTTTAGTTTTTCAAACATGTTTTCAAAAATGTTTTCTTTAGTCAATCGTCTACCGAAAACAACCTCTCCACCTTTTAGGGAAGGGGGTAAAATTTGATTGCATCTCACCCTTCCTAGACCTCACTTATGAGATAACGCTGGTATGTTTTTGTTGTTGATTGTCATGTTTATGTGGCAATTTTTTTAGTCCATTTAACAAAAATAGTTTTCTAAAATTTATCCAATTTTAGTATTGGACGTTTTTTTATTTTTAGGTCCGGGTCAAGCAAAGAATTTGTATTTTTCTTGCTAAATGGGTATTACTAATACTGGCTACTTTTTTTTTTAAAAAAACAGACTATTAACGTGGATATTCTCAAGTATGTTTTAAAGATAGACTATTCGTTAATCAGCATCTAAGAAAGTGGCTATGGGTCAAAATTTTACAGGCTATGTCTTAGTTCAGATCCAAAAAGATGGCTACGGGTCAAATTCTCAATCGGATCTGTAACCGGAGGCAGGACACTACGGCGTTTATATTACAAACTAGGTAGGGTGGTGCCCGTGCCAGCACGGGCCCAATATGGGGCGATAAAAATTTTCGTAGATGATGATTATATTTGTTTGATCCTAAATAAAAATGCGTATGGCGAAAATTAGAGTAAATGGTTAGAAAATAGTCAAGCGTTTTCTGTTAAATTAGTGTTAGTATTATTTTTATATACTCCTATAATATTTTTATTCTATTCTCCGTCTTTATTGCAATGTTATTTCATTATCTTGATTATCTTTAGTTTTTATGTTAGTCTTTTTTTCCTTTATCATGGTATTTTCATCTTATTTTTTCAAACGTGTTTTCAAAAATATTTTCACACTCCCCAGTAATATTTTTATTTTATTCTCCATTTTTATTGCTAATGTTATTTCATTACCTTGATTATCTTTAGTTTTTATGTTAGTATTCTCTTTTCCTTTATCATGGTATTTTATCTTAGTTTTTAAAACATGTTTTCAAAAATATTTTTTTTAGCCAATCGTCCACCTTGGAGGGGAGGGATAAAATTTGCTTACATCTCACCCTTCCCAGACCTCACTTGTGAGATAACACTGGGTATGTTGTTGTTGATTGTCATGTTTATGTGGCAATTTTTTTAGTCCATTTAACAAAAAGAGTTTTCTAAAATTTATCCAATTTTAGTATTGGACGTTTTTTCATTTTTGGGTCAAGCAAAGAATCTATATTTTTCTTGCAAAACAGGTACTACTAATACTGGCTACTTTTAAAAAAATCTGCACTTTTAACGTGGATATTCTCAAGTATGTTGCAAAGATAGGCTATTCATATTCTCAAGTATGTTTCAAAGATAGGCTATTCGTTAATTCGCATCTAAGAAAGTGGCTAGGGGTCAAAGCTTTACATGCTATATCTTAGTTAAGATCTAATAAAGTGGCTACGGGTCAAATTCTCACCGGATCCTGTAACCGGAGGCAGCTCTCGTTCACGCTTATATATAAGTACTAATATATGTATGGTATTAAATATTAAATATAAATAATATATACGGAAAAGGGTCAATATATGCTAAATAGTGCAAATTTGCCCTCTTAGCTTCCACCTATTAGCTTAAATTGCCCCAAACATTAATTTTAGGCTCAAAATTGTAAATTTTTGAAAAAATGACACGCCTATGAGATGGGGTCATATTTAACACGTGGTCATTTCTTATTCGCCCCAGTGGATTAGTCATCCAAAACAAATAGACCCGACCCAGAAGACTCTATCCAAAACAAATGGACCTTCATCCCCTCTTTCTTACCGGAGTACCAAAGAAGCCGTTCAATTCTCTAGTCAATTGTAAAAGAATTTGTAAGCTAAAGTACTCCTTCTCAATTCACCTTTTCAAAGAAAAATATGGACAAACAAAACACTTAGGGGTCGTTCGGTTTGGGGTTTCTTTTACGCGGGTATTAACTATTAATGCGGATATTAATAATGTGGGTATTAATAATGTGTGTATTAATAATGTAGGTATTGATAATGCGGGTATTAGTTATGTGGGGTTTAATAATGTGGGTATTATATTATAACGTATGGATTATTTGTTGAATCAATGATATATTACAAATTAACAAAAAATATTATTATTTAAAATATTTATTTACTCCTTAAATAAAATTTAGAAATATCCTTATTATTATGAGGGTTAATTTTGTCATTTTAAATTTTAATACCTGCATTATTAATACCCACATTATTAATACCACCTTCTACCCCGCATAAAATAATACATAGATTCCCGCATTAATAATGCGGGTATTAATAACGCGGAATATACGAAAACGCAACCAAACGTTGCACTAATTTTATGCGGGTATTAAAATTCCACAAAAACCAACCGAACGCTGCGCTAAATTAACGCTGAGTTTTGTGCGGGTATTAATCTTTAATGCGCCAAACCGAACGACCCCTTATTGCACAACTACTTTAAATTTTCTTCAGTACCCCTTCTTCTCCAAAGTCACGTAATTGTTGATCATCAAATCCATAATGAAGAAGAAGTGGAAAAAAGCATCAAGAAGATGGTTTGACACAAATATAATGCAAACCTCAATTCCCAGAAAGAGAAGCAAATTGTTAAAAATTAATTATCATAATTTCCTTAATATCATCAGTACTAATAATCCTACTACTTTTGAAGTTATTAGTGAAACTGTAACGTAGCCTAAAATTCCTAAGAAACCACCAGCCCAAATGCACCAAAGAATCCAAAAAATTTCACCCCATGCCCATCATAACGAGTGGTTTTGCAAAATTGCCCGCGCTAAGAAATATTTTAGTAAAATGCCCTTATTTAGTCCGGAGCCAAGACTTTAAGGAAAAAATTTTGTAAGTCTTGGCAATTGGCTATATTTCAAAGACAAGTACTGTTTTGCCAATACTTCAAGTTATACGGCGAGAATGCAGGGAAGATTGAAAGGGGCAATTACTTTGCCAAGACTTACGGCGAAGTGCGGCAAGTGTTGCCTTTTGCCAATACTTGCCGTTCAAGTGTTGGCAAATCGAGCAGGGGTTAAAGGCAAGTCGTGCCTTTTGCCAAGACTTACGGCCAAGTGCGGCAGGTATTATCTTTTGCCAATACTTGAAGTGATAAGTGTTGAAAAGCGGAGAAATATAAAGGCAAGTCTTGGCCCCGACCTAAAAACTTGACAGAGATATTTCCGTCCGATTTTTTTTAATTAAACCTTAATGTGGTCATTTTTGCAAACCACCTGTTAGTGTGGGCAAAAAGGCAAACTATTGCTTCCCATGTCATAGTTTTGCAAATCAGCCCCAAAGAATCAGTAGGCCTTGTTAGGGGTGGGCACAAAACCGAAAAAAACAAAATACCGAACCGAACTAATTCGGTACTTCGGATTCGGTACTTCGATTTTTCGGTTCGGGTTCGGTCCAATAAATTTTTAAACTTTGGTCTTCGGTTTCGGGCATTCCGGAATTTCGGGATCCGAAAAAAACCGAATTTTTTTTTAAAAAAAAAAATTATAAATACCATTAACAAAAAACATCCACCATTACATATCACATATATTTCATAAATCTCTAAGTTACCCTATCCCTTAGTCCCTTGCCCAGATATGAAATACCCAATTTCACTCCTATTCCCTCCAGGCTCCAACTCCGCCGCTAACAGTAACAGTCCTACTCTTATTCCCTCCAGTCCTCCATGCTTCCCTTTTCTTTAGGATCGAGTCATCGAGTGATCGGGGTATGATCTGTACTCTTCCCTTTTCTTTCTTTTAGAGATCGATTTGAAAATATAAAAATGGCATGGGTGCTGCTGAAGGATTTTTAACTCAAGCATTAGCAGGGGTGCTCAAAGAATGTAACAATAAGAAGTTTGCTTCTCTTCAATCTGCTATCCAATCCTATATTGGTTCATATAATCTCCCTTTTTTACTTATTTCATTTTAATGTCTAATTAGTGATTAAATGCAAAATGTATAATAAATTAAATAATTGAACTGAAAATCCATTAGGAAATGATAAATTAGCTGAACATCATTTAGTTTGAATAAATAATTTATGTTAAGTCATCACGGTATGATATTACGAGTATTCAATCATTTATGTTTGGTAATTTGATGTATTTTTTTTTTAATTTTATTTTGGACTTTGAAGAGGTATGCATTTTGCCTTTCCTTTCCCTTTCTTGTTCGGCCTTTTTTTTGCTATAAACATTGGTTTAAACCGAAACACCGATGTACCGAACCGAAGTACCGAACTAAAAAACCGAACCGAACCAAAGTATAAAAATTATGGATTTTTCTATACTTCAAACCGAACCGAAGTCCGAAGTACTGAATCAAAATTTCAAAAAACTTAATCGAAGTACCGAACGCCCACCCGTAGGCCTTGTATTGTAAGTGGGGAAAAATTTTGGTCATGGAAAGGCTTTTCTGGTAACATCTGTTGTCATCCCGCATCAATGGTGGTGTGGAGGTGACTCTTGAAGACCCCATTGTTCTTTCTCTGTCAAACTTGAGGTTGGGTCGGGTGGAGTGATCTTTTGGGCCGGGTCCATTTTTTTAGGATGACTAATGCACTTGGGCGAATAAGAAATGGTCACATGTTAAATCTGACCCCACTTATAGTCATGTTATTTTTCCATCCAAAAGAGGGCCAATTTTGAGTCTCAAATTAACATTAGATGCAATTTTGAACCAATAGGTAGAAGGAGGACAATACTGCTCCATTTAGTATATGTTAACGGCCTTTTTTTACCCTTTTCTGAATATATATACTGCAAGCGGAATAGTTGCAATATTTAACATGGATCTTAATACATTTATCATTGTATTTTTTAAAAAATAATTTACAACTTTGATGAAACTCTAATCCTGGATCTATTTTAGCAGTTCAAAAATCACCGTGACTATTATTTTTATTTCCCCAAAGAACGAAATGTAAGATTGTTATTAAGACGAAATAGAATAGTGACCTCCTCATGTTTCTTTGACAATTTCATGAAATTTAAGATATCAATTGTGCAACTCAAGCACATTTTTTTTAAACAATAATTATATAGTTCTTTTAATATATTACATTCATTATTAAGGACACACGCGCGTTGCGCGTCTCCAAAATACATTATATCTCTCCAGAACCAAATACATGTACGAAGTGAACCTGAAGAATGAAAAGGTATCACAATCCTAGTTAAAAGATGGCATTTTTATTATCTATATTAAGTATTTTTTATAATTTGTATAAAATATAGGAGTGGAAATTTAATTGTGTATTTACTTTCTTGTAC
Source organism: Petunia secreta (assembly GCA_029990175.1). NCBI lineage: Eukaryota > Viridiplantae > Streptophyta > Magnoliopsida > Solanales > Solanaceae > Petunia > Petunia secreta. The sequence goes on from JARKIP010000010.1 coordinate 61,783,778, forward strand.
TTAAAAAAAACTTTACTATAGGGGCAAAAAGGTCATTTACTTTTTGCTATAGGGATTGACTCTTTTAGAATAGTATGATTTAACGATGTCTTGAAGCCCATAACGTTTCGCGCATTAGTGGGTTGCGTGAATGTCAATTGCGAATAACTCACATTGACAATGAGTTTCTAAGAATGACATGACAAAAGGACAATTCGTGAGGCAATTGCCATAGTGGGATATTGTACATGTCATACGAGTGCGAAAGGACTTGTAGCAAGGACTTGGGGTGAGACCAAGGTCCTAAACTCCGGATGACGATTGCCTGCATGCCATGATTTTAGTGTCGCTTCCGTGTAGTTGGACTCTTGAAATTCTAGGACTTTTTCAAGGAAGTTGAAAAATATAATATTCTTACCTAGTTTTATGTTTTTCTAAAATTATTTACCTATGGGCTGAACTATCAGAAGAGATTTTTTAAGGCTATATATTTTTCTACGAGTGTAAGTATGGGATGAAATTTCATAAAAGTGTGAATTAAGTCAACACTAATGTCTAGGAATAAAACACTACCTTGTTTAGAGACCAGAATAGTGAGTAAAGTCCATCATCAAAATCGAGAAAAACCATGTCATCATTGAAACTAGGTCTTTTAATTATTTTTAGATACTTATATAAGAAGGCATAGGTGGTGACAACCCTACTAGTCCTCCTTGTGTATGTTGTCAGGAAGCCGCACAAACTGAGTTACCTTGATAGCATCCTCGAGGGTCTACCTAGGCATTTCAAAGGAGTATCTAAAGTACACATACAAGCTAACAAATTTCATATGTGGGGCATAGCCTCAGTGCTAACATTAGGCGACCAACTGTGTAGTCAAGAAGGATAAAGATTTCTATAACAATTGATCACTCGAGGGCAACATCTTGCTATGTCGTAAGACAAGGGTGACCGTTATGCTAGAAACCCAGATTACATAGGCTAAGGGCTTAGTTAAAAGTTTTTCTAATTGGGCAAACAAGTTATGTGCACAGGTACAAAGTAAGTGTCAAACTTGATGAGTGGACTATGGTCAAGAGCGACACTGATCAGTTCCTAGTCCTTGACTGGCATGTTTTTGGCAATCCCCAACTTATGTGCACATATACAAGACCAAACATATTAGATGAACAATAGGAGCATAATATGACAACAAGTCCAGATGACAACTTTATCATCACACATGCAACATAATTGAAGCTAAGCATGTAGGGAAATCTTTTTCATTGTCATAAGGTCGTGAAAACACGAAATTAGAAAAGTTGGCTAGTCAGGTAAGACAGGTAAGACTGGGGCACCTCACACGCTATTGTGTGCGTATGACTATAGTGAAGAGTCAGTCACGTGTGTGTGTATATATATATATATATATATATATAACAAAATATTGACTCACGTCTGTATATACATATAATAAAATATATCTACACTATCATCGTGATTCATTTTATGTGGCATTCTTTTTTTTTTAGTATATTGAAAATTAAAAATAAATGATTTAGCTAATTATAGTTGAAAATAACTTAACATTAAACATCTCATGATGCCCTTGATGGCATGATGTTATTACCACATTAATTTAACTTGCATAATACTCTTCTATTCAACTATACATTAAGTATCCCAACTTCTAATCGATACGTAAGTGATTCAAGTTATATATGTTTCCGAACCGGCCGCAAGGTGAAGCAACTAACATATTTGAGGTAAGTGTACATGCATCCTATTTTGGGACCCAAGTATAAATATAGACAATTTTCCGTGTGCCTTTGCAAAAGGCCAGCCACCTCATACCAAGTTTGCCTACCTTCATAATATTGGAGTTAAAATTCACCTACATTAAAATAACTGCAGCCCTTTTGGTCTAAATTTGAGATAGATAATTGTTATTTCTCAAATCTAAACCAAATATTTGATTTTGGTTTGAAGTTGTGTCTAATTTCACATTTTTGCTTGAATTTAGCTCTTTTTTAAAAAATAAATAAATTAAAGTTTAGTGAACTTCACACCATGATTTGAAGTTAGAGTATAAAATTTCAACCCCCATAGTTTGAGTGTGAATAGCTATACCTATTTAATAAAGTCTTTCAAAATGACCTCGTATGCATAAGTTTTAATTAGTTTATGATATATGTAGCCTATTGAGCATACTTTAATTAAATGAAAATACTGCCCCTATAGGCAAAATATTATATTATCTTCGATGTCTATGACTTATGAAACTACTAGAACTTATATTTCATAGGCAAAACTACAACTTATGCCTAATTGGCAACAAAGACCATTTTTAAGATTTTATTTAATGGGGTCAAAATTCCACACCAGGCTGTATAGTGTCAATTTTCTGTAATTTTTACGTCGCTTTGGGCCTCATCCTTCTAGGGGCACCAAATTTTGTAAAATTTTCATCCACTAGCCACTTTTGTCACTTGTATTTAGTTTGAAGCTACTTTTTTATTGGTCTTACATGAAAGACTACTTTTTGGAACTTAAATCTTTATGGGCTGAAGTTCAAACCTTGTGGGTTGAACTTCATGCCTAAATTATAAAGTTTCAACTTCAATCTGTAAGGGCTGAACTTTTAGGTATAGATCCGTAAACTTAAACTCTTGTGCTCTGAAGTTGAACTTCAATCCTTGTGGTGGGCTGAAGTTGAACTTCAATCCTTGTGGACTGAACTTGCGTGAAGTTCAACCCAAAAAAATTGAAGTTCCAAAAAGTGGCCTTTCATTAAAAATCAATAAAAAAGTGGCCTCAAACCAAAGACAATTGTCAATGTGGCCGCACTTCGCCCTCAAATTTTACCCGCAGTAGACTTAGTTAATTATCTTTTAAAATATATTGAATATTTTAATTTTTTCAGATGAAAAGTGGATTACAATTTTTCATAAATAATAAAAGGAAAGATAACATTTTGATTTGTGATTGATCTTTCTGTTAGCAAAAATTGGTAAAAAAATTTGGGGCCTCGGGTCGTACAGCTGCATTATTAGTTTCTCTCTTTAATTTTCATAATAGAAATTAAATAACTTTGCATATAATAAGCTAAAAAAAGTAGAATTTTAATATAATTTATTGATGTTTTTCTAAACAATAAAATTAATACTTTTCATTAAGGTTTTACTTTAGGCCTCAATCTAATTAAAACGCCCCTCATTTATTTTTGTTAAGATTAAGAGGTCTGAATCTGAATACACATCTGAATATTAAGATTGTTTCTTTAGATCTGTATACTAAACGATTAATACTGTTTGGTTTTTCAACATCTGAATACTTATATATTATATATATATATATAAATTAAATAAAAAATATGATTCCAATTAAAAATAACTTAAAAATTATAGTAATGAAATATTAGAGAAAATGTCAATTTAACCAAAAAAAATCATTATGTGATAACTTGAAATAGTTAATAAAATATGTATGAATACTTATGTTTGATACAAATTTGAACTATTGGAACATCAAATAAGTAGGTACAAGATATTAATGGGTTTTTAAAACTTTGCAGAGAGTGCGTATTTGTGATCGAGAAAGAATTCTCATGCGCACTAGTTGACCAACTCTTCTATTTTATGGAATTACTCCAGAACTCCTTCCAAACCCACTAATCCATTTTCACAGAATTCTTCATTCTATTATTCATGTTCTTCGTTCTAACACTCAAATTTTTTTAAACTGTTCTTGATCTCAAATCATATTTCAAATGGGATCTTTTTAAACTCCACTCTCAAGACTGAAAATTATCATTAATTTATAAATCCAAAATCTCAAGTCCAAAATACCCAGTCAAGATTTTAAGGATAAGAAAAAGGATTTGGACGTTGATAGCTGAGAGAGAGAGAGAGAGAGAGAGAGAGAGAGAGAGAGAGAGAGAGAGAGAGAGAGAGAGAGAGAGAGAGCGGGGGGGGGGGGGGGGGGGGACTGTGAATTTGTTTAAAAAACATGGTGCAGGATTTTAGGACGGAAAATAGAGCATGATTTAGAGTCTGTATGGTAAACAGACTTTGCCACGTATCTGTCCGAATCAGAGGTGTTAAGATTTATTAAGAGTTTTTTAAAAGAGAAAAACAAATGGACTTAATGGAATGAGATCTGTATCATTCAGATTCAGATCCCATTAAGTACAAACAAACAGGGCCTTAGAAGTCTGCATATCACTCTTTGAAACCGTCGCAACGTCTTCGTTTTAATCCAAGGAGGGTCTAGGTAAAGAAATTACAAAATGAAAGAATTAAAGCGATACTCACGATTCTTAGGCACGGGACAGGTTGTCGAACCAATGGGGGGCTTTGCAATACCCAGGCTGATTAGTTCAGCTTTTGAAGTTAAAGCCACGAGCAACAGCAGGAAAATGTGGAGAAGCCTCATAATGTGTAACTTCTTCATTTTTCTCTTTAAATTCAGTAACTTATGATATTACTTATCGATCTTTATATTTCTTTAGAAGATGATTACAATGAATCCCTTGTGTGCATATAAAGACAGGAGTAGTTATCTCGCATATTAAATTTCAAATCCAATGTTAGATTATATAGCTAATACTGCATTTATTGAAAGACTTATGTGAGGGCATAGACGACGTGTACTAGAAACGCAATTTATTCCATTGCTATGTTAAGCTAATACTTGCATTTATTAAATTAAAAACGTACCAATGTAATCCCTATATTGGATAAAAACCGATGTTACTAAAAAAAGTGACACGTGTCGGACAGAAGTTTCTCAGGACAGACATCTAACGGACAGATGACTGGTTGGGTGGTTATCACGAGCAGACCCAAGGCAGTTACGTAACGCCTCCTCAAATCAATGCAATTGAATGAACAATTACCTGTTCATACGTGACTGCTCAATAAATGATCATAAAGGCAACGGCTAGACACCCAGTGGTTACATATCCAACGGTTACAATACCCAGCGGTTACAAACCCAACGGATGCCTAGGAAATCTATATATAACACTCGTTTTCGAATCATTGTAACGTACATTCTCTTCTCTATCTACAATATCAATAAAATACTTTTTTTGCTCTTGCTCAGATACTGTTCATCGTTTACATTTATTGCTTACTTTGTTCGCAAGTCTTCAAGGATAATCGATGTCAAGGGATCCTCACCGAGATCAAACGATCTAATACGGTTCCTTCTGTTTATTTAATTCATGCTTTAATCTTATTTATCTTCGATTATCTCGTATTATTTCCATATCATCATTAATTTTCATCATCGGAAATCGTGCATATATTCGCAATCTCGTAGTTAATGCAGATCGGTATTTAAATTGGCTAAGACTCTTAATCTAAACTATTGATCGTGACTCCGCAAATACAAATTTAATTATTAATTGACCTAAGATCGGATCTAGGCTAAACAATTTGGCGACCATAGTGGGAGCCGGTCAATAGCCTCTATAGGTTAATAGTTTATTCTTTTTCCTACATCGTATTCTTTTCTGTCGATCTTTTGTTTGTAACTAACATGACAGAAAGCGATTCACAACGGACTATGGTGGACGGAGGTCAAGAACGTACCCCTCCAGTAAGCCCTAATTACTCTCCAGATTACTCATCCGACGGGCAAGGACGTTCTTCCCAAGGACCTAGAAGGCAACAGGACGGGCGTGGACACTCTCAGAGCGGAACCCCCTCCCAGAAGACGACGCCATAAAAGTCTCTCCCCTGACCAAAGAAACCTCCAAGAAACAATCTTTGAATTTATGCAGCAACAGATGGAGGTCAACAGAGGAATAAACGAGGCGATCAACTCTCTTCGAGGGCAAGTCCCTCCAGTCATGAGGACTGATCCTGCAGCCCAAGGTCGAGATGTTCCTTCTTCACACATTTCGAGGCAAGATGGAGAACAAAATGCTGCCAACAACGGAGGAACCATAGATCCGACAACCCAAGCAAACCAAAATAACAACGGAGGATCTGCGGTATCCACTGAAATGAGCGTCGTCGTGGAGGCATTCACCAAGCAATTCAAAGAGAGCCAAGAAGCGCTTCAAAAGTCTCTCCACGAAAGAATTGATCAGATATCAGGCGCTCCACCCACATTGAAGAAAATCGACGTTCAACGCTACTGCAAAGGCCTTGGAAGAAGGAAGCAGCCCCAAAGGCGATACCAAAAACGTTTAAAATGCCAAATATTCTGAGATATCGTGGGACATTTGACCCCAATGATCATCTCATGATGTTTAGCAATTTTATAAAAGCAAGTGATTTCACCGATGAGGAGATCGAGTCAGTCCAGTTGAAGAAATTCATGGAGACCCTGGCGGACGGAGCACTACGATGGTACTCAATGTTGCCACCAAACTCCATTGGGTCTTTCGCGGAGATGGCTGAGTTGTTCGTGAAAGCCCACACAGGCACAAAGAAGACGGAAACTCGCGTGGAAGACATCTTTGAGATCAAACAGAAGCCCGGCGAGTCTCTCCGAAGATATGTGGACCGTTTTTCAGCGGGAGCGCATGTTGTTACCCAAGGTACCGGACAGATGGGCGGCCATTGCATTCACAAACAGTTTGGATGTCAAAAGCTCAGAGGCTACATGCAGGCTATACGAATCTCTTCGCGAATTCCCAGCAGCCGATTGGTCACATGTCTACAATCGCTACAACTTTAAGGTACGCATTAATGAAGACAAGCTGATAGGAACCAGTGCCCGAGGGAGGAACCAATCACGAAGCGGTAGCTTTGGCGGGAAGATAGAATCAGAAAGGTCAGATGTACGTTATGAACCGTACCCTCACCGATCACGCAACAACTCCAAAGGGCTCGGTCGCAATAACAAAGGGCTATCACGAGGAGACGATTCAGAGTCAAGCATCGAGGAGCCCCAAGTCTACCAAACTTCAACGTGGAAACGACTGAACTAATTGCAGCCCTCAAAGATATGGGCGAAAAGTTTAAGTGGCCGAGGACATGAAAACTAATCCAAGTAAGAGAAATCAGGACCTTTGGCGCGAATTTCATCGCGATCATGGTCACACCACTGAAGATTGCAAGGCCTTAAGATATGAGGTCGCACATTTATTAAAACAGGGGTTCTTGAAGGAACTTCTAACCGAAAAGGGAAAGCAAACTCATGCGAGGGCTCAACAAAACAAATCCGGCCCTCCACGAGCATCTTCCCCGAAGATCACAGTCAACGTTATCTCAGGCGGGATCGAAGTTGACTCCATTGTTTTCATAGTGAAGAAATACGCAAAGGTCTCTATTACAAAGACCAAACGTCTATGGCCAGAAGAAACAATAACGTTTGAAGATTCAGATACAGATGGCTTGCAGTTCCCACATGTCGTCGCGCTGGTCATAACACTGCGCGTAGCAGAATTTGATATCAAAAGAGTGCTCATTGATGCGGGTAGCTCTACAAATATCATTCAATCACGAGTTGTAAAAGAGATACAACTAATGGAGAAGATCGTGCCAGTATCGCGAGTTCTCTCTGGTTTCAACAACTCAAGTGAGAAGACCCTTGGCGAGATTACTCTCACAACTCTTACCGAGGGGGTGGTAAAAGAAACGGTGTTCCAAACTGTCAGCGGAGACATGGTCTACAACATTCCTTGGGAGACCATGAATCCATGATATGCAGGCTGTTCCCGCTACATATCATCAGGTATTGAAATTCCCATCAGAATGGGGCATACACGAGGTACGAGGAGAGTAACGCTCTGCTCGAGATTGCTACTTGGTGGCCCTCAAGCTGCCCGAAGAAAACAAATAGCAATCACAGCAACCGGGATCTGACACAGCAAATGAAGAAGCAAAGTACGAGGTCCCGGAATTTATCACAAAGCTAGAGGCACGGGAAAATTATACTCCAACCGTGGAAGCTTTGGAACCAGAAGAACTGTTCGCGGACATGCCGGAATGGAAGGTCTACTTAGGGACAGAATTAAACGAACACCTACGAGGAGATATCCTTCAATTCCTCAAAGAGCGGCATACGACGTTTGCTTGGTCGCATGCAGACATGACGGGTCTTTCTCCAGAAATTATCTCTCACAAGTTGAACATTGACCCGTACCACCGTCTAGTGAAGCAGAAGAAGCGCCCCTAGGGAGCTTTTCGGAATCAAATCATAAACGATGAGGTTGATCGACTGCTGAAGATTGAATCTGTACGCGAATTTAAATATCCAGACTGGTTAGCCAACGTGGTCGTTGTGGCTAAGAAAAATGGGAAATGGCGAGTTTGCATCGACTTCACTGATTTGAACAAAGCCTGTCCAAAGGACTCATATCCTCTTCCCCGGATAGATCAGTTGATTGATGCAACCACCGAACACGAAGTGCTCACCTTTCTTGATGCATATTTGGGGTACAATCAAATACTGATGGATCCCAATGATCAAGAGAAAATGTCATTCATAACGTGCAGAGGTACGTATTGTTACAAAGTCATGCCGTTTGGATTAAAGAATGCAAGTGCAACGTATCAGCGATTGGTCAATCGGATGTTCCACGATCATATCGGTAAGACCATGGAAGTGTATATTGATGACATGCTGATCAAGTCAAAACGGGCAGAGGGTCATCTAGCACATTTGAAGGAAGCCTTCCGAATACTTGACCAATACAACATGAAGCTTAATCCAGAGAAGTGCGCATTCGGAGTTGGTTCAGGAAAATTCCTAGGCTTCATCGTCTCTCAACGTGGAATTGAAGTCAATCCCGCTCAAATCAAAGCAATTGAGTCGATTCCAGACGTGCTGCACAACCGGAAAGACGTCACGAAATTGACTGGAAGGGTGGCAGCCTTGCGCAGGTTTATATCCCGCTCATCAGACCGATGCAAAAGCTTCTTTGATGTCCTGAAGCAGAACAAGGAATTCGATTGGACTCCCGAATGTCAACAGGAGCTGAGAGATCTGAAGAAATATCTATCCAATCCACCACTACTTTCTACACCTCAGCACGGGGAGCAGTTGCTGATCTATCTGGCAGTTTCAGAATCATCGGTAAACGTAGTTTTGGTTCGAGAAGAAAAAGGTAAGAAACTTCCCATTTATTACATTAGTAAAGCTTTAATTGATGCGGAAACACGTTACCAACCCTTAGAAAAACTTGCTTTAGCACTCGCAACTGCTGCCCGTAAATTGCGTCCTTATTTTCAAGGTCATTCAATAGCTGTAGTGACAACCTTTCCTTTGCGAAATGTTTTGCATAAACCCGAATATTCAGGAAGGTTGGTTAAATGGGCCATAGAATTAAGCGAATTCGATATTACCTACCAGCCTCGGGTAGAAATAACATCACAGGCCCTAGTAGACTTCGTAGCAGACTTTAGCGCTAATATATATCCTGAGGCAGAAAAAGATGCAATTCTCTATGTTGGGCAGGCACATGGTGTGTGGACCCTATTCACTGAAGGCTCCTCGAGTGTCAAAGGGTCCGGTCTTGGACTGGTTCTTGTCACGCCGTCCAGAGAAACCGCCAGGCAGGCCATCAAGTGCCCGTTTATTACTAACAATGAGGCCGAATATGAGGCAGTCATTGCAGGATTGGAGTTAGCCCGAAGCTATGGAGCAAACATTATCAAACTCAAAAGTGACTCTCAACTAGTAGTCAACTAAGTGACCAGAGATTTTATTGCACGGGAATCCAGGTTGCAAGTGTACCTTGCCCGTGTGAAAGAACTTTTGGCCCAGTTCAACGAATGCGAAGCACTCCAAATTCCACGAGAAGAAAATCATGAAGCAGACGCCCTGGCAAATCTGGGGTCAGTAGCAGAAATTGGGGCGGCCAGCTCCTCGGCGGTCGTTCAACTCCTCTGCATGACCATAGATCGAGAAAAGTTTGAAGTTAATGCTATAAACGCAACTTGGGACTGACGAAACGAAATCACGAATTATATTCTTCATGGAACTCTGCCCGATGACGCGAAAGCCGCTCGCAAACTCAGAATAAAAGCTGCTCGGTATACAATCGTCAACGGCGATCTTTACCACAAGATGTTCGCAGGGCCCCTTGCCAAATGCCTGGGACCAAACCAGATCAACTACGTGATGCGAGAGGTCCACGAAGGTTGCTGTGGTAATCATTCTGGGGGCAAAGCGTTAGCGCGCAAACTCATCCGCGCAGGATATTATTGGGATAAGATGGAGAAATATACAAATGATTTCATCAAGAAATGTGATAAATGTCAAAGGTTTGCGCATCTTCTTCATCAACCGGCAGAACCGCTCCACTCAATTGTCTCCCCGTGGTCGTTCTTGAAATGGGGGATGGACGTAGTTGGTCCTCTTCCCGCTGCGCCAAGAGAGTATGTTTCTTGCTAATCATCACTGATTACTTCACCAAATAGGTCGAAGCGGCAGCGTATGCAAAGATACGGCAAACAGAGGTAATTGACTTCTTTTGGCTACATGTCGTATGTCGCTTTGGAGCACCTAAGGAAATAGTCATGGCTAATGGCCCACAATTCATCGGCCAGAAGGTGACTACATTCCTCGACGAATTACACATCAAAAGGATTACTTCTTCTCCATACCATCCGGTTGCCAATGGACAAGCAGAGTCAACCAACAAAATAATCATTGAGTCTCTCAAGAAGCGCCTTGAGCAGGCCAAAGGGTGTTGGGTAGAGGAACTGCCCAGTGTACTATGGGCTTATCGCACGACAATAAAAATGAGTACAGGGGAGACACCTTACTCATTGGTGTACGGTGCAGATGCCCTAATCCCAGTCGAAATCGGAGAGCCAAACCTATGGTATGCACATGCCACCGAAGAATCCAACTCAATCAATCTCTCCGAAGAATTAGATTTCCTCGAAGAACGAAGGGAACTGGCACTCGTACGAGTAGTCGCCCAGAAGGAACCAATCGAACAATACTATAATCGGGGACTGCGTGTACAGAGTTTCCAAGTTGGAGATTTTGTACTAAGAAAAGTATCTCAAAACACAGAAGAAGCAAACTCGGGGATGTTAGGCCCTAATTGGGAAGGCCCCTACAAGGTAGTCGTATCAGTCGGCAAGGGATCTTATCGCTTAGCACGACCAGATGGCTCAACTGTCCTAAACAATTGGAATGTGATTCACCTCAAAAGGTATCACTTCTGAATGGTAAAACGGTCAGTTATTCTCTTCCTACCTTTTACTTTTACGGCATTCTTACTTTTATTATATTTCTCCTAAATGGTACTACCGGCCTAAACAAGGCCAGATCCGTTTGGCTCAACTGGTAGAGCTCGATGTTCTTCAACTTCGCGGCTATGGGTTCGAATCCCTCAACGGACACACTCCTCGTTTGGTTATATGTGTTCTTTTATTTACGACCAGCCTTAACTCTTTTTATGTTAAAACTTTCGTATTTCAACATAAAAATAAGGAGGATGGTAAGAGGCCTCTGTAGGCCAGATAAGACCTTCATAAAGGCAAAAGACCTTGCAAAAGGCGAGTTTTTAAAAACTTTTTTTATGTGACAAGCTTCCGCGAAAATAAGAGAAGTCCTTTATGAGGCCAGCAACTCGGCCAGAGTTAAAATACAAACTTCCTGCGTCGACTTTCAACTATCAAAAATGAGAAGCAAAGTTGAGGCCAGCTATTCGGCCAGAACCTATTGACCACGACATGACCAGAATGAAACATCTGCGTAGATCATTCACAACTTATGACCTCATCCTTAGGAAAGGCTAAGTTAAAACATTCGGACAGACTCTTGAAGACTAGAACTTAGTAAAGTTCAAACTTTTAAAAAGTTCTTAAACAAAAGGCACAACGGCCACAATGCATCCAAACGTAAGATCAAAGATTCAGGCTATATACATTCATTGAATTAAAAAGGTCTGAAAATATATACATTGTCTTAACAAAACAATAAAAATGCCGAAAACGGCTGATAGAAGTTTTGTTGAGTGATCAAGGCCACCAAAACCGGCCAAACAAGGATCAGAGAATCCCAAAGAGACCTCTATCCACAACCAATCATCCGGCTCTCGCCGGATACACAAACCTACAACTTAACCAATTTGGGGGGGAGTGGGCATTAATTTTGGGGACTACGACCAGAACCCGATGCACTAGCTTCATCGGCTCTGTCATCGTCACCCGAGCTCTCATCACCATCTTCATCTTCATCTTCTTCAGACTCTTCTGGAGAAAGGTTCAACACTTGCCTCAATTCGCGAACGGCGCACTTTGTTTTCTGCATTGCTTCGTCGACGTTGATCTGACCAGCGTGGACCTGCTCGAGCAATGTTCGCTTGGTCTCTAGTGCCGTAAGCATCGCCTTGATCTCAAACTGATCACGCAAGTTGGCCAAGTCCTTGGATAGCGCGTCCCGAACACTCATCGACTGGGCAACTTGGTCTCTGGCGGCTTGAAGTTCAGCTCGAGCTTTAGCAGATTCTTCCTTAGCCCTCAGCAGGTCCATCTCTAAGGATCCATGGTCATCGAGTGCCTTATACTGCAAAGAGTTGCGTTTTTCAAGCAGAGCCTCCAGGTCCTGAGCAGATTGTGCGAACCCTTCTTTCTCTTCAGAAAGAAGGTCCTTTTCCTTGGTGAGCTCGTTAATCTGTTTAACTTGTTTGTTGTTGGTCTCAGCCTACCGGTTAACTTCACCCCCAAGGAAACCACACCTCTCTGCCAGAGCCTTATTCTCATTCAGAGTCTTCAGCAGCACTTTCTTCAGTTCGAGCACCTGATCAGGGTTGTTGATCCTGGAATGGAACATCAACTCGACAGCCATCAGACTTGACTGAAAAAGCAAAAAAAATAAGGTTAGAAGTGTGAACTCAAAACAACCTTCGACTCAAGAAAGTATTAAGGAAAGAACTTACCCGGGCAGAATTCTCAGCAATGGAAAAAGCCATATCTTCATCGCTCATTTCCCTCATTGTCCATTCCTCGCGGGGACCAATGAGCGATGAAACCGCCTTGGCGAAACTGCCCGTCCTGGTCACGAAGTTGACATTGGTGGCCAGCTTCATAGTGCATTCCCTCTCGCAGTATTTAGGCTCCCTAGCTTGCTCAGAGGGAAAGTTCGGGCCAAATTTGTAGTGAACGCCCCGAATGTCCTTTGGTCCAGCCTGACCGCTGATGGTGGTCTGCCGAGTGAGCCTTGTTTTTGACACATCAGAATTGTTCTCCATTCCAGGATCTTTTGTGTCGCATTCATGTAGACAGACATGCACCTCCCCCTCAGCTGCCATATTCTCCAAGTCCTCAAAATAAAAAACACGAGGACCTTGGCTGCCCTCTTGGGGGATCTCTTCTCCTCCTTCTCCTTCTTCTTCGCCAACCTTTCTCTTACCCTTGTCTGCACGAGAGGAGCCTGCCTTTACGCCGTCATCAACTCGGGGACTCCCCTCTGGAGTACGGGCAGACTCTTCCTCGACCTTCCTCTTGTCGCTTCGAAGAAAGGGCTTTCTCATGAGGTTTTCAGTATCTCAGTTTCGGTATCTGAAACGTCGATCACCTCTTTGTCAAAACCCTCTCCCCGTACAGACTCGGGGACTTCAGCAGAGGTCTTGACACGCTTTTCTTCAGCCTCAGGCACACTAGCACCAAGCGGGGCCTCACATCCAACAGCTGAGGTCTGCCCAGCAGCAACGGAAGCCTTACGAGCAGCCTTCTTCCGTGCTCCGCCCTCGCCTTGGCTCTTCTTCTTCCTCTTGAGAGAGCTAATGCCGCTAGATAGTAGCTCTTCGTCGCCTTCCCTCCTGCGTAGTGCCTCCGCTGTAGCTCTTAGGGATGCGACCTCATCCTCAGGGTCAACAGCAGGTCCTGACGTCGCAACAAGAGGGGAAGGGGCAGGGAAAAAGTCTCCCTGTGCGCCTAGACCTGCAAAAAAGATGGAACGGTTAGATACTGCAAAACCACGAAGAGGAAAAATAGCTGCAACAACAAAAAGTTCTCACCGTGAGTCTTTGTGGTCAGACCCTTTTGCGTTGCGAAGTATGTCCATTCCCTCTACTCAGCACTGAACTTCTCCAGAATAGCCTCAACCCACAATTTCAGCTCACCAACTGATATGAGCTTGTCGTAGGGCAGCTTGGCAGCTGTAAGGCAAAATCAAAGGAATAAGTAAACGAAAAGGAGAAATATTAAAATTCCAAAGAGAAACTCGGGGACTTACGCCTTTTATTCCAGATCTCGGAGAGAGGAGCCTTGGAGTTAAGAGACAATGCCTGGGTGCGCACAAATATATACCGGTGCAACCAACCCCGGTCATTGGTGTCCTCAGAACTGCGTATCAAGCCTTTGCTTCCACGCATTCTGGCATTGACAAAATCGTCCTTAAAAATTTGGATACTGTACAAAGAAATAAAATGCTCATACTCAAAATTTTGACCAGTTTCCTCGGCAAACAAGTCCATACGTGTTATCATTCTATACATGCTGGGGCTCAGTTGCCCCGGGCAGAGAAAATACTCCCTACAAAGCCTGTCGAGTACAGGATGTAGGGTAACGTGCAACCAACTGTGAATGGGTAGGTGGACATGGCCGTCCACCCAGCCCTATGAGAAGTAATATTCTCATTTTCAGATACCGGCAAAATGGGAACACTCGCATCCAAGCCGCAGTCCGCTCTAACTCGTGGGATCATCTCAGACGTGATCCCAGATTTGAATCTGTACGCCGGCCATATGCTTACATCTCCATAATTGTTGAAGGCCTTGACACTGCAGTCTCTTTCCAGTTCACCCCAATTCTCGGGAATAATCTCTAAAGAAGTGGCCTGAGCAGCCCTAGATCTGGGGGTAGCCATAGAAGAACTACCGGCGGCAGCGTCCATGTTCAAATTTTTCTTAGCTTTTAGAGACATGGTTAAAGAAGAATTGAAAGTTAGAAGGAATATTGAAGGAAATTCAAGAGCTTTTTAAGATTCAGAGGTTGTAGAATGAAAGCAATCAAAAGGGGTAAAATTCAACAAACCCCTATTTATAGGAGTAAGCAGGTCCGGCCCATCAAGTTCCCATAGGACACGTGGAGGTCATCGAAGAGACCACCATCAGATCCAACCGTCAAAAGAGGAAGTAGGTTTCGCCGAGTTTCGAAGCAACATCATTGCCTTGAAGTGCAGCGGTCACCTCGCAACTGACAATGGACGTGTGTACGTGACTGAGGCGGTTAAAATCATTACTTTCACCCTTGGGACGCGCAGTAGTCACTTGAGGCAGACGGCGGACGTGCGGACGTGCCTGTCGCAGTTACTTTTTACATCGCGCATTTAACGCGCACGTCACTGAAACTTGTCATGTTGCTGATTAAGTGCGCACGTCACTAAGGTTCCTCATGTTGCAGATGAAGGTTGGACTTTCCAAATAAAATTTTCCGCCAAAATTCACATCCACTCCTCGAGCAGAAACTCTGCTCGAGAAGTACGGGGACTATCTGTATGGGATAAAAACCGACGTCACTAAAAAAAGTGACAAGTTTCTGCCACGTGGCACGTGCAGAGGTTTCCCCGGACAGACATCTAACAGACAGAAGACTGGTTGGGCGGTTATCACGAGCAGGCCCAAGGCAGTTACGTAACGCCTCCTCAAATCAATGCAATAGAATGAACAGTTACCTGTTCATATGCGACTGCTCAATGAATGATCATTAAGGCAACGGTTACACACCCAGCGGTTACGTATCCAACGGTTACAATACCCAGCGGTTACAAACCCAACGGATGCCTAGTAAATCAATATATAGCACTCGTTTTCGAATCATTGTAATATACATTCTCTTCTCTATCTACAATATTAATAAAATACTCTCTTTGCTCTTGCTCAAATACTGTTCATCGTTTACATTTATTGCATACTTTGTTCGCAAGTCTTTAAGGATAATCGATATCAAGGGATCCCACCGAGATCAAACAATCTAATACGGCTCCTTCTGTTTATTTAATTCATGCTTTAATCTTATTTATCTTCGATTATCTCGTATTATTTCCATATCATCATTAATTATCATCATCGGAAATCATGCATATACTCGCAATCTCGTAGTTAATGTAGATTGGTATTTAAATTGGCTAAACTCTTAATCTAAACTATTGATCGTGACTCCGCAAATACAAATTTAATTGTTATTTGGCCTAAAATCGGATCTAGGTTAAACAATTCTAAATTTTACCCTGGCCTTAAATACTTCATATATTATATGGCATTGACTTTATTGGAGAATTACACAACTATGACACCTTAGGCAATGGTTTGACTAATTGATCTCGCTTAAAATGGTTTGCAAGAATGGTCTCCGCTAACTTTAAGTAAGTACTCTAGCCGTGGTAGCACTTGACCTTTCATCTCTTTCAACATTGACACGACCCGGAATCCGGCTGGGCAATGCGGGCACCCGACATCCTCCCCTAGACCCGTCGGGTGAACCCTTACCAATTAAATCAGGAAAATAAATATAATTCAATTTATAAATAATAACAAGACTTAGAAAAAAAGCACAAACATAATGATACCTCTACTCTGTAAAAAAAAGAAATTACAGCTGACTACCCACATACTAGGTTTAGGGCTATCCAGACCAGACATCTAAGAGTACAAAAGAAGACAGATACCTCCTGACAGCTGAAGTAATAAATAATAAAATGGTGGCCATCCGGAATAAAAGCTAGCTCACCCTGACAGCTAAAGTCGTCTTCGCTCCTGAACAACGTGGCGAACTCAATCCTGGAGCGAACCTGCCGAAACAAAATAAATAGACAAGAACAAACAACAAACAAGGGTGAGTCAAAAGGACGCAATAACTGGGGCATACTAGCCACCTCAAAGAATAGGATAACTAGCCAGGGAGGAGAAACAGATAAACAAAATTCCTCTTATTTAAATTATAAAAAGGCAGAGCCAGATAATAACTAGAAACACGTATGGAATGACAAACTTATCAACAACCAGGAACGTAAGATAACCAAAACATATAGGTATCCCGAACACATCAACGTTCAGAAATACATCCTGTTACGGCGTGCAACCCGATCCATATATTCATCCTGTTGCGGCGTGCAACCCGATCCATATATTTATACCGATGCAGCGTGCAACCAGATCCATATATTTATATTGTCGCGGCGTGCGACCCAGAATACGAGCCAGAAATATATAGGCAAACTGAAATATGTCCACAACATGGTATACATACTGCATATATAAAACACAACACTATGCACATAATAGTCAGCATGCGGTGCAATGAAATAGGATGAATGCGGTATGATGCAATGCAGTCACATATACCTGATACCTATCTCTGGCGCGGGACTCTCATCGTCTACCAGGAGATATATGCAATAATGACCCTTCACCGGCTCAGGACTTTCATCGATTACCGGGAAGTATATGCAATGATGACCCTTCACCGGCTCGGGACTCTCATCGATTACTGGGAATTATATGCAATGATGACCCTTCACCGGCTCGGGACTCTCATCGATTACCAGGAAGTATATGCAACGATGACCCTTCACCGGCTCGGGACTCTCATCGATTACTGAAAAATATATACAATAATGACCCTTCACCGGTGCGGGATTCTCATCGCCAACCGGAAAGTATATGCAATAATGATCCTTCACCGGTGCGGGACTCTCATCGCCAACCGGGAAGTATATGTAATAATGACCTTTCACCGGTGCGGGACTCTCATCGCCAACCGGGAAGTATATGCAATAATCAAAACCATTGTGCAATGCTCATCGGCTCAATGCAATAACCAACAACAAGCCATAACATATAATATACAATATAAATTCAAAGCAAAGGCATAATAAGTACGCCTATCGGCAGCTACACACGTAAAGAACACGTGGTAGAAAAAACACGAGGCCAAATGCCTCCAAAGAAATGGATATAATCACTTACCTCGTTCAAACGCTACCCAACAACCACTTTGAACTTTGGATTCATTTCCAAACGATCCCACTGTGTCCAATATGCAGAAAAATATATCATATAAGGCTAAAGGCTCCATTTCTTATATCTTAGGGCAATCCAGTTAGGACCCTGATACCCTATTGGCATACGCAATACGCAGGCCAGACCTATGTACAGGGTTTAAGGTCACATAACCAAACCTTCAATAAATTACATTTATATATTGCCCTTAACTCACTGAGTACAGATATATAATCAATTCCACTCATTTTGACCCTTTAATTATCAATTGAACTTATTAAAACGATGTCTAATATTCCAAGTTTCACCGTTAAAATATATTCAAACACACGTAATAAACTCAAATAATATATTAGGATCATTACCTGAATGTTTCAGGGTGAAAATTCTACTTTTCTCCGGCCCTTTTTCTCATTTTCTGGCATTTTTTTGTTGGCTTCCAAGCTTTTGTGTTTCTGCTTATGTATATGTTTTGCATCCTCTATATCTACTCGTCCTTAGCTCTAAGGACCCCCTCCCCACCGCCAAACTTTTGCTTTTCTCTTTTTTGTCATTTTCTTTCTTTCTTTTTCTTTTTTATTTTATTTTCGCGATGAAAATTAAAACGGAATCCTATGATATTCGAAATAATTTAAACTTTTGCATACAAGTTATAAAAAATATATATAGAACACTCGCTAAAGCGGATCTCAAATCGGACTCCCAAAACTCAAGATGCGAATTTAAATGAAAAAGGTCAAATTATTTAACTTTGGCATTTTAGCGGAAACTAGCCGAACAACCTCGAAATCCACTTTTGAAAGTTTACAAAATTCACAAATAACCATACGAACCTAACAACGCTTTCAGATTTCAAATCGGAGCTCATTTGCCAAACCCGAGATCGAAAATCTCTTTTTAATATTTATCGATAATAAAAACTGAAACCTTCTTCCGATGCCTACCAAACGTGGTCTGATTTAGCTCAAATTTTACAGACAGGTCCTAATGGACATTACGAATATTTTAAAATTATCGACACGCCAATCGGATTCCTAACTTCTGAAACGACTGACCGAGGTCGTTTCATTCTCCTCCACTTATACTTTCGTTCGTCCTCGAACGAGCCTAAGTCTAAAGCAAGATTCACTCTGATAACAAGAGAACTTGCACGACCTTCATGAACTACTCCACGGGCTTTATTTCCTGATTATAGGATAAGAATTATAACACGCATATCAAACTCTTGGATAGAAACATATCTGGATAATATGATAATACCATTACACAGCTTATTATGACTAAGCTGATCCTTTCTCAATCACAAAAAGAGAGTTCTACATTTTCGAAATAAAGATACACGAAATTTGAATGGGTTAACATGATTCACCCAATAATCACCTCTTCAACATACCTTTTAATATAGAACAAGTCGATGGAACTAAGAATTAGCTCACGCTTGATGCAATAGGGGGAGTTTTTGAAGTACCTTGTCACTACACACTATAGAAGATTTGATACAAGCTATATTATTTTTACGAACGCACTATGCAACATCTAAGTTGACATTAGTGTTGTTCAACAAGCTCCTTGCGGGAATGTAGTTACTCATATCCTAATGTATGTCAAAGGTTCATCTGAACAGGGTCTATCATATAAGGATAAGGATCACGCAATTACTACTGGATAATATGATGCACCAGGAATGATCTTCAGACTAAACATCCACTTCAGGGTATTGTCTTTGAATTGGAAATAATGACTTGAAAAAGTGAAAATAAAAGAGACATGTAGTTGGACAATGAGCTGAGGCGGAACACCAGCAACAAAGTTGATTACATGAGCACTTACAACGCTAAAGTAACCTCTCAAGGAGTTGAGGTGTGAAGGAGATATGCCAATGATGGATGGACGACAAGCTACACTAGACCTTTAACTCTTAATTTTCATGAAGTAAAACATTGCCAATATGAGGATCCAGTTCTAGTTGAATACAGACAGATAGCCAAAAAAACCGGAGTCACAATACAGGGTTACTACTGACGGTATTCTCATGTATAAAGATAGTCTTTGTGTCCCTGATATTAAAGATTTACGTGGACAGATTATGATAAAGGCACATTATTCCAAACATACTGTTCATCCAGGTTCGACTAAGATGCACCATGATCTTAAGCAGATTTATTGGTGGGACGGAATGAAGTGTGACATAGCCGAATTTGCGGCTCAGTGTTCTAATTGCCAGCAAGTTAAAGTGGTGTCATCTTTCCAGATTTTATGCTTTCAGCATATAGGTACGTATATATGATCAGGTTGCCAGCTTATCTCTATCATTAATAGATTATTAGTGGGTTTAGCAATGATCGACACTCATTGTAGGTTTCTGTCGTGGCCCTAGATTGGGTCATGACAAAAGTGGTACCATCGCCTTAGTGATTTAGTATTACCATTAAGTATTTGGAGGAAGACTCCTCCACTTAAAGCACAAACTCATACAACTATTTGAATAGGAATACTCATTCCCGCACAATCTGCTGGATTAAGGAAGACTTAGCTAAAAAGAGAACGCGGCTCAGACCTGAGCTACCAAATTACTCTCTCGAGTTGCCAAGCAGCTGCAACTCTCGAGTTCACAACTCCATACATTTTCTATCACCGCCTGATGGATCAAGTCAAAGGTCAAATGATGCCTCTCATTACCCTTAGTAGCCTTGAAAACTATAATGTGCTTACCCGACCACCTTGACACGCACTCTGGCTCAACACAGGGAACATCACAAGAGGCTACTGACCGCCTAAGCTCACCAGTGCCGAACAAATAAGAGATGGCAATGGTCCGAGGATAGAAATAATTAGAGCTTCAGGAAGCTCATACTTTTATTTGCTTGGCTCCCAGAACTACACTACTTCCGAGACAGGATAACCAAAGAATCGCAATTGAAGAGATAGACATTAAATAAGCTTTATGGAAAAATGTCTATGTCAATTTAACCTCCAAATAAGAAGGAAACTCTGACAATTTGCCAGAAAACCCTTTTATAACCCAGACACTGTCTGAGTCTGGATAGACTCTAAATCGGGCTCTGATACCAACTGACACGACCCAGAATCCGGTTGGGCCGTGTGGGAACCCGACATCCTCCCCTAGACCCGTCGGGCGAACCCTTACTAATTAAATCAGGAAAATAAATATAATTCAATTTATAAATAATAACAAGACTTAGAAAAAAGCACAAGCATAATGATACCTCTACTCAGTAAAAAAAAGAAATTATAGCTGACTACCCACATACTAGGTTTAGGGCTATCCAGACTAGACATCTAAGAGTACAAAAAAAGACATATACCTCCTGAAGGGAGAAAAATTCAACTGAAGTAATAAACAATAAACTGGTGGCCATCCGGAATAGAAGCTGGCTCACCCTGACAGCTGAAGTCATATTCGCTCCTGAACAATGTGGCGAACTCAATCTTGGAGCGAACCTGCCGAAACGAAATAAATAGACAAGAACAAACAACAAACTAGGGTGAGTCAAAAGGACTTAATAAGTGGGCCAGACTAGCCACCTCAAAGAATAGGATAGCTAGCTAGAGAGGAGAAACAGATAAACAAAATTCCTCTTATTTAAATTATATAAAGGCAGAGCCAAATAATAACAAGAAGCACGTATGGAATGACAAACTTATCAACAACCAGGAACGTAAGATAACCAAAACATATAGGTATCCCAAACACATCAACAATCAGAAATACATCCTGTTACGGCATGCAACCCGATCCATATATTCATCCTGTTGCGGCGTGCAACCCGATCCATATATTTATACCGACGCACCGTGCAACCCGATCCATATATTTATATTGTCGCGGCGTGCGACCCAAAATACGAGCCAGAAATATATAGGCAAACTGAAATATGTCCACAACATGGTATACATACAGCATATATAAAACCCAACACAACACACACAATAGTCAGCATGCGGCGCAATGAAATGGGATGAATGCAGTCTGATGCAATGCAGTCACATATAACTGATACCTATCTCTGGCACGGTTCTATCATCGTCTACCAGGAGATATATGCAATGATGACCCTTCACCGGCTCAGGACTCTCATCGATTAGCAGGAAGTATATGCAATGATGACCCTTCACCGGCTCGGGACTCTCATCGATTACCGGGAAGTATATGCAATAATGACCCTTTACCGGCTCGGGACTCTCATTGATTACCGGGAAGTATATGCAATGATGACCCTTCACCGACTCAGGACTCTCAACGATTACCGGGAAGTATATGCAATAATGACCCTTCACCGGCTCGGGACTCTTATCGATTACCAGGAAGTATATGCAATAATGACCCTTCACCAGTGCGGGACTCTCATCGCCGACCGGGAAGTATATGCAATAATGATCCTTCACCGGTGCGGGACTCTCATCGCCAACCGGAAAGTATATGTAGTAATGACCCTTCACCGGTGCGGGACTCTCATTGCCAACCGGGAAGTATATGCAATAATCAAAACCAGAGTGCAATGCTCATCGGCTCAATGCAATTACCAACAACAAGCCATAACATATAATATACAATGTAAATTCAAAGCTAAGACATAATGAGTACGCCTATCGGTAGCTACACACGTAAAGAACACGTGGTAGAAGATACACGAGGCCAAATGCCTCCAAAGAAATAGATATAATCACTTATCTTGTTCAAACGCTACCCAACAACCGCTTTGAACTTTGGATTCATTTCCAAACGATCCCACTGTGTCCAATAAGCAGAAAAATATATCATATAAGGCTAAAGGCTCCATTCCGTATATCTTAGGGAAATCCAGTTAGGACCCTGACACCCTATTGGCATACGCAATACGCAGGCCAGGCCTATGTACAGGGTTTAAGGCCACATAACCAAACCCTAAATAAATTACATATATAAATTTATTTATTGTCCTTAACTAACTGAGTACGAATATATGATCAATTCCACTATCGAGGTCCAATTGGCCCTTTAATTATCAATTGAACTTATTAAAACGATGTCTAATATTCCAAGTTCACCGTTAAAATATATACAAACACACGTAATAAACTCAAATAATATATTAGGATCATTACCTGATTGTTTCAGGGTGAAAATTCTACTTTTCTCATGCCCCTTTTCTCATTTTCTAGCATTTTTTTGTTCGCTTCCCAGCTTTTGCATTTCTGTTTATGTTTTGCATCATCTGTATCTACTCGTCCTTAGATTTTAGCTAAGGACCCCCTCTCCACTGCCAAACTTTTGCTTTTCTCTTTTTTGTCATTTTCTTTCTTTCTTTTTCTTCTTTATTTTATTTTCGAGATGAAAATTAAAACGGAATCCTATGATATTTGAAATAATTCCAAATTTTGCATACAAGTTGTACAAAATATAACACACTTGCTAAAGCGGATCTCAAATCGGACTGCCGAAACTCAAGATGCGAATTTAAATGTAAAAGTTCAAATTATTTAACTTTCGGCATTTTAGCGGAAACTAGCCGAACAACCTCAAAATCCACTTTCGAATGTTCACAAAAGTCACAAATAATCATACGAACCTAATAGCGCTTTTAGATTTCGAATCGGAGCTCATTCGCCAAAATCGAGCTCGAAATTTTTTTTTAATATTTATCGACAATAAAAACTGAAACCTTCTTCCGATGACTACCAAACGAGATCTGATTTAGCTCAAATTTTACAGACAGTTCCTAATGGACATTACGAATATTTTAAAATTATTGGTACGCCAATCGGAGTCCTAACTTACGAAATGACTGACCGAGGTCGTTTCAAACATTTTCCCAAGTGGCTTGAAGTACTGCCTCTCGGACGGAAATACCCTTACAAAATTTTATATTGACGCCTGCATCCCGCCATCCCTTTAAGTAAGTGCTGCCTCTTTGTAGCACTTGACCTTTTATCTATTTCAACATTCTCCCAGATAACTTGAACTGTTGCCCTGCCCTCCAAGATAACTTGAAGTGTTGCCTCGGCGACACTTGCCTCTTTAATCTCTTCATAGGCAGCACTTGATGCAACCTGATTCCCTGGGAAGCAATTTATAAGGAGCCAAGCACGGGAGTTGCAGCAGTTGCAATCCATATTTGCACAGTTGGAGCTGCTGGGGCAAGTGCTGGAAACGTCAGGGAAGTTCTGCCTAATTCCTGCCTCAAAAGCTGAAATTGTTCATCGCGATCGCCAGTGTACATACGCGATTGAGAAAGGCCAAAAAGAAGACCAATGCGATAGCGAGTCATCAGACGTGATCACGGAAGAAGAGAAGGCAGAACAGCGCGATCGCGTGTCCGCAGACGCGATCGCGCAAGAGGCTGATATTGGTTGAAGACCTACGCCTGCGCGATCGCGAGACCATAGCCACGATCGCGAGGCTTTGATTTATTGCTCTGCGCGATAGTGCCAATTCGTGCACGAACGCACTAAGACGAGGAACAGAAGCCCATTTCAGCTAATGACTTTAAAAGCCCAATGTTAAGGGGCAATTAAGGCAAATTGTGCCATACTATATAAGTTATTATTGTCATTAGTTTACTTAGATTTTGATGACATTAAACCTAATGAGGATTTTGGCTAAGCTTGTTTTCTTAAGCACACTTATTTTCCTTGATTTGCAATTAGACTTGGCTAATTGAGGATCAATTAGAATTGGTTCAAGTTGTTAGACAATTAAGGGGGTGTTTAGGCTAATTTTCCTAATCTACTTCCTTAATCTTTTCTATCCAATTTGGGTCTTTCTTTAATTCTTGTTCTTTTCATTCGTGTCATTAACTTTCGTATCATTTGGTATCAGAGCTGGATTACTGTTTGTTTCTACAATCACTAACCCAAATTTGTTCCTCAAAACACAAAAAAAAAAAAAAAAAAAAAAATCA
The DNA here is from genome assembly GCA_029990175.1 of Petunia secreta. Classification (NCBI taxonomy): domain Eukaryota; kingdom Viridiplantae; phylum Streptophyta; class Magnoliopsida; order Solanales; family Solanaceae; genus Petunia; species Petunia secreta. The sequence continues at coordinate 61,808,561 of JARKIP010000010.1, forward strand.
AAAATCCAAAAATTAAAAAAAAAAATGAGTCTTGAGATTAGGTTTCTTTTGAGTGAAATTTTTGTTACCAACTGAAGATATTGATGTCTAGAAGCTATTCCTAGAAGGAATTGAACAAATAACAATAAATTGGGTGCTGATTTAAAGATTGAAAAATTAGGTTTCTTCATCAAGAAATTGGGGATTTTGAAATTGGTTGTTGATATTGGAGATTCAACTACTAGGTTTGTTCACGAACCAACATGGAGTACAAATCTCAAATTTGGAGCAAAAATACGGTGGTTTGTGAAGATTCAAGTGGAAAAGGGGGTTTGAAAATCGGATTCTGCTTCGGGCCTAGAAGCTTACGCGAATGCACGCTATCCAGCGCTATCGCGCAGGCCAAGTATTAAAAGGCCTATGCGATCGCGACCGTCCTACGCGATCGCGCCATAACTTCCAGAGTAGTCTTCGCGATTGCTACGTTACTACTGACGGTATTCTCATGTATAAAGATAGTCTTTGTGTCCCTGATGTTGCAGATTTACGTGGACAGATTATGATAAAGACAAATTATTCCAAATACACTGTTCATCCAGGTTCGACTAAGATGTACCATAAACTTAAGCAGATTTATAGGTGGGACGGAATGAAGTATGACATAGCCGAATTTGCGGCTCAGTGTTCTAATTGCCAGCAAGTTAAAGTCGTGTCATCTTTTCAGATTTTATGCTTTCAACATATAGGTACGTATATATGATTAGGTTGCCAGCTTATCACTATCATTAATAGATTATTAGTGGGTTTAGCAATGATCGACACTCATTGTAGGTTTCTGTCGTGGCCCTAGGTTGGGTCGTGACAAAAGTGGTACCAACGCCTTAGAGATTTAGTATTACCATTCAGTATTTGGAGGAAGACTCCTCCACTTAAAGCACAAACTCATACAGCTAGTTGAATAGGAATACTCATTCCCGCACAATCTGCTGAATTAAGGAAGACTTAGCTAAAAAGAGAACGCGGCTCAGACCTGAGCTACCAAATTACTCTCTCGAGTTGCAAAATAGCTGCAACTCTCGAGTTCACAACTCCATACATTTTCTATCACCGCCTGATGGATCAAGTCAAAGGTCAAATGACGCCTCTCATTACCCTTAGTTGCCTTGAAAAACTACAATGTGCTTACCCGAACACCTTGACACGCACTCTGGCTCAACACAGGGAACATCACAAGAGGCTACTGACCGCCTAAGCTCACCAGTGCCGAACAAAGAAGAGATGGCAATGGACTGAGGATAGAAATAATTAGAGTTTCAGGAAGCTCATCTTTTTATTTGCATTGCTCCCAGAGCTACACTACTTCCGAGACAGGATAACCAAAGAATCGCAATTGAAGAGATAGACATTAAATAAGCTTTATGGAAAAACATCTATGTCAATTTAACCTCCCAATAAGAAGGAGACTCTGACAATTTTCCAGAAAGTCCTTTTATAACCCAGATAAGCTCATAGGATAACATGACTTTACTAGCGTTTTGAACCAAGAGGAAATACGTAGATCGAATATTACTTACTAATCACTTTGGACCGGAAGAAATAATGTCACTTTCTGATTGTGACGAATAAGAACCTCATCATCCTACCGACATTGAGTTCCAAAGAGAGGTAAACTGACTTGACATTATAACAGAATGAGGCACAACAAAATGCCAGGCAACAATATCGATACTCACTTACAAATCTCTCATATTTACACTAGAAAAATTAGTGAGGTCTCATAAATGCGAGGAATAAATCATACCAGAAGCTAGCCCCTCTACCGCAACTGATTCTTAATAGAAGCGACATCCAAGGAAACCATCGAAATATGATAAGACAAACCATTTCCAGATCGATCGGAAAAATAAATCTTACTAACAGATAAGGGAAGAAGAAATACACGGGTCTACTACATCGGATGCCTCAACATCCTGCCAGACTAGCAGTTCATAGAATTGCCTCTGCAGCTAAGCTGAGCCACTACCCTAGTAATCACCTTCTGAAGAACCACTGCCACCACGCTCTCAACCTCTACTGGATGGTGGTATTTCTCTGGCTGATTGAGAACTAAATGAAATTCCCTGCGACTGTTCAGATGCCTAATAACGAGAGAAAAGACAACTGCCTATTTGTCGGAGTAAGGAAAAATCCTCAAAGAATAGCCAGATTCACGACAATGATACCACCTTTTCGTTGAAAAGTGGAAGCTGGAAAGATTGTTGATAGCTATAAAGAAAAGACTGATTCTGATCTTGACGAGCTACTGGCGCACTCTAAGAATCACGTGACACAAGCTGAGATAACATGGAAGGTGACCTCCCAAAATAATCAGAACTCTTACCTCCAAATGAGGTACCATGGTTGCCCACTTAGGGCCACGGGATTTCTTGCTCTCCCGCTCTAACTTATGGTATGCCTAATACCTCTGAGCAATATCAATAACATCAAATGAAGTCCCAACCTCAATTTTTCGAGCCATCTGGGATCTTAAGGAACGAGAAAGGTCATCAATAAATCTTTTAATCTCTCGAAAGGCTCATGGATTAGTTCTAATGTATATCCAGCCATTCTATAGAATTCAATCTCATATTCTGAAACACCAATAGGCTAACCGACAGGCTACCCTATCCAATCCAGTCAAACTGGCAACACTTTTCATCTCGCTCGCTACTCGAAAGGAACTTTTCCACGAATCTAAAAGAAAAATCGAACCAAGTTAGCTAATAAGAGACCGGCCCACCAATCCGAGGCTGGACCCTGAAACTGAAAGCATACCTCTCGATATAATCAAAAGCCTGAAGGATACGCTGACATCATTTTATTTAAAAAAAATTTACGTAGGGATTATCTGACGCATGGCTTAAGAATATCGGAAGGTTCAATTGGGTAAAATAATGCAGCCCTTTCATATACTCGGACCGAGCCATTACTCGGGCTAACTAGCTAGCCAGAATAACTAGAGGCACAACACATGCTGCCTCCGTGACATACTTTACTGCGACAGTACTAAGAACTGGAATAGGAGCTCTCTGAGACCGAACATCTGCATCTGCGCAACCTGATAAGCTTTCTAGCGAATAATAGGTGCTTGCGGTATCTGCGTCGCCAAGATTCTCGTAAAAGCATCGTAGAGAGCCAAGGGAACCACAAGGCCCTGCTCCCTTGCCCATCGCGAGCTCGTACAACTGGGAACTCCGTAACTAGATCGTCAGCACGATAAAAAATGAAGGAAGTGAAACTTCCTAAATGCCACCATAGCCCCTCGTAGATAAGTACGGGCATCTACATACCCATCAGCGAGACTCTACTAGACACTTTCTTAGTCTAGATAGACTCTAAATCGGGCTCTGATACCAACTGACACGACCCGAAATTCGGTTGGGCCGTTCAGGCACCCGACATCCTCCCCTAGACCCGTCGGGTGAACCCTTACCAATTAAATCAGGAAAATAAATATAATTCAATTTATAAATAATAACAAGACTTAGAAAAAAAGCACAAACATAATGATACCTTTACTCTGTAAAAAAAAAAAGAAATTACAGCTGACTACCCACATACTAGGTTTAGGGCTATCCAGACCAGACATCTAAGAGTACAAAAGAAGGCAGATACCTCCTGAAGGGAGAAAAATGCAGCTGAAGTAATAAATAATAAAATGGTGGCCATCCGGAATAAAAGCTGGCTCACCCTGACAACTGAAGTCGTCTTCGCTCCTGAACAACGTGGCGAACTCAAACCTGGAGCGAACCTGCCGAAACGAAATAAATAGAAAAGAACAAACAATAAACAAGAGTGAGTCAAAAGGACTAAATAAGTGGGGTAGACTAGCCACCTCAAAGAATAGGATAGCTAGCCAGAGAGGAGAAACAGATAAACAAAATTCCTCTTATTTAAATTATATTAAGGTAGAGCTAGATAATAACTAGAAACACGTATGGAATGACAACCTTATCAACAACCAGGAACGTAAGATAACCAAAACATATAGGTATCCCGAACACATCAACAATTAGAAATACATCCTGTTACGGCATGTAACCCGATCCATATATTCATCCTGTTGCGACGTGCAACTCAATCCATATATTTATACCGATGCGGCGTGCAACCCGATCCACATATTTATATGGTCGCGGCGTGCGACCCAGAATATGAGCCAGAAATATATAGGCAAACTGAAATATATCCACAACATGGTATACATACTGCATATATAAAACACAACACAATACACACAATAGTCAGCATGCGGTGCAATGAAATGGGATGAATGTGGTAAGATGCAATGCAGTCACATATACCTGATACCTATCTCTGACGCGGGACTTTCATCGTCTACCAGGAGATATATGCAATGATGGCCCTTCACCGGCTCGGGACTCTCATCGATTACCGGGTAGTATATGCAATGATGACCCTTCACATGACCGGGACTCTCATCGATTACCGGGAAGTATATGCAATAATGACCCTTTATCGGCTCGGGACTCTCATCGATTACCGGGAAGTATAAGCAGTGATGACCCTTCACCGGCTCGGGACTCTCATCGATTACCGGGAAGTATATGCAATAATGACCCTTCACCGGTGCGGGATTCTCATCGCCAACCGGGAAGTATATGCAAAAATCGTCCTTCACCGGTGCGGGACTCTCATCGCCAACCGGGAAGTATATATAATAATGACCCTTCACCGGTGCGGGACTCTCATCGCCAACCGGAAAGTATATGCAATAATCAGAACCAGAGTGCAATGCTCATAGGCTCAATACAATCACCAACAACAAGCCATAACATATAATATACAATGCAAATTCAAAGCTAAGGCGTAAAAAGTACGACTGTCGGCAGCTACACACGTAAAGAACACGTTGTAGAAAATACACGAGGCCAAATGACTCAAAAGAAATGGATATAATCACTTACCTCGTTCAGACGCTACCAAACAACCGCTTTGAACTTTGGATTCATTTTTAAATGATCCCACTGTATCCAATAAGCAGAAAAATATATCATATAAGGCTAAAAGCTCCATTCCTTATATCTTAGGGCAATCCAGTTAGGACCCTGACACCCTATTGGGATACGCAATATGCAGGCCAGGCCTATGTCCAGGGTTAAAGGTCACATAACCAAACCCTAAATAAATTACATTTACATATTGCCCTTAACTCACTGAGTACGAATATATAATCAATTCCACTATCGGGGTCCAATTGACCCTTTAATTATCAATTGAACTTATTAAAATGATGACTAATATTCCAAGTTTTACCGTTAAAATATATTCAAACACACGCAATAAACTCAAATAATATATTAGGATCATTACCTGAATGTTTCAGGGTGAAATTCTACTTTTCTCCGGCCCCTTTCTCATTTTTTGGTATTTTGTTTTGGCTTCCCAGCTTTTGCGTTTCTTTTTATGTTTTGCATCCTCTGTATCTACTCGTCCTTAGCTTTGACCCCCTCCCCACCGCCAAACTTTTGCTTTTCTCTTTTTTGTCATTTTCTTTCTTTCTTTTTCTTCTTTATATTATTTTCGCGATGAAAATTAAAACGGAATCCTATAATATTCGAAATAATTCCAACTTTTGCATACAAGTTATACAAAATATATGTAACACACTTGCTAAATCGGATCTCAAATCGGACTCCCGAATTTAAATGTAAAAGGTCAAATTATTTAACTTTCGGCATTTTAACGGAAACTAGTCAAACAACCTCGAAATCCACTTTCGAAAGTTCATAAAAGTCACAAATAGTCATACGAACCTAACAACGCTTTCGGATTTCGAATCGGAGCTCGTTCACCAAAACCGAGCTCGAAATCTCTTTTTAATATTTATCGACAATAAAAACTTAAACCTTCTTCCGATGCCTACCAAACGAGGTCTGATTTAGCTCAAATTTACAGACAGGTCCTAATGGACATTACGAATATTTTAAAATTATCCGCATGCCAATCGGAGTCCTAACTTCCGAAACGACTGGCCGAGGTCGTTTCAAACATTTTCCCAGATGCCTTGAAGTACTGCCTCGCGGACGGAAATACCCCTAAAAAATCTTATATTGACGCCTGCATCCCGCCATCCCTTTAAGTAAGTGTTGCCTCTTTGTAGCATTTGACCTTTTGATGCAAGCAAAAAACCGGAGTTGAAGCCTTGTAATCGGAGACAACGGACAAGACGCGGAAACGACAAGATAAAGAGGCGGAAGCAAGTAAGTAACACGGATAACAAGAAATTAGGGAAGGGGGAGAACAGAAATAGAAGAAAGAATGGATAATCAGAATCAAAACATTGATTGATTATCCAAGGGAGAAAATGAAACTTGAACCTAACAAGGATTCATACTAGGGATGAAATCCATTTCGGTTCCAAGCCTAAGAAGGCATACACGAAGCCTCGGGCTTCAACAAGAATGGCTCGGCCAATTCTATCTCTATTCTCTCAATTCAATATCAACTACTTCCCTAAAATGAGCTATGCTAGGAGTTTATATAAACAACAATAAAAAGGTCAAAATAGTAAAATGGTCACCAGTGACCAATGAGATAAAGCCACGCAGGGCTGGAGCAGTTTTATGTGTTCGGCAGCTCAGCTCGAACACATTGTATTTGGACGCTTGTTTGCCTCGGTCACATTTGGAATCGAACGCTCTCCTGCCTCGGGCACATTTGTAGCCATTTGATCGATTCTCTGCTCGGCGTCGTTCTTCTTTGGTTTGGTTGCTTTCAACTTCGGGCTCGAGCTTGTTATTTCTTGCTTCGGGCTCAAACTTGATCGTTGAGCTTTCATAATTCCTCCTCGGTCTCACAGCTTCCGAAGTCAGTGTCAGCAACGGTCACTTGTTGTCTTCTCGGCGAGGCAGTCTTCGACATCTTTCATTCCGGCCACACTTTGATCGTGGGCGTCATGTGACTCCTCGGTGGACTAGCTTGATGAATCGAACAGGTGAGGCTGGTTCGTATTGCATCACTTTTTATCTATTTCAACATTCTCCCAGATCACTTGAACTGTTGCCCTGCCCTCCAAGATAACTTGAAGTGTTGCCTCGGCGGCACCTGCCTCTTTAATCTCTTCACAGGCAGCACTTGATGCAACCCGATGCCCAGGAAAACCATTTACAAGGAGCCAAGCACGGGAGTTGCAGCAGTTGCAATCCATATTTGCATAGTTGGAGCTGCTGGGGCAAGTGCTGGAAACTTCAGGGCAGTTCTGCCTACTTTCTGCCTCAAAAGCTGAAATTGTTCATCGCGATCGCGAGTGCAGATACGCGATCGTGAAAGGCCAAAAAGAAGACCAACGCGATAGCGAGTCATCAGACGCGATCGCGGAAGAAGAGAAGGCAGAACAGCACGATCGCGTGTCCGCAGACGCGATCGCGTAAGAGGCTGATATTGGTTGAAGACCTATGCCTGCACGATCGCGAGACCATAGCCGCGATCGCGAGGCTTTGATTTATTGCAAATTATGCCATACTATATAAGTTATTATTGTCACTAGTTTACTTAGATTTTGATGACATTAAATCTAGTGTGGATTTTGGCTAAGCTTGTTTGCTTAAGCACACTTATTTTCCTTGATTTGTAATTAGACTTGGCTAATTGAGGATCAATTAGAATTGGTTCAAGTTGTTAGACAATTAAGGGAGCGTTTAGGCTAATTTTCTTAATCTACTTCCTTAATATTTTCTAATCCCATTTGGATCTTTCTTTAATTCTTATTCTTTTCAATCGTGTCTTTAATTTTCGTATCATTTAGTATCAGAACTGGATTAGTGTTTGTTTTTACAATCACTAACCCAAATTTGTTCCTCAAAATACAAAAAAAAAAAAAAAAAAAAAAAAAAAAATCAAAAATCCAAAAATCCAAAAAAATGAGTCTTAAGATTAGATTTCTTTTGAGTGAAAATTTTGTTACCAACTGAAGATATTGATGTCTAGAAGCTATTTCTAGAAGGAATTGAACAAATAACAATAAATTGGGTGCTGATTTAAAGATTGAAAAATTAGGTTTCTTCATCAAGAAATTGAGAATTTTGAAATTGGTTGTTGATATTAGAGATTCAACTACTAGGTTTGTTCACGAACCAACAAGGAGTTTAAATCTCAAATTTGGAGCAAAAACACGGTGGTTTGTGAAGATTAAAGTGGAAAAGAGGGTTTGAAAATCGGGTTCTGCTTCGGGCCTAGAAGCTTACGCGAACGCGCGCCATCCAGCGCTATCGCGCAGGCCAAGTATTAAAAGGCCTACGCGATCGCGACCGTCCTACGCGATCGCACCAGAACTTCCAGAGTAGCCTTCACGATCGCGACGTTACTCACGCGATCGCACTGAACTGTAAATTGCAGAAAAACAGTTTCTTAGACAGATTGCTCGCAACATCCCCTAACAGTTTCCAATCAACCGGAACTCAATTTCAGCATCAAGTAGAGTGAGTCTCTAGATCATAAACAAAATTTCATCCAAATCCGAATCCAATTTGTGCCAATTCGATTCTTGCCTTTCTTCTTTCCTTTCTTTAAATTTTCCTAAATTCAATCCATTAGTTTCAATTATCCGTTTCTTGTCACAACAATTCCTTTTCATCCCGAATTAGTTTAAGTTTGATTGTCAAGTCGGATTTAGTGTGCAAAGAACAAACTTGCAATATCCAAGAGTGGAAAAAGGCAAGTGTGGTGAGATTAATAGAGCGAGTAAAAGCCAATCGTTGAGTGCAAACACGAGTGAATTGAGTGACATCAATTTGAGTCTAAACACTTAGGGAGCGACTCGGTGAGGGCTCTTTCTACTAACCTTATTTGTCTAATTTTTTGTAGGTACGATGGCTCAAAAGGAAGTCGAGGCGGACATGGAACTTAAAACCATGATGCAAGCCTTGATGGCAAGTGTTAACTCAATGCAAGATAAGTTCGAGGGAATGAAAGAGACGGTTGATGAACTATCTCGAAAAGATAAGCTTCGGGAAATGGGTAAGCAAGTGGTTAAAACACCTCCAATCTTGGGGGTGCGGGGTGATGGACCTAGCCTCTCTTGGGCTAACGACCACTACTCTCACATGGTGGTCCAAGATGCCTATTCTCCAAATGAAACTCCACAAGCAAGGGATCCCACTAATGATCTTCCAAGAAATGAACCACCAAGGGATGACACTCCAAGGCCACATGAAGATGAGTCTTTTCATGTACATGAGAACTATGATAATGACCCATTTCACTATCCGGGGGATGCACGACAAGGGGGAGCTAGGGGTTGAGGTGGTCGATTTGGGGGAGGTTACCAAGGGATAGTGGAGCGTGAGGGGGACTACTATGACTACGGGGGGTTATGATGGACAACAGAGACATCATGATGATGATAGAGAGTTGAATACTATCAAGATTACCTACCTTCCAAGGAGAGAGTGATCCCGAGGAGTATCTCGAGTGGGTGGTCAAGATGGAGAGAATCTTTCAAACCAACAACCCGTCCAAGAGGCTACAAAGGTCAAGTATACCATCACTCAATTCGAAAATTATGCCTATACTTGGTTGGAGTCCAAACGAAGGCAAATGGAAACACAATGGCTCATTGTCAATGGGGGATGGGCGGCCTTGAAGAAGGCTCGGTTTCTACCTCCAAACGATGATGAATTGATCAAGAAGTTCAACAATTTGAGGCAAGGAAACAAGAATGTGGCGGAGTATTTTGATGAATTTGAGAAGACTAGGACAAGGGCCAACGTTCAAGATGGTGATCGGTCCCTCATACCAAAGTTTTGTGGAGGGTTGAATATGGAGATCTCTTCCGTATTTTGATGAATTTGAGAAGACTAGGACAAGGGCCAACGTTCAAGATGGTGATCGGTCCCTCATACCAAAGTTTTGTGGAGGGTTGAACAGGGAGATCTCTTCTCCCATGGACTTGCACCGATATAAAAGCTTGTATGATTCATTCCAAACGGCTCTAAAGGTGGAGAAAGGGATCAAATTAGACAAGTCCTACAAGTCCAAAAACATCCCTTTCACTTGGAACAAAGGGAAAGATAATGTGAACACCTATACCCTATGGGACAAAGCAAAGGAGCCCAAGCGAGAGTTCAAAGGCAACTTTGAAAAAGCCAAGCCCAAAGAAGAGCCAAAGGTGGGAGGTAACAAAGCTAAACTTGAAAGCTTGTCTAACATTCAATACTATAAATGTAATGGCCGAGGCCACATGATGAGAGATTGTCTAAATAGGAGAGCTATTATTGGTTTGGGTGATGGGGCTATAAAACGGGTGGTAGTGATGATGAGGAGATATAAAGGGGTATGCCATGTGATGATGATTTTGACGAGGGCTCGTTGGTAGGTGAGCAATTAGAGGAAGAATACCTTACTCTTATGGTAAGGAAGATAATAGGGGTGCAAGTGAAGGAGGAGTCGAATCAAAGGGAGAATTTGTTCCATGCATATTATAAGGTTCAAGGGGCTACTTGCTCTCTAATTATCGATAGTGGTAGTTGTGTCAATGTCGTGAGCACCACTTTGATTGAACAACTCAAACTACCCACTAGAAAATGTCCACAATCTTACAAACTACAATGGTTGAATGAGTGTGGTGAGCTAAAGGTAACTAAGCAAGCCTTGATTAAATTCAAGTTTGGGGACTACCATGATGAGCTTTTATTTGAAGTGGTTCCGATGCAAGCATTTCATATTTTTCTTGGTAGGCCTTGGCAATATGACCGCTTGGCAAGGCATGATGGCAAGACTAATAGGTACGCCTTAGAAGTGGAGGGTCGGAAATTTGTTCAACCCATTGACTCCGACGCAAGTGAGTGAGGGTTATGGGAAGATGAGGGAGTTGAAGTTGAAAAGAGAGAAAGAAAAGAAAGAGGGAGTTATGGAGGATAGGAGAGTGGGAGTTATCACACAAAAGAGTGAGGACACAAAAGAGGCAGTGAACTTGCTCTTGTCTAGGAAGGAGTGTTTGAAAGATGTAGAGGAAGGAGCACCCATGATTCTCCTCCTACACAAGGACCATGTTTTTCTTGTCTAGGAAGAAGTGTTTGAAAGATGTAGAGGAAGGAGCACCCATGATTCTCCTCCTACACAAGGACCATGATTTGCTTACTAATGAACTAACCCCTTCTTTGTCTAGTTCTATTTCTTCTCTTTTGCAAGGTTATGAAGTCATCTTCCCCGAGGAGTTGCCACCACTAAGAGGCATTGAGCATCAAATTGACCTTGTTCTGGGCTCCCAATTTCCCAACAAGGCCGCTTATAGAAGCAACCCGGAGGCCACCAAAGGGCTCCAAAAGCAAGTGGAGGAGTTTCTTGAGAGAGGACTTGTGCAAGAAAGCTTGAGCCCATGTGCGGTCTCGGTCATACTAGTGCCAAAGAAAGATGGGACTTGGTGCATATGTGTGGATTGTAGAGCCATCAACAAGATCACGGTAAAGTATCGTCATCCTATCCCTAGGTTAAATGATATGCTTGATGAGTTATGTGGATCTTGTGTGCTCTCTAAAATTGATTTGAGGAGTGGATACATACCACCAAATCCGGATGAAACCGGGTGATGAGTGAAAGACGGCCTTTAAGACTAACTTTGGTCTTTATGAGTGGCTTGTCATGCCTTTTGGCTTGGCCAATGCTTCTTCAACGTTCATGAGGTTGATGAATCATGTGCTCAAATCTTTCATTGAAAAATTTGTTGTAGTTTACTTTGATGACATTCTTATCTATAGCAAATCCATTGATGAGCATGCTAATCTTTTGAAACAAGTTTTTGATATTTTGAGAAAGGAACAACTGTTTGCTAATTTGCAAAAGTGCTCTTTTTGTATTGAGAAAGTTGTTTTCCTTGGTTTTGTGGTGAGTGCAAATGATGTGGAAGTAGATGAGGCTAAGGTGGAGGCCATTAGGGATTGGCCCACTCCTAAAAGCATTGGTGATGTGAGGAGTTTTCATGGGTTTGCTAGCTTTTATAGGACGTTTGTGAGGGGATTTAGTACTCTAGCCGCATCATTGACCGAACTGATAAGGAAGGATACGACATTTGTATGGGGAAAAGAGCAAGAAGAGCCTTTTGCAAAATTGAAGGAAGTGCTTAGTTCCACACCTCTTCTTCAATTGCCAAAATTTGATAAAACCATTGAAATTGAGTGTGATGCTAGTGGGGTAGGAATTGGAGCCGTGTTGATGCAAGAACAAAAACCTATTGCCTATTTTAGTGAGAAAATCAAGGGGACAACCACTAAATACTCCACTTATGACAAAGAGTTGTATGCCTTGGTGAGGGCATTGGCTCATTGGCAACATTACCTTTGGTCCAAAGAATATGTCATTAGAACCGACCACCAATCCTTAAAACAACTCAAATCCCAAGAGAAATTGAATGTGAGACGTGCCAAATGAGTGGTTCCTTGAAACTTTTCCTTATGTCATCCATTACAAAAAGGGAAAAGAGAATGTGGTGGTGGATATCTTGTCAAGAAAGTTTGTGCTTCAATCAAGAAGACAATTGTTGTTGAATACCTTGGGGTCCAAACTCATGGGTTTTGAAAGTATGAAGGAGATGTATGCTAATGATCCGAAGTTTGGGGAACTTTATGCAAATTGTGAATTGGAGGAAAGAGGTAGGAGAATCAATCAAATGTGTGGTGAGGAGGAACTTAGTGGCGATGTGGAGAAAAGTAGGTTTCACAAGTTCGAAGGCTTCTTGTTTAGGAATGGGAAGTTATGTGTGCCTAGTTCATCTTGGAGGGAGTTACTAGTGAGGGAGGCACATAGTGGGGGACTAATGGGGGCATTTTAGAGTGGGCAAGATCATGGAGATTCTTAAGGAGCAATTTTATTGGCCTAAGATGAGGGTGGATGTTGTGAGGGTGTGTGGCCAATGCTTGGAGTGTAGGCAAGCTAAGTCAAAATTACTTCCACATGGTTTGTACTCGCCCCTCCCCATTCCCTTGGGTCCATGGCTTGATATCTCTATGGATTTTGTGCTTGGATTACCTAGGACCAAAAGGAGAAAAGATAGCATCTTTGTGGTAGTTGATAGGTTTTTCAAAATGGCTCATTTCACTCCATGTCACAAAGGTTAATGATGCATTTCATGTAGCCAATTTGTTTTTTGAACATGTTCTTAAATTGCATGGGGTTCCAAAAACTATTGTTAGTGATAGGTATCCCAAGTTTCTTGGTCATTTTTGGAAAGAACTATGGGGGAGGCTTAGCACTAAGTTGTTATTCTTCACTTCTTGCCACCCCCAAACCGAGGTTATCAATAGGACCTTGCGTGCCATGATTAGAACAATGGTTAAGGGGAAAGTAGCTTCTTGGGAAGAACATCTACCTTTGATTGAATTTGTATATAATAGGACCATGCATACTTCTACTTGCATGACGCCTTTCGAAGTTGTGTATGGCTTTAATCCCCTTATTCCCTTGGATCTTACGCCTTTGTTTAGTGATGTTGTCTTAAGATTAGATGCAAAGGTGAGAGCTCAAGAGATGAAGCAACTTCATGAGCAACTAAGGAAACAACTCGAGAAGAAAAACAAAGTTGCCAAAAGAGCGAAGAAAGAAAGGAAGAAGGTTATCTTCGAGCCCGGTGATTGGGTGTGGGTTCATTTCCGGAAGGATAGGTTCCCAAAAAAGTGGACGAACAAATTGATGCCTAGAGGCGATGACCCATTCCAAATCATTGAACGCCTCAATGACAATGCGTACAAGGTGGACTTTCCAAGCAATTATCAAGTGCACAACACTTTCAACGTGTGACTTGTCTCCCTTCGAAATCAAAGATCAAGCGAATCCGTGGACGGATTCTTTTCAAGACGGGGAGAATGATGCAACCCGATGCTCAGGCAAACCATTTACAAGGAGCCAAGCACGGGAGTTGCAGCAGTTACAGTTCATATTTGCACAGTTAGAGCTACTGGGGCAAGTGCTGGAAACTTCAGGGCAGTTCCGCCTAATTCCTGCCTCAAAAGCTGAAATTGTTCATCGCGATCGCGAGTGCACAGATGCGATCGCGAAAGGACAAAAAGAAGACCAACACGATCGCGAGCCATCAGATGCGATCCGTAAGAAGAGAAGGCAGAACAGAGCGATCGCGTGTCCACAGATGCGATCGCACAAGAAGCTGATATTGGTTGAAGACCCACGCTTGCGGGATCGCGAGACTATATCCACGATCGCGCGGCTTCGATTTATTTCTCTGCGCGATCGCGCCAATTCTTGCGCGAACACGCTGAGACGAGGACCAGAAGCCCATTTCTGCTAATGACTTTGAAGGCCCAATGTTAAGGGGCAATTAAGGCAAATTGTGCCATACTATATAAGTTATTATTGTCATTAGTTTACTTAGATTTTGATGACATTAAACCTAGTGAGGATTTTGGCTAAGCTTGTTTGCTTAAGGACACTTATTTTCCTTGATTTGCAATTAGACTTGGCTAATTGAGGATCAATTAGAATTGGTTCAAGTTGTTAGACAATTAAGGGGGGTGTTTAGACTAATTTTCTTAATCTACTTCCTTAATATTTCTAATCCCATTTGGGTCTTTCTTTAATTCTTGTTCTTTTCATTCGTGTCTTTAATTTTTGTATCAGCACTTGCCCTTTATATTTTCTGAAGAGGCAGCACTTTTCAAGTTATAACTTAAAGTGTTGTCCACGTAGGCAGCACTTGTTAATTTATAACTGGAAGTGCTACTCCCGATGCCATTTGCTAAATCATTCTTAAGTGAGCACAAAATACCATAACCAAGGATAAGGGGTACATGTGGTGAAATTTTATAATTTATTCAACAATGTGAATTTGTGATTCTAAATTCATTCACAATATAAATAAGTTCTTTTTATAAATTGATCATTGCAAAATTATTTCTATTTCTAAAATTGTCTTTTTGGCATAAGGTACGTTGACTATTTGAATTCAATTTACATTTAATAGGTAGATTTATGAGCTTAATTTACTAAAAGTAAACTTTTTATTAAGAGAAGCGCATTTTTCATTATATTTTCTTTTTCTATTATATTTTTCAGAATTTTCTATTGTTCAAAGTGATGAACGAAAATATTTGGTGACCACTTATTTAATATTTTTCATTACAGTTATACATTCGATTTTCTATATAGAGTCTAATAATGCAAATGAGCAAAAAAATACTATGGTACTACATATATACAAATCTAATGATATCAAAACAACTTAA
This sequence comes from Petunia secreta, assembly GCA_029990175.1. Lineage (NCBI taxonomy): Eukaryota > Viridiplantae > Streptophyta > Magnoliopsida > Solanales > Solanaceae > Petunia > Petunia secreta. The sequence goes on from JARKIP010000010.1 coordinate 61,823,770, forward strand.
TTCACGCTGGGTAGACCTAACGGCACCTGGCGTCTAAGTTTTAGCCTCAATGAAAGAGCTTATGCATGAACATTTTGCGGTCCGTCGAATATTTTTCAACTGAAGTTTCGGTGGATTGAAGTGCCCCAAATTTTGATATCGAAGCTTAAGGTTAAACTCTTTTCTAAGAGGGGTTTAAATAGTGACATTTAAAATATGAAATTTTTACGCTAGTTGACACATTAAATCCTAAAATTACAAAATATACTGATATTTTTAATTATTTACAAAATATACCAATATTTCTCAATTTATTATCCTACGTATACTATTTTTCGTTTCCACTCTTCCCAAAATAAAACCCTATCTTTCTCTCTCTCTTCCCTCTTCCACCCACCCACCCACCCACCCGCCAGACCTGCTCTACCGCCAATGTCGCCGCCACCGAGCAGCTACTCACTACTAGAAATCAGGGATTTTTCGACCGCCCATATGGTCGGATATCGGTCGGCTAGTCGACCGATGTTCGATCAAATAGAGCGGTCGAAGATTTGCTGGTCGCAGGAGGGCTTTCGACCGAATCGGTCGAACCATTCGACCGAAATCGGTGGGAAAGCGGTCGAGCAACGAATTTCTGAAAAATAAAATATTAATCTGTCCCACCGATTCGGTCGGACACTTTAATTTCTAAAAAGAAATTGAAATTCATCTGTCCGACCGAATCGGTGGGACAGTTGAATTTCTGAAAATTTTTTGGGTGACGTGTTCGACCGATTCGGTCGGACAGATGAATTTCTGGAAAAACAACCCATTTTTCGGACCGATTTAGTCGAAAATATGGAAAAAAACCTGCAATATAAAAGCTGTAATTAGATCTCCACCACCTGTAAACGCAGAAAAATCTAGCAGCATATACACAATAGGCTTCTACAAGCCTTAATATATTTTTAAACAAGGCTTATTGCCTTTAAACTAAAATTCTAACAATTTACATAATATCAAGACTTCATAACGATAAAAGAAGTCAAACAAAATCAACTACAAGTCCTACAATCAAAGAAGGTTAACAAAAACTGTCCACAAGTCTAACACATGTATAAAATCATCAACAATCCATTATTACTAGTATTAGAATATTATATCTAGGTCAATTACTTTTATATTACTAACTAATTTTTTCACTAAGATTATCATTTAGTAATTAACGATACTTCTCAAGAATCAAATGAAGTAGAATAAAAAATTACTAAATCGAGATATAGAAATAATTTAATTTATTCAAATAAATTTACGAAAATAGTTAAGTTATTTTAAGTTGTGTATATTATATTATTTATAGCTAATGTCTCTTAAATTATTGTAAGTGTGATACTAGTTCATCAACACACTTTAAGCTTGAAAGTTACATATTTTCTCCCTAATTTGTAAAACAAGTATCACATTCTAAACAAATGGTTAGAAAGATTCAAACTTAAGCAATTTAGGAGATTACAAGAACCTAACGTTCTCCCTATGTTCCTAACTCTCTAACAATTAGCTAGTTCAATAAAGCACATCATAACGGCTATTAATCCTATTTTAATATCTACATTATACTCTTCTTTGATACAACAAAGTTTATTACCACTACTACCAAAATAGGATCCACAAAATATTCATTTCCAACTTACAATCATCCAACAACAATAACAATATTCAACAACCACAAAAAAATTCATTAACTCCATTGTCAACTTTCAAAATTTTCAAACACAACACCAATTCATTTTCAATATATCAATCCCTACTAATCCAATTCATTTTCAACTTAACATCCATTTCACATTCAACAACAACATGAATAACCACAAAAGTATTATCACAATATCAACTCCAACACCAAGACTACACATTGTACTTTTCAATGCATCAATCTCTACTAATCCAATTCATTTGCAACTTAAACATCCAATTCACATTCATTAACAACATGAACAACCACAAAAGTATTACAACAATATCAACTCCAACACCAAGATTACACTATATACTTTTCAACCCATTTACTAAAATCTACTAAATTCAAATAATCTAACCCATAATTTTTAGGAACTTTAATACTTGAAAATATAAAAAAATATGATTAAAAAAAAGAATTCACTTTAGTGGTGATTTTTAGTAGTGAAAGAACTTACTTGTTCACTACAAGATTTCACTTTATTACAAGTCTCTAAACATGCTCATACACCCCCAAACTACTAATCCCAATTCATGATATCAATTCCGAGCTACTAGCTATAGCAAGTTCAAGAGCAAGGTCACAAGGTTCAAGTTCAAGCACCAATTTGTATTTATATAGCAAGGTCACAAGGTTCAAGTTCAAGCACCAATTTGTATTTCTATAGCAAGGTCACAAGGTTCAAGGTTCAAGTTCAAGCACCAACTAGCTATAGCACCAATTTACAAGTTCAAGGTTCAAGATCACAATTATACAAGGTTACAACTTCAAGCCTAACCTAACTTCAAGTGCACATTACAATTTTCATGAATTTTTGCTTCCCCCAACTAATGGTTTCAAAGCTTCACAAGTCATTCAACACATTCCAAACCACAATTTCAAAGTCACAAGTCAAGCAACCAATTTTTAGGGAATTCAAAGTTTCATCAAAAAGTATCATGAATTCTTTTCTCAAATCTCAAATATCACAATTTTATCCTACTCAAAATCACAATTTTATCCTACTCAAAACCAATCTTTTCTCAAATCTCAAATATCAAAGCATAATTAAACCATATATAATTAAAATTGAAAACAAAGGGGGAAAAACTCACCTGAAACACTGGTCACCGGAGTGGACTGAGCGGCAAAGGGGTGGTCTGCTCCGCGGATCTGCAAAAAAAAAATAGAGTTAGGGTTTTTGGATTTGAGATGAAAAAAAATGAGAAATATGCAAATTTTTAGAAGGATTTACATGTAATGGAATATGAGGTGAAGATTTAATGGATGATTTGAGAGATTTGAGTGTTTTAGGGTGTTTTTGAGTGTTTGGGTCGGGTAATGGAGGAGAGAGAACGGGTTAAGGAAAAGAAAGAGGAAGAAAGAGAATGGGGAAAAAAGGTTCTGCGCGTATTTGTATTTTACGACATCCGACCGCATCGGTCGAACGGCGGTCGGACAATTTTAAAAAAAAATTATTTTATTTTTGTTCGACCGCGGCGGTCGGACAATATAAAAAAATATTTTTTTAATAAACATTATTATTATTATTATTATTATTATTATTATTATTATTATTATTATTATTATTATTATTATTATTATTATTATTATTATTTTGGTTTAGATTCGTGTATACTTTTGTATGCTTGTGTATGTGCATGTCTGGGGGTGGTTGTTGGTGATTGTTGCTAGTTGTTTGAAGGTGGAAGCAAATGTATATTTGGTTTTGCGCAGGTGTATGTATCTGTATGTATATGAATATCTTTTACAGTGCTGAGTGTATGTATGTGTAAATCATTGTATGAATGTGTATTTCTGAATATATATTGTATATTTTTGTATGTTTTATGTGTGTGTATGTAAGTCCAAGCTTAGCACACATAAATTTGTATGTATAATTTATAGATCTGTAGATCCGTGTATGTATGTGAGTGTTAGTGTATTTATAACATATTTTTTTTTGTGTATGTGTATGTATTTTTTAGTGTATTTAGAGTTTTCCATTTTTTAGATCCAAAAAATAAAAACAAAAAATTCCGGCGGGTGGCTGCTGGCGGCAGCAGCTGGCGGTGACTAGGTGGCGGCACCAATTGGGGTGGTAGCAGTGGGAGGAGGGCAGTAGGAAGAAGGAAGACCAAACCCTAATTTGTTAGTTTTGTTATTTTTGTATATAATGTGTAAAAAAATGTTGGTATATTTTGTAAAGTGGAATAATGTTGTTATTTTTTTATAATTTAGTGTTAGGGTTGTATATATTTGTAATTAGCCCTTTAAATATATACTTTCCGGTTAGGCCGTGCGGGCACCCGACATCCTCCCTTAAACCCGTCGGGCGAACCCTTACCAATTACATCAGAAAAATAAATATAACAATTCACCAATAAGGACAAGACTTAAAAAAATCACAGACATACTGATACCTCTGAGCTATAAAAAAGAAGTTACAACTGACTACCCAATATACTAGGTTTAGGGCTATCCAGACTAGACATCTAAGAGTACAAACGAAGACAGATACCTCCTAAAGGGAGCAAAATACAACTGGAATAATAAACATAAAATTGGTGGCCATCCGGAATAAAAGCTGGCTCACCCTGACAGATGAAGTCGTCTTCGCTCCTTCACAACGTGGCGAACTCAATCCTGGAGCGAACCTGCCGAAACGAAATAGATAGACAAGAAACAAACAACAAACAAGGGTGAGTAAAAAAGACTCAATAAGTGGGGCAGACTAGCCACCTCAAAGAATATGATAGCTAGCTAGGGAGAAGAAAAACAGATAAACTAAATCCATCTTGTTTGAACTATAAACAGGCAAAGCCAAATAATAACTGAAAACACGTATGGAATCATAAACAGCCAGGGACATAAGGTAGACAGAACATATATATATCCTGAACATGTCGACAATCAGAAATACATCCTGTTGCGGCGTGCAACCCGATCCATATATTCATACTGTTGCGGCGTGCAACCCGATTCGTATATTTATACTGTTGCGGCGTGCAACCCGATCCGTATATTTATACTGTTGCGGCGTGCAACCCGATCCGTATATTTATACTGTTGCGGCGTGCAACCCGATCCGATCCATGTATTTATATTGTCGCGACGTGCAACGCGGGATACGAGCCAGAAATATATAGGCAAACTGAGATACGTTCACAACATGGTATACATACCGCATATATAAAACACAATACGATAGTCACACAATAGTCAGCACGCGGTGTAATGAAATGGGATGAATGCAGTATGATGCAATGGTGTCACATGTGCCAAATAGATGGAGCGGAATCCTCCTGCTCCGGGGGCGGAATCCTCCTACCCTCAATATGATGCAGTAGAGCGGAATCCTCCTGCTCCGAGGGCGGAATCCTCCTACCCTCAATATGATGCAATGGAGCGGAATCCTCCTGCTCCGAGGGCGGAATCCTCCTACCCTCAATATGATGCAATGGAGCGGAATCCTCCTGCTCCGAGGACGGAATCCTCTTACCCTCAATATGATGCAATGTGCATACGAATGCAACATGATGCAATAATAACCCATCATCAGCGCGGGACTCTCATCGAAAGCTGGAAAGTATATACCAACTCACAGCCAAAGTAAAATACTCAGATTCTCAATGCAATACCAATAACAGGACATAACATATAATATAGAATATAAATCCAAAGCTAAGGCGTAATGAGTACGCCTATCGGCAGCTACACACATAAGAAACACGTGGTAGAAAATCCAGGAGGCCAGGTGCTTCTAAAGAAAAGGATATAAACACTTACCTTGTTACAAAGTTAGTACTCCCACTCAATAACCGCTTGTCCTTTGGTTTCATTGCCAAACGATCCCACTCTATTCAATAAGCAGAAAAATATATCAAATCAAGCTAAAGGCTTCATTCCTCACATCTTAGGGCAATCCAGGTAGGAACCTGATACCCTATTCGCATACGCAATACGCAGGCCAGGCCTATGTACAGGGTTTAAGGTCACGTAACCAAACCCTAAATAAATTATATTTATATGTTGCCCATAACTCACTGAGTACAAATATATAATTAATTTTATTATCGGGGTCCATTTGACCCTTTAAACTATTAATTGAACTTATTAAAACGATGTATAATATTCCAAGTTTTACCGTTAAAATATATTCAAACACACGTAATAAACTCAAATAATATATTGGGATCATTACCTGAATGTTTCAGGGTGAAAATTCTACTTTTTTTCCGGTCCCTTTTCTCATTTTCTGGCATTTTTTTCCTTACCGCGTTTTGTCATTTTCTCTGTTTCATTTCTTGCTGTGTTCTGTTCTTGTTTCGTTTTCTTCATTTAGCTAAGGGATTACAATCCCTTATTGGACCACCGCCATGGTCCCTTTCGTTTTCTTTCCTATTTTGTCTTTTTTTTGTTTTCTTTTATTTTATTTTTTTCTTAACGAAAATTAAAATAGTACCCTACGATATTCAAAATAATTTCAACTTTTGTATACGAGTTATACAAAATATATGTAACATACTCGCGAAGGTGGATCTCAAATCGGGTTCCCGAAACTCAAGATGCGAATTTAAATGGAAAAGAAGTCAAATTATTTAACTTTCGGCATTTTAGCGAAAACTAGCCGAACAACATCGAAATTCACTTTCGAAAGTTTACAAAGGTCATAAATAATCATACGAACCTAAAGGCGCTTTCGGATTTCGAATCGGAGCTCATTCGCCCAAAATCGAGCTCGAAAATTCTTTTTTAATATTTATCGCCAATAAAAACTGAAACCTTCTTCCGATGCCTACCAAACGAGGTCTGATTTAGCTCAAATTTTACAGACAGGTTCTAATGGACATTACTAATATTTTAAAGTTATCAGCACGCCAATCGGAGTCCTAACTTCTGAAACGACTGACCGAGGTCGTTTCATTCTCCTCCATTTAAACATAAAGGCAAACTTATATAAAAGTACAAATTGACAACTTTTTTTTTATAACATATAGAGATATTTTCGTACAATTATACAATATAGATGAAACGATGACTTAATTACAAAACATAGCAAAAGTATATAAATTCTAGAAAAAACAAAACCCTAGCCTCCTCATACCACTTCTCCCATTTTCTCTCTTCTCCCTCCTTCACTCCCAATCTACCGCCGCCGACCACCTCCCACCCGCCGGCGGATCGCTGCTGAAAAATAATATAAAATACATTTTCGGATTTCTCTCTACACCCTCTTTCCATTTTCACTACTACTTTTCCCAAATTCTCGTGGAATCGACGTAGATCTAGCTATAAATTTTCTGCCAACACCTAATTCCAACCACCCGCTCACTTTTTCTGTAAGTTTTTACATATTTCCTATCTTCTCACCCTCCTTCATCACCTTCCATACCCCGATTCCCCATATTTATTTATTTTTTCATTCAATATGGTGTTTTTTGAGTAATTTTGATATTTTCCAGCTACATCTTCTGCTTTCTTGCTATATCTCGTGTTTTCTAGTCATTTCTTATATTTTCTAGTCAGAAATAGTATTTTTTCGGCCATATCTGATTTTTTATGCATTTTTATTTTATTGTATCTCAATGTATCTTCACTATTACTGCATTGTATCTGACTGTTTATGTAATGTTTCGACGTTTTTGCACTGTTTCTATGTTGTTTCTGTGTTTTTGGATAATTCTACACAGTTTTATGCACTGTTTGCATGTTTCTGCACTATTTCTGCATTATATCTCCACTATTTTTGCACTATTTCTGCATTGTTTCAGACTGTTTTTAGCGTATCTACATAGCTTCTGCAGATCTGGGCTGCGGCGGCAGTCCGACAGCGGCAACAGGGGCAATAGGCAGCATGGGGAGGGATGTGAGGTGGAGATTGGGGATTTTCCTGTTTAGTTGTTTGTAGCAACTTGTATATAAAAAATACTGTTATGTTTTATAATATGAATAATATTGCTATTTTCTTTATAAATAAGGCTTAAAAATTGTTTATAAGTGTAATTAACCCTCTTATATAAAGTTCCTTGATAAACCGATAAGTAAAAAATGCCTATTAAGAAAATTGAAAAGAGTTTCACCAGAAAATTTCGCCACGCGTCCTGAAAATTGGCTGGTTCTTCCTTTTTGTTCTCATTTAAATGATTTTAGCAAAATAACGTTCGTTACATTCGTAGGCAACACGTCAAGTTATAAATCGATAAGTACTACCTCTTAAGAAACAATCAAAGGGTAAGTGTTGCCTGCTAGAACGTGGGAATAGATTGAAGGGGCAAGTGATGCCCAGACAACACTTTAACTTATTTGGGAGAATGTGAGAAGAGATTAACAAGGCAATTATTGCCTATGTAAGAGGGAGTCAAAGGCAAGTGTTTCCTGTTAGGCAATACTTATGAGAGAGATGGCGGGATATGGACCTCATTATAAGATTTTATAGGGATATTTCGATCCGGAATTTATTCTTTAAACTTAGCGGATGTCATCTTTCCTAAACCACTGTTGTGGGGTCAAAAAGGCAAATCATTTCCTATGGTGTCACTGTTTTGCAATTCTTTCGAGTTGGACGTTTCACGTAAAGATAAAGGAAAATATGAGGCTGAATTGATAAAATATGACACGCGAAGCAATTGTTTGCCAAATGGCCTCAATAACAGTGGTTTAGCAAATCTGCCCTCCATTAGTTTAATGAAACTTATTTCGAACGAAAATGCGCTTCACAACTAATAAAAAGACACACAGTATCCTCCCCTTCCTTTTCTCCATTCAAACAATCTCTAAACCCTAAAAACCTACAACTTTTAAAGATTTCTCCATTGAAACGAAGATTCAAGGTTAGATCCTACTCTCTTACATTCATTTGGATAACCTTGTAGAAAATCTATGAAAATGGGCATCTTACACAGACTTCTTGGCAATAGGCACCTTGCACAGACTTCTTGGCAATTGCGAAAACTTTAAGCCGTGTTGCAATGAGCAACTTGTCTCTGCAAGTCTTGCTATGCAAATAGTTTAAGCTCTGGTGCAATGGCACCTTACACAGACTTCCCTGGCAATTGCCAAGACTTCAAGCTTTATTGTAGTGACCAACTTGCAAAAGAAAGTCTCTGCAAATCTTGGCTATTGCCAAGAGTTTAAGCTCTGGTACAATGAGCACCTTACAAAGACTTCCTGGCAATTGCCAAGACTTCAAGCTCTATTGCAGTGGACAATTTGCAGAGAAAGTCTCTGCAAGTCTTGGCTATTGCCAAGAAATCAAGCTCTGGTTCAATGGGCACCTTGCACAGACTTCTTGGCAATTGCCAAGACTTCAAGCCCTGTTGCAGTAGGTAATTTGCAGAGAAAGTCTCTTCAAGTCTTGGCTATTTCCAAGAGTTCAAGCTCTGGTGCAATGTGTACTTTGCATAGACTTCTTGGCAATTGTCAAGACTTCAAGACTTGTTGCATTGGGTAATTTGCGAGAAAGTCTCCACAAGTCTTGGTTATTGCCAAGAGTTCAAGCTCCGGTGCAATGGGCGCCTTAACTAGGAAATCAAAGTGGAATCTAACATATTAAAAATAAAAAAAAATTGAATAAAAGTTACGTACATCGTCATTAAAGGTCAACTTATCACTGGACAAATCAAGAAACCAATTTCTTTTATCAATGGTAAAACCACCCAAGTGATGTTACCAAATTCTCTGCAACTTTTGGTAATAGTCAACACTTTAAGGTCGGGTGGAAGGAGGCAACTTGTAGGGGAAGTCTCTGAAAGTATTGGCACTTGCCAATACTTTACGATCTGGTGCAATAGGCAACCTGCAGACAAAGTCTCTGCAAGTATTGACAATAGCCAAGACTTTAAGATCTATGCAATAGGCAACTTGCAGAGAAAGTTTCTTCAAGTCTTGGTAATAGCCAAGATTTTAATCTCTATGCAATAGAGGCTACTTGTAGAGAAAGTTTCTGCATTAATGGAAATAGCCAAGACTTTAAGCTCTGTGCAATGAACAACAACAATATCTAATTGCTATTGTCAATATGAACCTTAAAATTATCTTAATCAAGCATAAGAAGCAAAAAAAAAAAAAAAAAAAAAAAATAACAGGAACGTCAAATTTAATTCAACGATTATCAATCAAAATGGAAAAAACTTACAGATAAGTGTATAGATAATAATTACCAAAAAGAAATATAGAAAAAAATAAATACAAATAAAGGATTCGGCAAAAATAAAAATTACATTATAACACAAATTAAAGAAAAATAATAAAATAAATAAATTTTTTACAAATTCCTTAAATCTTTCTAGGACACAAAGAAGAAAGAAGGAAATAAAGGAGGAAGGAAAGAAGGAAAGGAAGGAGGAAAGAGAGAAGGAGACTGTTTCATGTGAATTGGGTTTAGGCAGGGGGCAAAATAGTCCTTTTGCATAGTAAAGGATGATGTTGAGGGCATTTACTTAAAACATTTGAAAGTGTGGGCAAATTAGTAAGACCAGTACTTATGGAGGGTACTGCGTGAAATTTTTTGAAAAATATGATTTCACCCATTTTAAGATGGGAGTGCACAAATAGCCTATATCAGGCGTTACATTTATGTTTTAACAAATTTATTTTAATTTTTTAATTTTAGCCACTGGCGTGAACTTCAATCTTTTGATTCTTAGCCTAAGATCTTCACGGGTTGATGTATTGAAAATCAAAGGTTCAACTTCAATCTATATAGTTGAAGTTCTGAAGTTCAACTTCAATCTATAGGTTTGAAGTTGCGGGTAAGTAACTTCTAACTTCAAACCTGGGTATAGCAACTAGGCATGGACAGCTTTCAACTTCAAATCTTTAGGTTTGAAGTTTGACATAGCAACTTCCAACTTCAAAGCATAGCAACTTCCAACTTCAAACCTTCTTTCAAACCTAGGCATAACAACTTCAAATGCAGCTTCGAGCTTCATACCTGAAGGTTTGAAGTTGAGCATAGCAAGAGCTTGTTTAATGGGTGAATAGGGCAAAGACCCGAAAAAGGATTGTTTCTGCAGAAAAATATTTCACTGGCTAAAACCTAAATGGAGAAGGTAATACTGGCTGTGGTGACTAAATTTTTAACATTTTACAAGGTGGAAGAGAAAATATCGACAAAAGTATATTGAATAATAAACGAACATGAGAGAGAGAGAAGTGAGTGAGAGAGTTAGAGAGAGTGGCGGGGAACGACCCTTTTTGGTTCACTTTCCATCCTTTGCATTATTGTCTACCCTTCAATACATTTCCCTTTATCGATTGAGCAATAGCAGTGGGAGGTTAATACGGATATGAGCTTTGTCTGATTCATCGATTCACGAATCTAATGTCATCCCATGTATGATTTCTTACACCCTTCTAATCCTTGATTTGTATATGAATATTGTCATCATGTTTCTATATTCTCTCCAATATCCTTTGTGTACGAAATACCATGATTGATTAATGTAGTTTTTTGATTCACAATTCTTACTTATGCTTCTTTGTCTTTCTTTCTTGCATTACATTTTCTGTTGGTCTTTCCATCTTTAAAACACACTTCACTTTTAATTCCCAAAACGAATCTCAAAACGAATTACGATCCGATCCTTCAAGCACCCTATAAGCAGGGGATATTCAAGATGTTAAGTCAATAGTTGTAGAGCACCACATACAGCTATTTTATTGTATTTAACACTGTGCATTATGGTTCCAATTTCTCATGTTTTCTTTTTTTCTTGAATTGTATGCAAAAGCTCTAATTTTCATTTGCATTTTGTAGGAATTTCCTAACGCCAGGTTCCTAATTGTGGACGAAATTAAAGTGATGTTGGTGGCGGCAACAATATTGGTGACGATTTAGTCCGTTGTCCAAAATTCCGAGATTCTCTGAGTCGAAGAGAACAATAATAACAACAAAAATAATCTTGCAAGTCTTTTAGATTATACAAGAAACCAAGGAACATCTGCAAATATATATTTTAGGGGAACATAAAGCTAAATGGATTCGATTCCGACAACCCCGATCCCAGCTTCTGACCTTCCAATTCAACAAGGTAGCAATCGGGCAATGTCTCGTAAGCTTTCCACTCGATTTGGTTCATCCAAAGATGCCACATACCCGGATGACATAGTTCAGTCACCATTATCTGGATCTAGAAGAGGGTTGGATCCAGGCATGAGGACTAGAACATTGCAAAGAAATTCAAGTCAAGCTCAAAGAGGAAGTGCAAGTTCAAAATTTGACAATACAATGTCAGTGAGAATAGGACCTGATACCTATGATGAAGATGATGATGACGGCTCAGAGGATGAAAATGAGGAAGCTGAGAGTACGGAAGATGGAGAGGACACGAAACGGGGCGGGCAAGGGGGAGAGGAGCCCGTGAGAATGTCGCTGATGGCGTTGTTAGGTGAATCGAATGGATCATACATGATGGGAGAGGACGATGACGATGAAGACGACGATGCTGGGGGTGATGTAGTAGAGGAGAATATAACAATTGTTGTGTCTGCATGGTTAGACACAAAGGTGCTGCATTTGTACCTTGTGGGCACTCATTTTGCAGGTTATGTTCAAGGGAGCTTTGGGTTGAAGGAGCGAATTGTCCACTTTGCAATAATTTTATATTGGAAATTCTTGACATTTTTTTATCACTTCATCAATATTCCAAATTTCACATTTTCAAAGATACGTTTCTTTGCAAATTTTGTCACCTTAGTTTTTGTGTTGAAATTTATTTATTTATTTTTTTTGTTCCTGTTTAAGTTTTGCATTTCTTCTTGCTTGTGGGGGAGAAGCAGAAATGGATTTAGTAATGCACCTTGATGGATACAGAGAATTGTTGCAACTACTGTAACTTTTTGTATCAATGGATATGAGTTTAGTTTGAATATATTTTTAAAGAATTATTCTAACTATCGAAAATTAATATGGATTGTGCCTAAATTATTCGCAAATTAACCTGCGAATTTAGTAGATTAACTCATCTTTAGAGTGATATTAGCTGGACAATATTTCGGTCATAAGAAATAGATGGTAGTAGCATTTTGTTTTAAGAGTGGAAGAAGATCTTTTTGGTTGAAAAAGTAGTTTGAAATATTCTATTTTCAATTGTTTTCAAAAAATAAAAATTGCGTCGCACACTCATCCAAATTACGGTCTCCTCTGAAAAACAAGAAGCAGGGGAACAAATTGAATCAGTAGTTTTTATCTACTTCTTTGTTTTATCAATAAGGACACATAAATTAAGCAGAATAAAGACGCCCAATCATTCATTTTACTTTATATTCATCAATAAGCTGATGAGTTTCGTTTCGATGATAACAATGATTAAAATATACCTTTTGATAACTTAATATATTTCATGTATTGTAGGAAAAGTAGCATTAAAATTCGTATGGACAAAGAAGGAAAAACTTTATTTCGAGATCGTACAAAAGGAAACACGATAAGAGGAATTAATCACGCTCAAAGCTCTACAAAGAAAGACACTGTATCGTATCAATCAAGGATCCTGCCTCTATCAGAATATGATCACTGGCTTGGAAGTCTTGCGAGAAGAATCCGTTCATTAAAACAAAATCGTGATCAGCGGTTCAAACTTTATTCTCATAAAAGGGAAATCAAAACCCTTTATGAGGATCAAATAAATTGGGTCAAAATATCTCTTCAAACTTGAAAATTAAGATCTCCTTATGTCAAGCTCAAGACTGACTGGAAGACTTGTTCACACTGAAGACTCACAACTATATATACTCGGCTGATTCCCTCTGAGTAATTACGCAACCTTGTATTTTCTAGCATTATCTCTTTTAAAGTTCTTGAAAACATTGTATTCTTAAGAGTTTACTATTGTATAAGAAAAAGAAAAAGAGTGTCAAGAGAGAAAGTAGGGCTAGTGTCGGAGTGTTGGTTAACGTTGTAAAACCAACTAGAATACTTTAGTGGTGAGCAAGTGTCAAAACCACAAAAGAATATCGTTAGTGGTTTGGTTCTGAACCAGTATAAAAATTCTGATTGTCTACTTTACTTTACTGCACTTTACTTTCATTATTTACTGTACTAAAACTAGTGGACTGAATAAGTCGACTCAAACTGATAAAAACTTATAAAATTATCATTCATCGCTCCCCCTCTTATACTTTCAATTGGTATCAGACCAGGTCTCACATAACTTTATTTTTTCCTTACAGCAAGTGAGAAAAGATAGTGTTTGGACACATTATTACTGGACCTTTACTTCAAGAGGGACTTCAATTGCTTAACCTCCCTATTTCAATGGCCAACACTTTAGCTACTGGAAAGTACAAATGGGAATATTCGTCAAATCCATTGACTTTAAGGTTTGGCGTGTGATTACAAAAGGTCCTTATGAAATTCCTCTAAAGGAAAGAAATCTAAAGGATAGAAATCTGATGTTCCTTTTGATATTGATGATTGATGAGCAAAGAGAAATTATTCAACTAAATTCCAAGGCTAAAAATCTGCTCTACAATGATATAAGTGGAGAAGAATATGAAAAGATCTCAAGCTGTAAAACAGCTAAAAAAGAAATGTGGGATAAGCTTGTTGTCACTTATGAGGGAACAAGTAATGTAAAAGAAACTAGAATCAACCTTCTTGTCATGAATATGAATTGTTTCAAATGAAAGAAGGTGAAACAATTGAGGAAGTTTTTGCTCGATTCAGTAAGGTTGTTGGTGAACTCAAATCTCTGGGTAAGATATACACTAGTGGGGAACAAGTTAGAAAAATCTTAAGAAGTCGTCCTGTCAGTTGGCAACCAAAAGTCATTAACATTGAATGAGGAGATCTCAACTCTCTTTCGTATGATGAATTGCGTGGTGATCTCATTACTTTCGAAAAGACTCACCTTCAGAGGAGTGTATCAACTACTGAGAAGAAAAGGAAGTGGCATTCAGTGCAGCCAATGCTGATCCTCCAAGTGACAATGATGAGATTATGGAAGAATGTGCTCTCATGTTAAAGAATTTAAGCAATTTTCTAAGGAGGAACAGACAACGAGGAAAACCAAGATCAAACTTCTGCAAAAGCACTCCAAGCAACAAACAAGAAAAAAATGATGGTCGCTGCTATGAATGTGGGAAGTATGGACACATTGCAGCCAACTACAATGAGATCAAAAAGAAACAACAAAGGAGCAATCACAAGAAGAAATATTTATCCTCATGGAGTGATGAGGAAGAATCAGAAAATGAAGAAGATGATCTCTTTGGACTAACTAAAACTTCCAGCATTGGAGGAAAAAGGTATGCTTTTTTTTATTGTAGGTGATTATTCTCGCTTCACGTGGGTTATCTTTCTGTCTCACAAGGATGAAGCTCAAATAAATTTTGAATTTTTCTGTAAGAAAGTTCAAAGAGAGAAAGGATATTTTATTACACCCATACGAAGCGGTCATGGTGGAGAATTCGAGAGTAAGACTTTTAAATCCTTCTGCAATGAGCAAGGTATTACTTACAAATTTTCTTCTCCTATAACTCCACAAAAAAATGGAGTTTTAGAACGCAAAAATAAAACTCTTCAAGACATGGCAAGAACCATGCTACTTGATCATTCTCTTCCAAACAAGTTCTGGGCGAAGGCTATAAGTACTGCTTGACATATCTTAAATAGATGTCTCATTCGACCTATTTTAAAGAAAATCCCATATGAACTGTGAAAAGGTAAGAGACCAAATATAAGCTACTTTCACCCATTCGGTTGAAAATGCTTTATTCATAATAATGGGAAAGATAATCTTGGAAAATTTGATCCTCGTAGTGATGAAGGTATATTTCTTGGTTATTCAAAATTCAAGTCGATCCTATAGAGTCTATAATGAACGTATGTTGTCTGTGAAGAGTCTATGCATGTTGTGTTTGTTGAGACTAACTCTTCTATTGTAAAAGACGATGATGCAGATACTGAATTTCTTGACACTCAAAGGCAGAAGCTAGAGTTAAGCATTCAAGATGAGTCGATTACTAAAAATTCAGAAGTCAAATCAATCGAAGATAAGAATGAGTCACCTAAGGAACCAAATGTAGTCATTTCAAATGAATGGAAAAGTGAGCCTAACTATTTTCAAAATTGCATCATTGCAGATCCACAAGAAGGCATGAGGACTAGAGGGTCTCACAAACAAAACTCAAATATAGCTTTCATTTCTCAAATAGAACCGAAAAGAATCGAAGAAGCTCTTGGTGATGCTCATTGGGTAAAAGGTATGGAAGAAGAACTTGCACAATTCAAGAAAAATCAGGTATTGACTCTTATTCCAAAACCCTCTTATTTGTAGGAACTAAGTGGGTGTTCCAAAATAAATTGAATAAAGCTGGAGAGGTTGTAAGAAATAAGGCTCGACTTGTTGCCCAATGATACTCTCAAAAAGAAGGTATAGGCTATGATGAAACATTCGCTCAGGTAGCAAAGTTAGAATCTATTCGAATGCTTCTTGCATATGCATCTTTCAAAGGTTTTAAACTATTTCAAATAGATATCAAAAGTGCTTTTTTAAAAGGTTGCATTAAGAAGAGGTTTATGTTAAACAACCTCCAGGATTTGAAAACTTCAAACATCAATCTCATGTTTTTAAGTTGGCTAAGGCTCTTTATGGTTTAAAACAAGCTCCTCGCGCTTGGTACGAGAGACTTAGTAATTTTCTTCTAATTCATGGTTTTAGTCGACGAAAAATCGACACCACATTGTTCATTAAGAGACCTCAACAAGTAAAATACTTATACAAATATATATTGACGATATAATTTTTGGGAGTATTAATCCATCTCTGTACAAGGATTTTGCCGATATTATACAAACTGAATTCGAAATGAGTCTTATGGGTGAGCTCACTTTCTTCCTTGGACTTCAAACAAAACAATATGATAAGGGGATTTTTATCAGCCAGTCAAAATATTTAAAAGAACTTCTTGTCAAGTATGGGATGCACAATGCTAAACCTATTGGAACACCAATGAGCACTTCAATAAATCTTGACAAAGATGCCAAAGGTAAGGATGTAGATCAAACAAAATATCGAGGAATGATTGGATCTTTGTTATATCTTACTGCAAGTCGACCGGATATCATGTTCAGTGTGTGCAAATGTGCCAGGATCATATCTGATCCTAAAGAATCTCATTTAACTTATGTTAAAAGAATTATGCATTATTCATCTTCAAGGCTTTTCAGATGCTGACTTTGCAGGTGATAAAGACGATAGGAAAAGTACAAGTGGAACTTGTCAATTTCTTGAAAAATCCTTGATATCTTGGCATAGCAAAAAACAAGGATCAGTTTCACTCTCTATCACTGAGGCTGAATATATTGTTATTGGACATTGCTGCACTCAAATCCTTTGGATGTCCTACCAATTGCATGACTATGACATAATTTCTAGGCCTATGTCCATTTATTGCGATAATTTTTGTGCTATTTGCCTATCTAAAAATCCTATGCATCATTCTAGAGCAAAGCATACAGAAATCAAAAATTATTTTATTCATGATCATGTGCTATGTAGAAATATTAAAATATTTTTTGTTACAACAGAAAACCAATTAGCCGATGTTTTTACTAAACCATTTTATGAAGAAAGATTCTGTGAATTGCTTGAAAAACTGGGAGTTATAGAAGATCCTGTTAGTTCCTAAACTATCGTTCTAATTTTGCAAAATTGATGCACATAATAACCATGATTACGTCTACTACTATGTGTCTGACATAGTTTCTTATGTGTGCTGAGCATTTAATGATCGTGTGAACTAAAATATTGTGTTTTAATTACTTGTGTGAACCAAAGCTCCTAGATTCTCTCAACCAACGACTTTTCCCCTCTTTGCTTTTCAACTTCACATAAGCGTCTTGTCTTCCCACTTCTCCATCAAAACTCGTCGGCTTCTTCTCTCCTCTTTCACTTCTCCTTCAAAAAACACTCCATCAACTACTCTATTGCGCATCTCCCTTCCATGGCGAAATCCTTTAAGCCCAAAACTATTCCCACCAGAAAAAGTTACAAAACTCGCAAACAAACGCGCTTCGTCTCCCCTGTTAATGTCGCCTCCTCTGAATCCTATCACGTGTTTCATCAAGACGAGTCTGCCTCTTTCATCTCTCTGTCTTCTGCAAAGAAATATTGCAAGCAACCTTTACAGGAACCCACCTCTGGTCCTACACCCAAAAAGCCCAAAACCGTCACTCCTACTGTTCCTCTTGATCATAACCAAAATTTTTGGGACAATGGCCGTGAGAAATTAGGTGAACTCCAACCTCGCCGCATTGCAGCTGGTCGCATTGTTGATCTTGATGCCATGGAATCAGCTGATTGTCGTGTCAAATCAGTTTTCAATTTTCAAGGTTGGAACAATTTCTTTTCTCTTGTTCGTCCTATTTCCTATCCTGGCCATATTCATATATTGTACGCAAATTTGCGTCCTTGTAGTAGTGATGCTATAGAGTCCTTAGTTCTAGGTAAGCGTATCTTTTTAAATTGCAAAATTCTTAAAAAAATCCACTATGCTAATTTCTCTTGTTATTCCAATTGCTTTAAAAATTCGTGGCCTGCTGATTTTGAAGTCTCTTTTGATCAAGCTAAGTCGTGCATTACTGGTCTTTAAGCTCACTCTATTTCTGATGGTCAATTAGGGCCTCACTCTCTTTACTTTGAAAATCGTGGTTTAGCCTACATAACTGCAACCACCATTCTTCCTCGTACAGGTTCTTTTAGTTCCATTCTCAAAGAAACGCCTTCATTGTTTACTGCTTAGTTTATAAAATCAAGCTAAATTTGTCTTGGTGGATCCTTAGCTGCATGCTTGAATGTGTTGATGATAGCAATAGCTCTGGATGTTTACCGTATGGTCTGCTTATCTCCCATGTCCTAGAATATCCTCATGTGCCTGTGTCTGGTCATCTTGAAGTTTCCATCACTCAGTGCTACAATGCCCATGATTTTGCAAGCATGAGTTATGTCCATCTTAGGAATGCTTGGGTCAAAAAGCCTGAGTTGGACCCTCCTTCTACCTCTTCCAACCCTGTTCCTTCTACTTCTTTTCCCTCTACTGGTAAAACTGATGTTGAATCTGAAGTGGTTGGTCGTCTATCTGCCATTGAAGGTACTCTTGGTGAACTAAAAGACTTGGTCCTGTCCTCTCAATTCAACCTCGAGAAAGTCTGGGATGACACCAAGTCCACTAAGGGTGATGTTGCTTTATTTAGTTTGACTCTTTCTCAAACTGCTCGTGATGCTCGTGCTAGTCTCGTTACTGTCCATGAGCATATTGATACCATGGATCGCAACATCATCAACACTCTTCGCTACTATCTAGGCCGGCATTGAAACTATGGATGCTAAAGTTTACTTTTGTTTATGTCTTTTGAATGTTATGTCCCAACAGTCGCTCTCTCCTTTTTGCCTGATGACAAAGGGGGAGAATATTTGTGTTGTCATTATGCTACTGTGCTATGTGGTTAATGCTTTGAAAGCCCATGTGGCTTAACTTTAATTATTCTAAATGCTTATGTTGATATGCTTTAACTACTCTGAATGCTTATGTTGATATGCATGCTTTTTTATTATGCTCTCAGTTATGTTCTTGGCAAGGTTATTCGTTAAGTCAAATAGAACTCCTTCTAGTTGAACTATTATTTTCATGACATGTTTGCATTAGCAGTCGACTAAGAACTCTTCTTGAGTTGACAACATAGAACCTGGCTTGCTTAAAACATGTAGGAAAACCTTGAGACAGGGGGATCATAAATTCAGAGGAGCATTACATCATACAACATATAACAAGGAAGTATCATAAACTATTGAATATTTTCATCATAAAAAAGGGGGAGATTGATGAGTCTCATTTTGATAATAACAATTATTAAACTTTCCCTGAATTTGATAACTTAATATATTCCATGTGTTGCAGGAAAAGTAACATTAAAATTCGTGGAGGCAAAGTAGGAAGACCTTGATTTCGAGATTGTACCAAAGGAAAAACGATCAGAGGAATTAATCACGCTCAAAGCTCTACAAGGAAAGACATCGTATCGTATCAATCAAGGATCCTGCCTCTATCAGAATGTGATCACTGGCTTGGAAGTCTTGTGAGAAGAATCCGCTTATTAAAAGAAAATCATAATCAATGGCTCAAACTTTATTCTCATAAAAGGGAAATCAAAACCCTTTATGAGGATCAAATCACTTAGGTAAAAATATCTCTTCAAACTTGGAAATCAAGATCTCCTTATCTCAAGCTCAAGACTGATTGGAAGACTTGTTAACACTGAAGACTCACAACTATATATACTCGGCTGATTCCCACCAGAGCAATTAGGCAACCTTATACTTTCTAGCATTATGTCTTTTAAAGTTCCTGAAAGCATTGTATTCTTAAGAGTTTACTATTATACAAGAAAAAGAAAAAGAGTGTCAAGAGAGAAAGTAAGGTTACTGTCGGAGTATTGGTTAACGTTGTAAAATCAACTAGAATACGTTAGTGGTGAGCGAGTAACAAAATCACAAAAGAATATCGTTAGTGGTGAGCGAAGGAAAACCACATAAGTTGTACCTTGAAGAATCACAAAAAGCCGAAGAGATTATCCTTTGTAATCCAAGGGGAATTGATTAGGAACCACATTGGCTATGAACCAGTATATAAATACTAGTTGTCTGTGTTACTTTACTGCACTTTACTTCCATTATTCACTGTGCTAAAACTAGTCGACTGAATAAGTCGACTCAAACTGTTAAAAGATTATAAAAATTATAGTTCCCTCCCCCCTCTTATACTTTCATAAACCGTAGATGCAAGTGTAATTGTTGCATTTTGTGTACCTTATCTATGTGTTAGAGGGGGTGATAATGTCTTGTCTGATTTTTACCTTATCCAAGAAATTTTTTCACGGAGTTGAACTCCTCGCAAAGGATTAGGTTATGGATTAAGTTCAACCCAAAACTATACAAATGAAGCTTACGGAAATATGAATTTTTGCATAAAAATATTGTTTTGAGAAGTTATTAACAAAACATAGAGATATTCTAGCAAAATTATCCAAAATAGAGGAAATGAGAACTTAATTATAAAACATAGAAAAAATAACCTAACATAGCAAAACCCTACTTTCCTCCTCCAATTTTCCCCAATTTCACTTCTCCTCCTCCTGACTCCCAATTTTTCTAGAGACAAAGGAAGGACAGTAAAATCTAAAGAAAGAAAAAAAAGTTTCTCTGTTCCAAAACTCAATGCCGTCTGTCTCCAGCAAAAATGGGATCAAATTTCGGAGCTCCAAATCTGAAAATGCAAGAGGTGGAAGTTTCACGGCGATTCCACATCCTCATCGTTGTCAAATTCCAATACCGAGACGAAAACGCCGAAAGCAAAACCGGAGATAGTGGCGGCGAAGGAAGAGGAAAAATTGGGGTGACTTTGGAATCTAGTTCTTCGTAGCTTGTGTTGCTAGATTTCATTTCCCCCACTTTCCTTTAGTCGTTTCTTAGCTAAGTACTGAAGACGACAATGAACAGTAATGTCACATAATTGATTATTTGCAGAAATAGCGATTTTGAGCTTTGAACTTGACATGCTAGCCACTTTTGTGCAGTAAACTCGACTATATCAACGTTGTGTCTGTTAGTATCTACATTGTATCTTAGTGTAGCTACTATGTATATAATTGCATCTTATGTATATACACTGTCTGTATCTATTGTATCATTTCTTTTATTTATTTCTTCTCATCTTTGTGTATCATGTTGTTTCTAGACGGTATCTAATAGTGTATCATTTAATTTATTACTTCTTATTATTTTTATTTTTACTTTAATGTATCTATAATGTATCTTAGTATCTAGAGTTTCAATTTATTTATTGTTTATCATTCTTCTTATTTTACTGCTGGTATTTTTTTTTATATTTTTATTTTATTGTATCTTCACTGTTTCTGCACCGTATCAAAATAATCCTGGACTATTTTTAAATTTATGCACTATTTATGTACTGTGTCTAACTGTTTCTGCATTTTTTTGGCGTTTCTGCACTGTTTCTGCATTGCTTCTGCGTTTCAGCACTTTTTTTTGCATTATTTCTGTACTATATCTAACTGTTTCTGCACTGTTCATGCATTATATCTTCATTGTTTCAGCACTATTTAAGAATGTATCTGCACTGTTTCTAACTATTTTTGCATACCTGGGCAATGGCGGAGTCAACCTGGCGGCGGCAGTGGGGGCAATAGGCGGCAGGGGGAGGGATGTGAGGTGGAGGCTAGGTTTTTCTCTTTTCTAGTTGTTTGTATCAACTTGTATATAAAAAATAATACTTTGTTTTGTAATATCAATAATATTGCTATTTTTTGTTTTTGTAATTAAGTCTTCAACATTGTATATAAGTATAAATCCCCCACAGAAATTAAGTGCACAAGAATTTTACGTGGAAAATCTCTTTCTCAAGGGAATAAACACCACGACCCAACTTTGCGATTTTGAACAACTTTCACTAAAAAATACGAGCAAGTTTTAGGTTACAAACTCAATAACTAAGGAACTAATATCTAGTACCTTACTCCTATAAGCTAAACTATAGCTCGAAAGAACAACCACTTCTCTGTAAAAGAGTACCTGAAAATACTTCTACAATAATTAAATTTTGGTTACAACTCAATATCTAATACAGGAAACTAACACAGCTTCAGAAAAAACAAAGAAACTACTCTGCGTCTGGTTCTTCAGCTGCTACTCTGCCTTGGTCACTCACGTTGCACAATAATTGTGTTGCCTTTGCTTTGCGCTCAAAGTGAATGAATACCTTGTCTGCAGTTTACAACCATGTCTTGAAATATTTATAGATACCAAGTAGGGTTAGAACATAACTATAAGATCTTGATCAACTTTCTCATTACTCTTGGACTTCTTCCATAATTAGAATATGGTAGTTGCTTTTGTTTTAGATCGCCAAACCAAACCGTCAAAGTAATCAATTTAATCATGTCGTTTGGGTTTCTTAAATATTATATATTAATCGGGATTGTGAGTCCGTTCCTCTTTGCGTTCCTTTTTTATTCCGATTAGGATTAGGAATGTGACATTACATCTTTTGCTAAAACCCAGACACTACACATGAACCTGGTGCTTTACTACTTTCACCCGGTTGTCAATCATCAAAACTCACACTTCAACAAATTTTTTTTTTTTGGTGGTGACAAACAAATATTGCCAAGTTCCTGGATTATACCATACACAAGCAAGAAATAGGTACAATATAAACATGAATAAACTTGGGTCACAAACACCACAACATTTCTTTCTTTCCTCTTTTGGCATCATCCAAAAGAATATAGTCACCTATAAGAAACAACTGAGCATAGTTTAATCTACAACCAAAGGCAACAATATAAATGTGGTAGAATCATAGAAGCAAATTATCTAAGAGAACAAAACATCATAACAGAAAGATTAGCATAAAGTAAAACAAGTAGAATTAAGACAATCGTTCAAGGTTTACACCTAAGGTGAACCACATTAAGTGCAAACTAGCAAAAATTAATTGTCTCAAAAATCCATAACAGGGAAGCGAATTTGGTTAAGGGAGAGAAAACTGGTTCAGGACATGTTTTGAGGTCTAAGTTTGAAGTGGCCAACAAGAGTATTTATGTTCCTTGAATTTCCCTGCGCTCCACAACTAATTCTGCGTCGATCAACCGATTGATTTTACAATCCTTAAACTTAACCTCCCTTTGAAGGTCCTCGAGTTGGAGCTGCAGCTCCTCAACCTACTACACCAAGCTGCTCCGCCTCATCACTACCTTCATCATCACTATCAAAGAAAATTTGATAGGCCTTTTTTAGCTCTCTTAGGCTTGAAAAAGTCATAGGGTTTCAATTTGTCCATACCAAACACGCCACCATCTCCCAAGAAAACTCTAAAGTGTTATTGGATTTGTGTCGAGAAATAACTATAAGTTAGATCATATTTTCCAAAACTTCTCCACATTAGCTATCCTACCAAAGTGTTATATCATGAGTCCTAACAAGCTGATCAATGTTTCCCTACCAATCATGTCCACATAGGTCAAATCCAAAAAAAATTGTTACTTCTTATTTCTCTTCTCAGCAGCCCATTCTTCACCTTGCAATTTGTATAATCCTCAATCAAGATAGCAGTGATTAAGATCAGATTTTCAGAAGAGTATGTATGCAAGGTTTCTTTTAGTTCAGATAGACATACCTCTGCAGAATGAGCGTCCTCAGTTCCATCTGTTGCCATGAGAGCCGAGTCCTTCTTTTGAACATCATCTGAGTACACCTCTTTCAGCCTTTCCCAGACTTCCTTGGCTGACTTGCACTCATAAATTTTAGCCAGCACATCATAGGTAAGTCCTCTTTTCAAGTACCATTCAGCTTTGGCATTTGCCTGAAGCCAGTCAAGGTCTTGGGGATCCAGTTCTTCCACCTTCTTTGGCACTAGGACACCATTTGCAGCCCTCTTTACAGGGACATGGGGTCCTCTTTTCACAATTAGCCAAAGACTGTAGTCTGTGGCTTGCAAGAAGGTCTTCATTTGTTTCTTCCAGTTCCTGTAGTAAGTTCCGTTAAACACAGGGAGTTTTGACGGATCTCTTCCTCCTCTCAATTCTCGAAGATCTTCTTCATCAGAACTGTTTTCTGACATACCCATTAGTGCCAATGGCGAGTCATCTCCAGAATCCTTTTCATGGTCGGATTCACTGTCAGTAGGTCCCCATGTAGCATAGAATGCCTCCTTCTTCTTTCTTCTTTCTGCTCTAAAGTTTGGAGGTCGTCTTGACTTCCTTTTATCTTTGTCAGCTTCCTTTGGTGTCTCTTTCTCCATTTCCTTGGATGCTTTATTTTTCATCCATTCTATTTCCCACATAGGACAGTCTACTACAGCATGATCTTTTTTGAAACATTTGAAGCACCCTGAGTAGTCAGGACTGTCAACTATGTTCTTCATGCTAGAACCCTCTTTTCCACCTCTCTTGAATCCCTTGAACCTTCCCAGGTTCAGCTTCTGTCTTAAGGCACTCACCATTGCTGCTTCAACTGATTGAAGATCAATATACCCATCAGTTTCTTCAGTTGCTTCAAGAGCAAGGGTCTTGTCCTTCTTTACAGATGGCTTAGCCTTTGAGTCTTTCATCATCTCATGAGTCTTCAAGCTTCCAACTAGTTTTTCAAGCTTAATTGATTTCAGAGGTTTGGATTCAATGATAGCAGTCATTTTGGGTTCCCATGCTTCAGATAGCACATTCAGGACTTTATCGACCATCTCTATTTCAGGCAATTCCATGTCCAGGGATCTCATTTCATTAGTGATGATCGTCAACCTTGTCATCATGTCCTAAATTGACTCTTTCTCACCCATGCTGAAAATTTCAAATTGCCTTTTCAGCATTCTTCGCTTGGAATCCTTCACTTCTGTGGTTCCTTCATGTGCAACCTGCAACGCATCCCATATTTCCTTAGCAGGCTTATAAGATGATACACGATTGAACTCTTCAGGACCAAGACCACAAATGACCAGTCTTTTGGCTTTGTGATTTTTTTCAATCATCTTATAATCTGTTTCATTGAACTCTTCTTTTGGTTTAGGTTCTTGCTTAGCAGCATATCCTTCACCTACTACTTTGGTGGGAATCAGATTTCCTTCAGAGACTATCAGCCAGAGTTGATAGTCTTCAGCACATATGTAGTTCTCCATCCTGCTTTTCCACCAAGCATAGTATTGTCCGTTGAACTGTGGAGGTCTCTGAACTGACTGACCTTCAGTGATGGTAGGTGGTGCACTCATTTTGATCCTTCTTAAGGTGTTAACCTCTCACAAGAAGACCTGCTCTGATACCACTTGTTATGCTTTATGCACCTCCTTGAGACACTAGAAGGGGGGGGGGGGTTGAATAGTGTCCTCCGATTTTCGTTTCAAGAACTTTGTTCTTCTGATGAAGAACCTGGTTCTCAGATTTTCTCTGTTGCTGCCTGGAACACTCAATCACACAAACATACACACACGAACACCGGGACTTTTACGTGGAAAAAATTCTTGCTCAAGGGAGAAAAAACCACGACCCACACTCTGGGATTTAGCACTGAATCCACTAACACAAGAGCAAAGTTTCTGATTACAAACTCTGTAACCAAGGGGCTACACTCTAGACCCTACTTACTACTCAAAGCTAAACTCTAGCTTCTCAGTAATTACACAAAGGTTCACCTAATACATGTGCTTCTGAATAAGCCAATAGGTAAAACTATGAAAGATCTAATTAAAGTCAACTTGCAACTTGACGAACCTAGACAGAAAATCTAGACTCGATACACTGCTCGCACACAAGTTGTCTTCTGCAGTTTACTCACGTAGAAAGATGCTAGATCGCCTTTGTATGCTCTCAACTCTCTGTTTGTGAATAACTGATTTCGGCTGGCTCTACTACTTGAATATATATGGGTCTGTAAACCCTAGTAGAGTTCTACAAGGAATCTTTTTAATTAAGGCAAGTTAGGATTCCCAGTAACTCCTTTCCTTATTGAAGTCCAACTTCTTTTCACACTTCGCAGACACAGCCTTGACACAGCTTCTTTTAATCTGACTAGGATGTATGTTCAATCACGCGCCACTACTCCTAGTTCCGCAGGGATTTGCAACCCGTAATATTTTCGATCACCTGTGCCCTTCATTCTAAGGACTAGGTCCTTAGTGAGAACCTAGGAGTCTTTCTCGTTTGTCATGCTTCAAAACCAGCTCTCAACATCAACTACAGAAGAAAAATATATTACTACTCGAAGTTATTGCACTAAATTATAGTGGATGATTTATTAATTAAGTGATTTTGGTTTTTAGCTCCCTTATATTGTAATAATACTAGTGCAATTAATTTGACAAAATCATATTCATCGTTTTAGGTATAAATATATTGAGAGTAAACATCATTCCATTTGTGATCATGTTCAA
The DNA here is from genome assembly GCA_029990175.1 of Petunia secreta. Lineage (NCBI taxonomy): Eukaryota > Viridiplantae > Streptophyta > Magnoliopsida > Solanales > Solanaceae > Petunia > Petunia secreta. The sequence continues at coordinate 61,850,387 of JARKIP010000010.1, forward strand.
ACAACAAAGAGTTATTTTAAATTTGATTGACAATGATTCTTAATATGCAGATATATTAAATAAACCGTTTTTGGAGGAACGGTTGTGTACTCTTTGCAGGTTAAATGACATTGTTCGTCGGCCTAATAATCTCAGATATATAGGTAACGAGCTATTTAAAGATCACTATGAGAAATTTTCCCTCATAAGAAAAGGTAATCATGCCTCTTGATTTAATTATACTAATTGACGTCTCAAGATGCTTCGGTAATCCACTACCCTTTATTTCCACACACCTATTCACTGGTTTAGCTGATATTTTAACTAAAGCATTGACTATTATGTAATTTGAAAGAAGCTGGTTGGAATTGCGGATGACCAAAATACATTGAATGACCTAGAACCCCATTCCTCCGATTATTGGCTAGTGAAGTATCATATTGTTACTTGTCTAAACCAGTAAAGTAGTCTTTTCAAACTCCATACTGTAAAATGTATGTTTTTCATTACGTGTAGAAAAGTCTTGCTTGTATCTAATGTGTTATCCTATAAAAGACATGAGGAAACCCTAAGTGAGAAGAACTTAAACTGGAAACAAGCAACAAAAGTTTAGGTAAGTGCCCAAGCCCTTATGTTTGATTAGTAAATTGTGTCTTAATGGCTTTACCAACAACAATCTCAATCACCCTATTTTGGCGTCCAACATCGTTCACAATTTTATTTTTGAATTCAAGTAGGTTCACACGTGGAAGTAGTTTTCATGAAACTCAAAAGATGAAAACAGTCACTTTAATCGCCTCATCTCTCCCCTATCCAAAATAGGATTCTTCATTCTTTTATCATTATAACCAGAGGCGGATTTAGGATTTCAAGAGTATCGGTTCATCATTGCACGTGGTGGAGATGCAGTGTCACAAAAGTGGTCGGTGAACAACTTTCTTAAAAAAAAAAAAATTGTGTATTAGGTCAAATATTATTTTATATGGTGATATATTAAAGAAAAAAAAATATATGGACATTTAAATGAAATCAATTCCTATCCTACGTGTAAGTAAACCATCATTTGACCGAGTGAACCATTTAAACTTTTAGAGTATGTGAAACGACCTCGATCAGTCGTTTCGAAAGTTAGGACTCCGATTGGCGTGCCGATAATTTTAGAATATTCGTAAGATCTATTGAGACTTATCTGTAAAATTTGAGCCAAATAAGACCTCATTTGGTAGGCATCGGAAGAAGGTTTCAATTTTTATTGTCGATAAATATTAAAAAGAGAGTTTCGAGCTCGGTTTTGGCGAATGAGCTCCGATTCGAAATTCGTAAGCGTCGTTAGGTTCGTATGATTATTTATGACTTTTGTAAACTTTCGAAAGTGAATTTCGATGTTGTTCGACTAGTTTCCGCAAAAATGTCGAAAGTTAAATAATTTGACCTTTTTCCATTTAATTTGTATATTGAGATTCGGGAGTCCGATTCGAGATCCGCCTTAGCGAGTATGCTACATATATTTTGTATAACTTGTACGCAAAAGTTGGAATTATTTCGAATATCGTAGGATACCGTTTTAATTTTTGTCACGAAAAGAAAAGAAAAGAAAAGAAAAGAAAATGAAAGAACAACACAAAAAGACAAAAAGGGAAAAGACAAAAGAGAAAGAAAATAGGAAAGAAAGGAGGCGGTGGATGAGCTTATAAAGCTCAAGTTGGATAGAAACAGAGAAATGAAATTGAGAAACGATACAGAGAAACGGAAATATAGAAATATCAGAAAATTGAAAAAGAAAAGGAAAAGGAGCCGGAGAAAAATAGGATTTTCACCCCAAAACATCCAGGTAATGATTTTAACTCATTATCTTAGCTTATTACGTATATTTGAATATATTTTACGGTAAAAATTGGAATATTAGATATCGTTTTGATAAGTTTAATTAATAGTTTAAAGGGTCAATTGGACCCCGATAATGGAATTGATTATATATTCGTACTCAGTGAATTATGGGCAACATATAAATATAATTTATTTAGGGTCTGGTTATGTGACCTTAAACCCTGTATATAGGCCTGTCCTGTGTATTGCGTATGCGAATAGGGTATCAGGTTCCTAACCGAATTACCCTAAGATGTGTGGAATGAAGCCTATAGCCTTATTTGATATAGTTTTCTATTTATTGAATACAGCAGGATCGTTTGGCAGTGAATCCAAAGGATAAAGCGGTTGTTGGGTAACTGTGCTAACTGTGTAACATGGTAAGTGTTTATATCCATTTCTTTGGAGGCACCTGGCCTCATGGATTTTCTACCACGTGTTCCTTACGTGTATAGCTACCGATAGGCGTACTCATTACGCCTTAGCTTTGGATTTATATTTTATATTATATGTTATTTCCTGTTGTTGGTATTGCATAGAGGATTTCAGCATTGTACTCTGGCTGTGAGTTGGCATCTACCTCCCGGCTGTCGATGAGAGTCTCGTGCCCGTGAAGGGTTATTATTGCATCACATTGCATTCATATGCATTACATGTCATTCATATGCATTACATTGCATATCATTGCGTTCAGGAGTATTCCGCCCCAGGAGCAGGAGGATTCCGCTCCTTTGTATCATACTGAGGGTAGGAGGATTTTCCGCCCCAGGAGCAGGAGTATTCCGCTCTTATGTCAAATATTGAGTGCAGGAGTATTCCACCTCAACTTTACATTATATCGGTGCAGGAGTATTCCGCCCCAGGAGAGTGCAGGAGTATTCCGCCTCTGGTTTATATTTTATCTGGTGCAGGAGTATTCCGCCCCAGGAGCAGGAGTATTCCGCTCCAGTTGATTATCAGGTTGGATTCCCCTCGAATGCAGGAGTATTCCGCTTCGGGATGGGATGACGGGCACATGTAACCCTTTGCATCATATTTTATTTCATTTCATCTCATATCATTTCATTTCATTTCATACCATTGTGCAGACTTGTGGTACATAACTACTGTTCTGCTTATACGTGCATTACCTATTTGTTGATATGTTTATGCCCGTATTCCTGATTGAGTTTATGGTTTCATACGTGTTTCCGGTTATTATCTTGCTCTGCCTTTTTATAATTTTAATAAGAGAAATTTGGTCTATCTGTTTCTTTTCTCCCTTGCTAGCTATCCTATTCTTTGAGGTGGCTAGTCTGCCCCACATATTGAGTCCATTTGACTCACCCTTGTTTGTTGTTTGTTTCTAGTCTATCTATTTGGTTTCGGCAGGTTCGCTCCAGGATTGAGTTCGCCACGTTGTTCAGGAGCGAAGACGACTTCAGCTGCCAGGGTGAGCCAGCTTTTATTCAGGATGGCCACCAGTTTTATGTTTATTATTTCAGTTTCATTTTGCTCCCTTCATGAGGTATTTGTCTTCTTTCGTACTCTTAGATGTCTAGTCTGGATAGCCCGAAACCTAGTATGTTGGGTAGTCAGCTGTAATTTCTTTTGTACAGCTTACAGGTATCAGTATGACTGGGGTTTTTCTAAGTCTTATTCTTATTTATGAGTTGGATTTATATTCATTTTCTTAATTCAGTTGTTAAGGGTTCGCTTGATGGGTCTAGTGGAGGATGTCGGGTGCCCACACGGCCTAGCCGGATTTCGGGTCGTGTCAGTTGGTATTAGAGCCGAGTTTAGCGTCTATCCAAACTAAGACAGTGTCTAGTAGAGTCTCGCTGATGGGTACGTAGACGTCCGTACTTATCTACGAGAGGCTATGATGGCATTTAGGAAATTTCACTTCCTTCTTTTCTGATCGTGCGTCGGTCTAGGATGCAAATGTATTTTTGTTAATTTCTTCATGGTAATTGTGAACCCCCGTGCGACAAATCAGCAAACAGTTTGAGTTCAAGACGAAGCATTCTAGCCTGGGGCTAGCACAGACGAAGCCCCGAGAATTTTGATCGTGCTGACGATCTAGTTACGGAGGTCCCAGCTGTACGAGCTCGCGATGGGTAAGGGAGCAGGGCGTTGTGATTCCCCTGGCTCTCTATGATGGTTTTACGAGAATCTTAAGTGGTTAGATACCGCAAGAACCTATTATTCGCTAGGCAGCTTATCAGGTTGCCGCAGATGCAGACGTTCGGTCTCAGGGAGCTCCTATTCTAGTTCTTAATATTACCCCAGTAAATTATGTTCTAGAGGCAGCATGTGTTGCGCCACTAATTATTCTGGTTGGTTAGCTAACCCAAGTAATAGCTTGGTCCCAGTGTTCAAAGATGTTGCATTATTTTATCTGGTTGAACCTTCCGATATTCTTAAGCAATGCACCAGATAAACCTCGTGATTTTTTTTTAAAATAAAATGATGTCAGCGTATCCGTCAGGCTCTTGATTATATCGAGCGGTGTGCTGTTGATTATTCTTCTTTCCAGTTCAGGGTCCAGCCTTGAATTGGTGGGCCTCTCTCTAACTTGATTCGGTTTTTCTTCTATATTCATGGAAAAGTTCCTTTCGAGTAGCGACCGAGATGTAAAGTGTTGCCATTTTGAGTGGATTGGACAGGGTAGCCTATCAGTTAGCCTGTTGGTGTTTCAGAATATCAGATTGAATTCTATAGAATGGCTGAATATGTATTAGAACTAGTCCATGAGCCTTTCGAGAGATTGAGGTCGGGATTTCATTTGATGTTGTTGTTGATATTGCTCGGAGGTACGAGGCATACCATAAATTAGAGCGGGAGAGCAAGAGATCCCGTGGCCCTAGTGGTCAACCTACCTTATTTTGAGGTAAGAGTTCTAATTATTTTGGGAGTTCACCTGCCAGGTTATCTCAGCTTGTAGAGCGTAATTCTCAAAGTGCGGTAGTAGTTCATCAAGATAGACTCAGTTTTCTTTTTTGTAGCTATCAATAATCTGTCCAGTTTCCATTTTTAGCGAAAAGGTGTTATCATTGTCGTGAGTCTGTTTATCCTTTGAGGAGTTTTTCATTACTCCGGAAAGTAGGAAGTTGTCCTTTCTCTCATCATCTGGCACCTGCACAGTCGCAGGGATTTCATTTAGATCTCAATCAGCCAGAGAAACGCCACCATCCAGTAGAGGTCGAGAGTGTGGTGGCAGTGGTTCTTCAGGAGGTGATTATCAGGATAGTGGCTCAGCTCAGCTGCAGAGGCAGTTCTATGAACTGCCAGTCCACCAGGATGCTGAGGTATCCGATGTAGTAGACCTTGAGATTTATTCTTCTCTTAAACGTGCGTAAGATTTGATTGTTTCGATCGATCTGGAAATAGTGTGTCGTATCATGTTTCGATGGTTTCCTTGGATGTCGTTTCTATTAAGAATTGGTTGCGGTAGAGGGGTGAGCTTCTTGTATGATTTATTCCTGGCATTTATGATGATCCTACTAGTTTATCTGGTTTAAATGCGAGAGATTTGTGAGTGAGTATCGGTATTGTTTGCTTGGCATTTTGTTGTGCGTCATTCTGTTATAATGTCAAGTCAGTCTACCTCTCTTTGGAACTCAGTGTCGGTAGGATGATGGGATTCTTATTTGTCACAATCATAAAGCGTCATCGTTTCTTCCGGTGCAAAGTGATAAATAAGTAATATTCGATCTATGTGTCTCCTCTTGATTTGAAACGCTAGTAAAGTCATGTTATCCCATAAACTTATCTGGGTAATAAAAGGGTTTCCTATTAAATTGTCAGAGTTTTCTTCTTATTGGGAGGTTAAATTGGCATGGATGTTGTTCCATAGAGCTTATTTAATGTCCATTTCTTCAATTGCGATTCTTTGGCTAGCATGACTCGAAAGTAGTCTAGCTCTGGTAGCTAAGTAAATAAGAAGATGAGCTTCCTAAAGCTCTAATTATTTCTATCCTCGGTCTATTACCATTTCTTGCTCGTCCAGAAATAGTGAGTTTTGACGGTTAGTAGCCGCTTGTGATATTCCCTGTGTTGAGCCAGAGTGCGTGTCAAGGTAGCCGGATAAGCACATTTTTGTGTCTTAAAGCTACAAAGGGTAATGAGAGGTGTCATTTGACCCCCTGAATTGAGCTATCGAGTGGTGATGCTTATGGAAAATGTATAGAGTTGTGAACTCGAGAGTTGCAGCTGTTTGGCAACTCGAAAGGGTAGTGTGGTAGCTTAGGTCTTTGTACGTTCGACTTTTAGCTAAATCTTCTTTTGTCCGGCAGACTGTGCGGGGATGGTTATTCCTATTCAAATAGCTGCATGAGTTTGTGCTTTAAGTGGAGGAGTCTTCTTCCAAATATTGAATGGTAATACTAAATCTCTAAGGCGTTGGTACCACTTTTGTCACGACCCAACCTAGGACCACGACAGAAACCTATAATGAGTGTCGATCATTGTTAAGCCCACTAATAATCTATTAATGCCAGAGCTAAGCTGGCAACCTGATCATATATATACGTACCTATCTGGTGAAAGCATAAAGTCTGGAAAGATGACACGACTTTAACTTGCTAGCAATTAGAACATTGGGCCACAAATTCTGCTATGTCACACTTCATTCCGTCCCACCAATAAATCTGCTTAAGATCATGGTACATCTTAGTCGAACCTGGATGAACAGTGTATTTGGAATAATGTGCCTCTATCATAATCTGTCCACATAAATCTGCAACATCAGGAACACAAAGTCTATCTTTATACATGAGAACACCGTCAGTAGTAACCCTGTATGGCTACTCCGATTTTCTTTTGGCTATCTGTCTGTATTCAATTAGAACTGGATCCTCATACTGACGTTGTTTTGCATCATTGAAATTTAGAGTTAAAGGTCTAGTGCAGCTTGTCGATAATCCATCATATATCTCTTTCACACCTCAACTCTTTGAGAAGTTACTTTAGCGTTATAAGTGCACATATAATCAACTTTTTTGCTGGTATTCTGCCTCAGCTCATGGTCCAACTACATGTCTCTTTCATTTTCACTTTTTCAAGTCATAATATTTCCAATTCAAAGACAATACCGTGAAGTAGATGTTCGGTCTAAAGATCATTCCTGGTCTGCATCATACTATCCAGTAGTATTTGCATGTTCCTTATCATTATATAATAGACCCTGTTCAGATGAACCTTTGACATACATTAGGATATGAGTAACTACATTCCTACAAGGAGCTTGCGGAACAACACTAAAATCAACTGAGATGTTGCATAGTGCGTTCGTTCTTCTATAGTGTGTAGTGACAAGTTACATCAAAAGCTCCCCCTATTGCATGAAGTGTGAGCTAATTCTTAGTTCCACCGACCTGTTCTATATCGAAAGGTATATCGAAGAGGTGATTGTCGGCTAAATCATGTTAACCCATTCAAAGTTTCGTATATCTTTGTTTCGAAAATGTAGAACTCTCTTCTCGTGATCGAGGAAGGATCATCTTAGTCAGAATAATTCGGACAATAGTGTTATCATGTTATCCAGATATGTTTTATTCCAAGAGTTCGGTGTTCGTGTTATATTTGTGATTCTGCAATCATGAGATAATATCCGTGGAGTAGCTTATGAAGATCGTGGAAGTTCTTTTGTTATCTGTGCGAATTTTTCTTTAGACTTAGGCTCGTTGGAGGATGAACAAGAGTTTAAGTGGAGGAGAATGAAACACCTCGGTCAGTCGTTTCGAAAGTGAGGACTCCGATTGGCATGCCGATAATTTTAAAATATTCGTAAGGTCAATTGAGACTTATCTGTAAAATTTGAGCTAAATCAGACCTCGTTTGGTAGGCATCGGAAGAAGGTTTCAGTTTTTATTGTCGATAAATATTAAAAATAGATTTTCGAACTCGATTTTGGCGAATGAGCTCCGATTCAAAATCTGAAAGCACCATTAGGTTCGTATGATTATTTGTGACTTTTATGAACTTTTGAAAGTGAATTTAGATGTTGTTCGGCTAGTTTTCGCTAAAATACCGAAAGTTAAATAATTTGGCTTTTTCCATTTAATTTGCATATTGAGTTTCGGGAGTTCGATTTGAGATCCGCCTTAGCGAGTATGCTACATATATTTTGTATAACTTGTACGCAAAAGTTGGAATTATTTCGAATATCGTAGGATACCGTTTTAATTTTTGTCACGAAAAGAAAAGAAAAGAAAAGAAAATGAAAGAACAACACAAAAAGACAAAAAGGGAAAAGACAAAAGAGAAAGAAAATAGGAAAGAAAGGAGGCGGTGGATGAGCTTATAAAGCTCAAGTTGGATAGAAACAGATAAATGAAATTGAGAAACGATACAGAGAAACGGAAATATAGAAATGTCAGAAAATTGAAAAAAAAGAAGGAAAAGGAGCCGGAGAAAAATAGGATATTCACCCCGAAATATCCAGGTAATGATGTTAACTCATTATCTTAGCTTATTAGGTGTATTTGAATATATTTTTACGGTAAAATTGGAATATTAGACATCGTTTTGATAAGTTTAATTAATAGTTTAAAAGGTCAATTGGACCCCGATAATGGAATTGATTATATATTCGTACTCAGTGAATTATGGGCAACATATAAATATAATTTATTTAGGTTTTGGCTATGTGACCTTAAACCCTGTATATAGGCATGTCCTGCGTATTGCATATGCGAATAGGGTATCAGGTTCCTAGCCGGATTACCCTAAGATGTGTGGAATGAAGCCTTTAGCCTTATTTGATATAGTTTTCTGCTTATTGAATACAGCAGGATCGTTTGGCAGTGAATCCAAAGGATAAAGCGGTTGTTGGGTAACTGTGCTAACTTTGTAACAAGGTAAGTGTTTATATTCATTTCTTTGGAGGCACCTGGCCTCGTGGATTTTCTACCACGTGTTCCTTACGTGTATAGCTACCGATAGGCGTACTCATTACGCCTTAGCTTTGGATTTATATTGTATATTATATGTTATGTCCTGTTGTTGGTATTGCATTGAGGATTTGAGCATTGTACTCTGGTTGTGAGTTGGCATCTACATCCCGGCTGTCGATGAGAGTCTCGCGCCGGTGAAGGGTTATTATTGCATCATATTGCATTCATATGAATTATATGTCATTCATATGCATTACATTGCATATCATTGAGTGCAGGAGTATTCCGCCCCAGGAGCAGGAGGATTTTGCTCCATTGTATCATATTGAGGGTAGGAGGATTCTGCTCCAGGAGAAGGAGTATTCCGCTCTTATGTCAGATATTGAGTGCCGGAGTATTCCGCCTCAACTTTACATTATATCTGGTGCAGGAGTATTCCGCCCCAGGAGAGCGCAGGAGTATTCCACATTTGGTTTATATTATATCGGGTGTAGGAATATTCCGCCCCAGGAGCAGGAGTATTCCGCTCCAGTTGGTTATCAGGTCGGATTCCCCTCGAATGCAGGAGTATTCCACTTCGGGATGGGATAACAGGCACATGTGACCCTTTGTGTCATATTTCATTGCATTTTATCTCATATCATTTCATTTCATACCATTGTGCAGACTTGTGGTACATAACAACTGTTCTGCTTATACGTGCATTGCTTATTTGTTGATATGCTTATGGCTCGTATTCCTGGTTGAGTTTATGGTTTCATACGAGTTTCCGGTTATTATCTGGCTCTGCCTTTTTATAATTTAAATAAGAAGAATTTGGTCTATCTGTTTCTTTTCTCCCTGGCTAGCTATCCTTCTTTGAGGTGGCTAGTCTACCCCACTTATTGAGTCCTTTTGACTCACCCTTGTTTCTTGTCTATATATTTCGTTTCGGCAGGTTCGCTCCAGGATTGAGTTCGCCACGTTGTTCAGGAGCGAAGACGACTTCAGCTGTCAGGGTGAGCCAGCTTTTATTCAGGATGGCCACTAGTTTTATGTTTATTATTTCAGTTGCATTTTGCTCCCTTCAGGAGGTATTTGTCTTCTTCTGTACTCTTAGATGTCTAGTCTGGATAGCCCTAAACTAGTATATTGGGTAGTCAGCTGTAATTTATTTTGTACAGCCTACAGGTATCAATATGTTTGGGGTTTTTCGAAGTCTTATTCTTATTTATGAGTTGGATTTATATTTATTTTCCTAATTCAGTTGTTAAGGGTTTGTCCGACTGGTCTAGGGGAGGATGTCGGGTGCCCGCACGACCTAGCGGGATTCGAGTCGTGTCAGTATGGATTTCCAAACATCATATTAGATATATTTTACAAAATATGCACATAATATATCTAATTTTATGGGAAGACTATGGGTTCCGTGAACTACTATTTTTAAGGTGCATCCGCCCCTGATTATAACACCATCCCAACTCCCAAAACTCACTTTTCACAATTTATCTTCTCTCTTGTTTCCATTGCCAAAATCCTATTCATCTTTTGCATGATTACAATAGACGTAGCATAGACATTAGTGTGCTCGTGAATTGTTTCAAGGCTACAATGAAGTGTCAAAGCATTGTTGTGTTGATTGCATGTAATTGGAATGGAGCAGATTTTTGGTTGAGCCAACGAGAGACTCAACGAGCTATTATTTTCATCACAGCTTGGAGCGGGTAGATTTTCGCTCGCCTCAACGAGCGAGGTAGCGAGCAAGGGGCAGCAGCGGAGCAATTTGGTATGCGGCTGGGCAGAAAACTCGCTCGCTCAACGAGCGCCTGTAGCGAGCGAAGCTTGGGAGAGGCGGAGAGATTTTTGGTAGCTCAACGAGCTCATTCAGCGAGCGAAGTGAGCATTGGCGGAAAGACTTGGGCGCGGGCAGATTTATGCTCTCCTCAACGAGCTCTTTTGAGGATGCAATCACCTTACTCATAGCCTTTCATCTTCGATGTTCTATCTTGAATACTTCACAAGGATTCTTTCCTAGATTACCATGGAGGAATTCATTAGCATTTCTTATATACTTAATTAGTCATTTGTTTAATTTTTCATCAAAAATATTCCTAGCTAGTGTGGTAGCTCATGTAAAGTAAATTATCAAAGTGTTAAATTTGCTTCAATTGGTGGTATTAGTATCATATGATGCTCAACCCAATGAGGTAGATGCGATGCTTGGGTACTTTGCTATTTTACCAGCCATTATCTAGTCTTAGTAAATTCATATTTCATTCATGATTGTAATGACAGTATTTATATTTTGTTTGTTTGTTATTAATAAAATTTGACGCTAAGTGGTATTTTGCTTTAAAAGATTAAAAAAACCCTAAACTCTCAAAATTCAAACTTTACTCTTTCTCTCCCATAACCACGAACAATGCGTAACCCACAAAATCCCTCCACCAACCTTGTTTCATTCCTTAAAGTTGACGTTCTCAAGCCTAAGTCTGCTATGAGTTTGAAGAAAGCTGCTAAGAGCAAAGTTGTCGTCACCAATAGAAAATCAGTTCTTCAAGCACAAAGACAAAGGAAGATTGCTCCAATGGAAGCATATAATCAGGGGATCAACGTTAGCTTTTCAGAACACAAGCACAACCAACTCACAACATGAAACAACTGGTTTGTTCGAGAAGAGATAAGAACTAAATCTTTGAAATCGACTTCTATTTTTCCTAATAGTAGTGGTATCCTTGAAATACTAGTAGATTCTGAGGGATTAGTGTCTGGTTTTTGATAAGTTGTTAGGAGATTTGGTGAACCTGAATAAGTACTGGAAAAAATGAAATCTCAGTGAAGTGTTGAAATTCTTGTTGTAAGTAGTGTATATGAGAAGTCTGTTGGTGAAAACTATGGAGAAAAAGTGGTGGAAAAATAATCCTTGAAGGATTCTACTGTAGAAGCAGAGGTCATAGTTAATGAACCTAGTTCACAGGCTGATCCCTCTATTTTTATGGAAGAAAAGAAGAGAAAGGGTAAAACTATTGTGGATGGGAGTTTGTTGAGGCCATAAAGGGAATAGTGGCAGAAGTAAGTTCTATCGTTAATCCCACAACAGTTGATGATGTAGACATACGATGGCCTTATTCTGATGATAAGAATCAAGGAAAAGAGTTGGCGTCCGTGAATGTTGAGGAACATTTGAGTGTAGAAGAACTTGTTGGGCTGAGAGGTTTTGGAGTAGAGGAAGGGTTCTAAAGTTGAGGAAGTAAGGGAAGAAACTGAGTCTGAGGAAGGTGTTTTTATTGTTAAGGAAAAGAATAAGAAACATGTAAGGAAACCTATAGTTGCTGAGTCATTCAAGAAGAAGAAGAAAAGAAAGCTTGTTAGGGGAGATGGTGAGAAAGTTGGTCGATAAACCAGAAAGCAAGAAGAAACAGAGAAGGTGGAGAAAGAAAATTAAGAAAGACATCCTTCTGTCACTAGCAAGAAGGCCTGCAACATGAGCCTTGAGAAGCTATGAGGAAGAAAAATTGGCTGAGGCTACTGCTGAGAGCAAAAAAACCAAGGCTGTCAAAAAATCCTCTATCAAAGAGGAAGAAAGAAGATAAGAAAAAGCCAAAAATTAAAAATGCGGAATGGATAGGCAAAGCTGGAGGGAGCTGTTTGTAAATGAAATTAGGAGGCTCTATGTGAGGACAAACTAGCTGAAGGATTAAGTAATCTTAGAACTAAACACAAGAGTCTCCTAGAACAGAACATTGAACTAGAAGAAGTCAATGCCATTTTGAAAGGACAGACTCTGGTGTCCAACTCTAAAATCACTGATCTTGAACTGGAATGCAATCAGTTAAAAGAAAGTGCAAATGGTAAGCAAATAATAAGTGAAGTTCAAACCTTTTTAGAAAATGAATTAAAAAGAGCAAATGAAATTCTGTATCAGGAAACTGAGAAGAACAAGGTCCTAAGTCAAAAGGTTAAAAAAACAAAAATTGAGCTTACCAAGTTAACTAAGTGGAACAAATCATCAGAGGCAATGAAATGGGTTCTTGAGAATCAAAACAGAGGAAAACAAGGATTAGGATTCAAGAAACCATTGCCTCCTTATAACCCTAAAAGCACGTACGTAGGGTTGCCCTGCAACATGCTGTGTACTTTTTGTGGTGAAACAGGTCATATCAAACAAAAATGTATGCATGTAAGCAAGACAAAGGCTAAAAACAAAAGAAGTGTTTTACCTAAATGGGCTAGACAGGACCTGATTTATCCATTCTCTAGTAAGAAGGGACCCAAGCTTGTCTGGGTTCCTAAGGCTAACCCCTAATTTGTTTTTGCAGGCTGGAGTGAGGGAGAACAACCCAAGCTGGATTCTTGACAGTGGTTGTTCGAGGCACATGACTGGAGATAGGAGAAACTTTCTCTCACTTGCAGCATTTCAGGTAGGCAGTGTGGCCTTCGGAGGAGGAAAAAGTGGTCAAATAGTTGGAATTGGAAAGATTGGGAGAACTCTAGATCATGCCATTGAGAATGTTTATTGTGTTGATGGTCTTAGACACAATCTGTTGAGTATCTCTCAACTATGTGACAGAGGAAATGAAGTGAAGTTCACATCTGTAGGATGCATTGTGAAGAACCTACAGAGTGGAGAAATTGTAATGGAAGGAAAAAGGGTGAACAATGTTTACAAGGCATCGCTGAAGTCACTACCTGAAAACAACCTTATATGTCTAAATGTACAAGAGAGTGACTCTCAGCTGTGGCACAAAAGAATGGGACATGCAAGTCTCTCACAACTGAACAAGCTTGTATCAAAGGAGCTGGTTCGTGGATTGCCGAGTAAGAGATTTGAAAACATTAAGATGTGTGATGCGTGTGTGAAGGGAAAGCATGTTAGGTCATCTTTTAAGTCCAAGAAGGTGGTAAGCACATCAAAACCACTGGAACTATTGCATATGGATCTGTGTGGACCTATGAGAGTCAGAAGTAGAGGAGGAAAGAGATTTGTGTTTGTGATTGTTGATGACTACTCTCGATACACATGGACTCTGTTCTTGGAAACTAAAGATGAAGCCTTTGACAGCTTTAAAGACTGGGCTGGTGTAGTTCAGAAGAGGCTAAGTCTTGAACTCATTAGCATCAGATCTGATCATGGAACTGAGTTTGAAAACTCAAAATTCTCTGAATATTGTGCAAGGAACAGTATAGATCATAACTTCTCCGCTCCAAGAACTCCCCAACAAAATGGAGTGGTAGAGAGGAAGAACAGATCTCTTGAAGATATGGCCAGAACTATGCTGTTGTCAAGTGGTATTGCAAGAAATTTTTGGGCTGAGGCTATAAATACTGCATGTTACCTGCTGAACAGATGTTCAATCAGAGCAATTCTTGACAAGACTCCATATGAGTTACTCAGAGGGAGAAAGCCAAACATTGCTCATCTAAGACCTTTTGGGTGCAGATGCTTTGTTCACAACAATGGAAAAGAACCCCTGGGAAAGTTTGATGCTAGAAGTGATGAGGCAATATTTCTTGGCTATTCGACCCAAAGCAAGGCATACAAAGTGTTTAATAAAAGGACACAGACAGTGGAAGAAAGTATGCATGTGGTCTTTGATGAGTCAGACAGGGCACTGGAAGAACGTGAGACAGATGATCAAGAAATTGGGCTTAGCAGGGAACAAGGTGTGCATGAACTGGAAGACTCTGAAGACAAGGAGACATCAGGAGGAGATCCAAGTGCATTGGAACAAGGGGTAAATCTGATAGGGGGAACTGCTGATGAAGCTGATGATCCAGCAAGTCAAGAAGAAACTCACCAGGATGAGAACGCGAGTTCTTCCAGTCATGTCAAACTAAGGCCATGGAAACACCAAAGATCTCATCCTTTGGAGAATGTCCTATCAGAACTAGATACTGGAATCATGACCAGGTCAGCCTTGAAGAATTTCTGTGCCTTCTTTGCATTCCTGTCATCTGTGGAACCAAAGAACGTAAAGGAGGCCCTAGAAGACCCAGATTGGATCTGGCTATGCAGGAGGAATTGCATCAATTTGAAAGAAGCAAAGTGTGGCATCTAGTTCCTAAGCCAAAAGACAGATCAATAATTGGAACCAAATGGGTATTCAGGAATAAACTAGATGAGCATGGTATAGTGACGAGAAACAAAGCAAGATTAGTAGTGCAAGGCTATAGTCAAGAAGAAGGAATTGACTATGATGAGACCTTTGCACCTGTGGCAAGGATGGAGACTATCAGAATGCTAATTGCTTTCGCTACATACATGGAGTTCATACTATATCAGATGGATGTGAAGAATGCCTTTTTAAACGGATACCTGAATGAAGAAGTCTATGTTATACAGCCACCAGGCTTTGTGAATAATGAATTCCCTGATCATGTTTACAAACTGGACAAGGCTCTTTATGGACTGAAGCAAGCCCCTAGAGCTTGGTATGAAAGGCTATCAGGATTTCTATTGAAGAATGGGTTCTCAAGAGGAAAGATTGACAACACACTGTTCCACAAAAAGAAAGGAAAGGACCTATTGGTGGTTCAAGTATATGTTGATGATATTATTTTTGGTGCCACTGATGAGGGGCTATGCAAAGGCTTTGCTGATCTGATGGGAAGTGAATTTGAAATGAGCATGATGGGAGAACTAAATTTCTTCCTTGGATTGCAAATAAAGCAAATGCCTGAAGGAACTATGATTCACCAATAGAAGTATGTCAAGGAACTACTGAAGAAGTTTGATATGGAAGGAGCAAAAGAAATGACTACTCCCATTGCACCTGGGACAAAGCTGGACATGGATGAACTCGGTCCTTCAACAGACGAGACAAAATACAGAGGAATCATAGGATCACTTCTTTATCTCACAGCCAGCCGACCTAACATTGTATATAGTGTAAGACTGTGTGCTAGATTTCAGTCCAAACCCAAGGAGTCACATTTGACAGCTGTGAAGAGGATCCTGAGATACCTGAAAGGAACTCAGGACCTTTGTCTCTGGTACCCAAGAGGAGGTACTTTTGAACTAATTGGTTTTGCTGATGCAGACTATGCAGGTCACCTGGTGGACAGGAAAAGCACTTCAGGAATGGCACACTTTCTGGGTCCCTGTTTGATCTCTTGGGCCACAAAGAAGCAAAACTCAGTTGCCTTATCAACTGTTGAACCCGAGTATGTGGCAGCTGCATTATGCTGTTCACAGTTGCTGTGGATCAAACAACAACTGGATGACTTCGGCATTAAGTGTGGTGCTGTGCCAATTTTCTGTGATAATACTAGTGCAGTAAACATTGCCAAGAACCCGATCCAACATAAAATAACCAAGCACATTGATATTAGACACCACTTGTTGAGAGATAATGTGGAAAAAAGTCTAATCACTATGAATTCTTGCAGGAATGAGGATCAAATTGCTGATATATTTACTAAAGCTTTGAACAAGGTATAGTTTGAGAGGAACAGGTTGGAATTAGGGATGACCAAAATACACGGATGATCCAGCAGGAAAATCCTCATGTTTGGTTTGTAAAGTATTTGATTGTCTATGTTTGAATTTTGTCATTAATATTCAGTCTAACATGGTACTTTTATTAGTAAACTTGTTCAGTTTTTAGCACCAGCTAAGAACAATGTGATCCCATGAAGAACCTACTATGTACTAAGAAGGAATCAGTCAAAGAATGAGGAATCATGTCCAGGTACACTTACACTACCCTACATGATAAAAGTCATAACTGAATTAAATTGTCAATCACACGTGTGTCAAGGGAGATCCTCCATGTTCTTATAACTTTCCAAAATTATAGGAACACATTCCTTTTCTGGGTAGAATTTTAATTGATGTTTTGGACCCCACTACTCAATTAAGTCCATAACCGTCAAAACTCTTAACTCTTCCCGTTTTTCAAAAATTTCAAAAAGCTGCTTTTTCTCCTTTTTATCATTACTACCTTGCCTTCCCAAGACATTGTCAAATCACCAAAACCCTTTCCCTCTTAACCTTACCTCCCAACCCCTTACCATCCACTCACTTCTTCCTCTCAAAATCAAAACTCTCTCAAAACCCTAAAACCAAAAAATTTGTCTATCTCTGTGGCAACACATAAAAACCGTGTCAAAATGTCTGAGAAACTACCACCATCTACGCTTGCCCAAAGAATTGCAAGGGCTCGTGCAAAATTTCTTCAAAAAGGGGACAAAAAGCTGGTAAAGAAGTTGAGGTTAAGGACGACTTCCACTACACCCATCGCACAAAGTTCATCACAACCACTACAAGAGGTAATCTCCGCTCCTATCTTATCTACACCTGTTACTTTAGTAGATATGAACAACCCTGGAATGGCAGAAACTGAAACCCTAGTGACAGGGTTAGACAAAATTATAGGTGTTGAGCATGTTGAACAAATAGATAGGGGGAACTCATGTGAGGCAGAGCGTGACCATGTATGAGATCAACTTAGGAAAGGATTGCAGGTGCCTGTGGTAGTTGAGTCTGGTGAGAGTTTGAATGTTGCAGAAAAAGTAATAGAAAAATTCAAGGAGGATGATAGGGTTGAGAAAGTTTGGGAAAAATCTGTGTCAGAAAGTCCAGTTGTTAGAGGACTTGAATCTGCTGAAGCCCCAGAGAATTTGGTGCAAGAGCCTGTTGCTTGCCCAAATTCCACTGAGGTTGATGATGCAGACATAGATTGGACAGATTCTGAGGAAGAAGGAAAGAAAGAGGAAGTGTTGGAAAAGACTGAATTAAAAGAAACTCCCAAGGTGGCTGAAGAACCAAAAAGAAAAAGGAAGTTTGGAGAAGAAGATGAAAAATTGGCAGGGGAGGAAGAGGAAGAGGAAGAGGAAGTTGTATTTCTGAAAGAAAATATAGTGGAGCCTGAGAAGAGAAGAAGGTTAGTGAAAGGGGGAAAACCAGTGCTGAAGACAAGGCTGGTTGATGAAGAGTGTGATGAGAGTGGCAGTGTTGACAAGGTTGTCTATGAACCTGTGGCCAGAAGGGTTGGCACCAGCTCTGTTTTAAAACAACAATTGGAAAAGGTTGGAAAGCTGGAGAAAACAGTGACTAATGTAAGAGATAGAGAAGCAAGGAAGAAGGAGGAAGAAAGAAGAGTTGAGAAAACCCTGGAGGAAAGTGATGATGATGCAGGTAGCTATGCTGAGCCAAGTGACTCAGATACTGACAGTGAAGCTGAGACAAGAAGAAGAAGAAGAGGCAGTGAGGATGAAACTGACAGGGTGGCTTTCTTCTCTAAACATCAGGTGTTGCATGGCAGCATCCTGCATGATGAGAAAGAGTTTCATATGAAGCCATTACTCAGAATGATTGGTCACCAAGGCTGGTTGGGGTTGTTTGGCAACAAGGATAGAAAGTTGTATGCTGATGAGATCAGACAGTTCTATACAAATTGCAGAGTCAATGCTAGGAGGGTGTTCACAACTGTGAGGGGTGTGGAGATTGAATTTGGGAGACCTGAGCTTTGGGTAATTCTTGACATACCTGCTGAAGGTTATTGCAGGTACATTAAGCTCAAATGGCCAAAGAGGACTGATGGAGTCACTCCTCTAAATGTTGTCAAGAAATTCTCAGGGAAACCCAAGTTGAGAAAGGAGAGGAAGGTAGACAAGAAGGAAATGGAACCTGCACATCAACTGTTGTTTGAGTTTGTGCACAGGTTTCTTCTACTAAGAGGAGAGAGGAACTGCGAGGCCAGTGCTTTGGACCTGACTTACATGGATCTGCTGGACAGGGGGGTGAAGATTAATTTGCCTGGGTTGATAATTAGACACATCAAAAGAATTGCTGACACAGAGCAGAAGCCACACTCCCTTGTACATTCCTACATCATTCAGCAGGTACTAGAGCGCTTTGGGGTCCCTTTAGAAGCTGGGAAGAAGCCAACCATTCACCAAATGTTTGGGATAAATGTGCTGAAAAATTACGACTTCTTCAGAGAAAGCAGAGCTTCAAAGAGACCAATGCAGGCCAAGCAAGAGCAGGAGGAGGAAAGTGAGGATTATGGACCCGAAGAGGCCATTGATGCTGTGAAGGAGCTGGAGACGCATGTCCTTGAGGTAAATGAAGAAAATACTGAGCTCCACAGACAGTTGAAGTTGAAGGATCAAGAAATTGATCATTTGAAAATAGATTGCCACAAGTATGAGGCCGAGTTGTTGATGGAAAGGGCCAAAAATACGAAGCAACTTGAGGCACTTGTCAAACACTTCAACGTTCAGCTTTGAATCCTCCTATCCTACCCTATCCTGTTCTAGTCTCTTCTCTCTACCTATTGTCTACCCCCTCTTATGCTCTCCTGATCACATATGTTGGATGTTTAAGAAAATTTATTCTGTTGTGTACTTAATATTGGGGTTGTGCTGTTGACACAACCTGGATGATGATTTTAAATTTCCTTATGCTTATGACAATGTTTCATGCTTTAGTCATTGGTTTTGATTGGGCCCTTATTCTTGCTTATGTGTGCTATTATTACTGACTTGTTGCCTTGTGCTTTAGACTGAGTTTCACTGACAAGTTCATGCAGGGATTCGAATCTTTTCGATGATGCCAAAAGGGGGAAGAAGGAAATGTTGGAGTGTTTGTGACCTAATTCATCATCTGTTTCTTTTTACTTGTTATCTTTTGTTTGTTTGCTGGTATTTATGTCTACTCAGGTTCTTGGGCAACATTTGTTTGTCATTATCAAAAAGAGGGAATTTGTTGAGAGCTGGTTTTGAAGCATGACAAACGAGAAGGACTCCTAGGTTCTCACTAAGGACCTAGTCCTTAGAATGAAGGGCACAGGTGATCGAAAAGATTACGGGTTGCAAATCCCTGCGGAACTAGGAGTAGTGGTGCGTGATTGAACATACATCTTAGTCAGACTAAAAGAAGCTGTGTCCAGGCTGTGTCTGCGAAGTGTGAAAAGAAGTTGGACTTCAACAAGGAAAGGAGTTACTGGGAATCCTGACTTGCCTTAATTAAAAAGATTCCTTGTAGAACTCTACTAGAGTTTAAAGACCCATATATATGCAAGTAGTAGAGGCAGCCGAAATCAGTTATTCACAAACAGAGAGTTGAGAGCATACAAAGGCGATCTAGCATCTTTCTACGTGAGTAAACTGCAGAAGACAACTTGTGTGCGAGCAGTGTATCGAGTCTAGATTTTCTGTCTAGGTTCGTCAAGTTGCAAGTTGACTTTAATTAGATCTTTCATAGTTTTACCTACTGGCTTATTCAGAAGCACATGTATTAGGTGAACCTTTGTGTAATTACTGAGAAGCTAGAGTTTAGCTTTGAGTAGTAAGTAGGGTCTAGAGTGTAGCCCCTTGGTTACAGAGTTTGTAATCAGAAACTTTGCTCTTGTGTTAGTGGATTCAGTGCTAAATCCCAGAGTGTGGGTCGTGGTTTTTTCTCCCTTGAGCAAGGAGTTTTTCCACGTAAAAATCCCGGTGTTCTTGTGTGTATGTTTGTGTGATTGATGAGTGTTCCAGGCAGCAGCAGAGATAATCTGAGAACCAGGTTCTTCATCAGAAGAACAAGGTTCTTGAAACGAAAATCGGAGGACACTATTCAACCCCTCCCCCCTTCTAGTGTCTCAAAGAGGTGCATAAAGCATAACAGTTGATAATGCTACAAAACCTTCCTTTTGAGTTTTTAGATAATAAGTGAGTTTCCCTAGAATTGGCAAATCTCACTTGTACCTTTATGATCTAAGTTTTTCTCTGTATCTAAATGTCCTGCAAGGTCAGACTCAAATGACTTCGAGTACATAGTCCATAATCATTAGTTTCAATCAGATATCTAATAATTTTTTTTCAACAAATAGATGTTGATTCTTTGGGATCAGATTAAAATCAAGCAAATTTACGTCAGTGAGATATAGGAAAGATTCTATCCTACCACGGTAAAGCTATTGGTCAACCACCTTTCCTTCTTGATCAACTTTGAGAACGAATGAAGGGCTCATTGGAGTGATCATATGTTTGGGCTTATCTAGACCCAAACGTTTAATGAGCTCTTTTGCGTGTTTCTCCAAACTGATAATGATCTTGCTATCAAAGCAAAAATCTCTTAGTAATCAATACCTTTTTGTTGAGTGTATCCCTAAGCAACACGCCGATCTTTTTTTGAACTATTTTACCATATTCATTGAGTTAGTTTCTGAATATCCACTTGGTACCAATGACGAAAGCATAAGAAAATTTTACTACCAAAGTCAAAACCAGATTCTTTTCAAACTAATCAAGTTCTTCCTTTATTGTTGCTACCCAAGAGTCATCTTGAATAGCTTTATCACCTATTTTTGGTTCAATCTGAGATATGGAAGCTATATTTTCCTTCTGCTTGAGAGATCCTCTTGTTTGAATTCCTTCATTTTAATCTCCAATAATAAACTTGTTTGTAAGGTTTCCATCATTTCCTCATTCTTTAGGAACCTTGGAAGATCAATCTTTTTTGAGTTCTAGAATTATAATTACTTTCCTTAGGAGGATCATGAAAGAATGTAGGATCTTTTTCATTTTGCTAACATTCTGGAGTTGTGTCCTTTAAAGAACTAGTTGACTCTTCTTTATTATTTGGAGTTTGTGTGATTTGAGATGTGTCGTAAAACACCACTGCAAAAATTTCTTTGACACACAATGTGGTTTTGTTGAATATTGTGTGTGATCTACTTGTAATAGAACATCCTAGAAGTATCCATTCATCATTGAAAACGTCAAATTTTCTAGAACTTTGACTTCTATTGATGTTAATAACACCCAAAAGTATGAAAGTAACTGCTATTTGGTCTTCTTTCTTTTCGAAGCTCATAAGGAGTCTTCTTTAATATTGGCCTAATCAGACATCTATTAAGAATATGACATAGAATGCATACTACTTTAGACGAAAAGTTATTTGGCAGAGAAATTTCGAGTAGTATGGTCCTTGCCATATCTAAGAAAGATCTATTATTTCGTTCAATGACTTTATTTTTTTATGTTGTTCTGGGATAGGAGTAATTCTGTGAATACCCATATTTTCCTACATGTTCAGTTTTAATGGAACATAATATCCCTTTCTCTTTGAACTTTTCTGTAGAACATCTCAAACTGTGATAAAAGCTTGACCCTTATGACTAGAAAATATAATCCAAGTGAATATAGAGTAATCATCAGTGATCTCAAGCATATCATTTTCCACTAATGCTTGCAATCATGGTAGCGCCAAATAAATCCATATGCAATATTTCCAATAGTTTAGAGGAACCCCATCTTTTACTTTGAAAGAGGACCTGGTTTGCTTCCCCTTTTGGATAACATCAAAAATGTGATCTTTGAAGACTTTTCGTTTTTGAAACTGCAACTACTAGATGTTAATTTTAAAGCTTATCAATGAGTTGTATGCTTGTATAGATCACTTTGGATTAGATGCCACACATATATGAGAGGACAAATTTATATTCTCCAGAACATATACGTTGTTGTCCCTTTTTCCTGAGAAAACAATTGTCATTTGAGTTTAGCATGTTACAATGGATTGGCTCAAAACGATATTTATATCCAGTATCATGGACTAATGCTGATTAGATAGCGCCTCAGACCATTATACACAAACACATTCATTATTTCACAGGAGGAACTGAGTGAGATTCTTCCAATAAAAACCACAATTCCTTTGGCATTGTCTCCAAATCTTACCGTTCCTCCGTTGTATTCCATAAGAGACTTGAGATATTCTTCCATACTAGTCATATGTCTAGAGTATCTGGTGCAAGCTAAATTAGCAGCTTAGCAACCGAGGTCAAAAGCGGAAAAGAGAAAACACGATAAAAGCCAGACGCAGCTTTTCTTGCTTGAACGGCACCGAGGAACTGGTCTCGGTACGATTCAAGTAGAAGGAAAGAGCACCTAAACTATGCAACCATCCTCAAGAGAACATTGCCTCTTGCAAACTGAATGATCAAAGAAGAAATGTTCAATCGGAGTTACCGAAAGCCACAAGTCCAAAAACCCACGTCGGGGTTTGCTCACATTGGAGACAAAGGAAATGCTCTCGGCAATTTCATTCATTAATCAATATCCAAAAACTAGCTCCCTACAATGACATGTAAAGAAGTATATATAGACTACGCTAGAGATAAAACAGTAAATGGTCACAGGCGATCAGTAGGAGTAAGCCACGCAGGGCTAGATAACTGAGTGTTCGGTCACTCATTCAACCGAACACATGAAATTTGAACACATCAGCTCGAGCTCTTGACTTCGGTGCTCTGGACTCGGCTTAAGCTGACATCGGTCGCTCTTCCTTTGGTTGTTTATTTGATTTGCTTCGGCGCCGATGTTGAGTGTTCGATTTTTGTTTGGTCACTCCCTTCTTCGAGCTCAAGGTTGTAGATGAAGCCTTCGGTTCTTGAGCTCGGCCACTCAGCTCAGGAGTAGTTGCTTTCCTTCGACCAAGCCAATTGAATATGGACATCGTGCAACAGCTTGGCTTGGCTTCGTGTCATCGGCCTCGGTGGATCGAACACTTGATCAGCACGTGTTCGGGCTGCATCATCCTCCCCTTCTTGAGAAGATTTGTTCTCGAAATCGAGCCCTCCTCATCCTCTGAAGTTTGACCTACAACACAAGGAACTAAGTCAGCAACATTAAAGATGTTGGACACGTTATACTCACCATGGAGGTCGATCACATACGCATTGTTGTTGATCTTGCTCAGCACTTGAAATGGACCATCCCCTCGAGGAGCCAACTTTCCTTTCCTTAGGTTCGGGAAACGTTCCTTTCGGAAGTAAACCCAAACCCAATCTCCCTTCTTTAATTCTAACTTTTTACGCCCCTTGTTTTTCTTCGATGCAACTTTTGCATAAGCTTCCTCGAGGTTCTTCTTCACCTTTGCATGCAACTCGATCAATGCAGTGGCTCGTCGAGTACCTTCAAAATCAATGATAGAATCTCGAGGCAATGGGGTTAAATCAAGTGGAATCAAAGGATTAAAACCATACACACATTCGAACGGGGTCATATTTATCATTCGATGCACCGTTCGATTGTATGCAAACTCCATCATGGGCAAACGATAAGTCTATCATTCGGTTAACTACCTCGGTCTATCCATCAGTCTGATGATGGTGAGACGTCGAGAATAGTAGTTTGGGGCCGAGGGCACCCCACAAACATTTCCAAAAATGACTCCAAAACTTCGAGTCTCGATCACTCGCAATTGTACGAGGCACACCATGCAATTTTAACACATGATTAATAAACAAAGAAGCAACATGTTGTGCACAATTGCATTTCTTGCAAGGAATAAAGTGAGCCATTTTGGAAAATCGGTCCACAACAACGAAGATGCTATCATGCCCTCCCCCGGCTTTGGTAACCCCAATACAAAGTCCATGGATATATCAACCCAAGGACGATCAGGCACAGGCAACGGGGTATACAAACCATGAGGGTTGGACTTCGATTTAGCTTTCTTCCAAACAAGACAAGCGTTGCAAAGCTTTTCCACATCTCGTCGCATTTTTGGCTAATGGAACTGCTCGGTTCGGATACTAAGAGTTTTGTCGACACCGAAGTGTCCCATTAAGCCTCCAGAGTGAGCTTCTCGAACCAAAAGCTCTCTCCATGATGACACAGGCACACAAACCCTCCTATTCTTGAAGAGGTAGCCATCGTGCCACTGATATTTCTTAACCCTTTGGCCACTCAAGATTGCGTCACAAACGCATTTTAGTTTGGGATCGTCTTCGTACATCGATTTGATGCTTTCGAATCCCATGAGCCTCGAGGCGAGAGTGGCCGCTAAGGAAAATTTCCGTGATAGCGCATCGGCCACAACACTGTCTTTTCCCTTCTTGTAATGAATTATATTGGGAAAACTTTCAATGAATTCAACCCAGTTGGCATGTCTTCGGTTCAATTTTTCCTGACCCTGGAGATGTTTTAAAGATTCATGATCACTTTTAATCACAAACTCTCGAGGCCACAAATAATGCTGCCAATGGGCGAGTGCTCAAACGAAGGCATACAATTCATTGTCATATGTCGAATAATTCAAGGTTGCACCCTTAAGCTTTTCGCTAATGTAAGCGATCGGCTTTCCTACTTGCATCAACACTCCACCGATCCCAACTCCAGATGCATCACATTCGACCTCGAATGCTTTAGCGAAGTCAGGGTATTGCATCAACGGGGCAGAACAAAGCCTCCGTTTCAACTCTTGGAAGGCCCTCTCTTGGTACTCTTCCCAAACAAATGGATTATCTTTCTTTATCAGCTCGATTAAAGGAGCTGCCACGGTGCTAAAGTATTTCACAAACCTTCGGTAGAAGCTAGCTAGACCATGGAAGCTTCGCACTTGTGTTACCAAAGTAGGAGTCGGCCAATCCTTGATGGCTTCGATTTTGGACTCATCGACTTCAACACCATTAGCACTCACAACAAATCTTAAAAAGACTACACGCTCAATACAAAAGGCACACTTCTTAAAGTTAGCATATAACTTTTCTTCTCTAAGTATTTCAAGCATAAGCCTTAGGTGTTCGACATGTTCATCCACAGATTTACTATAAACAAGTATGTCATCGAAGTAAACAATGACAAACTTATTTATGAAGGGTTTAAGCACGTGGTTCATCAAGCGCATGAACGTGCTCGGTGCATTGGAGAGGCCAAAAGGCATCACCAACCGTTCATATAGACCAAACTTAGTCTTGAATGCGGTTTTCCATTCGTCTCCGGGTTTCATTCGGATCTGATGGTAACTGGACCGAAGATCTACTTTTGAAAAACAAGAAGAACCACTTAGCTCATCGAGCATGTCATCTAACCTCGGTATTGGATGTCGATATTTCACCGTGATCTTGTTGACTGTTCGGCTATCCACGCACATTCGCCAGGTTCTATCCTTCTTCGACACGAGGATCACTGGAATGACGCAAGGGCTCAAACTTTCCCGAACAAGGCCCTTGTTCAACAACTCATCAACCTGCCGTGGAGCTCTTTGGTGTCCTCGGGATTGCACCGGTATGAAGGATTGTTGGGGATTTGTGACCCCGATACAAAATCTATTTGGTGCTCAATTCCTTGCAATGGAGGCAATGCACCTGGCATTTCCTCAGGAAACATGTCCTCAAAGTCCTGCAAAACTTTACGAATAGACAAAGGCAAAGGGTTATCATAAGTTAAATATTCATTTGAAATTAAAAGTATACCCTTATGCACGAGGCAAATCATCGTTCGACCGGTGCCATTGCCTCTTAAAATTTCACCTGATTGCACAATTGTTTTTGACTTCGGGTGATGGAGCTTTGGCTTCGGCCATAATTGGTCCACCGATGGGGTTCCTGGCCTTAGCTGCTTCCTTCAAATCCTTCATTTTTTTATAGTCTTCGCTGACTTGCTTCGGTGTCAACGATTTTAGCACAATCCTTCTTCCTTGGTGAGTGGCAGTATAGGTGTTAGCTTTACCATTATGTACAACATTCCGATCAAATTTCCAAGGCCTTCCAAATAGAAGGTGGCACGCTTGCATTGGCACCACATCAGACATGAGTTCGTCAATGTAGTTTCCAATTTTGAACTTGATTAACACTTGTTTCACAACTTTTAGCTCACCACATTCATTAAGCCATTACAACCGATATGGATTCAGGTGCTTTAAGGTGGGTAACTTCAATTGTGAAACTAATGTTTGACTAACAACGTTAGCACAACTACCGGAGTCAATGATCATAGAACAGACCACACCCATGACTCGTCATCTAGTATGAAAAAGATTCTCTCGTTGTACATTTTCATTGTCCTCGGCTAATATCACACTCAAGCTTCTTCTCGCAACAAGGAATGCTCGAGGGTCATCATCCTCGACTGCATCTTCACCTTCGGGATTCAATTCCCATTCATCAGTTTTCTCCTCCTTGGGTTCACTATCCCGTTCTTGGAGTTCTCTATCGATAAGAATTATGGCCTTCCGAGTAGGACAATCTCTAGCAAAATGTCCATATCCCCTACACTTGTGGCATTGGTTAGAAGAAGATGATGGCGTATTCAACTGAGTCTTAGAGTTACCTCCCACATTTGGCGTCGGTTTTCATAAGTCTTTTTCACTTCTCGATTTGCACTGTAACCACTAGTGTTCGGGCTCTTCCACTCCTTCGGTTTATTTACCGGGGTAGTAGTTGTACTCCGGAAACAGTTGGACTTATCCTCCTTAAGCCATTTCTCAGCTTCAACTGCAACTTCATACACTTCAAATGGACATTGGAACTTTTGAAATCTCAATTGGTAGGCTACATCTCGACTCAACCCATTCTTGAATCGAACAGCAGCTTGTTCTTCGTCCTCCTCTTCCATATTCAAGGCCATTTGAACTTGTAAGAACTCATAATAGTATTCATCCACTGTTCGTGAACCCTGCTTCAACTCGTAAAGTCGTTTGAGTTGATCATGACGATATGAAGTGTTGACATATTTTTCTCTCATTACTCGCTTCAGTCCTTCCTACGTAAGATTTACGGGCAAAGCTGACCTTCTCCTCGATCTCTTCATTATCTCCCACCACACAGATGCATAAGATTCAAAAGATGATATAGCATAAGTGGCTTTCTTCAATTCGGTCATGTCATTGGTGTCAAAAATTTGATCCATTGTCACTTCCCATTCGATGTACTTGGAAGTATCAGTACGCCCTTTGAATGTGGGCATATTGATCTTTACACTGTTGAGGTTGAAGTGATCTCGACCCCCTTGGTAAGGCTCCGGTTGAGCTCCCAAGTTATCACAAAAAATACCATAATCTCTCCTTGCATTCCCTTCTTCATAACCGAAGTGTGGCCCTCGACCTCGGCCTCTAACTCCGTTTGTATTCCGACCTCCAATCATTGGTCTCCTATTCTGATAGGGAAAATCATACCCATATTCATCATTTCCATCTTCGGCTCCTTCCCCAACTTGAGCTTCATCAGCTTGCTCGAGTGGTGGAATATTTCGAATAGGTTTTGGATGTGGAACATGTCTTTGGGGAATGCCCCAATAGTGGGGAATGCCCACTTGTTGGGGAGTGCCTAACTCATGCTCTTGTGGAGCTACATCAGTCTTTAGCTAACATTTCTTCACTACCTCCTTAAAGGGTCAAGGAGTTATAGTAGAACCTCGACTTGTTCCCTCTCCGGATTCAATTTGACGCTCGGGGTCCTTCTTTTAACGTTCTCAAGTCTCAAGGTTATGTCTTCCAACTTGTACATGATAGTATCCAAGGCCTTCTTTATGGGATCATCCCCTTCGTTAGCCATCACACCTGCAAAACAACAAACGTTATTGAAAACAACCTCACACACTCCTTCACTTTTTAGTGGCACTCGATTGCACTCAATTTAGGGGTAACTGTCCTTGGTCACTCAAAGACTTGTTCGCAGTAGCTCGTCGGATTGATCAATGTCCTCTAAGATCCTTCAAGTATGACAATAGTCACTGTCTCTTGGGGAAGAGTGAAGTTATGTTCGACTCGATGGAACAGACGCTTTTTAACTGAGCACGGGGAGTCAAAGAAATTTTCTACAAAATTTTGGACTTCGGTCAACCCTCGCACGAATTCCTAAAAGCTCAAATGCGACAGTTCGACTTTGAGTAGAAGAGATTACTCTAGAGATCCACTATCGCGAATTTTCGAATACAAAGAAAGTGAAATACTACGATAATCTACCCTTTGGTTCCACTTTTGAAATTTTCTCCGAACACGTCAACTCTTGTTCGTATAAAAGTGGTCCCTCCTTGGTACGGATAGGGTTTTACCTTAGCCAATTTCCCTTTTCAAGCCAACAAAATTCCACCTGGGGTTTTAGAATTTTAAACTTTACCCCTTCTTCTTCAATGGAACAGTGAATCTTTGCTCCGGTGTACGCACCAAACTTCAAACTCTTTCACTGACAATGATTTACACAGACTTTGTGTCGCCTTTTCACTCCAGTAACAATCAGTGTAGGGGAAAAAATTTCAAGAATTTTGAGCTAAGGACACAGCTTGCTTCGTCCGCACACTGTTACAATCTAACAATTTTCCGGCGTACGGACGGTGGTTCAAACGAAGAAACTTCGATTTTAAGCCCAAAGACTTGACCCAAATCAACAAAAACCACCAACCTTCAACGATGACAACCAAATTCAGATGGGGTTCGATATAACACCACCAGTCGTCAAGAACAGCGCAAAAAAATCCTTCGAGAAAACCCTAGTCGTCAATCGTGTACGACAGGTGCTCGTTGGAATCTGCAAACGATGGTGAACAAGAATCAATGGTTGTTTGATTCAAATGACCAACATTCAAACCAAAAATTTTGAATTTTCTTTTCTACTTTTTTGTTTTGTAATATAACAACACCAACAACAAACACCAAAAGTAACAAGAACAATAACAAGAATAATAACAAGAACACGAAATGGAAAACGAAGGCCAAACGCACGAAAATTTAAAGATAACGTCGAACAGAATTTGGGGTTGTAGAAACAAGCTCAAACCGTGCTCTGATACCGAGATGGTGCAAGCTAAATTAGTAACATAGCAACCGAGGTCAACAGCGGAAAAGAGAAAAGACGATAAAATCCAGACAAAGCTTTTCTTGCTTGAACGGTACCGAGGAACTGGTCTCGGTACGATTCAAGTAGAAGGAAAGAGCACCTAAACTATGCAACAATCCTCAAGAGAACACTGCCTCTTAAAAACTGAATGATCAAAGAGAAAATGTTTAATCGGAGTCGGAGTTACCGAAATCCACAAGTCCAAAAGCCCATGTCGGGGTTCGCTCACATCGGAGACAAAGGAAATGCTCTCGGCAATTTCATTCATTAATCAATATCCAAAAACTAGCTCCCTACAATGACATGTAAAGAAGTATATATAGACTATGCTAGGGATAAAACAGTAAATGGTCACAGGCGATCAATAGGAGTAATCCACGCAGGGCTGGGTAACTGAGTGTTCGGTCACTCCTTGAACTGAACACTTGAAATTCGAACACATCAGCTCGAGCTCTTAATTTCGGTGCTCTGGACTCGGCTTAAGCTGACATCGGTCGCTCTTCCTTCGGTTGTTTATTTGATTTGCTTCTACGCTGATGTTGAGTGTTCGGTTTGGGTTCGGTCACTCCCTTCTTCGAGCTCAAGCTTGTAGATGAAGCCTTCGGTTCTTGAGCTCGGCCACTCAGCTTTGGAGTAGTTGCTTGTCTTCGACCGAGCCAATTGAATATGGACTTCGTGCAACAGCTTGGCTTGGCTTCATGTCATCGGCCTCGATAGATCGAACACTTGATCAGCACGTGTTCGGGCTGCATCAGTATCTGTCAAGATACCACTTTACATTTTCCTTGTATACATGCAAAGAAAAGTATAACTAATTAATTTTAGGCATCTAGGCTTTCTTGGATGTCGATTATTTGGAGTCTAACTAGACCCACGTAAGTTCATCGATGAACCCTTTTGTCCTTACAATTTTTGAAAATCAGCTTGATAATATATATATATATATATATATATATATACACACACACACACACACACAAACTATACAATGCTATGCTATACTATACTGTACTATACTATACTATACTATACTATACTATACTATACTATACTATACTATACTATACTATACTGGTAAGATTACCAAATAAAGCTTTCTCAATACAATTATAAAGTGAATCATATATCAAATAAGAGTCTCGCACAACCACATTATCAACCAAGGGAGCCTAACAAAGGGAGCCCAACTTAACCATAACATCCAACCATCTTAGTAGCATAGGCCACCACCATAAAAGGTTAGACCAATGTCTTTATTATCTTAGTAGCATATGCCCTTACCGCTATCAACTCAGTAGCATAGGCCTCACCATAACAAGCTAGATCACTGGGGATAGCAGCTCAGTAGCATGTGCATTCACCATAACAAGCTAAAAAAGTGGCTAAATCAACTTAATGACATAGGCTCTCACACTAAAAGGCTTGACTAATTAGCAAAAAAATCACCAAAGTAACATAAAAGAGATACAGCCTAAAGCATAACTAAATTTCAAATGAATGATAATATCACTCGGGTTATACACTAAACATGAATATTATGATTCAATGCACAATATTAATCAAAACAGATATAAATCATGATAAGGTATCTCAGCTAAATTAATTCTAAACTTTCAAAAAAAATAACTATACTCTCATAGAGGAATATGTACCACAATATGTAAACTAACAGTATTCGTAACGTATGGTACACTATTCTCTCTTCATCGGATTAACCCAAATCATACTTTCGGTATTTTAAATATCTGAAATTAAACTTCTTGAATACGTATCCTAATCATTTCATAAACAATGCATCTAAACAACCCAGTATTAATTAAAATAGTGAACTCATATTCTAAACCTTTGGATAATTTTAACAAGATACATAGTATGATTTTAAGAAAAATCAAGTAAGTAAAAGTTCAAGTCTCCCTTACCTCGCATGCAACGAAGCACTACGACCAATTAAAGTCTAGGAGTCCACTAAAACTATCTCCAAATGCTCCAAAGTATATTTCAACACGTCAAAATAGGCTAGGGGCTAAAGCCCATGACTTTCAGACAAAATCAACAGAAGTCAATGATTGTCAACAAAAGTCCATCTGCAGGTCAACTCCGTGGGTTTTGAATTCAAGTTTGACTTTTGGTAATCCATTTAACTATGAGTCCAACCATATAAAATAATCTAAATCAAAATTCATTTTACCATTCAAATCAACCAAACACACATTTTGAAGTTTATGTCAAAACGCCAGTTTAAGACCTCGAATCTCATGTTTTAATCCATAAAACTCAACCAAATCTGTAGTAATCCTTAAGTGATAGAGAATCAATGTGGTGCACTTGATGCAGCATTAATGGACACTAAAAGGGGGAGGGGGGTTGAATAGTGTTCTTCGATTTTTCATCACCAAAGAACCTTGTTTGTCTCTTCAAAAAGCTGGTTCTTGTAGAGTTTCTCCCAAACACTAGCACTACAAAAGTAATAACTGAAATGAATGAACACAGGAATTTTGTGTGGAAAACTCCTTGCGCAAGGAAAAAAACCACGACCCAATTTCTGGGATTTTGTAAACCAAATCCACTAACACATCAAGCGAGTTATAGGTTACAATCACTATAACTAACGAACTAAACTCTAGTATTTACACCAACCAAAGCTAAACTCTAGCTTTTACAAAGTATCACCTTACAAAGAAAACCTATTACAAAGCTTCTAGTATAAGAAAATAGAATATATTTTAATCTCAACAACTGAAACTAGAACAGTCTAAGAATACTTTGAGAACTTTCTTCAGCACTTGGTTCTTCGACTACACTCTACCCTGTTCACTCATCCACGAATAATAAATTGCTTTGTCTTTACTCTGAACTCTAGTAGTAAATGAATGAATATTTTTGCCTGCTTTACTTAAGTTTAATTAGGGTTAAAACCCTAGCAGCCTCTAACTAGGATTCTTCTTTAAAATATGGAAAGAGAAGATCTCCTATCATGACATTCCTTTTATAACTCTGACTCTTTTTTAATCAACTAGAGGCGGCTAATACATAACTCCTTAACTAACTAGGAATACCAATTTGCGCGCGCTTAACTTCTCCAAGTTCAGTATGGATTGCTTGTTAGTCTGTTTCTTTGCTAGTTCTTTTCCATAGAATCTGACTTAGCATCTTTTTGATCATTTGCGCCTTCTTCTAAGAACCAGGTCTATTACTAGGTCCTTAGTTTGTCAATGCTTAAAACTCACGATTCAAAAAATTCTCCCTTTTTTATGATGACAAATAAATGTTGCCAAGTACCTGAGCAATCAACACTAAAACCAAGACATAACAAGAAACTGATGAAAGAAAAATTTAAAACAGGGAGTGAGCAGCACCAGTGAATCAGCACATTTTTTTTTCAACAGTTTCATGTCAGCAGCAGCAAATAAGAGGGTTTGCAGAGTTTTAGTGTATCAGCACAGTCACAAGTGCAAAAATGCATTGTTCAAGCTCACTTGTCAATTAAGAATGTACAACTATTGCAATCATACAATTATTTTCATTTTCCAGAAGAAGTACTCTTAATCAACTTTGTTCACAGAATTCACACTAACATTCAACAACAAATCTTCTTAAAATAAGAAGTCACCAGGTTAGCATACACAATCCCAGTAATGTACTCATCTTTTAAAAATCCATCCTTTTCAGTTGTAAGCAATTGATCAGAAACAAAAGAAAGGGTCCAAGAACTGTTTAGCAAACAAAGTAGACCTCTCAAACTGAAAATAATTACAACCACACATACAGATACACATGTAACACTAATAAGTGCAGCCCCTTTCTTGCATCAAATTCAGTTGAACCTCCAAGTCGTTTATGCGCGCACATACACTGATCAACAAAAGAACTCATCAATCACCCAAAACCAAAGTGTAAACAGCAACCTAGAAGTAAAAAAAGAATCAGCTTTTGGAAATTCACAACTGTTGCAAAGCTATTAAAAGGGACAAAAGAGTGTTCAGCATGTAAACTCTCATTCAGGCATTCTATCACGCACTTGAAGTGCACAGCGGCTTAGTTCAGATTTAAAAACCTGGGGTACATCAGACTTCCCCCAATTTCATCGACAGAATCAGCATACAACCATCTAAGAATTGTTTTCACTGCTTAGAAACACATAAACTACTTCCCACAGCCAGTTACGAATGCACCCCAACATGTTCATGTCCAAAGATGCAGGTTCTAAGCATTACGAGTTCGCTATCCTAAGGAGCTCAAGTGTAGCACAAAGATAGCAAGGAAGGTAGGGAGCTACTCAAGCAATCAGACAATTTCACAAACAAACCCATACAGTCACAACCAGACTTCTTATGTTTCTTTATTTCAGATATAGCACATAAAACTTGACTCTAAAGAACCTCCAACACATTGCCAAGCATAAAAACAAGAACACAAATGACTCGTTCGACAAATGGTTTCAAACACCAATGGAGATTAAATTTCATACCTATAGCATTTTCTAGATCATAAAACCAAGCAAACTCAGGAAATTACTAACACAACAGAATTCAGGTCAAGGATTTCCATTGAAGCATTTTGTCGAACACATAGAGTGCACGAATGAGATCGAACATATTCCAAAAATAATGGGTACACATACTTCCCCAATTTTCTCAGCAGGACCAGCATACAGGAATTACTCACCAATCGTTAAAACAGAACTTCACCAGAATTAAAATCAACAGAGAGGGGGCAATGGGGAACACAGGGAATGGGATTTGATGACAGGGGCAGAATTATCGAGGGAGGAGGAGAGATAGGAGGAAGCGATTTACCTGAGCGACGACGCAACTGGTGGTGAATGGTGGTGTGTGATTGGCGTCCATAGTGAAAGGTGGTGGTGCGACAGTGTAATTAAACAGGGGAATTGGGAAGGGGATGAGCAGTATTAAGGAGATGGGAAAAACAATGCCTGAGTCATGTGGTTGCCGGCGGTGGTCTTAGCAGTGGAGATCGACGGTGGGTTGAAGCAGTTGGAGAGGTGGAATGGTGGGGACGGTGAAATGGTGGGGGGAAAGCGAGGGGATTGGGAATTTGCGTGGGAATTGGGATGAAGAAGAATTGAGAACAGAGGGGAGAGAAAGGGAACTTACCTGGGTCTCCGGTGGAGATGGGGGCCGGAATTGGTAACTGAATGGTGATCGGAGCTGGTGGCGTGGTGACTGTGAGGTGTAAGGTCTCATGTTTGTGAATGACTGTGTGTGTGAGTGAAGTCTAATACCATTCTGGACCAAAGGGCGTTGCACCCTTGTTGTTAGGCGGGTCGCCCAAATACAGATACAGAGAGCAGCAATTTTGCAAAATAGCCAATCCTGATGCAGTTTTATACAAAGTTGAGACTATTCCACCTTTCAAATTCAGTACAAGCAATATCCAAAAATCCTGAAACTTGGTAGATTGATCAAAAACAATAACGTAAACTAATCTTTGAATTTAAAATGTAAAAATCAAACAAAATTTTAAAACGCTTGGATTGCATCCCAAGTAGCGCCGCATTTAACGTCGTGGCAAGACGAGTACCAAAATCACACTTTTCTCTCCATTTTGAGGATATGAACTGCTTCCCCAATTTTGAATCAAGTTTTCGGTTGTGCTCTCGGGGTGATGGTACGAATCTCAAACTTCCAAAGGCTGAATACTTCATTTTGCACTTCTTGGCCTTCAAGTGAGGGATGTCATTTTGCTTTCTTGGCATGGCAAACTCAAGAATATAAGCACTTCGTTTCTCATTTTTCACTTCCTCCAAGGGCTCAAGTGGGTCAATTTCCGTTTCACCCTCCAAACACCATGTTGAAAAATGAAAGGAATGAGGTCTCACTCGTTTGAACTTTAATATCTCCTCACTTTTGACATCCTCATATCCCATTGCACTAGATTCCCCACAAATAATATTTTGCAATTCCACACAAGGCTCTAGTGCATTTTCTTCCTCTTTAGCATCATCTTCAACCATTGAGTCAAATACTTGGATTTCCACTTTTAGCTCCACAACTTGGCTCGAAACATCATCTTCATCACGGATTTCCTCTTCTTCCATTTCTTCACTTTGTAATTCAAGCTCATCTTCCATATAAAGCCTTTGTTGAAATTTGGAAACATCCTTAGCTTGTTGATCATTGAAAGTGTCAACCAATTGGCTCAATTGAGTCTCCAAGTTGTGAATTGCTAAGCCATTTTGATGGATATTCTCTTTTATCTCCTTGAAGGCTTTATCATTCTCACAATGACATTCAAGTATCCGTTGCATCAAATATTCACATTTCTCATTTTGGGTGCATTCTTCTTGTGAAGTGGACAAGTCCATCTCTTCTTGAAACTTTTCTTGGATGCCTTGCCATTCGGGTTCAAGTTCCATATTCATGACTCCATTGGACCTATCAAACTCGTAAGCATCATTAGCACAATTACAAAAATCATTATGAGAAGAATAAAAAATATTAGGACAATCATCACAATGACCATTTTGGCCACCACACTCATGACATATGTTCCACTCAAAGGATTGAGAAGGTGCACTCAACTCGTTCCCGGAAACAATTTCACAATCTTGAAAATAGTGTGGTCCTCCACAATAAGGACAAGGATCATTCACATATGGATTTCCAATATTTGACCAATCTTGATTCCATGATGTCATTTCAAGATAATTACTAAAAAGCTAACTAACTAGCTAACACAAGTAAATACTACACTCAAACAAATATTTACAATTTACAAAGAACATTACTACTATTCACAATTTTAACGAGAACGGTTCACAAAGTTTGGAACTAAGCCACCTAGCTCAACTCCTCAAACTACTCTAATACGCCAGTTGTTCCCCGGCAACGGCGCCAATTTTGACAACGCTCAACACACACCTCGGTTTGAGGTATGAACGGTCATCGCAATACATTTTACCCAACTAGGAGTCGGGGTCGAATCCACAAGGAACAAAGTGATGCGATCAAAGTAGTGGAGGAACTAAACCTATTTGACAAAGCCAAACTAGGATAACGAGGTGATGGAACGATATTAACAACTACAAACTACACTAGGAAAGCAAGTAAATGTGATCTATGGCCTTCTCACAACCAAGGAAGTCAAGTTTTGAGCCTAGGATACAATTATAGCACGGGGTTTATATATTATGGCCGAGTCGTTCTAATGTAATCCCTAGAATCCTTCCGGCCTAGAAGGGATTTACCTCAACGGCGCTCGTCAAAGCCATGGTTGAGCTTATAAAGCACTACCCATTACCCGAGGAAAGAAGACCTCTTCCGAGCGTAACTTCTTTTAGATGAGTTAGTCTATGAAATAGCCTATCAACCCAAATCCTCGATAGCTTCACTATTCTACGCTAACTAATCTCTCCCGAGTCTTTAATTAGAAAAGTAGACGGACAACTCAAGTATCGCGAGCACAAGAGTCAAGCAATCAAAACAATAGAAGCTAGATAATTAAAACCCAACAATATATAAAATCCTAGTCATGAAATATATTTATAAATCATGTTCATTAATAACATCAACTAACCAAATGTAGCATACAAATCAAAGAAATAAAGAAAGGGATAAAGAATTTCTCATTTGAAGTACACCCAATCTTTAATCTCCAAGGTGTGTTGATATTCTTGCTCCCAAAGTTTAGATAAGTAGCCAAAGATATGTACAAATGGAAGCTACAAACTATTTATGTGTTGCCAAAATGAAATACAATCATTTTCTAAAATTCTCCCTAGGTTAAAATGAAGAAATTCTGGTTTTTCACGCCATAGCCACCCTGGTACCAAAGTTTACCCGATAGCCACTTTATCACTGCTCAACTTAGTCACTGTTTCACGCATAGCCACTTTTCTGCTGCGTTTTTCACAGACTAGCCAGTTTTCTTCTTTTTCTTCAACTTGACTTCTTTTTGACTTGTTTCTTCCATAACTCTTCTCCAACATATTCAACCTACAAAATGCAACAAAACCATGATAAGTGCACTTATTTCATCAATTTAACACAACAATAGCTCAAGTACAAGTATGTAATGTGTGGTATTTTAGCCACACATCACACCCCCAAACTTAAACTATTGCTTGTCCTCAAGCAAAGTACACACAACTAAATTCCCAATTACATTTCAATCTATTCATGCAATTTTTTACTAAAGCCACAACAAGTCAAAAATACTTTTAAGTTCAACAACAAATGACATCGGTTGGTACCAACAATTAAGCCAAGCCATGTGAACTACACTTTCTTTTTCAAACCACTATATTTTCAAACCAAGTGCTCATCAATGATACAAATCAAAAGGCAATCAAGTCATGACACTAGACTTTCAAAGTTTGCCTCTTTGTCACAAGAGCTCACTTCTTTGCTCTCTTACCTCAATTGGAAAATGAAACAAAGTCATCAACTCAACTTCACAAGTGCCCTCACCACACAAGAGAGTATCCCAAACACGCAAAAATGCAATATTAAACACAAATGAGATATATGATAGAAGAATTCACTCACTCTCTCAAAAGAAGTTAAACTTGCACACTAGAGATACCATAAGCTTGCCCTTCATGTACATCTCCACTAATGTAGGAATGCTTGACCCGAAATCAATTAGGACTTTGTTAGTGTTGTAATGTAGGCTTTTGGTCAAAGGTAGGGTAAAATTTTGGGTAAATAGTGACTACACACCTCCTTGAGCACTACACCGTACAAAAATTGAAAGCACGCTTCATTTTTCTTGCACTTACACCTTGCTAAATTGGGGATTATACACTAGTCTTCCCCTCTTTATTCATCAATTCCATTTTTTTTTCTTTTCTTTCACTTACTTCTTTTTGTTTCTTTTCTCTTTCCTTTCTTTTTCTCTTTTTCTTTTTCTATTCAACTTACTTTTGTTGCTCTTTCTTTTCTTTTCTTTTGATTTTCATCAACTTCCACACTTTCACCATAACTCATGCCACCCCTAAACTTAGGCTTTTGCCTAAGTTGCACGTCTTTCAATGCACTCAAGGAGGTCAGGCCAAAAAGAGGGTTAGTGCTTTAAGCACTTAGAATTGGTCCGGGTTAATAATGTGGTTTTCAAAAGAAAGGATATTAAGCTCAAAGGGGTTGACTAAGGTTATAATGCAATGGTAGGCTTTTTAGGTTACTAGCGGGCCAAAGAAAGCCTAAAATCATTTTTCAAGTCAAGCACCACCTAGGATTTCGTCTCGAAGCACACTTAGGGCAAGTTCTAGATCTAAAGCGCACAAATGAACACACCAACACCTCACCACACATGGCACAAGTAAAGAGAGGAAGACAATTATATTCAAGTCCCAATTAGAAGCAATTGAACTCAAAAGCTCACTCATAGTCTAATGAGAACTAATTTGTGAACACAAAAGCCAAAAGTTGAATTTAAAGATCATAACACAATCTACCAATTTACTTTGCTTTTTCACTTTTCAAAATAAGATTCGCATGGCAAGGATCAAATAGTGGTGGTACCAAACATGCCAAAAGTTGGCTAAGGAGCAAAAATCCATAACTAAACATCATTATTTACAACTAACTACTAAACTAGTCCTAAAGATGCCCGTTTCAAAACAATTACTTCCTTGGAAAAGAACCATGGCAAAGAAAAACCAAGGAGTTATTTCAAAAAAATTTATACAAAAATGATATTCACAATGAAAATGGTTGTTCGGACCCAAATGAGGCTTTCGCACCCAAGTGGGATGCCTACGTATCACACAAAGGTGAATCAGATAAAAAGAAGCAACATCCCAAGCGTAGTTCATGGGAGTACTTTTTGTTTTTGAAAGTTTTTCTCTTTTTTCTTTTTTTAATAATATAATACTATCTAAGAACAGAAACTAAACTAAGGAAAGATCAATTCTACCAATTTCATCAAGTCAAATAACATTATTCACAATTAAGACATAATATTAGCCCAAAACAATTAAGCTCCTCCCCCCAACTTAAAATGTTGCCTTGC
Organism: Petunia secreta; assembly: GCA_029990175.1. Taxonomy (NCBI): domain Eukaryota; kingdom Viridiplantae; phylum Streptophyta; class Magnoliopsida; order Solanales; family Solanaceae; genus Petunia; species Petunia secreta. The sequence continues at coordinate 61,889,613 of JARKIP010000010.1, forward strand.
CCTCAAGGCAACTAAACAATAAAAAGCAAAGTTTGAGAGCTCCCTGAAAATGTGTCTTTGAGCAAGTTCTTTGTTTCTGCTCCTCCTTGTACTCTTTTCAGCTGACTGTCCAATTTGCTTGAGCTGCTTCAAAGTTCAATTTTTCTCTCTGATCTTCATTCAGTCCTTTTTTTTTTTTCATGACTCCACTCCTTCTCCTTGAATCCTTCCAGATATACTAAGCCATTTTGTGTCGACAAGTATCACAGCGAAGCATATAACAATCAGTAGCTTAGCACAAGAACCAGTAGCAGTAAGCAGCAGAACTATAGTACTGAGTTAATAAAAAAAATCAGGATCAAAGAGTGAGCAGTAGGAACCAAAGCATTAAAATGGCTGAGCAGGACTTCATTTAGCATAGCAGTGATTGCACTGTAGTACTTTATTCGGCATACGGAATTCTGATCAGGGAGTGAGCAGCACCAGTGAATCAGCACATCTTTTTTCAACAGTTTCATGTCAGCAGCAGCAAATAAGAGGGTTTGTAGAGTTTTAGTGTATCAGCACAGTCACAAGTGCAAAAATGCATTGTTCAAGCTCACTTGTCAATTAAGAATGTACAACTATTGCAATCATACAATTATTTTCACTTTCCAGAAGAAGTACTCTTAATCAACTTTGTTCACAGAATTCACACTAACATTCAACAACAAATCTTCTTAAAATAAGAAGTCACCAGGTTAGCATACACAATCCCAGTAATGTACTCATCTTTTAAAAATCCATCCTTTTCAGTTGTAAGCAATTGATCAGAAGACAAAAGAAAGGGTCCAAGACAGGTTCAGAGTCAAGAAACCGTTTAGCAAACAAAGTAGACCTCTCAAACTGAAAATAATTACAACCACACATACAGATACACATGTAACACTAATAAGTGCAGCCCCTTTCTTGCATCAAATTCAGTTGAACCTCCAAGTCGTTTATACGCGCACATACACTGATCAACAAAAGAACTCATCAATCACCCAAAACCAAAGTGTAAACAGCAACCTAGAAGTAAAAAACGAATCAGCTTTTGGAAATTCACAACTGTTGCAGAGCTATTAAAAGGGACAAAAGAGTGTTCAGCATGTAAACTCTCATTCAGGCATTCTATCGCGCACTTGAAGTGCACAGCGGCTTAGTTCAGATTTAAAAACCTGGGGTACATCAGACTTCCCCCAATTTCATCGACAGAATCAGCATACAACCATCTAAGAATTGTTTTCACTGCTTAGAAACACATAAACTACTTCCCACAGCCAGTTACGAATGCACCCCAACATGTTCATGTCCAAAGATGCAGGTTCTAAGCATTATGAGTTCGCTATCCTAAGGAGCTCAAGTGTAGCACAAAGATAGCAAGGAAGGTAGGGAGCTACTCAAGCAATCAGACAATTTCACAAACAAACCCATACAGTCACAACCAGACTTCTTATGTTTCTTTATTTCAGATATAGCACATAAAACTTGACTCTAAAGAACCTCCAACACATTGCCAAGCATAAACACAAGAACACAAATGACTCGTTCGACAAATGGTTTCAAACACCAATGGAGATTAAATTTCATACCTTTAGCATTTTCTAGATCATAAAACCAAGCAAACTCAGGAAATTACTAACACAACAGAATTCAGGTCAAGGATTTCCATTGAAGCATTTTGTCGAACACATAGAGTGCACGAATGAGATCGAACATATTCCAAAAATAATGGGTACACATACTTCCCCAATTTTCTCAGCAGGACCAGCATACAGGAATTACTCACCAATCGTTAAAACAGAACTTCACCAGAATTAAAATCAACAGAGAGGGGGCAATGGGGAACACAGGGAATGGGATTTGATGACAGGGGCAGAATTATCGAGCGAGGAGGAGAGATAGGAGGAAGCGATTTACCTGAGCGACGACGCAACTGGTGGTGAATGGTGGTGTGTGATTGGCGTCCATAGTGAAAGGTGGTGGTGCGACAGTGTAATTAAACAGGGGAATTGGGAAGGGGATTAGTAGTATTAAGGAGATGGGAAAAACAATACCTGAGTCCTGTGGTTGCCGGCGGTGGTCTTAGCAGTGGAGATCGACGGTGGGTTGAAGCAGTTGGAGAGGTGGAATGGTGGGGACGGTGAAATGGTGGGGGGAAAGCGAGGGGATTGGGAATTTGCGTGGGAATTGGGATGAAGAAGAATTGAGAACAGAGTGGAGAGAAAGGGAACTTACCTGGGTCTCCGGTGGAGATGGTGGCCGGAATTGGTAACTGAATGGTGATCGGAGCTGGTGGCGTGGTGACTGTGAGGTGTAAGGTCTCATGTTTGTGAATGACTGTGTGTGTGAGTGAAGTCTAATACCATTCTGGACCAAAGGGCGTTGCACCCTTTTTGTTAGGCGGGTCGCCCAAATACAGATACAGAGAGCAGCAATTTTGCAAAATAGCCAATCCTGATGCAGTTTTATACAAAGTTGAGACTATTCCACCTTTCAAATTCAGTCCAAGCAATATCCAAAAATCCTGAAACTTGGTAGATTGATCAAAAACAATAACATAAACTAATCTTTGAATTTAAAATGTAAAAATCAAACAAAATTTTAAAATGCTTGGATTGCATTCCAAGTAGCGCCGCATTTAACGTCGTGGCAAGACGAGTACCAAAATCACACTTTTCTCTCCATTTTGAGGATATGAACTGCTTCCCCAATTTTGAATCAAGTTTTCAGTTGTGCTCTCGGGGTGATGGTACAAATCTCAAACTTCCAAAGGCTGAATACTTCATTTTGCACTTCTTGGCCTTCAAGTGAAGGATGTCATTTTGCTTTCTTGGCATGGCAAACTCAAGAATATAAGCACTTCGTTTCTCATTGTTCACTTCCTCCAAGGGCTCAAGTGGGTCAATTTCCGTTTTACCCTCCAAACACCATGTTGAAAAATGAAAGGAATGAGGTCTCACTCGTTTGAACTTTAATATCTCCTCACTTTTGACATCCTCATATCCCATTGCACTAGATTCCCCACAAATAATATTTTGCAATTCCACACAAGGCTCTAGTGCATTTTCTTCCTCTTTAGCATCATCTTCAACCATTGAGTCAAATACTTGGATTTCCACTTTTAGCTCCACAACTTGGCTCGAAACATCATCTTCATCACTGATTTCCTCTTCTTCCATTTCTTCACTTTGTAACTCAAGCTCATCTTCCATATAAAGCCTTTGTTGAAATTTGGAAATATCCTTAGCTTGTTGATCATTGAAAGTGTCAACCAATTGGCTCAATTGAGTCTCCAAGTTGTGAATTGCTAAGCCATTTTGATGGATATTCTCTTTTATCTCCTTGAAGGCTCCATCATTCTCACAATGACATTCAAGTATCCGTTGCATCAAATATTCACATCTCTCATTTTGGGTGCATTCTTCTTGTGAAGTGGACAAGTCCATCTCTTCTTGAAACTTTTCTTGGATGCCTTGCCATTCGGGTTCAAGTTCCATATTCATGACTCCATTGGACCTATCAAACTCGTAAGCATCATTAGCACTATTACAAAAATCATTATGAGAAGAATAAAAAATATTAGGACAACCATCCCAATGACCATTTTGGCCACCACACTCATGACATATGTTCCACTCAAAGGATTGAGAAGGTGCACTCAACTCGTTCCCGGAAACAATTTCACAATCTTGAAAATAGTGTGGTCCTCCACAATAAGGACAAGGATCATTCACATATGGATTTCCAATATTTGACCAATCTTGATTCCATGATGTCATTTCAAGATAATTACTAAAAAGCTAACTAACTAGCTAACACAAGTAAATACTACACTCAAACAAATATTTACAATTTACAAAGAACATTACTACTATTCACAATTTTAACGAGAACGGTTCACAAAGTTTGGAACTAAGCCAACTAGCTCAAATCCTCAAACTACTCTAATACGCCAATTGTTCCCCGGCAACGGCGCCAATTTTGACAACGCTCAACACACACCTCGGTTTGAGGTATGAACAGTCATCGCAATACATTTTACCCAACTAGGAGTCGGGGTCGAATCCACAAGGAACAAAGTGATGCGATCAAAGTAGTGGAGGAACTAAACCTATTTGACAAAGCCAAACTAGGATAACGAGGTGATGGAACGATATTAACAACTACAAACTACACTAGGAAAGCAAGTAAATGTGATCTATGGCCTTCTCACAACCAAGGAAGTCAAGTTTTGAGCCTAGGATACAATTATAGCACGGGGTTTATATATTATGGCCGAGTCATTCTAATGTAATCCCTAGAATCCTTCCGGCCTAGAAGGGATTTACCTCAACGGCGCTCGTCAAAGCCATGGTTGAGCTTATAAAGCACTACCCATTACCCGAGGAAAGAAGACCTCTTCCGAGCGTAACTTCTTTTAGATGAGTTAGTCTATGAAATAGCCTATCAACCCAAATCCTCGCTAGCTTCACTATTCTACGCTAACTAATCTCTCCCGAGTCTTTAATTAGCAAAGTAGACGGACAACTCAAGTGTCGCGAGCACAAGAGTCAAGCAATCAAAACAATAGAAGCTAGATAATTAAAACCCAACAATATATAAAATCCTAGTCATGAAATATATTTATAAATCATGTTCATTAATAACATCAACTAACCAAATGTAGCATACAAATCAAAGAAATAATGAAAGGGATAAAGAATTTCTCATTTGAAGTACACCCAATCTTTAATCTCCAAGGTGTGTTGATATTCTTGCTCCCAAAGTTTGGATAAGTAGCCAAAGATATGTACAAATTGAAGCTACAAACTATTTATGTGTTGCCAAAATGAAATACAATCATTTTCCAAAATTCTCCCTAGGTTAAAATGAAGAAATTCTGGTTTTTCATGCCATAGCCACCCTGGTACCAAAGTTTACCCGATAGCTACTTTATCACTGCTCAACTTAGTCACTGTTTCACGCATAGCCACTTTTCTGCTGCGTTTTTCACAGACTAGCCAGTTTTCTTCTTTTTCTTCAACTTGACTTCTTTTTTACTTGTTTCTTCCATAACTCTTCTCCAACATATTCAACCTACAAAATGCAACAAAACCATGATAAGTGCACTTATTTCATCAATTTAACACAACAATAGCTCAAGTACAAGTATGTAATGTGTGGTATTTTAGCCACATATCACACAGACATGACTCTTTTCTCCTCCGATAAAAACTTTGTCCATCCCTGAATATCCACCTTCTCCATAATCCTTTTTATGTGAACCTCATCCATATCAATAAGTTTACTACCAGGCAGCACTTTCTTGTCTACATAGAAAGTGTAACAGCCAATACTCGCCTTATATGGGTGAGGAAAACTTTTTCCGGAGTCTTAATCATTTGGATCATCAAATTTTCCCTCAGATTCTTCCTGTTCTTTCTCGGAAAGTTCTTTCTCTTCTTGTGGAGAAAGTTCTTCTATTTTCTTACCAGCTTTTCTATTCCTCTATTGTTCTGCAAATTTAGCTAGTTTCTCATCCTATATCTTTAGTGCAGACCTAGTGGATGGCTTTCTTACTTTCACCACTGGGTACTCAACTTTTTCACTTTAATGATCACTTTCAAGGTTCTTCTAAGGGAAACAATTAAGGCCAGCTCTCTCTCAGTCCATTCAGGCTCAATTCCTTTGATAGTTTCCAGTGCTAGACTCTTTTTCTTTTTGGGTATGTCTTTGATTCTTGACTGCTTCAATATTTCATGAGTCTTCAGACTTTCGATAAGCTCATCCAGATTTATCTTATCTAGTGGTTTGTATTCGATAATAGCAGTAGCCTTTGTATCCGAAGAGTCACGGAGAATCATAAGAACTTTGTTCACCATCTCAGCATCTGGGAGATCCATACCCAATGATTTCATCTCCTTAGTGATGATGGTGAGTCTTTTATCATATCTTGTATAGACTCATTTTCTCCCATAGCAAATAATTCAAACTTTGTCTTGAGCAACATCATCTTTGATTGCTTGACCTGACTTGTTCCCTCATGTGCGACTTCCAATACATCCTATATTTCCTTTGTTGTCTTGTATAAATACACTCGATTATACTCATCAGGGCCAAGTCCACAAATGACAAGTCTTTTGGATTTGGCATTCTTTTCAATTATTCATCGAAGAACCTTGCATGTCTCTTCAGAAATCTGGTTCCTGCAGAGTTTCTCCCAAACACTTACAAAAGTAATCACCATACAAAGAATACCTATTACAAAGCTTCTAGTACAAGCAAACAAGTAATGATTTAATCTCAACAACTGAAATTAGAACAGTCTAAGAACACTATGAGAACTTCCTTCAGCACTTGGTTCTTCGATCGCACTCTGCCTTGTTCATTCATCCACAAATAATAAGTTGTTTTGCCTTTGCTCTGAACTCTTGTAGTGAATGAATGAATATTTCAGCCCACCTTACTTAAAACTTATATAGGGTTAAACCTAGCAGTACCTAATGAGGATTCTTCTCTAAAATATGGAAAGAGAAGATATCCTATCGTAACATTTCTTTTATAACTTTGACTCTCGTTTAATCAACTAAAGGTGGCTAAGACACGACTCTTTAACTGACTAGAAATATCAATTTGCATGTGCTTAACATCTCCTGGTTCAGCATGAATTGCCTGTTAGTCTGTTTCTTTGCTAGTTCCTTCCCATAGAATCCGACTCAATATCTTTTCGATCAATTACGACTTCTTCGATAATCGGGTCCACTACCAAGTCCTTTATTTGTCAATCTTCAAAACTCATGATTCAACACAATGTAAAAAAGGTGAGCTCTAATTCCAAGCTTTGAATGAAATCCCAAATTAAATTTAGGCTTTATATCATCAAATTAAACCATTCAAATCATGGCTTGATTCGTGAAATCATGTTTAGATGCCATAAAGAAATGTTAAAGCACTTACCTAAATCACACAAGATGATCCTTGTGTTTCTCCATGAATCTCGTGCTCTTTAAGTCTTAAAAGTGTCAATAAAATAAGACAAATTCTGAAAATACATGTATATGTAGTTACTAGTGCGTATCAGACAAAATGACCTGGCACGTCGCACCATGCATCACAAAGAATCCACTTTTAACCCGATAATGACTCCAAAATAGGTATTTCATCCAATGACCTATCAAACGACTTCGGAATCAATCCAAACTTTTTACACCCCTCAAAAATAGTTTATAAGTCTATCCATAGGCTTGGTTTGCTAAATAGGGTCCTGACGTGTTAATATGATAGTTTCAATTTATAATTAATAGAAATGAACTCTCCAACTAAAAATGGTCAAACTTCCTCTAAATTTATTTTTTTGCACTGCTAGCTTCAAAATAATATTTTAAAATTTTCGGAACCGTTACATTGTCATTCAGATTCCTTTTAATAAGTTTAGTGTAATATCTTTGTTGGTATTTTATTACAAGATATTTTCAATTACTAAACTCTCCAAACAAAGTCCGATTGACCTCAAAATTTTGTGGGCAAGTTATGATACTGATAAAAGAGCTATCAAAATTTTTGAAACACTAATTGGTGCATTGTAAATCGAAGTCACAAGGGTCAGACCCTTATACGAAGACTTTTTGAGAATATTTCTAACTTGTTCACTATTGGTATAACCTTTCCCCAATGATTTCATTTCACTAATAACTCTACTAAATTTAGTGGACATACTTTCAAATGATTCATCTTTCTTAATCATGAATATTCGCACGAAAAGATTTATCCTAGTTTCTTTGAATTTACCATTACCTTCATATGTAATCAACATCTTATCCCACATTTTTTTTTGCATCGTCACCATTGGAGATTTGTCATATTCTTCTCCATTAATTGCACATTATAAGAGGTTGATTGCTCAAGCTCCTTCTTTGTAGTGATCATCTTCTTATTTGTAGCGAGTACAACTGCAATAGTGTACAGACCAATTTGAGTCACCAACCACGCATGATAGTCAGTGAATTGTACAAGGATCTTCATCATTTCTTTCCAGTGACGATAATTATGGCCATTGAAGTATGGAGGCCTGGAAAAATAATGTACCTCAAGAAAGATAGCTCCGTTAATGGAGATCCTTCCATGATCCTTTCTCATATGCAGTTAAGAAATAAAGTGTGAGACCTCATGTAATACCAATTCAAAATACAAGAGGGGGTGGATTATGTGCTATAACATTTATTAGTTGACTTAAATACAATTTGCAGAAAAATGATTAGTTATGAAAATTTAAAATAAAAAGACAAGTAGTAGGAAAACAAGCGGATTTTTATATTGGTTTAAGTACTGGTGTGGTACCTACATCCAGTCCTCCTAGGTCATAACAGTTCCTACTTCCTATTATTAGCACTAAATTAAACTTCAGCTGCTTTACAACCACCGTGGTTTACACTTGTTGACTATTAACGATTTACTTATCTGTTTTCACACGCTCACTAATAAATATTGGTTTTACAAGCTCACCAATGCAACTTTTACAAGACAACACTCGATTCTTTGTTACCTAACTTTCCTTTCTTTTCTTTTTGTATCACTAAGTATTACAAAACTATAATGCTTGCTAAGAGTAATAAAAAACTTTGAGATGATTTGAAGGGATCGCTATGTTGGTTGTCTTCTTCCGTCTCCAGTCTTTTTATAGAGGTCTTCGACGAGCCGTTTTATAGAGTAATAAAGAACTTTAAGAGAGAGGATTGGTTGAAGACATAAGTTCAGGCAATACGAGTGACCCAAGAGAATTGTTATAAATGTTTGATCATGCTTCCAAATTTCTTTAACTTCAGGTGGCTGTCTTCAAGTATGTCGGTCCTTTTTCTCTTCAATTGAGATATCTATCTACCTTCATTAATCTATGCCAGATTAATGACAAAGTTGATCTACCCACTTCAAAGTTCTTCATTCTAGTATGTCTGAAATGATCAGCCTATATTCTCTTGAAGTTTTTGTGCAAAATGAGCAGTTTGGTGCATGGTTTTGAAATTTTGAGATTTTTTTTTCATAGTATTGAATGTTTGAGCATTTTTTTACAGTTACCTACCAACTTCTCCTTTCACAATTTCTCTCTCTACAAGACTTCTCCTTCTCTCTCTATAAAGGTTATGGGAGAGTGTCGAATTTTATTTACCTCGTTGAAACCGTCCGAGGTCACCGTTGACCACCGTTTGAACGTCGATCATTGGTGGTTGACCACTACCTACCACCAAATAAAATACCTTTTCGGACTCTTTTAACCCTCATCTATCTGTTATCCGCCTTATTTTCTTCAAATTCCCTATCAATAGTCGTATATCTTGGTTCAAAAAAGGGAATCTTAACAATAACTTCTTCTTCAGTGGATTTCTGATGGTGGTGGAGTTCAACTTATTGTTGTAGCCTTGACGGCACCGAAGTTCAACTTCCTTTTTCTCATACCCTATAAAAAAATAAGTGTATTGTTGGCTCCATAATACATGATCAACAACTACTGAACCAAACAGGTAACCTTTGTTATCAAGGTCATCCACTAATGTCATAATTCCACAACATGATATTAAAGAGGAGAGAGAGATTGGTTTTCCAAATCCGCAATTGAAATATCTAGGATAGCAAGTAGCAATAGACAAGAATAACTTCTCTGGTGTATCTTACGCCATCAGCAACTACGGTGCAAAGTGGTGGCGATTTTAACCTATTTGTTTGCAAAATGTACAACTCTCACTATGAATAAATGATGCTTGATTTGCCTTAGTTATGATTTTCTTTTAATTTTTGTATATAAGCGAATTGATGAAAATTTAGAGTCATTTAGTTGTAAATGAGACAGAGTATAATGGATTTCTTATCAATAAATACGACCGTAGTTTCTTGATTTTATGTTTTCATATGTATTTTTATGGTTGAATAAAGTGATGAAGATTTGGCCTCATGTATTTGTAAAATAAAAGAGTATGATGTGTGGGCAAAATGTCACACATTACCTTCTATTTACTTGAACTTTTATTGTGTGTTATTGATTAAATACGCGCACTTATCATGTTTTAGTTGCATATTACAGGATATTGACGATGTGGTGATGAGTAGATGGAAAACAAGTCGAAACAGGCTGAATTGCAAACTTTCTGCTTCTGAATTGGAAAGCTGTTCATCGCAATTGCGCAGAACAGCACGCGATCGCGCATAATACTGAAAGAAGCCAGCGCGAAAGCGCCAAGGAGAACGCGATCCCACATAAAGGAAAAAGAGCTGAAGCGCGATAGCACCATTTGTCACGCGATCGCAAAGAAGCGCATCTGGACTGCGCTGGACAGTTTTGGAATTTCACATCATCCTAATTGGGAACATATATACAGCTCTTTGCACGATCTAGGGCTGATATTTTGGCCATTTTTCAAATCTTGGAGCAAGGATCCATCAACAAGAACACCAAGAGGGTGAAGATTTGGAGCAACTCATTGAGAAATTCTCAACCCTTAGTACTCCTTCCTTGACTTTCATATTTTGTATTGAATATATTTAGTGTTGTTGATGTTATTGAAGAATTGATTTTGTAAATATATTTCATGACAATTTGTATTATTAATTGGCATGATTTTGGACATGAATATATGAATGAATCATGACTAGGAATTTATATTGTTGGGTTTTGATTATCTAGTTTCCATTGCTTTGAATGCTTGACTTTTGTGCTCACGACACTTAAGTTGCTCGTCTACTTTGCTAATTAAAGACTCGGGAGAGATTAGTTAGCATAGAACAGTGAAGCTAGCGAGGATTTGGATTGATATGCTATTTCATAGACTAACTCATCTAAAAAAAATTACGCTCGGAAGAGGTCTTCTTTCCTCGGGTAATGAGTAGTGCTTTATAAGCTCAACCATGGCTTTGACGAGCACCGTTGAGATAAATCCCTTCTAGGCCGGAAGGATTCTAGGGATTACATTAGAACGACTCGGCCATAATATATAAACTCCGTGCTATAATTGCATCCTAGGCTCAAAACATGTTTTCCTTGGTTGTGAGAAGGCCATAGATAATATTTACTTGCTTTCTTAGTGTAGTTTTTAGTTGTTAATATCGTTCTATCACCTCGTTATCCTAGTTTGGCTTTGTCAAATAGGTTTAGTTCCTCCACTACTTTGATCGCATCACTTTGTTCCTTGTAGATTCTACCCCGACTCCTAGTTGGGTAAATTGTATTGCGATGACTGTTCATACCTCAAGCCGAGGTGTGTGTTGAGCATTGTCGAAATTGGCGCCGTTGCTGGGGAACAATTGGCGTATTAGAGTAGTGTGAGGAGTTGAGCTAGTTGGCTTAGTTCCAAACTTTGTAAACCCGTTATCGTGTAAATTGTGAATAGTAGTAATGTTCTTTTTAAATTGTAAATATTTTTTTGTGTGTAGCGTTTACTTGCATTAGTTATTTAGTTTAGATTAGTGGTAATTATCTTGAAATGGCATCATGGAACCAAAATTGGTCAAATATCGAAAATCCATACATAAGTGGTCCTTGTCCTTATTGTGGTGGACCTCATTATTGGCAAGACTGTCAAATTATTTCCGAGGGCGAGTTGTGTACACCTTCTCAATCCTTTGAGTGGGACATATGTCATGAGTGTGGGGGTCAAAATGGCTATTGGGACGGTTGTTCTAATATTCTTTGTTCTTCTTCTAATGATTTTTATAATGATGCTAATGATTCTTATGAGTTTGATAGGTCTAATGCAAACATGAACATAGAACTTGAACCCGAATGGCAAGGCATCCACGAGAAGTTTCAAGAAGAGATGGACCTATCTGCTTCACAAGAGGAATGCAATGAAAATGAAAGATTGTAATATTTGATGGAGCGGATACTTCAAAAAAATTGTGAGAATGCCGAAGCCTTCAATGAGATAAAAGATACGATCCATCAAAATGGCTTAGAAATTCACAACTTAGAGACTCAATTGAGCCAATTGGTTTACACTTTCAATGATTAACAAGCTAAGAGTGTTGCCAAATCCCAACAAAGACTTTATATGGAAGATGAGCTCGAGTTCCAAGAAGAATCCTCCATGGAAGATGTGCTTGAATATCAAGAAAGAATTATTGAAGAAAATCATAATTGGGACGAAGAAGAAATTGTGAGCCGAGCTTAGCTCCGAGATCAAGCTCGAAAAATGAAAGTCCATGAAGCATGCCTTCATGACTTAAATGTAGATGGTTGGGATCTCAAACATGAAAAAGAAAAACTAGGGCAAAGAATGAACCAATTTGATCTTGAAGCTCGTATCTTGAAAATTCTAGTACATGAAAGGATTGAAGCTTCAAAGGTTCAACATGAAGAAATCGTGAATGATATGCTAGAAATGAGCGAATTTGTGGAAGAGAGCACTAGTCAAATCATGGAAACTCAAGGAAGTGATCACATCTTCAAGATATTTGGTAATGATGCCGTGAGCAAGAAATTTGTGTTGGAGTCTAGAGCGCAAATGAAGAACTTTTGTGATGAAGACTCTAGCATAATTGAAGAGGAGTATGTCATGCTTGGTACCCCATTGGTGTTAAAACAATTGGGACCTCATTCACTTCATTTTTCACCTCTATGTGTAGATGAGGCAATAGAAGTAGAAGAAGAAGCACCTTCAGATGATTTTTCCATTGATGAGCAAAATGGGTACGTTGTTAAATTTGCCACGCCAAGAAGGCAAAATGACATCCCTCACTTGAAGGCGAAGAAGTGTAAGATGAAGAATCCGGCTTTGCAAGCTCGGAAATGTGTACCCCCACCTAAAGAGCATGACAAAGAGCATGAAGCCATGTTGGGGAGAAAATTCACCTTCACCAAGTGGAGAGAAAAGCATCATGGGTACCGTCTAGCCAAGACGTTAAATAAAGCGCTTGTCAGGAGGCAACCCGAATCTCTTTGAAAATTTTAGTTGTCTATTGATTGCATATTAGATTAGTTTTTGTTGTTGTTTTTTGTCATCTCACATGAATCCCACATTTGTTAGTTGTTAAGATGCATGATCTAAAGCATAAAAATGAAAAAATAGATTGCACAGGGGTGTAGGGCGGACCGCCCAATAAGATGAGGCGGACCGCCCAATGAGATGAGGCGGACCGCCTACTGAAATTTGACAATCTGCATCCCAGTAGGCGGAGCGCCTAATGTTTGGGGCGGACTGCCTCACTGAAATTCTGCTCACTGGATGTTGGATTAAAAAGTGTTCATCGCCTTTGCGTCAACAGATGCGCGATTCGCGCTTCACTGAGAGCTAAACCTGCACGATCGCGCTAATCACACGCGATCGCGTAGGTTCACTTATCAGTAAAGCACGATCGCACCTGGTGTCACGCGATCGGGATGAACAACACATCAGGCAGATATAGGCAGTTTTAAGAGGCCAAATACCCACTTTTTCTAAACTCTCATCCTCTCAAACTCTCTTCCCTTATTTTTGCATTCCAAGTGCTACATTTCATGCTCTATTCCACTCTCAAGCATTCCATCTCCATTATCAAGGTATGTTTCTCAATTTCCATCTTCAATTTTGTTGATTAAAAGCATGTGTAAGTAATCCTCCTCTCTTGGTTCCATTATTGATTGTATGAATGGGAAAACAAGGGGCTTTAAATAGAAATAGGGGGAAGTCTGATGTACACTTATTGTTAATTTATCCATGAGGAAAATGGGTTAGGTTGCAAACTTATCTTTACCCAATTGAATTAAACCCTAGCGTTGATTGTGAGAAAAAAATTGAAGCCAAAACTCATGTTTTTCTTGTTTAATTGTGGGTGTGCACTGTGATTGATGCTTAAAAAATGTAAATTCTAGGTGTTGTCGCCGAGGTCTGTCTCATCCTTCTGGAGAAGACAGCCTCGCGATCGCGTGATGACCTGCGCGATCGCGCACTATTGTCCAAGTCTGTCCTTCGCGATCACGTCAACTCATCGCAATCGCGCCGGAGGTCCTAGACAACTCAGCGTGATCGTGCCTGTCCTTGCGCGATCGCGCAGTGAGCTAATTTTCTGGCAGAAACAGTGAGCTTGCACAGCCCACTGCTGAAATTTTTTGGCTTCAATCTTTGGCTCATGAGCTTTATTAATGCATATATTAAGTACCCAAATCGTGTTTTGACAATGTTGATTTTTGTAGGTACTTTTTCCTTACAATGGCCGAAGGAAACAACCAACGGAACTTAACAGGAGGAGAAGAGGTAGCATATGACAGAACGAGGTTCTTATCCGCATCATGCTATGAAAATTTCCAAAGGGATCTTGAAAAGAGCTTCATTAGGGAAAGAGAGATCCATATGGATAAAGTGGAAGAGAAACTCCCCAACTTCTTCCAAAAGCTTGAAAATAATGGATGGAGTTGTTTTGCCAAAACACTTGAGAAGGCAAACACTACCATAGCAAGGGAATTTTATGCAAATGCCACTCGAACAGATTTTAGTGGTGAGTTGTGACTACTGTGAGGGGCAAGTTAGTGCGGTTTGATGCAACTGCTGTCAATGCGGTGTATGAGCTAGATAATGTTGACAATGCTTTATACAAGGCTCGTGCTTCAGAGGAAGGTATGCAATGGATGGTTGATATACTTCAAGGGGGTAAACCCTCAGGTTGGTCCACATTCGGACACAAGAATGTATCTACTAACTTCACAGCTGAGGCCCGCATCTGGTTATCCATTGGGTGTACTAAGGTGATGCCTTCGAGCAATGAGAGTGATCTCTCTCCTGAAAAAGCTCGCCTGATCGCGGTACTGATTGACGGGCTCAAGGTCAATATTGGGAAAATAATTGTTGGGGAGATTGAAGAGGTGATGCTAGATAGAACAAAAAACTTATTCTTCCCAAGCTTGATTCACCGGCTATGCATAAATGCCGGAGTGGAGATACGCACTACTGATAAAAGTGTGGGTCCTGCCTATTTATCCACTACCAAAGAAAGGACAGGGAGGGGTAACACGGAGCAAGAAAAGAAAAGTTGAGATGCCCTCCCAGATTGATGTTGAGAACCCAGCTTTTGGTCAATTCTCAGCACCCGCTACTACTGCTGCACCAGGGAGTTCATACACTCCAGTTTCTCCACTTGTATCAGGAGCGTCTAACATGAGGTACATTTCCTCTCAAATTTCTTCTATAGACACTCACATTAGACAGCTAGTAGCAGGGCTTCCTTCAGACGCACATAGAGAGGGTTCTTCCTCCAGGCCTTCAAGCACTTTATCATTGGAGGCAGTAGCAGCTGAGCAAGAGCAGATTAAGATCCGGCTGGACAAAATGGAGAGGAAGCAGAAAATTTTTGGCAAGAGAACAAGCAGCTTCCTCAACAAGATGATGACTACGCTGAACTCGCTCTGTCGCTCTATTAGCTCAGATGAGGAGTCCGATGATGGGCTTCGCTACCCCAATACTGACAGTGAGTATTGATCTTCTAGTGAGGGAGTTCCTTACACCCTTTATATTACATTGTTAGTTGCACTGAGGACAGTGCATAGTTTAAGTTTGGGGGTGTATTTATATTTTGGGTGTAGTATTGATGTTGCTCGTGTACTTGATCTTTATGACATGTCTACCTCGTCTTGTCCTTTTTTTGAGCAAATTGTGAAAAACTTTGTGAATGATCATTTTCTTTGATATTAGTATAAGTATTGTATTAATAGCTTGTGCATATTTAGTATTAGTAGTTATTATAGTATTGTGTTAATGTCTTGTACATATTTAGTGTTTAGTAGAATTATATAAAAAATAATAATAATAATAATAATTATTATAATAATAAAAAAAAAAAAAAAGCACTCCCATGAACTACGCTTGGGATGTTGCTTCTTTTTATCTGATTAACCTTTGTGTGATACGTAGGTATCCCACTTGGGTGCGAAAGCCTCATTTGGATCCGAACAACCATTTTCATTGTAAATACCATGTTGTATAAAATTTTTGAAATAACTTCCTTAGTTTTTCTTTTCCATGGTTCTTTTCCAAGGAAGTAATTGTGTTGAGCCGGGCATTTTTACGACTAGTTTAGTAATTAGTTGTAAATAATGATGACTAGTTATGGATTTTTGCTCCTTGGCAATTTTTTGGCATGTTTGGTTCCACCATTATTCAATCCTTGTCATGTGAGCTTGTTTTGAAAAATAGATAGAAAAATTTAGTTGGTGAATTGTGATCTTTAAGTTTAATTTTTGACTCTTATGTCACTAACTAGCTCTCATTAGGCTATGAGTGAACTTTAAATGCTTAATTGCCTTTGATTTGGACTTGAATATACTCATCTTCCTTGCTTTACTTGTGCCATGTGTGGTGAGGTTTTAGTATGTTCATGTGTGTGCTTCTTAATCTAGAACTTGCCCTAAGTGTGCTTCGAGGCGAAATCCTAGGTGGTGCTTGACTTGAAAAATGATTTTAGGTTTTCTTTGGCCCGCTTAGTAACCTAAAAAGCCTACCCTTGCATTATATCCTTAGTCAACCCCTTTGAGCTTAATATACTTTCTTTTGACAACCACATTATTAATCCGGACCAATTCTGAGTACTTAAAGCACTAACCCTCATTTTGGCCCTACCTCCTTGAGTGTATTGAAAGACGTGCGACTTAGGCAAAAGCCTAAGTTTGGGGGTGGCACGAGTTATGATGAAAGTGTGGAAGTTAATGAAAATCAAAAGAAAAGAAAAAAAAAATAAAGAGCAACAAAAGTGAGTTGAATAAAAAAAAAAGAGAAAACGAAAGGAAAGAGAAAAGAAACAAAAAGAAGCAAGTGAAAGAAAAGAAAGAAAAAGAAAAAAAATGGAATTGATGAATAAAGAGAGGAAGACTAGTGTATAATCCTCAATTTAGCAAGGTGTAAGTGCAAGAAAAATATACCGTGCTTTAAATTTTTGTATGGTGTAGTGCTCAAGGAGGTGTGCAGTCACTATTTGCAGAAATTTTACCCCACCTTTGACCAAAAGCCTACATTACAACCCTAACAAAGTCCTAATTGATTTCGGGTCAAGCATTTCTGTATTAGTGGAGAGGTACACGAAGGGCAAGCTTATGGGTCTTTAGTGTGCATGATGAACTTCTTTTGAGAGAGTGAGCGAATTCTTCCTATCATTAATCCCATTTGTGTTGTCATTGCATTTTTGTGGTTGAGATATTCTCTTGAGTGGTGAGGGAACTTGTGAAGTTGAGTTGAAGATTTGTGTTTTACTTCCCAATTGAGGTGAGCAAGCAAAGAGGTGAACTCTTGTGACGAAGAGGCAAACTTTGAAAGTCTTGTGTCATGCATGCTTGCCTTCTTTGGTGTTTTTGTATATATGAAAGTTATACTCACATGGCTTGGCTTAATTATTGGCACTAACCAATGTCATTAGTTGTCGAATTTGAATCGAGTTTTGTCTTGTTGTGGCTTTAATGAAAAATGCATTAATAGATGAATTGCAACTTGGGTTCCATTGAAGTATGTTTTGCTTGAGGACAAGCAATAGTTTAAGTTTGGGGGTGTGATGTGTGGGCAAAATGCCACACATTACCTTCTATTTACTTGAGCTTTTGTTGTGTATTATTGATTAAATACGTGCACTCATCATGTTTTAGTTGCATATTACAGGATATTGACGCTGTGGTGATGAGTAGATGGAAAACAAGTCGAAACAGGCTGAATTGCAAAGTTTCTGCTTCTGAATTGGAAAACTGTTCATCGCAATTGTGCAGAACAGCACGCGATCGCGCAGAATACTGAAAGAAGCCAGCGCGAAAGCGCCAAGGAGAACGCGATCCCAAAGAAAGGAAAAAGAGCTGAAGCGCGATAGCACCATTTGTCACGCGATCGCAAAGAAGCGCATCTGGACTGCGCTGGACTGTTTTGGAATTTCACATCATCCTAATTGGGAACATATATACAGCCCTTTGCACGACCTAGGGCTGATCGTTTGGCCATTTTTCCAATCTTGGAGCAAGGATCCATCAACAAGAACACCAAGAATGTGAAGATTTGGAGCAACCCATTGAGAAATTCTCAACCCTTAGTACTCCTTTCTTGACTTTCATATTTGGTATTGAATATATTTGGTGTTGTTGATGTTATTGAAGAATTGATTTTGTGAATATATTTCATGACTATTTGTATTGTTAATTGGTATGATTTTGGACATAAATATATGAATGAATCATGACTAGGAATTTATATAGTTGGGTTTTGATTATCTAGTTTCCATTGCTTTTATTGCTTGACTTTTGTGCTCGCGACACTTAAGTTGCTCGTCTACTTTGCTAATTGAAGACTCGGAAGAGATTATTTAGTGTAGAATAGTGAAGCTAGCGAGGATTTGGGTTGATAGGCTATTTCATAGACTAACTCATCTAAAAGAAGTTACGTTCGGAAGAGGTCTTCTTTCCTCGGGTAATGAGTAGTGGTTTATAAGCTCAACCATGGCTTTGACGAGCGCCGTTGCGGTAAATCTGTTCTAGGCCGGAAGGATTCTAGGGATTACATTAGAACGACTCGGCCATAATATATAAACCCCATGCTATAATTTCATCCTAGGCTCAAAACTTGTTTTCCTTGGTTGTGAGAAGGGCATAGATCACATTTACTTGCTTTCCTAGTGTAGTTTGTAGTTGTTAA
This sequence comes from Petunia secreta, assembly GCA_029990175.1. Taxonomy (NCBI): domain Eukaryota; kingdom Viridiplantae; phylum Streptophyta; class Magnoliopsida; order Solanales; family Solanaceae; genus Petunia; species Petunia secreta. Next base: position 61,908,209 of record JARKIP010000010.1, read on the forward strand.
TATCATTCCATCACCTCGTTATCCTAGTTTGGCTTTGTCAAATAGATTTAGTTCCTCCACTACTTTGATCGCATCACTTTGTTACTTGTGGATTCGACCCCGACTCCTAATTGGGTAAATCGTATTGCGATGACCGTTCATACCTCAAGCCGAGGTGTGTCTTGAGTGTTGTCATATAAAATACCTAAAACACCATGTTTAAAGATTTTCCTAAATCTAAGGTTAGTTATACTAAATATCTCTCTGATAAATGGTGTAGTTATACTATATCTTTTATCTTCAAACAACATTAGAGATAATAATTACACAAATAGTAATATGACTCTAATTGGTTTACCTACCTATTTCTCAGGAAAATGTTCTATTTTGCCAAGTTTAATAAGCTTGTTCCAACTTTTAACTTTGGAGTTAATTGTATCATAGAAAAGTCATGGTTCTATGCTTTACAACATGCTAAACAACCCATGTCTAATATGGTATAATTCTTCTATTTTTCGATATACATTAAAATTTTAGTATACCTTATATCAGTATATTTCGATATACATTTTAATTTCAGTATACCTTATATCAGTATATAGTATGATGTATATCAATATACAATATATGATTATCAGTATACGGTATTCTGTATATCAATATACGATATATGGTTATTAGTGTATAGTACATTTTATATCAATATATATTAGTACATGGTATTTTATTAATATATCTACTAATATATTAGTATACGGTATATTATAATTGGGGCAAGATAATTGGACAGGATATGGCTTACCTCCGGATCACCGAGGGCATGACCTTAGATAGGAGAGCATGGAGGTCGAAGATTAGGGTAGAAGGTTCGACTGTAGTCGAGAGTTATAGGTTATTTTGTCATTAGTATGATTCATATATATTTGCTATTTCCATTCTATTCTTTATCTATATTGCATGCTTATTTTGTTTACTTTGGTAATATTTATTTCTTGTGTTAATATTTGCTATTATATTTAAATCTTATTTTCTCTTGTTATACATGTGTACAAAATTATTACTCTTTAGCAGAGGATCTTCCGAAAACAGCCTCTGCATCTTGGTGGGGGTAAGATCTGCATACATCTCACCCTCCCCAAACTCGAGTTGTGGGGTTACATTGGGTTTTTTGTTGTTGTTGTTGTTGTTGTTTTTGTTGTTGTTATTGTTGCTGTTGTTGTACACGGTATATTAGTACTGTTAGTCATAAACCTATGCTTTACAACACAACAGAGAAGGCACTAATATCTTTAAAAAATATTGTTTATCTCTCAAGAATTGAAGGAGACGAATGGGGGAGAGAGTAAAGGCATGTTGTTGAAGTGGTTGTATTAGGAATTAATATATTTTAAAAGGGATTAGTATCAAGGAGTTTATGATAGGCACTATTATCCCACGTTTGTAGCATACTTGCTTTATAGCTGCCAGATAAGGAACCAACAATTGTGGTATATTTGTAATTAAAGAAATGGTACAAATCTTAAGTGGTAACTAGTGAAATATAATCTCCTTTAATAGTTAGTTTTTAAAAAAATCCCTTTTACTTAACACTGTGAACAAATGATGCCAGATTCGCCTATAGTTATGTTTTTTTTTTAAAGTTTGTATATGAGTGACATGAAGACGATTTGGTCTGAGTTATTTGTAGAATAGACAAAATATTTTGGATCACTTATCAATAAATGCTACTAGATTATCTTGAAGATATGTTTTCATAAATATCTTTGTGAATGAATGAAGTGAGGATAATATGGCCTTATATATTTTCAAAATGTACAAAGAATTTTATTCATTGTATGAATAACTACAACCCAATTGTCAATATTTATAAATATTAGCACTTTAAAGTTATGCATTTGTGGATATGTGAAGTGACACAGATTTGGCTCATTTATTTACAAAGTTGGCATGATTTTTAGTTCACTATAAGAGTAAATACCGATGAATTGGCCTTTATTTCTACTTTGTAGGAGAGCAGTGACATATGTGTAACTACAGCTTCGCTACATGTAAAAGTTGTAGGGATAATTTTGTAATTACAGCTTTATTAATTGTATACGTAAAAGCTGTGGTGACATTTTTTTAATTAAGACTTTATTAAATCTAAAATGTGCGGCGGCGTTTTTGAAATTACGGAAAGTGCTCAATTTTAAAGACCACTTATAAGGTGCTTACTATTTCAAGGCCATGGTCATTTTTACCTATTTGTGTAAATCAACCTATTCCCTTTTAGTTGGTAGAATATCTTGGTCTAGCTCTTACCGTGTTCCTACAATATATAAGGCTTGGACTATTGTCATCATTAAAACAAGTAATCCATACTTTTCCTAAAACGACCCTACTTAGTCGTTTCAAGAGTTAGGACTCTGATTGGCGTGTCTGTAAAATTTGAGCTGATTCGGATCTCATTTGGTAGGTTTCCATAGAAGGTTTTTATTTCGGTTTTCGGTAAAGCTTAAAAGAGGTTTCCGAGCTCGATTTGAGTAAATATGCTCCGATTCGAAATTCAAAAGTTGGGTTAGGTTTTTATTGTCATTTTTGACCTATGGGAACTTTTAAGAGTGAATTCCAAGGTTGTTCATATTGCTTTTGTTAAAATCCCAAAAATTAAGAAATCGACCTCTTTTCATAGGACTCGTATCTTGAGTTTTGGAGATTCGATTCGAGTTTCGTCATCGCGAGCATGTCATATGACTTGTGTGCAAACTCTGGATTCATTTCAAGCCTTACAGGATACCATTCAGTGAAGAATTGTTGTACCAGCAGCTGCTGGTGCGAAAATTCTGCATTTTCTGCTACCAACAGTAAGTATAAATAGGTCCAAAATTTCCCATTTCATTTTTTACTTAATTTCTTCACTCTTAAATCAATTTCAAAGGGAACTAAAAGTGCCAAACATCTAGAAATCGATCAGGTAACATAATATTATCCTTTAATTTCATTAATTCTTGAATCTTAGCTTAAAACGTTTAGAATTTAACTTGTGGAAAATGGGTTTCAGAATCCTAACTTGCCAAATTGGGAATTTAGTTTAATTGAAATTAATTTGGAAATTAATGGTATATTTGGACTTGTGAGGTCATGGGGGGTCCAGAAATGTATAATTTACGGGTTTTCGCTAAGTCCAGCCCAGGGGCATATTGGTAATTTTTCTTCTTTCTCCATTAAAACGTTAAATAATCATCTTTCGGGCACTTATATGTGCGTTTGAACTTACTAGATCCAAGAGAGATATTTTTTAGGGACGTAGGCCAAGAAAGGAGGTTGCGCAGTAGCATTATCGGCCCAGGACTTGAGGAACGTGCTTCTATCCGCTTCTTTGGTGGCCTTTGGGCTTTTGCATATTTTATTCACGTTTTCTTTACGTGAATAGCTGCCGACATGGTGTACTTACTACGCAACAGCCTTGTTATGTATTCTTTGGTTATGTTTCTTGATTTCTGGGTTGTTATGTCATCTGAGAGCAGGAGGATTCTGCTCCTTCCATCTTACTGAGGATAGGAGGATTCTGCTTCGAAGTAGGAGTATTCTGCTCCTTTCATTTGGCACACGTGACCCCATTGCATCATGATTGCATTCATTTCATATCCTTGTATGTATTTTCCATCTGTATATGACTGCTACTTGCCTATTTGATCATTATTTGCCTATGCAAGTACTATGTCCTATATAGGAATGTATGCAAATAAGGAGATATTTCAGCCACTCATGCCCCTATAACTTGCATCTTTTTCGTTTGAACCACAGTTAGTTTGTTCGATTCCCATTGTTTGCCTAATTTCCTTTCTTTCATTCATAATGTGTTTTAAGCTTATATCCAAGAATGATGCAAGTACTGTGTGTCCTATATAGGATGATATGCATGAGCAAGGAGAGTTTTCAGCCAATCATGCCCCTATGTTCCTTTCTCTCTTTTCTTTTTCGGTATTCTTTGTCGAAGTATTTTAAGTATTCAGTAAGACTTAGGTAATTTCCTTTTCCTTTTTGGGTTTACTGCTTTTTGTATATTGGTCTAGTTGACACGTTTCAAACATCTCTAAAACCTACAAGTGGGTACCTAAATTTAAGATTAATATCAACCATTAAGTATTTGAAACTGCTCACGGAGACATAAATTTTTAACTTTCTGCAAATGTATTCTTCTCTAAAACTTGCTTATTTCTTTGTGCTTCCCCTACTTACTAGGGCATTTGCCAGTAGAGCCAAGGACGTGCCCTTTGATGTCAACTATAATATAATATTCGAGAACGAACATGTTGTGTCCTTCAATCAAGGAAGAGAACTTCAGATTTCAATGGACAAAATCTCTGGTAATTTTGTCATCTACTTTTGTTTTCTTGATTTGTTATCTGCTTTCTCCCAATAGTAGCAACATATGTTACTATTTGCCTAAGTTGCATAGTTTCCACGCCAACCATTAGAATATCTATATCCAAATATGGGATTTCTCAGTTAGATTTATTTAATTATGCTTTCAAAATACGCGTGGCATTAAAAGTTAAAAGAACACTGTTTTATTTTCATCAACATATATTACTGCTAGCCCAAAAGAGGGAAAAGATGAACTACTTGCCATGCATGATCTACTTTATTTTTTCATGTATATGCATGGCGCACTTATGCTTCCGTACTCATGTATTTTTTGGTTCATGTCCCATGCAAAAATATTTGTTGAATTATAGGATCTGGCTTTGGGTCTAAGGTGAGTTATGGATCAGGCTTCTTTCACCTGAGAATAAAGTTACCAGACAGAGACTCTGCAGGAGTAATTACTGCTTTTTATGTAAGAATTTTATCTTCTTAATTATGCTTTTTAGAATTTTATCTTCTTAATTATGCTTTTAATGTAAGTAATTTTATCTTCTTAATTATATATACTTATTTTAAGTTAATTGAGTTACTGCTTTATATGAGTAATATTATCTTCTTGGACAAACAAACTTTTTAAACTAAACGATACAATGACAGTAGCAATCCATAAAAAAGTGTGGTTAGTAAACCTCTGAAAAATATGCATTCAGGTTAGCCGCTACAACATGTTAAATTACGCTAATAGTGTAAACAAATGTCTAGTCTTACACTAACTGCATATATAAGTTAATCCGAGTAAATTTAATATTCACAAATTGCAATACGCTTGCTAATTACCTGTTCCAAAATTATGGTTTGCAGCTAAATTCAAATACAAACAATCATGATGAGCTAGATTTCGAGTTCTTAGGCAACAGAGAAGGTAAACCCTATACGGTGCAGACCAACGTATTCGCAAATGGTCAAGGAAACAGGAGCAAAGGATGCATCTTTGGTTTGATCTTATAGCAGATTTTCACAACTACAAAATCCTGTGGAATCAACACCAGATAGTGTAAGATACAAATTATTAGTTATATCTCCTAGGTACAATTTAATGTCATAATATAATCTGTTGTTGTTTATTTAGGCTGAATCTTCTTTTAGCAACAAACTTTATTAGTCTTTTCATCCACTTTTTATCCATTGAAAGTATAAACGGTTTTTTTAAACATTAGCGCGCATTACAGTTTAACTGGTTGTAGATACATAATATGAGTCTAGTTCAAACCGTCATACTATATGTGTGGATATAAACTTAGAAAGCAACATTTTGTGTTAGGTTTAACTTATATTAATGTTAAACTATTACGCTATAGATCATTCAAGAGAGTAACTAATTAAAGTAATCGACATATATTAAATGATTTTAAGTAGAGTTACCAGGAAAATAAAGTGGTAACCTTTTAAAAATGCATTTACTCTGCAAAAAGAGAGCAAGAAGAGAACGAGTTCTCTGAGCTCATCTGAACCTATTGCTTTAACCTCAAACTAGTATAGTACATCGCGTGGTGAATACATGAAGAAAATTATGTAAAATTTATATAAACTTTAAATTATTGAGTCTTGAAACCTACTAATTATATGTATAATAGTAAAAAGATTGAACTAATAAAAGAGAAGGAAAAAGCGTTAGCAAAAATTGAAGCATAAAATTTAAAAGTGCATGCATAAAATGAGGTCTAGTATTAAGCACCGCACGACAGTAATTAGGCCACATCATCAGTGGTTTGTTTAACTGCAATATATCGTATTGCTTTAACAAAATTTCAATTGTCGTCTTGTTTCTAGTACAATGTATCAAATAAATCATATAGTTATGAAATAGCTTTTCTGTATGAAATAAAAGAAATAACTTTTCTATTCCTCACTTCTATCTATTATTTTTATCGCCTATTACTATTTAGTATATTTACATTGGTAATATGTCTTTTCTTTCTTTGTCCTCGACTTTAATATCTTTGTCCATGATTCTCCTTTTAATAATATAACATAATTTTTCCTTTCTTACTCTTGATGAAAACATTTAAGCTTTTATTATGTTGTTGACAATTCCTCAGTTGTAAAAATTTATCACTAATATTTTTTTGTATTACTTCGTCATGACTTTAGTTCTAAAATTAATTACATGTATAAATAAATACATACCCTCTTGGTTATTTTTTATATTTTATTGATATTTTAATTAGCATTCCCCATTTACTATTCTCTAACCTAAATAATATCATCTGTAATATTATATTGCAATTTAGAATTCATCCATGATATAATCAAAGAAGTTATTTTATAAGGTTTATATTTTTATAGAAGAAGAAGAAGATATCCAGCTTATTATAAGCTCTAACAGAAAATCTGAAATAACCAAATAATAAATAATTAATCCAAAATCAAAGTTTAAATGCTATAACTAAAATCAAGTTTCAATCTTCTATCAGAATTGCTTTGTCTCATTCTTTTCATCAGTATTGCTGCCACCTCGTGGCAATACAATAGGTTTAGCTTTAGCAAGTTCAAGATGAAAAGGGTGTTGGCCATATTGATCAATCTTGAATGATGATCTTAATTTAACTCTTGTATAATTGAAGAACTCGCACTACAATTTCGCTTGCTTCAATTGTGCTGCATAACTCAAAAAATGATAATAAAAGAAAAGACGAATGCAAATCTATATAAAGGAAAAAAATGAAAACGGACTAGTAAAAGGGATTTTCTTAATATTCGAAGAATAAAATAAATTAAATCCATGTTAAAACTGAATACGTAAGAATACTTTTGACGTAAATTAAACGAAAGGATTTGCTCAATTTTCACTCTATGTTATCCAAATTTTAACTTCATAATATTATTACTTACTTTCATGATTTTTTATTTATAACAATAATCAATCATCTCGTTGTCTATTTTTTTCTCCATTCGACGTTTAAAACCTTTAGCTTCTTTCTCAAGTACCTAATTGAAGGGTCACTCAAATCGATATAGTTAAAGATTAACCATTAGCATAAATAAGATAGAAGATTTATACATGCAATTTGATAATATTTGACTCACTTTTTGAGAATATATCATATCCAAAAATTATATTTCAGTTAAAGAATTAGCACGGGGAGATATTACTACTTACATGCACTCCCACCACGAAGACAATATCTAATGATATTATTGAAACAAAGATAATGATATTAAATGAATAAATATAAGCACAAGTATTGAGAGAAGAATATATACTTCTTTCTTTTTCTTCATGCAACAATTATATGAGAATAGCTTTTAAAATTAATTAATTATCCTTAAAAAAAATACTTTTCATTGGTTATCCAGAAAAACCTCGCCGTATATTCTTTAATCAATATATTTAGCCTTGTTCAACATGACCAAACGATATTTATACCACAGACGGAACTCTTCTTCAATCATGACTTGCATATGCAAGGCCACAAAGCAAGCTTCATCATCTAAGCTAAGAATTCAAACATACGAAGAAAAAAAAGGAGAAAAGAATAAGTAAAATATAATGCAGAGGAGCGGGTTGTCTTTATCATACAAACTCTAACTCTTTTAGAAAAATAAAAAAATTACTCCATTTAAGAAGTCTAAAAAATTTTGGTCCAACAATTTAACAATTCCCTCAACTTTCTCCAATTCAACAGATTCAAGAGAGAATCATAAGCAATGAGGTATTTTGCCTTGAGAAGAAAAAAGAAAAACAAAGACAGATTAGTCAATTACCAGCTCATTGTTCCAAGAGAATTGAACAAATTTAGTAGTGTGTGAGTAAATATACCTCAAACGTGGGAACAAATGATTCACATGTATATTCTCTCTTTTTGTGCTTTTGAAAGTAGTATTTCAAACCTGCAAAAACATTTATAAGGAAATACATATACTTCATATTGGTTGTATTAATCATACATTTATTTTCGTAATACCCATAGACAGGTTGTGTCAATGATAATTTTTTTTTTTTCTTTTTTGCTCCAGTACCATGCCATGTGCATGGGACTCCAAAGTTAATCACATTAATCACAACGTCACCCTTATTACAACATCAAAGTAGGTCTTCCCTTCCTCAACTGCAAAACTTGATGTTGATTTTATCTGGAATTAGAATAAAGAAATTGAACGATGTTGCTATACAAATATAAATTGAGAAGAAAACACAGTAAGAGCATCAATCAACCATAACTGTTCACCATATTATTTATTCAATAAAATTTTTTTTTGATGTATACTTTCATTGTCAGATCCTTTGTGCGTGTTGAAATTGTCAAATTTGAAGCTGCTAAAGAGCAAAAGGAATACCAGAAATAAAACCCGTCCATAATTTTATGCATGACATATGGACATAAGTATTAAGGAAAAGTATAGTGGATGTGGAACCACAAACCAAAACAAAAGGTTGTGCCGCCGCCGTTAGCTGCCTAAAGAAAATTTCGTAGGAATATACGTAAGGAAAAAGAAAAAAAAACAAATCGACACCTTATCTTTCTAGAGTAATATTCATGAATGTAGGAGTCGTGTTTCTTAAAAAATTACTTACTCAAAAACAAATTTCAAAGCTTTTACTAAAATTAAAGTTTAATATTTCAATAAGGATTATGTATATCTTGTGACAAATTAATACATCAAACTAAATAATTATAATCTTGTCATATAAGACTCCATAATAGGAAGGAAGACCAACTCATTAGAAGTTCAGAGAGGATCATTTAAACTGGCTATTAAAAAATAAGAACAACATAAAATTTACGTGATTTTTTCGGAATATTCAAATTGGTTACTTTAAATAATTAGGATTAAAAAAATCAAATTTACCGTGAAATTTCGGCTTTGAGATAACCGCTCAATATTATACCCTTTCAAATGCAAAAGTTAATATTCAGATTCAAACATTTTCTGAAAGGAAAAAATTAATTACCTCATTCAACATAGTATGTAGCTACACACACGTTGAATTAATCAGTAGAAAGCTCAAGTAAAAGCAAATATAGAAATCTTACGAAGAAGAGAAAGCTCCTAACATAGTACTTGAACATTGTTTTGCAACAGTGACGACACTATCAAGTTTTATATAATTTGTGGTGACAATATTCAAGTAATGGTGTTTATCTGTGATGTGAGTTTACCTAATTGATTGATCATAGCTTCAAATAGATATTACTCATAATCAGTTCTTAAATCTAGCTCCTGAAAAAAGTTCTTGAAAATAATAGATATTATATGCAAAAGCCAACTTGCTAATAAAAGACTCACTCACAAGGAAGGCAACTCAAGTGATAATGACTTACCCTCTCGGACTTCTCTTGTTTCTCATTTGTCATCATTTTCATCATCCTTTTTGCTGAGTCCTTGTGCAGTCTACTCATCTTTCAAACCTAAAAGACAAAAGTATTACAGTGAAAGAGGTATTATAATCAATTTATTAGTAGAGAAAATTTACTCCCAAAATAGGAGCACCTTATACCCAAGCACCAAACCAAAAACTCATAACTATAGGAGTACTTGCCAACAAAAACTAAAGTATGTGAAATTTAACCTCATTACTTGACACCAAGAAAGTAGAAAGTATGACCACTATCTTGTCTGAAAATGTTAAAAAGGATGTGAAAGTTATTCTCTCAATGAAGTTATGGTATCAAGGATGAGAAATTAGTTTTTTTTTTTTTTCTAAACATTTTTTGTTGTTCTCTTAAATTTATACACTCCCTCTAATTAATAATTGTATATCTTCCTCTCTATTAAATTTCATGTGCTTGCTCCCAACCTGAAATATTCTTACAATACAGATCATACTAAAAAGGTCCAAGATATAAGCTTACTGATAAACTGTTAAAGCTTATCACAGCTCACCTCTCTAAAATATAGATAGCATAAAACTTACGTGGTAAAAAAAAATATAATTGAATATAAGTTGGCTATCAATCCTAAAAGAAAACAAAACATACATTGGAGATTTTTAAGAACTTCGAATTTTGGTGTACCCAACAAAGAAGAATTAGAATTAGTTACTGAAAATAAAAGAGAAAGAAATACTACAAAAGCAAAACTAATTCCATAACGGTTGATTTATAGATAAATCAGATACTCGGGCCAGATATGACTAATATATAATTCAACCTGTAAAGAGGTTTACTTAAAAGAACACCTGCAACATCATTTAAATTATCTACAGTCCATCACTGAATGTCAAAATCGATGTATCTAACTATTTCACACTCTAGAAGTCGATAAATATATGTAGATTCGTCAAGTGATTCACAGAGGAAAGAGAATAATAAAATACCAACTCAACGCAATATAATTTTACCATTTACGTTATTTATGGGATGAAGCAGAAAGAAATAACTGAAGAAGAAAATATGAACAAAACAGAACCCCATTTACAAAATTTAAAATAAAGACAAAACAACAGATATTTTTAAAGTTAAAAAAAAAAAAAAAAAAAGCAAAATCAGTATTGTATACCAAAAAAAAAAGTTGTATTCCAAGTTCTTAATCTCAACGCCTTTCTGGAAATGCTTGTTCCCTTCCTCAACTTGCGGCAACCGATCAGTAGTCCTTCTCTGATGAAGTAGCAAAATTAGGCTTATCAATTCCAGGTATTAGATATGAAATTGGAGGGCTTTGTTGTACGTGCTGAGATTGTCGAAAATGCCTGGAAAGATATTCAACAAACCAATTTCATGAAGCAGATTTCCCTATTAATGGAAGACACATCAACACGTTTGACAAAATAATGCCCATCTCTATCCACGACAAGAAGAAGTTAATAATAACATGCATAACAAAATCTAATTATGCAATATACTTTTTACACAGAAATTACAATTGCAACATTTTTATATCTTTTTTTTTTCACAAAAATTAAAATTGCAACCATGATGCTGTCCACCTCTTGCGATGGCAGAAAGTAAAAGGAGCTTATGTACCTTGTTCATGCTAAAAATTTTCCCTATGTTTCTAATTTTATAAGTGGTAATACATCACTTTCATCACAAATATGAAATCACCATCAGATTATATTGTAGAACAAAGAGCAGAAAATAGTTCCAACTCTTCCTTACTGGCCATAATGTCGTTTAAAGAATCATATCATGCATACATGAGGAATGAGAATTTTTCGGAGGAGATAGGAGAATTTTTAGAATGAAACTGCTGCAAGGAATAATAGGAGATTTTTTAGGAGTTACTCGTGCATGTCATGGAAGTTGAACTTCTAATAGATATGGTAAATTAAGAAAAAATATTTTAAAAAACAAAACGATTTAGCTACTTTTTAGGAGAATTCCATCATGGATGAAACTCCTCCATCGTGCTACATATTGAAAGGAACGCGATTTACCCAGAGAAGAAAAAAAAAAGAACGTTGGTTATGTTAAAAGAATAGGTTTTAAATCACAAATTTTCAGCAACAAAGAGAAGTAACTTCCTACAGATTAGTGGAAAAAACTTCCAGAGTAGTTAATTTTGTAAATTATTTTACATATTTTAATTCAAATTTTAGATTAATAATTAGGGTTATGCCACTTGTTAATATTTAAACTAAAATTAACCATATTTCAACATATTTTTGCATTCCTTTAGACACTCTAATTTTTTACATGAAAAGGAATATAAGGAAGAAATATTTAAAACTTTGATTAGCTCTTTACCTCTTCCAAATACATTTCATCCACTATTAGCATGCATAATTTATACTCGAGGATTCATGAATCAAATGGAGACCCGCACTTCAATTATCAAAAAATATTTTATGTCAACTATCATATAGCCACTCAAGTTAGTATCCTAGAGAAAAGATAAAGCAAACAGAGTGAAACAACAAACAATTAGGAGTAGGTTTCATTTGCTGTTACTACTTGTCAGTACTTCTTAACATCTTCTTTAGTGCCATAATGGTTTAATCGCTGCAAAGAGGCGTTGGAAAGAGGCAAGAACATGTGTAAATCAAAAAAATTCTTATGAAGACTTGAAAAAATATATTTTGCTTCGTTGATTCTAGATTTATAAGAGTACAAACCCAATCTGCTTTAATTGTGATTGAATAAGACAAAAGCTTTCCAAATAAATGCATGCTATACTATCCATTATCAATAGTACATTATATTTTTCTAAATAACTTCTATAGCAGTACATTATTATCAAACAATACTATATGCTACTTTATAAATAGAGAAGACTATTTACCAAGTATTTCAGCAACCTTGTTCTTCAATATATGAGATCTACCTTGCTCCTCAATTCTGAAATCAAACTTTCTCCGTACAGTATGTTTGTTTGAAACTGTCATCAAGCGACATGAATTATTCTTAAAAAATATAATATGCAACTTTATAAAGAGAGAAGACTATTTACTTAGAAAAATTGAGGCCTTGTACGCTGCAAAATTGACAAAAATGGAACAGGACATCTAAACTTGATTAGGAATCCTTCTTTAAGCACTTGCATCTTAGATATACATGATAAAGCTAAGTGAAGCTAACTATCCAAACTATAATAGTTAAAATATTTACGTAAGAGGAATACTTGGTAGCCAAATCCCATACACATTCATCCGCAAGAAAAATGCATGATTTGTAAATAATAACATACACTATTTTTTTTTAATTTTTAGATATTATAACGAAACAAATTTATTCAATGCTCCTATGAAAATCAGCAGACACAATCTCATTATCAATTTTTAGAATAAACATATAACCCAACCTGGAGATCTTGAAAGATACCATGTTAAATATGCTACAACAACTAATTGTCTTATTAGCAACTATCTAAATACAATTTGAAAAACAGATAGCAATGCCAGAAACTGAAGCAACATACTTTCTTTTCGCTAAATTTTGTTACCAACTCTTCCTTTGTTGGGCCATTGGAGAAGATTGGAAATGGAAACAATAAGGAAAAAAAGAACTTTTTTTTTCTTAAGCACATGAAGAAGAAGTTGAGAATTATTTACATTTACGCAAGAGAAGTTTAAGGAGGACTCCATATCATGGAGGAAACCACTTCATTGTGAAACTGAAATAGTTTCTAGATTTCACCATTTTATTATTTGTTACTTATGCTTTTTATGATATTTTTGGCCTAAAAAAATTTCATTATGGAACAATGCACGTAATTTGATTTCAGAAAAATAACTGCTTAATTTACCTATTATATTTGAGGTGAGCACGCAGAAAATTTTTAGGAGGAGAAGACTTAAGACTCCATCATGAAACAACCCACGTTATATTGTAACTGAAGTAGTTACATAATAGATAAGAACGTGATATTATAGATTTTAATTATTTTGTAATTCAAATTCACATTCATTGCACTAACTAATTTAATGGTTGAAATTTGGCTCTACAGTTTTTCTTTTTTTTAAAAAAAAAAATTATATAAATGAAGCAAAAAAGTTTTTCAAAGAAAAGCAGAAGACACGTTCTAGGGCATGCATATTTTGAGGAGAAAGTGTTTAGGTTTAAATTAGATTAATTAATTAATAATAGATTTTAAATTCAAATTTTGAATTGATTAAACAAACTAACATTAACTAATAACTAATTATTGTCCTAAAATAACCAAGTAGCTTCCTACTACTTTGGCACTTGGCTTCTTTCCATAGGCTTACTGCCCTCCTTTTAATATAATATAGATATAGATTATACATTTATGTATATAAGCACAAAAAAAAAAGTTAAATGTGTATACATATACATGTATATATAGTAAGATCACACTTGATTTTAGTCTCACTAACTTTGAATCTTGGTTTTGTGTATAATTGTTAGTGCATATAAGTTAACATTATTATACTCATGCAAGATGTTTCGGCGGTACAAAAAGAATTACGATCGTATCTTTAAATTCTGCATTTTGGCTTGCGCATGTTTCAGGTTTTTTGTAGACAATATTCCAATTAGGGTGTTCAAGAACAATAAAAGTATTGTAGTAGTGAACTATCCATCGCAACCGATGCAGATACTAGCTACACTATGGGATGGAGAAAGTTGGGCAACTGATGGAGGAATAACAAAGACCAACTGGTCTTGTGCACCTTTCAAAGCTCACTTCCAAGGATTTAACATCGTTGGCTGCCGAATTAGCTCCATACTTATTGCAGTTCTCCTAGTTATTGGTGGAACCAAAACAAATTCAGGAAGTTGAATTCTAAACAAAGAAAAGCATATGAAGCAGTGAGAGCCAAGTACATGACTTATGATTATTGTGCTGATAAGTCTAGATTTCCTACTCCACCATCAGAATGCGTTACATTAGATTTGATTAGCTAGGTCTCACAGAAGAATCGGAAGGACTGAGATGCACTTCCTCATGCATATATAAGTTGAAAAGTCAATGAGTTATATGTAATGAAGGTATGTGCATCCACGGCTTATATGATAAGGTCCACTTGTGTCTCGGTAGTATTCTGCGTGAAAACTAATTCGTAGAACAACATTTGTTTAATACAGGCTCTCCCTCTCAATTTATGTAACATACTTTTCTTTTTAGTTAGTCCCAAAAAGAATGACATACTCCTATATTTAATAACAATTTAACTTTATGAGATGATTCACGACCACATAAATTGCTATGGTATGATTTAAACCACAAATTTCAAAGTCTTCATTAATTTTTATACACTGTACCCAGTCATTTCCTCTACATAAATTGAAATGGAGAGACTATATAAAAATCGAATTACACAAAATATTTTCGTTTTTACAAGAAATATTTAATTTGTTAGGATATTCATTCTCTTTTATTTGGCTTTAAATTATCTATCGGCAATTTAATCTCAATATAAAGCCTCTTAGCTTTAAAAAGAAACAATAAATTGTTTGGGAGATAATTTTGAATTGTACGGGATAATTATGTAATGCGTCATACACCATTCAACACAATTTTATCATAGATTATATTGGTGAAAACAATTTTAAAAAAATTACTCATTACTCATGCTTCTGCACAAACATTTAAAGTAGAAAGAACACTAAAACCTAATACGCCTTTACAAAGTAATTGAATTCGTCACTTCGTTGTTGCCTTCTTCTGTAATACGCTTCTTCTTCCCTGTTGCGTACCTTTGCCTCAATCACTACTAGCATCAATTTATTTGTTTCTTCTAAAAAATTCAAAATACAGAAATAAGCATTATCAAGAACTAACATACAATACATCATTTTGTGTGACCTAATTCGATTATTTAGGTTAAACAATTAAATCTGTATTTATTAGGGCCACAAACAATCATCTATATCAAAATATTATGGCATAACCATTTTAAAACTAATTATGATTAGGTGGATTGGACAGTACTCAAGTTACAACCAGTTGATTAAAAATAGTAAATGAGTAACCGACAATAATAATGGGGAAGCAGTAAAATTAAAGAAAGAGTAAGAAGTGTTGCACCCGGTGAATAGTGTCCTTACCCAATTATCAAATTCCTAAAAAACTTTGTTTGTCTAACTCACAAAGAACCAAGTTCCTTGCAAGTTTCACCTATCTCTGAAACTTAATACAATGCGGAAACGTAATGAACACAAAGATTTTTACGTAGAAAAATCCTTGCTCAAAGGATCAAAAACTACGACCCAACACTCTTGGGATTTAAACTTTTCACTCAAGGAAATTGAGCAAGTTTTAGATTACAACGCAATGCAATCATGGAACTAGCCTCACTATGACTTGCACATAAAACCTTCCAAGCCTCACAATGACTTGTAAGGTTGAAACTACCTCACCAAAATGTAATCTTAAGTTTATGCTTCTAAACAAGCTGATAGATTACAACTTAATAACCTATAACAGAAACTAAGACTAAACAGACTAGACCTTCTGAAACTCGAACTCCTCCAGGTTCTACTGCCTTGTTTCTGCTCTTGCACACAATAACTCTCACGATTAATTTGCTCTCTATTTGCACTGTTGAGATTTCTTGAGTGCGTGACTTTTTCTGACCAAAATAACTTGTATTTATAGGGTTTATGGAAAGCCTTTTCTATATTAGCTTGGAACTCCTTTTACAGTTTGAAATCCGTTTTTAATAAGGTTTACCCATATTGCCTTATACGAAACCTAAATTGTTTTGCCTAAGTCTTCAATCCTTCTTTACCTGGGAAACAACTTCTCTTTCAGCACCGCCTTGGAGCTTTTCCTTTTCCTTTTTAGATTGAGACTTTGACTCCAGCTGTTCTCTTTTTCCTTCTTCGTCTCGAACTCGAACATCAACTCGAACAACCTAGTCCTCTACTTCAACTGTGAACCTTTTCATCATCCACATAGAACCAGGTCTTATCATTCATAAAACACATCCTTCAACAAATTCTCTTTTTTTTATGATGACAAACAATGTTGTCTCACCAAGGGTATTAGAACACAGGAACCTGTACAATATCAAACACTAAACAAGAACCAGGGTAATAATAGCCAAGCAAAAATCAGGTCACAAACATATACTGATATAAACAACATCTAACTTCCCCCTTTTGGCATCATCGAAAAGTTTCACTGTTGTATAAACCTGTTCAACTTAATTTAAGTGAAGTTGACTCTAGTTCCATAGGCAATTAGCCAACCTTTCCACGTCTGGAACCTGCTTTAGACAATGAATACCAGCAAATAGCAGTAGGGATATTAAAAAATAATAGCTCCAAACCGGCTTAAATATCCAGAAAAACATCCAAAATATTACAACCCATATAGTAATAAATTGTCTTAGAAACAGGCCAAAATAAGAACCAGTGATGGCACATAAGGATGGGACAGGTTCAGAATTTAAGGAGCATAAGGAAAATTGAAATGGGCAAAGCAACTTGGCAAGATGAGCAGAATTCTCTTGTCTCTCACGTTCCAGCTCAGCATCAAGCCTAGTGTTCTCAGTATTCAACTAGGTGAGATCATCTGTCTGCCTCTCAAGCTGCCTTCGATAAAATTCCACCATCCTATCTGCACGAGCACCTTGTCTCTCCTCAGCCACCTCCTCTAGATGTACTGGTTCATCAGCCGGTTCACCATCTAGCACATAGTCGCAGTATTTCAACATGTTCCTCCCAAAGACATCGTTGTGATCAGTTTCAGTCCATTTTTCTTAAGGCACCCCAAAGAACTCAAACACTTTGCCCAACAGGAAACATAGACTATGGCACGTTTACCCAAACCCATATCAGCCACTCTAGCCATGTGCTTAATCATCAGTTCAGGCAGATTAATACGAACCTCTCTATCTAGTAGGTCCATATAGGTCATATCAAGGAAATTTGCCTCACTGCACCTTTCCGACCTCTATAGTAGGTTCTTCAGCAGGAACTCAAAAAGCAACTGATAGAAGGGTTCTATGGCTTTCTTTTTCACTTGTTTGGCCCTTTCAAGTCTAGGCCTCCCTACCAATCTACTTGTAACCTCCAAAGAAGACACACCATCACTTCTTGCTGGCCATGAGTTTCTCAAATACTCACTATATCCTTGAGATGGAACACGCAAAATTGAACCCAACTCATCACAATTAAACTGAATTACCAGCCCTTTTACAATAGTAGTCACAATCCCCTCACTCACAGTACAATTTGTGTAAAATTCTCGAACCTCCCTGTTCATACAACCTTCTTGTGTTATCTCTAAACAATTTCAACGAACCCTGAGCACTCAACTTATCTCCAACCTAAACCATTCCTTCCAGCTCAAGGTCAATAAGAATTTTACCCTTCACCAGGGGTAACCTCCTAAGTACTCAACTCTTCTCTGTTTTTCGTCCTTTTCATTTTGAGCTACCAACTTCAACCTTGTTTTCCCACGCACTTCAGGTTCACCAACAGCCTTACTCTGCTGTCCCTTGATAAAACCTCAAGTCACAGGTCTTCTCCTCACAGTACCAGCTCTCTTACTATACTCACCTCCATCATCATCACCATGCCCAGAACTACCAATTTTAGAACTACTAACATGCTCTCTATGCTTCACAAGCCTTCTCTTTTTCACAACTTCGCCAGAATATCATCTTCTGATCTTTTCTCAGCCTTTCTCTTAGTTTTACACACAGCCGTTACTTCAGTTTCGGCAGAACTCTCAATTTCATGAAGAGTATGGTTTGCCTCCTCATCCTCAGGCAAAACCATGTTCAGAGGCTCAGTGTAACCTACTCCCTCTACCTTATCTTCCTCATAGTCATTAATCTCTTTCAAGTCTACATCATCACCATCCTCAGAACCAGAGAGTGAACAAGGTTCTTTCATAGGTTCCTTAGAAGGTTTAGCAAACTTCTCATTTTATTCTATTTCAACAGGCACATTAGCTAGAGGAACTACCGAAGGAACAAGTTCCCCAGCAGGTTCCTCAATCGCCTTCTCAACTACAGTCTCTACTGCATGATCAGTTTTTTCTTAATCATCTACCACTACTACGTCATTTTCCTTCTCAGTACTCTCAACCACAGGTTCCTTTACTAAATCTCCTACAGGCTCAGGATTCAAATCACTAACTACAGGAGCAGTAACGACAGAAGAACTGGGGTTTACCTTTTCAATTTCTTGAAATTTTCTAGATTTTCTTGGACCCTTTGTTCTACCATCGTTGTAAACACTATTTCCCCTTGCTTGTAGCTTCCTCAAATACTTTTCTTTGCCGTAACATAGTTGCAAATTTCCTTGCCATTACAACTGATCTACTCGTCGCCAGTTGCTTTGCTTTTTGATTTAGTTTGGAAATTTTGAATTTTGGAGAAGTAGGGTTGGTTGAGGTTTTGGATGTAGTAGACATGTTGAGAGAATATTGAGGAGTTTTGGAGAGATTTTTTTTTGAAATAGTTTTTGTGAATAAGTGTGGTGATAGAAACAATGTATATCAAATACACAAACCCTTACAGATGACTTGAGAGAATAGGGAAAGTGTACGGTCCGTATTGGGAGGAGAACTAGACGATGGGACATGTAAAATCTGTATTTACTATTATTACGTATGAGAGCTGACGCCAGCGGGGTTCAATTGATTTGAAATTTTAAAATTACCCAAAAATTAGGCATCACATATGTTAACTTGGTAACTAATTGGACACGTAAGACAATTTTTACAGTCAGGGTAAGTAATTGGATGCATACCTGAACGTTCAAGCACCAGGTTCTTCAGTGTTTATCCTCTACTCAAAAAGATTATTTTCCAGCATCTAAGTCATGAAAATAGGTTCCAAAAAGGTTAGCAAGCAAAATGATTAAGTTTCAAAAGTAGAGTCAATTAAACATAGTTAAGCTAGGTTAAACAATGAAACTTCTCTAGCCAATCATTGGGAGAACCAGGTGCTGCCTCGATCAGTGTATCTTGGTCATCCCTAACTCAAGCATGTTATTCTCAAATTGTACCCTGTTCAAAGCTTTAGTGAAGATATAAGCAATTTGATCCTTCGTCCTACAATAATTCATAGTAATTAGGTCTTCCTCAACATTATCCCTTAAGAAGTCATGCCTAATGTCAACGTGCTTTGTTCTCTTGTGTTGGATCGGGTTCTTGGCTATATTGAATGCACTGGTATTGTCACAAAAGATTGGAACTGGTCCACACTTGATTCCGAAGTCCTCCAACTGCTGCTTGATCCATAATAGTTGTGAACAATACAAAGCAGCTGCTACATATTCAGCCTCTGCTATAGATAATGCCACCGAGTTCTGCTTCTTTGTAGCCCATAAAACAAGACAAGGACCTAGGAAGCGTGCCATCCCAGATATATTTTTCCTGTCAACCAAGTGACCAGTATATTCAGCATCATTGAAACCAATCAGATCAAAAATTTCATCTCTTGGATACCATAAACACAGATCTTGAGTTCCTTTCAAATATCTTAAGACCCTCTTGACTGTTGTTAAGTGTGTCTCTTTTGGTTTTGACTGAAACCTTGCGCACAACCCCACACTATACACAATGTCTGGACGACTTCTTGTTAAATACAATAGTGAATCAATTATTCCTCTGTATTTAGTTTCATCAATCGAAGCACCAGGTTCATCTAGATCCAATTTAATTCCAGGAGCTATGGGTGTGCTCATGTCCTTAGCAGTCTTCATGTCAAGTTTTTCTAACAACTCCTTGGATCATTGTGCGTTCCTGAGTTTGTTTGATTTGTAAGCCTAAGAAGAAATTCAGCTCATCCATCATACTCATCTCAAACTCATTTTTTATCAGGTCGGCAAACTCCTTGCAAAGGTTCTCATTAGTGGTCTCCAAAGATGATGTCATCTACATATACTTGAACAATTAGTAGGTCCTTGGCTTTCTTCCTTAAGAACAAAGTGTTTTCTATTTTACCTCTAGTAAACCCATTCTTCAATAAGAACCCAGAAAATCTTTCATACCGAGCCCTATGAGCCTATTTCAAACCATAAAGTGTCTTGTCAAGTGTGTAGACATAATACAAAAACTCTAAACTTTCAAAACCAGGTGGTTGAACTAGATACCCCTCTTCATTTAGATACTGATGCAGGGAAAACTCGAAAACGATAAAGTAATATAGAAAGCGAGACGAGGCTCGAACAATGACCCAAGTAGCACCGAAGAACTTGTTTCGATACACCTCGGGTGAATGTCGAGGATCACCTACCCTCGAGTCAACTAGAACTTGCAAGTAGAATAATCGAGGAGGGGTCGTTATGCAACTAGAATCCACTAGAAGTAAACAAGTCCCAAACATAGGTTCTTTCATTCAATCTCACAGAGCATTGCTCAAGTTCAACATTCATCAATAATAAGTGTTCAAAATAGGCTAAGCGTTCAAAATAGGCTAAGCTTGGCTATTTATAATGTTTCCCAAGCTTGCACAGTGACTAAAATACCCTTACTAATAAGGTTCATCAAATAAGCCACGTAGGGCAAAACAGTAAAAGAAACATAAATTCAGCAGCTGGGAGGGGCGCCTGAAGCTAGGCCTGGGCGCCTCGTTTGTGCTGAAGCTGGGAGGGGTGCCTGGGTCAGGCGGCTGAAGCTGGGAGGGGCGACTGGGTCAGGCGGGCGCCTAGGCAGGCAGGGCGCCTATGCACATTTGCGTCCTTAGGCAGTGAGGTTTCCAGGTGGGGCGCCTGGACTAGGCGGGGCGCCTGGATGTGCTGGGCCTCCCTCCATCTTCTTAGGCGTGAGGCCTAGGGCTGAGATCATCCAGAACGTCTTCCCAATGCTTCCTTCATCGAGTCCTCTCCTCACCAACTGTAAATGCACCTCTTAGACCTCCTTGACTTGGCTCCGAGTGAATGGTCTCCTCGTGACGGATTGCCCGGCATCATCCTCCCCTTCTTGGGAAGATTTCATCCTCGAAATCGCAATATCTTCACCCTCGGTTCCATCATCTCCTACATCAAGAGGAGTCAAGTCAGAAATATTAAAAGTGTTAGAGACATTATACTCACTTGGCAAGTCGACCACATAAGTGTTGTTGTTGATCTTTGAAAGCACTTGGAATGGTCCATCTCCTCGGGGTGCCAACTTCCCTTTCCTAAGTTTTGGGAACCTTTCTCTGCGGAAGTGCACCCATACATAGTCACCCTTCTTGAGTTCTACCTTCTTGCGTCCCTTGTTTTTCTTGGAGGCCACCTTTGCATAAGCTTCCTCCAAATTTTTCTTGGCCTTAGCATGTAGTTCAACCAAAACCTTGGCTCTAGTTTTACCTTCAAAAATAACAACCATTTCCCTTTGCAAAGGGGTTAGATCAAGGGGAATCAAGGGGTTAAAACCATAAACACACTCGAATGGAGTCATGCCAATCATTCTATGCAAAGTGCGATTGTAGGCAAACTCCATAAGAGGTAACTTATCAATCCAAGTTAGAGCACCCAAAGTTCGATTCACCACCTCGGTTTTCCCATCGGTTTGAGGGTGGTGGGACGTAGAAAACAAGAGTTTGGTGCCAAGGGCACCCCATAAACTCCTCCAAAAATGGCTAAGGAACTTAGTGTCCCTATCAGTAACAATGGTTTGAGGCACACCATGCAACATAAATCCTATCATGTCCCCCCTAGTCCGTGGCAATCCCATGACAAAATCCATAGATATATCCATCCACGAGCTAGCAGGTACGGGGAGAGGGGTATACAAACCATGGGGGTTCGACTTGGACATAGCATGCTTCCACTCAAGACAAGAATTGCAATGTCTCTCAACTTGTGCCCCCATTTTAGGCCAATGGAATTGCTCCATGTGAATGGCCAAGGTTTTATCCCTACCAAAGTGACCCATGAGTCCTCCACAATGTGCTTCTTGCACAAGCAGTTCTCTCCATGAGGACTCGAGTATGCACACTCTACCATTTTTAAAGATATAGCCATTAACCCATTGGTATTTCTAAACTCTTTCTCCTTTCTCAAGAGCTTCATGGATTCTCTTTAGCTTAGGGTCATGAGCATACATCAACCTGATGCTCTCAAAACCCATGAGCTTGGAGGCAAGAGTAGTGGCAAGAACAAACTTCCTAGAAAGTGCATCCGCCACAACATTGTCTTTCCCTTTCTTGTATTGGATTACATAGGGAAAAGACTCAATGAACTCTACCCACTTGGCATGACGCTTGTTCAATTTCTCTTGGCCCCTAAGATGTTTGAGTGACTCATGATCACTCTTAATCACAAATTCTCTAGGCCAAAGGTAGTGTTGCCAATGAGCAAGAGCTCTCACTAAAACGTACATCTCCTTGTCGTATGTAGAGTAGTTCAAGGAGGCACCCTTCAATTTCTCATTAAAGTAGGCTATGGGTTTGCCATCTTGCATTAAAACACCACTAATTCCTACCCCCGAGGCATCACATTCAACCTCAAATGTCTTTCCGAAGTCGGGCAATTGCAATAGAGGGGCGGTACTCAACCTACTTTTCAATTCTTAGAAGGCCTTCTCTTGAGGCTCTCCCCAAATAAAAGGTTTGTCCTTCTTCACCAATTCGGTGAGTGGAGCGGCAATGGAGCTAAAGTCTTTCACAAATCGTCTATAAAAGCTAGCAAGACCATGAAAGCTCCTCACTTGAGTCACGGTGGCAGGAGTAGGCCAATCACGAATGGCCTCTACCTTAGACTAATCCACCTCCACTCCTTGGGCACTCACGACAAATCCAAGGAAGACAACCCTTTCCACACAAAAGGCACACTTTTTCAAATTGGCATAGAGCTTTTTGACTCTTAGCACTTCAAGAACTTGACTTAAGTGGCCAACATGATCATCTATTGACTTACTATATATCAAGATATCATCAAAATAAACAACCACTAATTTATTGATAAACGGTTTCAAAACATGGTTTATTGGTCTCATAAAAGTACTAGGTGCGTTGGAGAGCCCAAAGGGCATCATCAACCATTCATAGAGACCAAACATGACCTTGAATGCGGTTTTCCATTCGTCCCCGGGTTTCATCCGGATTTGATGGTAACCGAACCTAAGGTCTATTTTAGTAAGGACACATGAACCGCTCAATTCATCTAGCATGTCATCAAGTCTTGGAATAGGATGACGATACTTTGCCGTTATCTTATTCACGGCCCGGCAATCTACGCACATTCTCCAAGTGCCATTCTTCTTTCGAACAAGGATCACGGGCACGGCATAAGGACTCAAGCTTTCCCTCACCAAGCCTTTAGTGAGCAATTCATCAACTTGCTTTTGCAATTCTCTTGTGTCCTCCGGATTGCTCTTATAAGCTAGTTTGTTTTGAGACCCCGGGATAAAATCAATTTGGTGCTCTATCCCCCTCAATGGAGGAAGACCACTCGGCATCTCTTTCGGGAACATGTCTTCAAATACCTCAAAACATTCTCAATTGCACTAGGTAAAGGGTTTTAACCAACATCGGATGTAAGAATCATACCTTTATGCACTAGGCAAAGGAGTAGCTTGTTGCCATCATTTCCTCTCAAAAGTTCACCCGGTTGCATCATGGCACATATGCTACCGGTAGACGATGGTGGGATTGCCACCAAGCTCTGGGCCAAAGGACTAGTCTC
Organism: Petunia secreta; assembly: GCA_029990175.1. Lineage (NCBI taxonomy): Eukaryota > Viridiplantae > Streptophyta > Magnoliopsida > Solanales > Solanaceae > Petunia > Petunia secreta. Next base: position 61,932,517 of record JARKIP010000010.1, read on the forward strand.
AACAACTGACTTAGCCTTTGCCGCCTCTCTTAACTCCCTCATTCGCTTGTAATCATCACTCACTTGCTTGGGAGTTAAGGGTCTAAGTACAAACTTCTTTCCCTCGTGCTTAACCGTGTAGGTGTTAGCACGGCCATCATGAACCACATGTCTATCAAATTGCCATGGCCTTCCAAAGAGAAGGTGGCATGCTTGCATGGGCACCACGTAAAACATGTGTTCACCCACATAGTTCCCTATCTTGAACTTGATCATGACTTACTTTACCACCTTCAATTCACCACACTCACTAAGCCATTACAAACGGTAAGGATTTGGGTGTTTCAATGTGGGTATCTTCAATTGGGACACTAGTTTTTGGCTAATGACATTGGCACAACTTCCCGAGTCAACTCAATGCTATAAATGTAAAGGTTATGGACATATTTCCAAAGATTGCCCAACCCGGAAAACTACGGTTGTTGTGGGTGAATTGGCGTATGAACAGATAGTAAACCCAAAGATGGGGGAGTAGAGTGTGATGAGGAGGTTGATATGGGGGAGGATGCAATGGAGGATGATGATTCCCATGCCTTCCTTGTTGTGAGGAGGAGTATAGGTGCCATGTTTGTGGAGGATAGTGAGACGTTGCAAAGAGAGAATCTCTTCCATTGCTCAAGTGAGTTTTAGAGTTACCTCCCACATGTTGTGTAGACTTCTCATAAGGCTTCTTCACATCCTTGCCAGCAATTGTACCAGTTGCATTTGGAGTAGGAGTCTTCCACTCCTTTGGCTTGCTCATGGGAGTAGTAGTACTACTCTTGTAGCGAAGGGATTTCTCCTCTTTGAGCCATTTCTCGGCTTCAACCGCATCTTCACATAGCTTGTAATGATCATCATACTTGTGGAGCTTCAATTGTGAAGCTATGTCTCGGTTCAAACCTCCTTTAAAATGGATCATGGCCGTCTTATTCTCTTCCTCATCCAAGTCTAGGGCCATCCGGACTTGCTCAAATTCATTGAAGCACTCCCCAACCGTCTTGTGACCTTGCTTCAACTCATAGAGTCGTTTGTATTGGTCCACACGGTATTGGTTAGTCAAGTACTTCTCATCCATCGCACGGATCAACTCAACCCAAGTAAGATTGATAGCCATTCACATCCTCCTTCTATTCCTCTTTACCGACTCTCACCAAGTAGAAGCAAAGGACTCAAAGAAAGATATTGCATACTTGGCCTTCTTCTCCTCGAGCATATCATTGATGTCAAATATCCGCTCCATGGACAACTTCCATTCAAGGTACTCCACCGGGTCACTACTTCCTTTGAAAGAAGGAATAGTGAGCTTCACACTATTAAGATTGTTGTTATCACGACCCCCTTGGTAAGGCTCCGGTTGGCCTCCAAAGTGATCTCTATAGCCTCCATAATCCCTTCTAGCATTTCCTCCAACATAACCCATTGGTGGCCCTCGACCTCAGCCTCTACCCCTATCTACATTCCGACCCCTAGGTTGATAATGAGCATCATACCGACCATCACCTTAGTCATCCTCCTCCCCTTCTTGAGCTTGATCAACTTGCTCAAGAGGTTGAACATTTCGAATTGGTCTGGGAAGTGGAACATTCCTTTGGGGATTGCCCATTAGGTTAGGAATGGTCACTCATTGGGTATTGCCCAATACTTGTTCAATTCGATCACGATCCTCCTTTACTCGTTGTTGTCTAAGCAACTCAACAACTTGTTCTGGGGTGAAGGTGGAACTACTTGTGCCCTCAACGGCTTCAACTTGGGCACTCGGGGCCCCTTTCTCAACTTGGACGCTCGGGGTCCCTTTCTCCGATTGGACATTGGAAGTCCCTTGTTCAACTAGGGTACTTGATGTCACCCTCTCAAGGCTTTCAATCCTTAAATTCATACAATCCAATTTGGCAAGGATAGTAACAAAGGCATTCTTAGTGTAATCATCACCTTCATTGGCCATCGTACTTACAAAATGAGCAAACGTTAGCAAAATAACCTCACTCACTCCCTCACAAGTGTTTCACTCGGATCACTCATTTAGTGGTGGTGGATATTTCACTCGGACTTGAATTCTAAAAGCTTCAAGTAGTTGAACAAAAATCCTCAAGTCAATCAACTATTCACAAGCCAATTGTACTCCGGGGTGAGTGGAGTTGATATGACTCAATGAACGCTAAGCACTTTGAAGTGAGGACTTGAGTCAAAAGGATATACGAATCTTCTTGGAGTTATACTCTCCAACTAATGCACGAATCACCTAAAAGCTTCAAGGGCTAGTACCAATTAAGTAGAAAGGTTACTCAAAGTAGTACTAGCTAGATGTTATGCAAGCAAAGAAATAGGAAAACTTAGGAAAAAACTACCCCAAACAACACCTTCAGCAAGCAGGAGGGGTGCCTACTGTGCAGGAGGGCGCCTAGGCTTATGCAGTAATTCAGGCGGGGCGCCTGGGACCTAGACGGGGCGCCTGAGGTCTTAGGCAGTAGCCAAGTCAGGCGGGGCGCCTAGCTCTGAAACAGTCCCAAATCGTTCCAAACTTGTTCCAAGTCGATTTTCAATCCACAAATCCGATGTTTTCAACTTGTTTTCACAATCCAATGATACCCAAAGTTGTTTTTGATCTTTTCTAACAAACCCCAATCAAATTTACAACCAAACAATCAAACAAATCAAAGATTTAATTCCAAGAAACTCAAGAACACAAGGGTTTTTCAAAGGGTTTCAAAATGGATTGTGATTCATCAAATTTGGTGTTATACATGTTCAAATCCCACAAAATTGATACCAAATCGTTTGTTTTTCAATCAAGATCAATCCCCAATATCAAGTTCTCAATCAAACATCCATTCAACTCAAGAATCAAGCCAAAATCATCAAGATCAAGGTTTATCAAGGGTTTAAAAAAATTTTGGGGTTTCAAATCTTCAAATTCTTGATTGTAATCCAATCCACGAGATTATGGCACCCAAACGTCGGGTTTTCTACAAGGATCAATATTCCATAACACCCATATCATGAATCAAACACACCAACAAGATACACCAATTTTTTGGATTTTCAACTTTTTCAATTTTTTGTTTTTTTTTTTTTTGTTTTTTCTTCTTTCTGATAACTTCAAACACAAGAAACTAAAAGAAACTAAGGTAGGCACGAAGAATCAAGGGTCGGCGGTTTATAGAAACAAAACTCGAGCCTTGCCCTGATACCAAACTGATGTAGGGAAAACTCGAAAACGATAAAGTAAGATAGAAAGCGAGACGAGGCTCGAACAATGACCCAAGTAGCACCGAAGAACTTGTTTCGATACACCTCGGGTGAATGTCAAGGATCACCTACACTACGCAACTACCCTCGAGTCAACTAGAACTCGCAAGTAGAATGATCGGGGAGGGGTCGTTATGCAACTAGAATCCACTAGAAGTAAACAAGTCCCAAACATAGGTTCTTTCATTTAATCTCAAAGAGCATTGCTCAATTTCAAAATTCATGAATAATAAGCTAAGTGTTCAAAATAGGCTAAGCTTGGCTATTTATAATGTTTCCCAAGCTTGCACAATGACTAAAATACCCTTACTAATAAGGTTCATCAAATAAGCCACGTAGGGCAAAACAGTAAAAGAAACATAAATTCAGCAGCTGGGAGGGGCGCCAGAAGCTAGGCCTGGGCGCCTGGTTTGTGCTGAAGCTGGGAGGGGCGCCTGGGGCGGGCGCCTAGGCAGGCGGGGCGCCTGTGCACATTTGCGTCCTTAGGAAGTGAGGTTTCCAGGCGGGGCGCCTGGATGTGCTGGGCCTCCCTCCATCTCCTTAGGCGTGAGGCCTAGAGCTGAGATTATCCGGAACGTCTTCCCAATGCTTCCTTCATCGATTCTTCTCCTCACCAAGTGTAAATGCACCTCTTGGACCTCCTTGACTTGGCTCTGAGTGAATGGTCTCCTCGCGACGAATTTCCCGAATCAGATACCCATTAAGGAATGCACTCTTAACATCCATCTAATGCAGCTTTAATTCCATGTAAGCTGCAAAAGCTATCAGCATCCTAATGGCTTCCATTCTAGCAACAGGTGCAAAGGTTTCATCATAGTCTATCCCTTCTTCTTGACTGTAATCTTGAACCACCAGTCTTGTCTTGTTCTTTTTTACTATACCATATTCATCCATTTTGTTTCTAAATACCCATTTAGTTCCAATGATGGACATGTCCTTAGGTCGAGGGACCAGGTGCCACACTTTACTTCGTTCAAACTGATGAAGTTCCTCCTGCATAGCAATCACCTAATCTGGATCCTCAAGTGCTTCTCATACATTCTTGGGTTCTACGGCCGAAAGACATGCATATAATGCACAGAAGTTCTTCAAGGCTCTTCTAGTAAAAATCCCAATATTCAGATAAAAAATAAGATTCTCCAATGGGTGGGAACCTTGATGTTTCCATAGTCTAGGTGAAATCTGCTGAGTAGTATTACCAGAGGGACCAGCTGCATTAGTATTGTCTTCTGCTGCTTCTTCTGTTCTCCCTGTCTGATTGTCTCCTTGTTCCCCCTGAGTCTGATCCTTATCATCGCTATGGTCAGTTCTATCTTCTTCCAGTATCACACGGACTTCAGCAGGTTCATCTCTAGCTGGACCTATTTCCTAATCATCATCTTCTCTTTTCTTTGCAACAGTTTCAAATTCATCAAATACCACATGCACACTTCCTTCTACAGTCAAGGTTCTTTTGTGGAACACCTTATAAGCTTTGCTTTGTAAAGAATATCCAAGAAAATGGCCTCGTCACTTCTAACATCAAACTTCCCCAAAGGTTCCTTCCCATTATTATGCACGAAACACTTGCATCCAAAAGCTCTCAGATGTGCAATATTGGGTTTCCTACCTCTTATCAGCTCATAGGGAGTTTTCTCTAATAAAGAATGGATAAAATATCTATTCAGTAAATAACATGCGGTATTAACTGCTTCAACCCAAAAGTTCTTTGGCAAACCACTTGGTAACAGCATTGTTCTAGCCATATCCTCCAAGGACGTGTTCTTTCTTTCAACTACTCCATTTTGTTGTGGGGTCCTTGGTGCAGAAAAATTGTGGTCCACACCATGTCTATTGCAATACTCAGTAAATTTAGCATTCTCAAACTCAATTACATGGTCAGACCTAATACATACAAGTTAGAACCCTAGTTTCCTCTGAACAACCTTTGCCCAGTCCTCAAATATCTCATAAGCCTCATCCTTGTTGAACCCCAAAAATATAACCTCGAAGGGCTAAATTCAGGAATATCAACTGAATGGACTAACTCTTTTGTAATTTTTGGAATCGCCACCAATTTAAAGAAAAACAGGAAACCTAATTAAGCAAATACGTGCAAAACTTTGTTTTGGAAAAAGACAGTCTTTCAAAGATTCTAAAGTAAGAGATTTTGTTAATTTCGAAAGAAGGTTTTCAAGGTACTTTTGAAATTCCGTTAAAAACAGTTAATACGGCAAGTTTCCAAAATATTTGCAAGTATTATTTACGCGCTTTTTTAAAAATGATTAATTGAACTATTAATTAAATTCAACTAATTAAATTTAGCAAGTTTTCAAAAAATTTACAATTTATTTAAAAGCTTTAATTACTTTCAAAATAAAATAAAAGCGCATTTCTTTAAAAATGAGCGATTTGATCGTCCTAATTTCTTTGCCAACTCATATGTGGTAAGCCCATAAATGGAACTTGCTTAATTTCAACTTTAAAACACGAGTATCTCACCATAGGGTGGAACTTATGTTTCAAGTTGCTTTTTGCAAAGTCGTTTCGGGACATTTAGAAGTTAATTAAAACTTCATTATAAGTTTTGACTTTTTAAAGAAACTACTTCGTATCAATAAGATAGAAGCCTTTTCTTATAGTCACTATTAAGCGTAGTTTTATAATTTTCTTAAATTTACACGCATATGCATAATTGGCCATTATTCGCAATAAATTAAATAATGGCTCCAAAGTAAAAGGTATTGAACATAGAGTAACCAATAATTTAGATAATCAAACAAATTAACATTGAATAATTATTCAATAAATAAATTGTGCAATTACAAATTCTATTAAGTACAAAATCACTGAAATGAAAGAATAAGTTCAAAAGGTAAAACCCGGAATGACTTAGAGTTGAAAACATGTCAAGAGAAGGGCTGGACTCCACAACGAAGATGGTTATCGCTACAATTCGATTCTCCGAGCAGTGAGGTATGACTATGCAACAAGTCCACTTTGGATTTTAAAATTGAGAGTTTATTTGAAACTTATTGCAACGGTTCCATGACAACAAAACAAGTATAAAGAATTAGCCAATAGTCAATTTATGAAACTCATGACATTAAAAGAAAGAAAGAGCAAAACAATTCTAATGAAGATACTGATAGATAAAAGAAGAATTGAACTAGAAACAAGGCCATGACTGGAAAGATAGAAAATTGAAAGTATAGAACTTAAAACTATAATAAACTAACATTTGCACCTTAAATAGACCTCATTCAACTACTAAAAAAACCCTATACCCTACCTGCCATCAAACACCATAGCACCCCTGAAAACAAACTCCTAAGACTCCCAGCTCCTACTCCCTGAACCAGAGAAACTCCACCACCAACTTCAGACCTCCAGAACAATAGCAACAACCTGGACCAACAAACTAAGGCCCCTGCAACACCTACAACTCCCTAAACTCACCAAACAAAAATAGCCCCTCTATAAAACCATCCACACTCACATACCTTCTAATACTGGAAACCACTCCATCAAACCCCAACAACTACTTGCTACTCCAAAACTGAACAACATTTGAACAATAACAGGCTCCCTCAACTCCATTAAACATAGACAAGAAACAGGAACATCCTATCAAGAACTAAGCCAAACACCTGCAAACCAGCTCCAGATCTGCCCACAAATTATGAATGCTCATGGAGCAATATTTTTCATTAGAGATTACAATCCAGAGCAAAATGAAGATAATGTATTGGCAAGAATGTTAGATCATAAAGAAACAACTTAAACACCTCTATAAATCCCTCACTACCCTGACGTTTCTAGCAACACCTTCAAACCCTCATCCCTCATATTCAAACTAGAACAACCTACCTCAACATCACACAGCATGATCAAAGAATGAGAGAACAAAGACAATACCTGAGATCTTGTCAAAACACTTAGCCAGTCTAGATTATAAGTAAAGCAAAAAAAATCATTCTCACACCAAGCTACGGATATCATCTAAAAAAAGAAATCCGCTAAAGATCAACAGTAAACCGATACAGAGTCAAAAGATTATATCTTTAGTCGAAGACTAACATTAATCAAGATTCTAATCACGGCCATAGACAGCAATCGTTCTTTGGTTTTCAGCAAATATTTTAGTTTCCAAACAAATGTAAATAAGTTCTTATACGAACAAGGAAGGAAAAGTCTCAACTATTCATTAACACATTTACATAATTCCAGTAATAGCACTTCACGAACACACACACATATCATTAAGCAGATCAAAGAGGTTAAGGTGAGGTTATTACGGGGCTTTGGCATGGCAGGACTTGCCAAGTCTTTTTTGAGTGGAAAAAGGCGCAAGTTTTAAACATGAAATCTAGGGTCCTCATTTAATTAGTGTTATTAACTATCTAACATTCTCACCCTAATGTTTTGTAAGTTACACAATAGTCCATGTATAAAAGCTAGTTTTTTGCCAAATTTGGCCATTTACCTAGCTGCTTCCCTCTCTCCTCTTTCCCGTTTTCCCTCCATTTTTTCCCCATTCCATTCCCGCCCAAAGTTCCACCATAGCTCCTGAGCTTCCTTTCCTAGATCGAAATAATACCCATTCCACCATAGCTGCTGAGCTTTTTTACTAAATATCCTTTCCAGTTTTAGGCAATCCAAGCTGAGACCACCCACATTTGTGTTATACGGCATTTTGTTAAATCTGATCGTTTCTTATCCATTAAAGGGGAAATCTTGTTCCTCTAATTTTAATCGTATCAATCATTTCTTATCCATCATATTTGCTTATAGTTCGCAACATATCAACTGTCGTTTTGGAACAATACGATGTTCCAAACGACAACTTATTCTACTCCATTTTTGGAAAAGTTAATAAATGCATACACCAAGTTCGGAACATATACCATGTGTTCCAACACAGAAATCTATGTTCGGAACACAACTGGTATGTTCCAGGTATAAATGATAATTATTAACACTATACACGACCAAATTTCTAAAATAGAGTGATAAATGATGTTAATTTTAACTAGAAAGTACCAATTATACTTGTTTGATTTACAAATGATGATGATTATCACTAGAAATGACCCGTTGTACTTGTAAAAGTGACAAATGATGCTCATTTCGCTTAAAAGGACCAAATATAGTTGGTAGACTAAGAAATGATGACAATTATCAGTAGTAATGACCAATTATACTTGTTAGAGTGATAAATATTGACAATTATCAGTAGTGATGACCAATTGACGACAAGTGATGATCATCTATTGTAGGGTTATTTTAAACAACCTATTGATGTTCGTCGCATTAAACGGTCGTTCGGATCGGACAATTTTTAATGTTGCTATCTTCATCGTATGATGATCCATACACACATACTGGTTTCGAACATCCACTAGACGTTTGTCATATGTTATGTGTCATTCCGAGCGCTATGTTCAATTTTTTCTATGTTCATCATACTTTTTCACAATTAGAGTAGTTAGCGCGACAAATTATGATGATTGTATGGCTATAAGTGACCAATTATACTTGTAAGAGTGATAAACTCATCCACTTTCATCACAAAGACCACTTAGAGTAGTTTGTGTGATAAATGATGATCATTATGAGTAGAAATGGTCAACTAGAGTTGTCATAGTGACAAATGATTATCATTATACCTACAAATGACCAACTATACTTGTAAGAGTGACAAATGATGATCACTATCACTATAAATGACCCACTATGCTTGTAAGAGTGACAAATGATGATCATTATCACTATAAATGACCCACTATACTTCTTATAGGGAGAAATGATGATCACTATCACTATAAATGACCCACTATACTTGTTATAGAGAGAAATGATGATCATTATACCTTCAAATGACCCACTATACGTGTAAGAGTGACAAATGATAATTATTATGACTACAAATGACCCGCTATGCTTGTAAGAGTGACAAATGATGATCATTATACGTACAAATGACCAACTATACTTGTAAGAGTGACAAATGATGATCACTATTGAAATGACCTCGGTCAGTCGTTTCAGAAGTTAGGACTCCGATTGACGTGTCGATAATTTTAAAATATTTGTAATGTCCATTAGGACCTGTCTGTAAAATTTCAGCTAAATCAGACCTCGTTTTGTAGGCATCGGAAGAAGGTTTCAGTTTTTAATGGCGATAAATATTAAGAAGAGATTTTCGAGCTCGGTTTTGCCGAATGAGCTCCGGTTCGAAATCCGAAAGCGCCGTTGGGTTCGTATGATTATTTATGACCTTTGTGAACTTTTAAAAGTGAATTTCGATAGTGTTCGGCTAGTTTCCGCTAAAATGCCGAAAGTTAAATAATTTGACTTCATGTAAATTCACATCTTGTGTTTTGGGAGTCCAATTTGAGATCCGCCTTCGCGAGTATGTTACATATAGAGCTATATACGTTCAGCTTTAGAAACATCAAGAAACAGAAAAATGAGAACGAAACAGAAATGAGAAGCAACGCCGGAAAAAAATGCAAGAAAATAAGAAAAGGGGCCGGAGAAAAGTAGAATTTTCGCCCTGAAACATTCAGGTAATGATCCTAATATATTATTTGAGTTTATTACGTGTGTTTAAATATATTTTAACGGTAAAACTTGGAATATTAGACATCGTTTTAACAAGTTCAATTAATAGTTTGAAGGGTCAAATGGACCCCGATAATGAAATTGATTATATATTCGTACTCAGTGAGTTATGGGAAACTTATAAATGTAATTTATTTAGGGTTTGGTTATGTGACCATAAACCCTGTACATAGGTCGAACCTGCGTATTGCGGATGCGAATAAGGTATCAGGTTCCTACATGGATTGCCCTAATATGTGAGGAATGAAGCCTTTAGCCTAATTTGATATATTTTTCTGCTTATTGAATAGAGTGGGATCGTTTGGCAATGAAACCAAAGGACAAGCGGTTATTGAGTGGATGTACTAACTTTGTAACAAGGTAAGTGTTTATATCCATTTCATTGGAGGCACCTGGCCTCGTGGATTTTTTACCACGTGTTCCATACGTGTGTAGCTGCCGATAAGCGTACTCATTACGCCTTAGCTTTGAATTTATATTCTATATTATATATTATGTCCTGTTATTGGTATTGCATTGAGAATCTGAGTATTGTACTTTGGTTGTGAGTTGGTATATACTTTCCAGCTGTCGATGAGAGTCCCGCGCTGGTGATGGGTTATTATTGCATCATGTTGCATTCGTATGCACATTGCATCATATTGAGGGTAGGAGGATTCCGCCCTCGGTGCAGGAGGATTCCGCTCCATTGCATCATATTGAGGGTAGGAGGATTTCGCCCTCGGAGCAGGAGGATTCCGCTCTGTTGCATAGGGCGGAGCAGGAGGATTCCGCTCTGTTGCATCATATTGAGGGTAGGAGGATTCCGCCCTCGGAGCAGGAGGATTCCGCTCTATTGCATCAAATTGACGGTAGGAGGATTCCGCCCTCGGAGCAGGAGGATTTCGCTCCATTGTATCATATTGAGGGTAGGAGGATTCCGCCCCAAGAGCAGGAGTATTCCGCTCTTATGTCAGATATTGAGTGCAGGAGTATTCCGCCTCAGCTTTACATTATATCGGGTGCAGGAGTATTCCGCCCCAGGAGAGTGCAGGAGTATTCCGCCTCTGGTTTATATTATATCGGGTGCAGGAGTATTCCGCCCCAGGAGCAGGAGTATTCCGCTCCAGTTGGTTATCAGATTGGATTCCCCTCGAATGCAGGAGTATTCCGCTTCGGGATAGGACTACAGGCACATGTGACCCTTCGCATCATATTTCATTTCATTTCATTTCATCTCACTCCATTTCATTTCATCTCAATTCATACCATTGTGTAGACTTGCGGTACATGACTACTGTTCTGCTTATATATGCATTGCTTATTTGTTTATATATTTCTGGCATGCATCCTTGGTTGAGTTTATAAGTTTCTTACGTGTTTTCGATTGTTATCTGGCTCTGCCTTTTTATAATTTAAATAAAAAGAATTTGGTCTATCTGTTTCTTCTCCCTGGCTAGCTATCCTATTCTTTGTGGTGGCTTGTCTGCCCCACTTATTGAGTCCTTTTGACTCACCCTTGTTTGTTGTTTGTTTTTTGTCTATCTATTTCATTTCGGCAGGTTCGCTCCAGGATTGAGTTTGCCACGTTATGAAGGAGCGAAAACGACTTCAGCTGTCAGGGTGAGCCAGCTTTTATTCCGGATGGCCACCAATTTATTGGTTTTATTTCAGTTGCATTTTGCTCCCTTCAGGAGGTATTTGTCTTCTTTTGTACTTTTAGATGTCTAGTCTGGATAGCTCTAAACCTAGTATATTGGGTAGTCAGCTGTAATTTCTTTTGTACAGCTTAGAGGTATCAGTATGTCGGTGCTTTTTCTAAGTCTTGTTTTTATTTATGAATTGGATTATATTTATTTTGTTAATTTAATTGGTAAGGGTTCGCCCGACGGGTCTAGGAGAGGATGTCGGGTGCCCGCACGGCCTAGCCGGATTCTGGCTCGCATCTTCATTGAGCAGATTGTGAGATTGCATGGTGCTCCTGTTTCTATCATTTCTGACCGAGGTGCTCAGTTCACAGCTCAGTTTTGGAGATCTTTTCAGAGAGAGCTGGGTACTCGGGTCGATCTCAGCACTGCATTTCACCCGCAGACTGATGGCCAGTCTGAGCGGACCATTCAGATCCTCGAGGATATGTTGAGGGCGTGTGCTATTGATTTTGGAGGCCATTGGGATAGCCATTTGCCGCTAGCAGAGTTTGCGTATAATAATAGCTATCAGGCTTCTATCCAGATGGCTCCGTTTGAGGCATTGTATGGTCGGAGATGTCGCTCGCCTATCGGTTGGTTCGAGTCTGGTGAGGTCCAGGTGTTGGGGCCCGATTTGGTGCAGCAGACCTTAGATAAGGTCCGGGTTATTCAGGATCGACTCCGCACGGCTCAGAGCCGGCAGATATCGTATGCAGATCGGAGGCGGAGAGATCTTGAGTTCATGGTTGGAGACCGGGTATTCCTCAGAGTGTCGCCCATGAAGGGTGTTATGAGATTTGGGAAGAAAGGCAAGCTCAGTCCTAGGTTCATTGGGCCTTTTGAGATATTGGAGCGCGTTGGCGCCGTTGCTTATAGACTTGCTTTGCCTCCCTCTCTGTCTGTTCATCCGGTGTTCCATGTGTCCATGCTCCGGAAGTATGTTCACGATCTGTCTCATGTGATCGATATGGCTTCCGTGGAGGTAGATGGCGACTTAGCTTATTCGGAGGAGCCTATTGCTATTGTGGCTAGAGAGGTCCGTAATGAGAGGCATCATTTGACCTTTGATTTGATCTACACTCTGAAAATTAGGTTGAAAATCAGGACAGTAGTGTTGTCCAGAGATTCTATCTGCGGATTTGTTATGTCATCCAGTTGTCTCATCTTGTTATCCGTTTAACATGTTTATGTTATCAGTTTATCCAGGTATCCATTCCCATGTATAGTATAGTGCTGGTTCTGTTTTTGCGGATCATCCAGTTTCAGGGGAAATTCTGCCAAAATTTTTATATAGAAGTACCATCCATCGGGCGGTGGTGTTTACGGCAAAGGTATGGAGTTGTGAACTCGAGATTTGCAGCTAGTTGGCAACTCGAAAGGATAGTTTGGTAGTTTAGGTCTGCCTATGTTCAGCTTTTAGCTAGGTCTTCTTTAATCCAGCAGGTTGTGTGAGGATGACTATTTCTATTCAAATTAATTGTATGAGTTTATGCTTTAAGTGGAGGAGTCTTCCTCTAATTGATACCGAATCATAATATTAAATCTCTAAGGCGTTGCTGAAGCGTAAGCTAATTGTTAGTTCCATCGACCTGTTCCATATCGAAAGATATATCGAAGAGGTAATTATCGGCTGAATCATGTTAACCCATTCAAAGTTTCGTGTATCTTTATTTCAAAAATATAAAACTCCTCTCTCATGATTGAGAAAGGGTCGACTTTGTAACGACCCTCAAATAGTCGTTACGGGATCCGGGACCTCGATTTGCGTGTCGACAGTCCCAAAAGCTCCGTTAGGTCATTTATGACTCGTCTGTGAAATCTGAGTCGAAACGGAGTCCGTTTGATAGGTTTCGAGAAAAGGATCCGTTTATGAAATTACGGAAAGGAATTTGGGGTTTCGATAGGTCGTTTTGAGTAAACGAACCCCGATGGAAAATCCGAGCGCACCGTTAGGTCCGTCTCGTCATTTATGATATGTAGCAACCTTCAAAATTGAAAACGGACCTCGTTTGATAGGACTTTTGATAAAGTCCCCGTTTCGGAAGTTTAAAAGAGTTAAAAGAGGTTTCCGAGCTCGATTTGAGCAAATGAGCTCCGATGAGAGATCCGAAAGTTCCGTTAGGTTCGTATAGTCATTTGTGACTTGTAGCAACTTTCGGAATTGGATTCCGAGGTCGTTTGGTTAAATTTCGCTATTTTGGCGAAAGTCGAAAATTGAACCTTTACCGTGGGACCCACTTTTTGAGTTCTGGAGGTCCGAATTGAGTTCCGTCTTGACGAGCATGTCACCCAAGTATTTTATGGCTTGTGTGCAAAATTTGGGATCATTCCGAGCTTCGTAGGGTCCCGTTTTGCTCCTAAAACAGTAGAAAATCTGGTGCGACTTTTCTGTTCTGTTTTGGCGCAAACAGCCGGATAAAAACTGATTTTCCGGCCAATCCGTAAGGAATTAGGAAAAACTCAAAACATGAAAGTTGTAGCCCTTTGAGTTGTGGTTCTAATGGCACCGGTGTCAGGTCATTTGGACATTCCTATCAAAATTTATGATTTTTTCAAAAGAAGCTGTCACAGAGGCAAAAACTGCTATAAAAAGGCCATTTCGGGCCATTTCGGTTCATAACTTATAAAAATCATTTGGTGAGCTCTTGAGGCGATTTTTGGGTATTTCTTGAAGACCCAATCATACTTACACTTAAGGTAAGCCCTTTCAATCCATCTTTATGTTGATTAACACAAGAATCAAAAGGTTGATTCTTGGAAATGGGTTAGAACCCTAGATTCTTAAGAATTGGGGAAAGACATCGAGCAAGGCTCGCATGTGGAATCTAAGTGTACTTTTGGACTCACGGGAGCGTGGGGAGTCCGGAAAAGTACATTTTGTAAATTTAGGGCTCGGCCCTACCCGGGGGCATTTTGGTAATTTTTACCCTAGAATGCCTATAGGCTTAAATAGCTATAATTGAGCACTCATATGTGCTATATCTTGTCTTAATAGACCTAGTGGAGAGCCCTTCGCGGACAAGGCGAGCGGGAAAGGAGATTCTTCCCGGCATTTGAGCCCGAATTTCGAGGTAAGTGAGACTTGACCTCTATTGTGCTTGTGGACTCTTCCTTCATGCTAGTATGCTTCATGTACGCATATATATACCTAACAATGATTAGGATTAATGATGTGAATTACTTGTTATTATTGTTTGTTATAAATAGCGAGATTGTGACTCGACCGAGGTATGTGTCGGTCTAAACGCTACGTCGAGGTAGCTTAAATTTATATCGTAGTAACGCTTGCTACGCCATGCTTAGATAGCAAGAACTTGGGACATGGCCGAGGATGTTGCCGGCATGTCATGATAAATGTCTTGCCGAGGATTTTGCCGGCTTTTGTATGATATTGGTACTTGATTTGTTCACGTGCCGGGTTGGGTAGTGCTGTCTATACGTAACCTTGGGTTGGACGACATGGGAGTAGGGATTGTACCCCCAAACTGTGGTCGGGTTAACCTTCGCCTTACGTTCAGCTAGCATAACCAACCTGGGTTACGGTGACTGTGAAATATTATCGTTATTAATATTTCTGTTATTATTTCTGTTATTGTTATTAATGTCGTGGATATTAATACTGTTAGAGGGACACTTGACAGGGGGTGTGGTGTCGCCTATACTATGAGATGTGTCACACTTGACAGGGGGTGTGGTGTGGACACTTGATCTTTGAGATGTGACACACTTGACAGGGGGTGTGGTGTGGTCACTTGATTTATTGAGATACGACGCACTTGACAGGGGGTGTGGTGCGATCGTAGACAGATTTGAGATAAGCCAACGGCTACGGGTCGTTGGTCTACTTATTCATGATTGTGATAGTGACTTCGGGTCACGGTATATGGTTGATACTTAGTAGTGGTGTTGCTAGTCCATCGTAGGTCTAGGTTAGTCGGCACGGGAGTAGAGATTGGACCTCCAAACCGCCGCTGAGTTGACCTATGCCTTACGTTGGATGGGCATAATCCTTGAGACTTCTGGTTACTACTTGTGTGTATGGAATGTGTTACATCTATTTGTGATTTCACTACTTTATTGTATGATTACTATAGTATGTTGTTGCTTATGATGCATGTAGCGACTTGTCCCGCAAGGGTACCTTAGCGGGCCTGTCGGTGATCTTACTGGGCTTCGGCTCATAACTTACTCTGCTACGTGCGCAGGTCCTTCATCCAGTCAGCAGCCCGGACGTTAGCGGTTCCCGAGGCTTCTGAGACTTTTGATTGAGGTGAGCCGACCACACAGACCGTGGTGGCATACCGCCGGAGTCACTTAGAGATAGGACTCAGATTTCTTTGATGTATATTCATACTTTATTGAGTCACTCTTAGAATGCTCCAATTTTTTTGTGGATATATTCTTTTGGACTTCACCCTTTTATATTTATATATCCATTTATGATCTTTTCACATTATTGTTCTTTTCCGCATCTTGTTTCATTGGTTCGCCTAGGCAAATGTTGTTTAGGTGCCATCACGAGCCCTTGGAAATTGGGTCGTGACAGTTTGGTATCAGAGCCCTAGGTTCTAATTCGAGTCCTAGGAGTCTTGGAGCAGTGTCTGAGTAGAGTCTTGCTTATGGGTATGTTGTCGACCATACTTATGAGCGAGAGGCTACAAGGGCATGTTAGGAAATGTTTTCCCTTCGTTTCATCTCTATTCGTGCTGAGTAGCTTATATAATTGCTGACCCTTTTTCGTGTATTGTATCAGATGGCGAGGACGCGAGCATCCTCAGCCAGGAGGGCTGCATCTTCTACACCCGCGTCTACGGGAGAGCCATCAGCACCTACGCAGCCGCCAGCTGCTAAGAAGACTCGGGCAGGTCGCCTGTCAGCCACTAGGCAGGACACAGCTATCCCTGCGGTGCCCGCAGCGACTCTGTCAGCATCTATTCCCCCTGTGCCTGCTGTTGTGCCAGGCACCGTTGTGATCTCTTCAGATGAGTATATGAGACTGATGGCATTGTCTAGCCATCAGGTCCCTGTCAGAGATGATGTTGCAGCTCCTGTTTCGGCTCCTCAGCCGACCACACCTGTTATGAGCACGCCTATTTCTGAGGCTGCTCCTGATCATATTGCCCAGCCTTCTGCTTCTGCTCCTCAGGCAGGTCCTGCTATTTCTACTCCTCCTATGGGCACTGAGGAGGTTGCCAAGAGGATAGAGTCATTCATGAAGCTTCACCCTCCAGAGTTCGACGGTACCTCAGCTACATGTACTGCCCAGAGGTACATTCAGAAGTGTGAGAAGATTTTGACAGTTCTTGGTACTAGAGACACCTTAGGGGTGCAGTGTGCTTCTTTCAGATTATCGGGAGATGCGGAGACATGGTGGGTCTCCATGATGCGGCAGAGGTCTAGTGACCTCCCTCCTTTATCTTGGGCTGAGTTCGTGTCTATGTTCATGAGCAGGTTCGTGCCCCAGAGTCAGCACGATGCTCAGAGGCGCGAGTTTGAGGGGTTGAGGCAGGGAAACCTGTCTGTTTCAGAGTATGACACCAGGTTCTTGTGGTTGTCTCAGTTTGCGCCAGCTATGGTGGCTCAGGAGAGGGACAAGGTCCTCCGGTTTGTTGAGGGTCTTCATCCCCGCTTGCAGGTAGCTGTTGCCCCTGATATGGGCAACAAGTCATATTTTGAGATAGTTGATGTGGCGCGGCGGATGGAGGATATCTTCGCCAGGGCTGACGCGGAGAGGGCGGCCAAGAGATCGCGTCAGTCTGGTGGGTATAGTGGATCCGCTCAGAGGGGTCAGGGTCATCAGGGCCGTTCTCAGTCTAGGCCCCAGGCTGCTGCTTTGCCTGCCCAAGATTTTTCTTCAGAGACCCCGAGGCCTCAGTCATCCCAGAGGCGGGGTGGCTCTTCGCAGTCTGGTCCGCCGCAGTGCGGGAGGTGCCATCAGAGGCATCATGGGAGGTGTTCGTCTGGAGGTGGTCATGGCAGAGGTGGTAGAGGCGGTAGAGGAGGTAGAGGTGATGGATGTTTTGAGTGTGGGTCTCCAAAGCACTATGTCAGGAGTTGCCCTTATGTTTCATCAGGTCGCCAGGGATCCGCAGCTATGGTACCATCTGGTCCTCAGGCCGCCAGGCCCGTTTCTCAGATTCCTCCTAGACAGCAGTCTCAGAGAGCTCCGGGTTCAGGAGGCTCGGCGCAGGTCTATGCTATGACTCGTCAGGATGCTGAGGCATCCAATGATGTCATCACAGGTATTATTTCTGTCTGTGGCCGCGATGCTTATGCTCTTATTGATCCGGGGTCTACCTATTCGTATGTGTCGCCGGGATTTGCCTCTTGCTTGGGCAGGGATCTGGTCTTCTTAGATGATCCCTTTATGGGTACCACCCCTGTCGGGTCTTCTATATGTGTAGATAGGGGTTATCGGCAGTGTATGATCTCCATATGTGGTGTAGAGTCCTTAGTGGACCTGATGCTGCTCGATATGTCTGATTTCGATGTCATTATGGGCATGGATTGGCTGGCTTCCAGTCATGCGACTTTGGATTGCCATGCCAAGTCCGTGACGATCGGGGCAGAGGGTGAGTCTCGGGTTGTATGGGGAGGTTCCAGGCCTTCTCCGAAGAGTAGGATCATTTCTTTCTTGGAGGCGCAGAGGATGATATCTAGTGGGTGCGAGGGATATATTGCTTCAGTTCGGGATGTCCGGGCAGAGGAGTTATCCCTTGATAGAGTTCCGGTTGTTTGTGAGTATCCGGATGTGTTCCCTAATGATTTGTCGGGTTTGCCGCCTATGCGGGAGATAGAGTTTTGCATTGATCTATTGCCAGGCACTCAGCCTAAATCTATTCCCCCGTATCGTATGGCTCCTGTTGAGTTGAGGGAGCTGAAGGAGCAGATTCAGGATTTGCTCGATAAGGGCTTCATTAGGCCCAGTGTGTCTCTATGGGGTGCCCCGATATTATTTGTGAAGAAGAAGGATGGCTCTATGCGGATGTGTATTGATTACCGGCAGCTGAATAAGGTTACTATCAAGAATAGGTATCCTTTGCCGCGTATTGATGATTTGTTTGATCAGCTTCAGGGTGCTACCTTCTTCTCGAAGATTGATTTGAGGTCGGGGTATCATCAGTTGAGGATTCGGTCCGAGGACGTTTCCAAGACTGCTTTTCGTACCCGATATGGCCACTATGAGTTTCTGGTGATGTCTTTCGGGCTTACGAATGCCCCAGCTGCTTTCATGGATCTGATGAACCGAGTGTTCAAGGCCTACCTTGACTCCTTCGTCATTGTGTTTATCGATGATATCTTGGTTTATTCGAGGAGCAGGGAGGAGCATGAGCAGCATTTGAGAGTTGTTCTTCGGACTCTGAGGGATCAGCAGTTGTATGCCAAATTCTCCAAGTGTGAATTTTGGCTCAGTTCTGTATCTTTCCTAGGTCACGTGGTGACCAAGGATGGGGTGTGTGTTGATCCGAAGAAGATAGAGGCCGTTCAGAGTTGGCCTAGGCCTACTTCTCCTACAGAGATTCGGAGTTTCTTAGGCTTGGCAGGTTATTATCGGCGGTTCGTCGAGGGGTTTTCTTCTATTTCAGCACCTCTGACGAAGTTGACCCAGAAGAATGTTCCTTTCCTGTGGTCCGATGCCTGTGAGTCTAGCTTTCAGAAGCTTAAGACTCTGTTGACTTCAGCGCCAGTGTTGGCCTTGCCTAGTGGATCCGGGGGATTCACCGTATATTGTGATGCTTTGGGTGTTGGCCTGGGTAGCGTTCTGATGCAGGAGAGTAAGGTGATAGCTTATGCCTCGAGACAGCTGAAGGTCCATGAGAAGAATTATCCTGTCCATGATTTGGAGCTGTTAGCTGTCGTGTTTGCACTGAAGTTGTGGAGGCACTATCTTTATGGCGAGCCATGTGAGATATTCACCGATCATAAGAGTCTCCAGTACTTGTTCACTCAGAAGGACTTGAACGGGAGACAGCGCCGCTGGTTAGAGCTGCTGAAGGATTATGATCTTTCTATCCGGTATCATCCCGGAAAGGCTAATGTTGTAGCCGATGCCTTGAGTAGGAAGTCCATGGGTAGCCTCGCCTATCTTGATGCTGATATGAGGCCGTTGGCTCGTGAGTTTCAGGCTTTGTCCATTAGTGGGGTTCGGTTTGATGATTCTGTTCCAGGCCGGGTGCTTGCATATGTGGGGTCTCAGTCGTCTTTAGCTTCCCAGATTCGGGAAAGGCAGTTCGAGGATCCTTATCTGAGAGATCTCCCGGACAGGGTCCTGAGTGGGGGAGTGTCCTCGTTCGTGATTGGTGATGATGGTGCTTTGCGGCTTAACGGCCGGGTATGTGTTCCAGCCATTGTGGAGCTGAGGCAGATGATTTTGGCAGAGGCTCACAGTTCGAGATATTCCATTCATCCGGGTACTGCGAAGATGTATCATGATCTTCGAGAGCTGTATTGGTGGAAAGGGATGAAGAGGGATGTTGCTGATTATGTATCTCGGTGTTTGAATTGCCAGCAGGTGAAGTATGAGCACCGGAGGCCAGCCGGGGTGACCCAATCTATGCCCATTCCCGAGTGGAAGTGGGAGCAGATCACTATGGATTTCGTAGTTGGTTTGCCGCTGACCGTGGGTAAGCATGATTCGGTGTGGGTAGTAGTTGATCGACTGACGAAGTCGGCTCACTTCATTCCAGTGAGGACTACTTATACCTCGGAGCGTCTGGCTCGCATCTTCATTGAGCAGATTGTGAGATTGCATGGTGCTCCTGTTTCTATCATTTCTGACCGAGGTGCTCAGTTCACAGCTCAGTTTTGGAGATCTTTTCAGAGAGAGCTGGGTACTCGGGTCGATCTCAGCACTGCATTTCACCCGCAGACTGATGGCCAGTCTGAGCGGACCATTCAGATCCTCGAGGATATGTTGAGGGCGTGTGCTATTGATTTTGGAGGCCATTGGGATAGCCATTTGCCGCTAGCAGAGTTTGCGTATAATAATAGCTATATGGCTTCTATCCAGATGGCTCCGTTTGAGGCATTGTATGGTCGGAGATGTCGCTCGCCTATCGGTTGGTTCGAGTCTGGTGAGGTCCAGGTGTTGGGGCCCGATTTGGTGCAGCAGACCTTAGATAAGGTCCGGGTTATTCAGGATCGACTCCGCACGGCTCAGAGCCGGCAGATATCGTATGCAGATCGGAGGCGGAGAGATCTTGAGTTCATGGTTGGGGACCGGGTATTCCTCAGAGTGTCGCCCATGAAGGGTGTTATGAGATTTGGGAAGAAAGGCAAGCTCAGTCCTAGGTTCATTGGGCCTTTTGAGATATTGGAGCGCGTTGGCGCCGTTGCTTATAGACTGGCTTTGCCTCCCTCTCTGTCTGTTCATCCGGTGTTCCATGTGTCCATGCTCCGGAAGTATGTTCACGATCTGTCTCATGTGATCGATATGGCTTCCGTGGAGGTAGATGGCGACTTAGCTTATTCGGAGGAGCCTATTGCTATTGTGGCTAGAGAGGTCCGTAATGAGAGGCATCATTTGACCTTTGATTTGATCTACACTCTGAAAATTAGGTTGAAAATCAGGACAGTAGTGTTGTCCAGAGATTCTATCTGCGGATTTGTTATGTCATCCAGTTGTCTCATCTTGTTATCCGTTTAACATGTTTATGTTATCAGTTTATCCAGGTATCCATTCCCATGTATAGTATAGTGCTGGTTCTGTTTTTGCGGATCATCCAGTTTCAGGGGAAATTCTGCCAAAATTTTTATATAGAAGTACCATCCATCGGGCGGTGGTGTTTACGGCAAAGGTATGGAGTTGTGAACTCGAGATTTGCAGCTAGTTGGCAACTCGAAAGGATAGTTTGGTAGTTTAGGTCTGCCTATGTTCAGCTTTTAGCTAGGTCTTCTTTAATCCAGCAGGTTGTGTGAGGATGACTATTTCTATTCAAATTAGTTGTATGAGTTTATGCTTTAAGTGGAGGAGTCTTCCTCTAATTGATACCGAATCATAATATTAAATCTCTAAGGCGTTGCTGAAGCGTAAGCTAATTGTTAGTTCCATCGACCTGTTCCATATCGAAAGATATATCGAAGAGGTAATTATCGGCTGAATCATGTTAACCCATTCAAAGTTTCGTGTATCTTTGTTTCAAAAATATAAAACTCCTCTCTCATGATTGAGAAAGGGTCGACTTTGTAACGACCCTCAAATAGTCGTTACGGGATCCGGGACCTCGATTTGCGTGTCGACAGTCCCAAAAGCTCCGTTAGGTCATTTATGACTCGTCTGTGAAATCTGAGTCGAAACGGAGTCCGTTTGATAGGTTTCGAGAAAAGGATCCGTTTATGAAATTACGGAAAGGAATTTGGGGTTTCGATAGGTCGTTTTGAGTAAACGAACCCCGATGGAAAATCCGAGCGCACCGTTAGGTCCGTCTCGTCATTTATGATATGTAGCAACCTTCAAAATTGAAAACGGACCTCGTTTGATAGGACTTTTGATAAAGTCCCCGTTTCGGAAGTTTAAAAGAGTTAAAAGAGGTTTCCGAGCTCGATTTGAGCAAATGAGCTCCGATGAGAGATCCGAAAGTTCCGTTAGGTTCGTATAGTCATTTGTGACTTGTAGCAACTTTCGGAATTGGATTCCGAGGTCGTTTGGTTAAATTTCGCTATTTTGGCGAAAGTCGAAAATTGAACCTTTACCGTGGGACCCACTTTTTGAGTTCTGGAGGTCCGAATTGAGTTCCGTCTTGACGAGCATGTCACCCAAGTATTTTATGGCTTGTGTGCAAAATTTGGGATCATTCCGAGCTTCGTAGGGTCCCGTTTTGCTCCTAAAACAGTAGAAAATCTGGTGCGACTTTTCTGTTCTGTTTTGGCGCAAACAGCCGGATAAAAACTGATTTTCCGGCCAATCCGTAAGGAATTAGGAAAAACTCAAAACATGAAAGTTGTAGCCCTTTGAGTTGTGGTTCTAATGGCACCGGTGTCAGGTCATTTGGACATTCCTATCAAAATTTATGATTTTTTCAAAAGAAGCTGTCACAGAGGCAAAAACTGCTATAAAAAGGCCATTTCGGGCCATTTCGGTTCATAACTTATAAAAATCATTTGGTGAGCTCTTGAGGCGATTTTTGGGTATTTCTTGAAGACCCAATCATACTTACACTTAAGGTAAGCCCTTTCAATCCATCTTTATGTTGATTAACACAAGAATCAAAAGGTTGATTCTTGGAAATGGGTTAGAACCCTAGATTCTTAAGAATTGGGGAAAGACATCGAGCAAGGCTCGCATGTGGAATCTAAGTGTACTTTTGGACTCACGGGAGCGTGGGGAGTCCGGAAAAGTACATTTTGTAAATTTAGGGCTCGGCCCTACCCGGGGGCATTTTGGTAATTTTTATCCTAGGATGCCTATAGGCTTAAATAGCTATAATTGAGCACTCATATGTGCTATATCTTGTCTTAATAGACCTAGTGGAGAGTCCTTCGCGGACAAGACGAGCGGGAAAGGAGATTCTTCCCGGCATTTGAGCCCGAATTTCGAGGTAAGTGAGACTTGACCTCTATTGTGCTTGTGGACTCTTCCTTCATGCTAGTATGCTTCATGTACGCATATATATACCTAACAATGGTTAGGATTAATGATGTGAATTACTTGTTATTATTGTTTGTTATAAATAGCGAGATTGTGACTCGACCGAGGTATGTGCCGGTCTAAACGCTACGTCGAGGTAGCTTAAATTTATATCGTAGTAACGCTTGCTACGCCATGCTTAGATAGCAAGAACTTGGGACATGGCCGAGGATGTTGCCGGCATGTCATGATAAATGTCTTGCCGAGGATTTTGCCGGCTCTTTTATGATATTGGTACTTGATTTGTTCACGTGCCGGGTTGGGTAGTGCTGTCTATACGTAACCTTGGGTTGGACGACATGGGAGTAGGGATTGTACCCCCAAACTGTGGTCGGGTTAACCTTCGCCTTACGTTCAGCTAGCATAACCAACCTGGGTTACGGTGACTGTGAAATATTATCGTTATTAATATTTCTGTTATTATTTCTGTTATTGTTATTAATGTCGTGGATATTAATACTGTTAGAGGGACACTTGACAGGGGGTGTGGTGTCGCCTATACTTTGAGATGTGTCACACTTGACAGGGGGTGTGGTGTGGACACTTGATCTTTGAGATGTGACACACTTGACAGGGGGTGTGGTGTGGTTACTTGATTTATTGAGATACGACGCACTTGACAGGGGGTGTGGTGCAATCGTAGACAGATTTGAGATGAGCCAACGACTACGGGTCGTTGGTCTACTTATTCATGATTGTGATAGTGACTTCGGGTCACGGTATATGGTTGATACTTAGTAGTGGTGTTGCTAGTCCATCGTAGGTCTAGGTTAGTCGGCACGGGAGTAGAGATTGGACCTCCAAACCGCCGCTGAGTTGACCTATGCCTTACGTTGGATGGGCATAATCCTTGAGACTTCTGGTTACTACTTGTGTGTATGGAATGTGTTACATCTATTTGTGATTTCACTACTTTATTGTATGATTACTATAGTATGTTGTTGTTTATGATGCATGTAGCGACTTTTCCCGCAAGGGTACCTTAGCGGGCCTGTCGGTGATCTTACTGGGCTTCGGCTCATAACTTACTCTACTACGTGCGCAGGTCCTTCATCCAGTCAGCAGCCCGGACGTTAGCGGTTCCCGAGGCTTCTGAGACTTTTGATTGAGGTGAGCCGACCACACAGACCGTGGTGGCATACCGCCGGAGTCACTTAGAGATAGGACTCAGATTTCTTTGATGTATATTCATACTTTATTGAGTCACTCTTAGAATGCTCCAATTTTTTTGTGGATATATTCTTTTGGACTTCACCCTTTTATATTTATATATCCATTTATGATCTTTTCACATTATTGTTCTTTTCCGCATCTTGTTTCATTGGTTCGCCTAGGCAAATGTTGTTTAGGTGCCATCACGAGCCCTTGGAAATTGGGTCGTAACAGACTTAGTCCGAATAATTTGGGCAATGATTTTATCATATTATCCAAATATGTTTTATCCAAGAGTTTGATGTGCGTGTTATAATTCTGATTCTGCAATTATGAGATAATGTCCGTGGAGTAGTTTATGAAGGTTGTGCAAGTTCTCTTGTTATCTGCGTAAATCTTGCTTTAGATTTAGGCTCGTTCGAGGACGAACGAGAGTTTAAGTGGAAGAGAATGAAACGACCTCGGTCAGTCGTTTCGGAAGTTAGGACTCCAATTGACGTGTCGATAATTTTAAAATATTTGTAATGTCCATTAGGACCTGTCTGTAAAATTTCAGCTAAATCAGACCTCGTTTTGTAGGCATCGGAAGAAGGTTTCAGTTTTTAATGGCAATAAATATTAAGAAGGGATTTTCGAGCTCGGTTTTGCCGAATGAGCTCCGGTTCGAAATCTGAAAGCGCCGTTGGGTTCGTATGATTATTTATGACCTTTGTGAACTTTCAAAAGTGAATTTCGATAGTGTTCGGCTAGTTTCCGCTAAAATGCCGAAAGTTAAATAATTTGACTTCATGTAAATTCACATCTTGAGTTTCGGGAGTCCAATTTGAGATCCGCCTTCGCGAGTATGTTACATATATTTTGTATAACTTGTATGCAAAAGTTGGAATTATTTCGAATATCATAGGATACCGTTTTAATTTTCATCGCGAAAAGAAAAGGAAAAAAATGAAAAAATGAGAAAAAGACAAAAGAACAAAAGTTAGGCGGCTGGGATTAAGATTAGCTTAAAAACTAGAGCTATATACGTTCAGCTTTAGAAACATCAAGAAACAGAAACATGAGAACGAAACAGAAATGAGAAGCAACGCCGGAAAAAAAATGCCAGAAAATAAGAAAAGGGGCCGGAGAAAAGTAGAATTTTCACCCTGAAACATTCAGGTAATGATCCTAATATATTATTTGAGTTTATTACGTGTGTTTAAATATATTTTAACGGTAAAACTTGGAATATTAGACATCGTTTTAACAAGTTCAATTAATAGTTTGAAGGGTCAAATGGACCCCGATAATGAAATTGATTATATATTCGTACTCAGTGAGTTATGGGAAACTTATAAATGTAATTTATTTAGGGTTTGGTTATGTGACCATAAACCCTGTACATAGGTCGAGCCTGCGTATTGCGTATGCGAATAAGGTATCAGGTTCCTACCTGGATTGCCCTAATATGTGAGGAATGAAGCCTTTAGCCTAATTTGATATATTTTTCTGCTTATTGAATAGAGTGGGATCGTTTGGCAATGAAACCAAAGGACAAGCGGTTATTGAGTGGATGTACTAACTTTGTAACAAGGTAAGTGTTTATATCCAAGGACAAGCGGTTATTGAGTGGATGTACTAACTTTGTAACAAGGTAAGTGTTTATATCCATTTCTTTGGAGGCACCTGGCCTCGTGGATTTTCTACCACGTGTTCCTTACGTCTGTAGCTGCCGATAGGCGTACTCATTATGCCTTAGCTTTGGATTTATATTCTATATTATATATTATGTCCTGTTATTGGTATTGCATTGAGAATCTGAGTATTGTACTTTGGTTGTGAGTTGGTATATACTTTCCAGCTGTCGATGAGAGTCCCGCGCTGGTGATGGGTTATTATTGCATCATGTTGCATTTGTATGCACATTGCATCATATTGAGGGTAGGAGGATTCCGCCCTCGGAGCAGGAGGATTCCGCTCCATTGCATCATATTGAGGGTAGGAGGATTTCGCCCTCGGAGCAGGAGGATTCCGATCTGTTGCATCATATTGAGGGTAGGAGGATTCCACCCTCGGAGCAGGAGGATTCCGCTCTATTGCATCATATTGAGGGTAGGAGGATTCCGCCCTCGGAGCAGGAGGATTTCGCTCCATTGTATCATATTGAGGGTAGGAGGATTCCGCCCCAAGAGCAGGAGTATTCCGCTCTTATGTCAGATATTGAGTGCGGGAGTATTCCACCTCAGCTTTATATTATATCGGGTGAAGGAGTATTCCGCCCCAGGAGAGTGCAGGAGTATTCCGCCTCTGGTTTATATTATATCGGGTGCAGGAGTATTCCGCCCCAGGAGCAGGAGTATTCCGCTCCAGTTGGTTATCAGATTGGATTCCCCTCGAATGCAGGAGTATTCCGCTTCGGGATGGGACTACGGGCACATGTGACCCTTCGCATCATATTTCATTTCATTTCATTTCATCTCACTCCATTTCATTTCATCTCAATTCATACCATTGTGTAGACTTGCGGTACATGACTACTGTTCTGCTTATATATGCATTGCTTATTTGTTGATATATTTCTGGCACGCATCCTTGGTTGAGTTTATAAGTTTCTTACGTGTTTTCGATTGTTATCTGGCTCTGCCTTTTTATAATTTAAATAAAAAGAATTTGGTCTATCTGTTTCTTCTCCCTGGCTAGCTATCCTATTCTTTGAGGTGGCTAGTCTACCCCACTTATTGAGTCCTTTTGACTCACCCTTGTTTGTTGTTTGTTTTTTGTCTATCTATTTCATTTCGGCAGGTTCGCTCCAGGATTGAGTTTGCCACGTTGTGAAGGAGCGAAAACGACTTCAGCTGTCAGGGTGAGCCAGCTTTTATTCCGGATGGCCACCAATTTATTGGTTTTATTTCAGTTGCATTTTGCTCCCTTCAGGAGGTATTTGTCTTCTTTTGTACTTTTAGATGTCTAGTCTGGATAGCTCTAAACCTAGTATATTGGGTAGTCAGCTGTAATTTCTTTTGTACAGCTTAGAGGTATCAGTATGTCGGTGCTTTTTCTAAGTCTTGTTTTTATTTATGAATTGGATTAAATTTATTTTGTTAATTTAATTGGTAAGGGTTCGCCCGACGGGTCTAGGGGAGGATGTCGGGTGCCCGCACGGCCTAGCCGGATTCCGGGTCGTGTCAACTATCACTATAAATAACCAACTATACTTGTTATAGGGAGAAATAATTATCCATACATATACTCTAGTTTCGAACATCCACTAGACGTTTGTCACATGTTATGTGTCGTTCCGAGCGCTATGTTCAATTTTTTCTATGTTCATCATACTTTTTCACAATTAGAGTAGTTAGCGCGACAAATTATGATGATTGTATGGCTATAAGTGACCAATTATACTTGTAAGAGTGATAAACTCATCCACTTTCATCACAAAGACCACTTAGAGTAGTTTGTGTGACAAATGATGATCATTATGAGTAGAAATGGTCAACTAGAGTTGTGAAAGTGACCAATGATGATCAATATGATAAGAAATGACCCACTATACTTGTTAGAGTGATAAATGATGATCGTTATGAGTAGAAATGACCCACTATACTTGTAAGAGTTACAAATGATGATCATTATGAGTAGAAATGACCCACTATACTTGTAAGAGTTACAAATGATGATCATTATACCTACAAATGACCCACTATACTTGTTAGAGTAAGAAATGATGATCACTATCATTATAAATGACCAACTATACTTGTTAGAGTGACAAATGATGATCATTATACCTACAAATGACCCACTATACTTGTTAGAGTGAGAAATGATGATCACTATCATTATAAATAACCCACTATACGTGTAAGAGTGACAAATGATGATTATTATGACTACAAATAACCCATTATGCTTGTAAGAGTGACAAATGATGATCACCATCACTATAAATGACCAACTATACTTCTTATAGGGAGAAATGATGATCATTATACGTACAAATGACCAACTATACTTGTAAGAGTGACAAATGATGATCACTATCACTATAAATGACCAACTATACTTGTTAGGGTGACAAATAATGATCAATATGATAAGAAATGACCCACTATACTTGTAAAAGCGACAAATGATGATCAATATCACTATAAATGACCAATTATACTTGTTATAGGGAGAAATGATGATCCATACATATAGTCTTGTTTCGAACTTCCAATAGATGTTTGTCACATTATATGTGATGTTCCGCACGAAATGTTCTATTGTTTCTATTTTCACATTATAATTAAAGGGCGATGATCATTATCACTCTAAATTACCGAGTATGCTTGTTAGAGTGACAAATGATTATCCATCTATCTTTGTTGTTTCGAACATGCTGTTGATGTTTGTCACATGAACATCATGTTCGGAGCGCCATTTTCCGATGTTGCTATCTTCATCGTATTGTTTTTGAAAATATTCAGAACATATAGCGATATGATTGAAATATGAAGTGAGTCGTGCGGAACGACTTAGGGTACAATGGTAATTTACAGGACAAAATGACAATTTCAAATGAAATTTCTTGATCATTAGTACACAAAACATAACAATTGGAAATAAATAGAACCTAAAGTATGAACCAACACTTGATCCAACTTGTACTAAGTTATAATCATCTATATTTATCGCTCTAACTTGTATAATTGATTATTTTAAGTGATAATCTTTTATAATTATCACTTGAACATTATCAGTTGATCATATATTGTGCAGACGTTGGGAATATCTATGAGTTGTTTCAAATGTAGAAAAGTTATAACTGCTAATATTTAGCCATATACTATGAAAGATTATTCATATATTACATACCTACAAGAAAGATTAATTGATTATCCTCTACTTATTTTTCATTCTATTTCGGAGTAAAATATATATATATATATATATACACACACACACACACACACACACACACACACACATACAAGTTGATGTCTCATAAATAAGTATTTAATTCATATGATGGTCTATAAGATTTTAACATCTACAATCACTCTGGTAGATATTTAAACATCGGTGGAAAGTGAAATATCTCACAAGAAGTTTCAAACATCACGTAGGAAGTTCATAACATACTTGTAGTCATTCAAAACTTTCAATATGTTTGAAACATCTTGAGTATCTTTTTTTTCTTCAGAAAAATGATAAATAAATACACAAGGATGGTTATGTATATTGTGTAATAATATTTGATCTGTTGTTGTTGTTGTTGATTGTGGAGGTTGTGTATACAAATAAAATTTATAAAATCTGGTGCATTTGTTAAGGGGTTGTGTATACAAAAAGGTATCTTGAGAATAAGATGAGTGTAGATAGACGAGTTGGATAGCTCGAGTGTGAAAAAGTGTGAAAAAACTTATTAGTTTTCTAAGTTTAGTTCTCTAAATTTAGTTAATGGTTGGAACATCACAAAGGATGTTTCGAACATCTTGAGTAATGGTAGGAACCTCCATCAAGACATTTCATCTTTAATATGTTGGTACTTTTTTTTTTTTTTTTGAGTTCATCGCTTAAAGATAAATAATCCTAAATAAGGAGAGAGGTTTCTGAAGTTAACTCTACCATTTTTTCTTTTTAAAAATAAAGAAGAATGTTGAAAAAATTTATAGGTACATTAATTCTGTCTAATGATTGTCGCTTTCCTTATGTTTTCCATTTGTCACTCACCGATTGAGTCTTACTTATTTTTATTTTTGAGGATCGAAAAATCAAATGATATTTTTATTTCAAATCTTATCTCAACGTCTAGATAAAAGATGCTTCCAACATCCTGACAGAGATGTTCCGAACATCATGAAAGAAGATGTTCCGAACACCCTGGCAGTTATTCTGAATTTTTCTGATAGAAGTTATTCCAAATACCGTAACAAATGTTCCGTACATTCTGACAGAAGATGTTCCGAACACCTAAAAAAAATATTTCAACCTCGAATTTTTATTCAAAATTCATCCAAAGCAACTCAAATCAACACCAAATTATCTCAAATTTTATACTTAAGATCCAAATACCATTCTCAAGCATTTCAAACAATTCCCACTCCAAAATTACATAAAAATCATGTTTGGATTTTTAAACCCACTTCAAATTTTAATTTTTTTTTTTTTTTTTTTTTTTTTTTTTGCATAAGCAGAAGAAGAAGACAAAGAAGAATGAGAGCAAGAAGAAGAAGAAGAAAATGACTATGTAAACAACAAAAAGTAGTTGAAGAGTATGATAAGAAAGATGAAGAAAATGAGAAGAATGTGAAGAAAAGAAAATAGAAGAGAAAGAAGATGAAGTAGATATGATGAACAAGAAGAGAAAAGAGAGAATTTTTATTCGTTTGTTTTAAAAATTTGTGGTATTTAATTTTGATCCCAAGAAGTTTAAAAGTTTTGTTACATTTAATTACAGCCCACAAAGTTTTAGTAATGCTAATTTGATCCATGATTAGTCCTAATTGTACTTAGAATAAAAAGAAAATGGAAAAGAAAAGGCGAGGCCCTTTTCTGCCAAAACAAAACTTGAAGAGTTCTGGAGCACCACATCTCACAGTTATTACCTCTTGTGACGCAGCGAAAAGGAGCTCAGGACCTGAAGTCGCACAGTCGACCAAGACGGCGATTCGAACTTTGAAACTCATAGTGGCGAAGATTGAGAAAACACTGACCAACTCAATAACAAAGCCTAAAATCCATACTATACGATTTCTGTATTTTTAAGCGAAATTCAAAGAAATAAAACGCTTTTGATTTTTTTGTTGTTGCTTTTTTTCTTTCATCTGCCTTTGCTTTCTCTATCCAAGCCTGCTCTCTCCTAAAACACTCTTCAGCATCCATTTATGTAGAGATTTAGGGTTTTTTTAGGGTTGTATAAAATACCAAAATGGCCCCTCTAACGGGCTCTAACGGATAAGGTCATTGTACCCCCGGATGAGCTGGAACTTTTTTTAACTGATATGGTTTCAAAAATTTTTAGGGGAATTCGGGTTTAGGGTCGACGGGTTTTAGGGATTTTGGGGGAAGGGAATCAGGTCCTTTGGGGGAAATTGGCTAAAAATGGGTAATATGTGTGTGGGTAACTGGGTATGATGTGTATTGTAAATAAGTCTTCATAAATAAGCTGGATTTTAGGCTAGTAACGAGTTTAGCACTTTAAGGGTAAAATAAAAAATAGAAATGTTGCGTGAGTAGGCTTAAATTTAGGATGCGGATTGCGATTTTGGCACTTTTATTTTATAAAATTATTCATCCGTTTTCAATTTTAAAATTAGCCTTAATTTAAAATAATTAGCCATTAATTAGAAATTTCGGGACATAATTAGGTGTCAACAGCTGTCCATCTTTACCCGAAAAGGATGAAAGAGTTTTCAAGGTAAAGAAGTTGACGGGAAACTAATTTTGTCACGATAAAGCCAAGGACTTTGATACCAAGGACCAAAATGCGAAGCTTATAGACATGGCCGAACTCCAGTTTCTGATTTGCCAATATATCTCGGGCTGAAAGAGGATCAGGCTATATGTAGTTCGACGCGATTCGGAAAAATGCAAAACGAGATAATCAAAGACTACTTTGTCTTCAATCTCGAACCTCAGACTAGGTTATGACCTAAGTGTTGCACTTGGTGCACCTTTGTAAGACAGTAGGGGGGTGAATAGTGTCCTTAATCGATTTTTAAATCCTAAAACTTGCTTTTAACTTTCTGCGCCTAACTCACAAAGAACCAGGTTCCTTGCAAGTTTCACCTATCTCTGAAACTAAACAAATTGCGGAAACGTAAAGAACACAGAGATTTTTATGTGGAAAAATCCTTGCTCAAGGGATAAAAAACCACGAGCCAAACTCTTGGGATTTCAACTCTTCCACTAAAGGAAAACCCGAGCAAGTTTTAGACTACAACGTAATATAATCAAAGAACTAGAACCCCCTAGTACCTAGAACCTTCACAGCCACACGTTAGTTGGTAAGGTTACCTCTACTTAACCTCAAAAAGTAATCTCTACTTAATGCTTCTTAAACAAGCTGATAGATTACAACTCAATAGCCTATAACAAACAAACTAAAACAACAGACTAATCTATAAAACTGCTCCTTCGTAAGGTTCTGCTGCTCAGCTTTTGTTCTTGCACACAAATCTTCTCACGATCTAATTGTACTTGATATGCTCTGTTGAGATGTCTTTTGTGCGTCTCGAATTTGGCCAAATTAACATGTATTTATCGGGACTAGACTTAGCCGGATCCAACTAAATACAGGATTCCTTTTCCTCTTTGAAATCAATTTAAACAAGGTTACCCATATTTCCTTATTTAAAACCTAAGTTAATTTGCCTTAGTTCCCAATCCATTTATGTTTAGGAACCGCGTCCTTCTCAGCACCGCTTCTTACTTCTTCCGTTTCCGGTAGGATTGGAACAGTTACCCAACTGTTATTTTCTTTCCTTCATCAGCTCTGACTTGAATGTCTCGTTTGAACAGCTGGTCTTCTCACTTCGACTGTGAACCTTTTCGTGGTCCACTTAGCACCAGGTCCTTTGTCATCTTCAAAACTTATCCTTCAACAAATTCCCCCTTTTTGATGATGACAAACAATGTTGCCTCACCGAGGGTTTATACTCTCAAGAACTTGTAAAAATCAACCACTAACCACGAGCCAGGGTAATAAAAGTTAGTAAGAAATAGGTCACAAACATATAATGAACTAACAACAACTAACTTCCGCTTTTTGGCATCATCGAAAAGTTTCACAGTTGTAAGAACCTGCTCAACTTAAACTAAGTCTAGTCGACTCTAGTGCCAATAAATAGGCAGCAAGCCAACCTTTCAACGTCAGGAACCTGTTTCAGAAAATAAATACTAGCAGATAGGATATTTATATCAAAACAGAGCCAACCCGTCTTAAAACATCCAAACAACATTCAAATATTACAAACCGAGATATAATATTGTTTCAAAAAACAGGCCATAAGAGAACCAGGAAGGGACTAGGGAAAGGAACTGGTTCAGAATTGGGGAATATCAGGGATGTTAAAGTGAGCAAGCAACAAGGCGAGGCGAGGCGAGTTTCTTTCTCTTTCACACTCCAGCTCTGCGTCCAACCTTGTGTTTTCAGCATTCATCCAGGCCAGCTCATTATTTTGCCTTTCAAGGTGCCTTCTGAACACCTCAATTCTCCTGTCTACTGTGTTGTTCCTTCTTTCATCTGCATCCTCTTCCAAATGCTCTGGTTCATCAGCAGGTTCACCATCCAACACATAGTCACAGGATATAAAAATGTTCCTCCCAAACAAGTCATTGTGGTCCGGCTCAGTCCACTTACCAACAGGCACCCCAAAGAAATCAAATACCTTCCCCAGAAGAAACCCATAGACCAGTGCATGTTTGCCTAACCCCATGTCAGCTACCCTACCAATGTGCTTAATCATCAATTCAGGCAGATTAATACGTACCTCGCGATCTAGCAGGTCCATATAGGTCATATCTAGAAAGTTGGCCTCACTCCTTCTTTCCGACCTCTGCAGTAGGTTCTTCAGCACAAATTCAAAGAGCAACTGGTAGAAGGGTAGCATTGCCTTATTCTTAACTTGTGTAGCCCTTGCCAGTCTCGGTCTCCCTACAAATTTCTGGATCACCTCCAAAGCAGACACACCATCTCCTCTAGCCGGCTACGAGTTCCTCATATACTCGTTGTAGCCCTGAGAGGGAACACACAAAATCTCACCCAGTTCCACACTATCAAACTGGATTACCAGCCCCTTGACTATGGTTTCCATAATACCTTCACTCACTGTGCAATTGAAATAAAATTCTCGAACCTCTTGCTCCCTCAGTTGTCTAGCACGATCACTGAACAGGTTCAACCAACCCTCAGCCCTCAACTTAGCACCAAGTTGAGCCATTCCCTCTAGCTCCAGGTCAGTGAGAATTTTACCCTTAACCATTGGCAGACCTCTAAAATAGGCCACCCTCCTTTTCTTGTCTTCCTTGTCATCTCCAATCACCAGCTTTGATTTGGAACATCTCATACGAACCTCAGGTTCCTTCATAATCCTCTTCTGCTGCTCTCTTACAGAACCTCGAGTAGCAGGTCTCCTAGCATGACTCACTGTCTTTCTGCTGCTTTCTCCCATACCTTCTGCATCTCCAGAACTTCCAATCTTGTTATTATCTACAAATTCTCCTCCCTTTACTAACCTTCTTTTCTTCACCTTTGTTTTTGTTCATGTGTCACAGGCCTCTTTCCCAATCTCTTCTGTTCCTCCACCACCACAACATCTATCTCACTGGAGGAACCTTCACTAGCTTGAGGAGTGGGATTGGACTCAGGCAACACAGCATCCAAAGGTTCAGTAAAACCTACACCTTCTACGTTCTCTTCCACATAATCATCAATATCTCTCAGATCTGCATCATCACCTGCCACAGAACCAGAGAATGAACCGGGTTCTTTCTCAGGCTCTTTAGCAGGTTCAACAGATTTTTCCTCTCCTTTATCACTAACGGTCTTTTCTACCACAGAAACTGTCTCAGGAACAGGTTCCTCAATAGTGTTCTCGGTTTCTTTAGTAACAACAACAACAATCTCTATTTCGTCAACTCTTTCAGGATTTTCTACAACTATCTCCTCCTTAACTCCTTCTTTGTTCACAGCAGGCTCTACTAAATCAACAGGCACAGAAGGTAAACTAGTATCGACGACTGTAGTACTAGTAGGAGAACTAGGGTTTACCTTTTCAGTTTCTTGAACGATTTCTTGAGTCGTTTCAATGATCCCTTCTTCCGTACCAGTTTTTGAAACAGTTTCCCCTTTACTAGTTGCTTCCTCTGTCAACTTCTTTTGTCTTAGTTTGGCAAACTTCCTCGCCATAGCCACAGAGCGACCCGCTGCTAGTTGCTTAGCCTTTTGATTTAGTTTTGACATTTTGAGTTTGGGAGAAGAGAGTAGAGAATCAATTTTAGAACTGGTCGAAATGTTTACAAAGTGTTGAGTTTCGAGAGAGAGAGAGAAGAAAAATTGTTTTGAGAGAGTTCTTTCTGTTTTGCCGATAAAAACAATGTTTCTTTGATCAAGTAGTGGCATAATGAATGGTTTAGGTTTATCGGGAAGGGGAACGGGTTGATGGGATTGGATAAACTGTTACTACTTATGATGCACAGGAGCTGACACCAGCGTGGTTCAAAGTATTTGAATTTTAAAAGCTTACACTAATCCGGCGCCAAGTGAGGGTGATTGGTAACAAATTAGGCCACGTAAGACAACACTTATACTCAGTAAGTGATATAGAATGTGTACCTGAATGTCCATGCACCAGTTTCTTCAGTTATATCATTTATATAAAAAATTTGCCAGTATCTAAGTCATGAAAACAGGTTCCAAACAGGTTAGCAAGCAAAACAATTAAGTTTTCATAGTATAATCAACTAAGCAAAGTTAAGCTAAGTAAAACAAGGAAATTTCACTAGCCAATCATTGGGAGAACCAGGTGCTGCTTCGTTCATTGTATCTTGGTCATCCCTAGCTCAAGCCTGTTCTTTTCAAATTGTACCCTGTTCAATGCCTTAGTGAAGATATCAGCAATTTGATCCTCAGTCCTGCAAAAGTTCATAGTAATTAGGCCTTTCTCAACATTTTCCCTTAAAAAGTGATGCCTAATATCAATGTACTTTGTTCTCTTGTGCTGGACCGGGTTCTTGGCAATATTGACTGCACTGGTATTGTCACAAAAGATTGGAACTGGTCCACACTTGATTCCAAAGTCCTCCAACTGCTGCTTGATCCATAATAATTGTTAACAACATAAAGCAGCTGCTACATATTCAGCTTCAGTTGTTGATAATGCCACTGAATTTTGTTTCTTTGTAGCCCATGAAACTAAAAGGACCAAGGAAGTGTGCCATCCCAGATGTTCTTTTCCTATCAACCAAGTGACCAGCATAGTCAACATCAGCATACTCAATAAGATCAAAACTTCCACCTTTTGGGTACCATAAACCAAGATCTCGAGTTCCTTTCAAATATCTCAAGATTCTCTTGACTGCAGTTAAGTGTGACTCCTTTGGTTTTGACTGAAACCTTACACACAACCCCACACTATAAATAATATTTGGACGACTTGCAGTTAAATACTGCAAAGAACCAATCATTCATATGTACTTAGTTTCATCAATGGAAGCACTAGTTTCATCCAAATCTATCTTCGTTCCATGAGCAATGGGTGTGTTCATATCCTTACTAGACTTCATATCATACTTCCTTAGTAGCTCTTTGATGTACTTCTGCTGGTGGATCATTGTGCCTTCCTGAGATTGCTTGATTTGTAAGCCTAACAATAAATTTAGCTCACCCATCATACTCATCTAAAATTCACTTCCCATCAGGTCAGCAAACTCCTTGCAAAGGTTCTCATTAGTAGCACCAAAGATGATGTCGTCTACATACACTTGAACAATCAGCAGATCCTTGTTTCTTCCTTAAAAACAAAGTATTGTCTATTTTACCTCTAGTAAACCCATTCTTCAATAAGAACCCAGACAATCTTTCATACCAAGCCCTAGGAGTCTGTTTCAACCCATACAGTGCCTTGCCAAGTTTGTAGACATGATCAGGAAACTCTGTACTTTCAAAGCCAGGTGGTTGAACCACATAGACCTCTTCATTCAAATAACCATTAAGGAATGCACTCTTCATTTCTATCTGGTACAGTTTAAACTCCATGTAAGCTGCAAAAGCAATAAGCATCCTAATGGCCTCCATTCTTGCAACGGGTGCAAAGGTTTCATCATAATCGATTCCTTGAACCACCAGTCTTGCCTTGTTCCTTGTTACTATGCCATGTTCATCCAGCTTGTTTCTAAAGAACCATTTAGTACCAATGATGGACCTGTCCATTGGTCGAGGGACCAGGTGCCATACCTTACTGTGTTCAAACTGATGAAGTTCTTCTTGCATAGCAATCACCCAGTCTGGATCCTCAAGTGCTTCACGTACATTCTTTGGTTCTATTGAGGACAGAAACGCAAAGAATGCTCAGAAGTTCTTTAAAGCTCTTCTAGTAACAACTACAGTGTTTAGATCAGACATGAGGTTCCCCAGTGGATGAGAACTTTGATATCTCCAAGGTTTAGGTTGAATCTGCTGAGTGTCGTTTCCAGGAGGAGTTGAGTCATCTAAGCCCTCTTCATCTTGCTCTTCAATTCCCCCTGTCTGATTGCCTTCTAGTTCCCCTTGAGTTGATCCTTATCATCCTGATTACTTTTAACTCCATTCAAATTGTCAAGGTCTTCAGCAGGTTCATCTCTTGCAAGACCAATCTCCTGATCATCATCTTCTTGTCTGTTTGTAACACTTTCAGATTCATCAAATACCACATGCACACTTTCTTCTACAGTCAAGGTCCTCTTGTTGTACACTTTATAAGCTTTACTTTGTGAAGAATATCCCAAAAAAATGGCTTCATCACTTCTAGCATCAAACTTCCCTAGAGGTTCTTTCCCGTTGTTATGCACGAAACACTTGCACCCAAAAGCTCTGAGATGTGCAATATTAGGTTTCCTGCCTCTAATCAGCTCATAGAGAGTTTTCTCTAACAGAGGACGGATAGAACAACGATTTAGAAAGTAACAAGCGGTGTTGACAGCTTCAACCCAAAAATTCTTCGATAGACCGCTTGATAAAAACATAGTTCTAGCCATGTCCTCCAAGGACCTGTTCTTCCTCTCCATTACACCATTCTGCTGAGGGGTCCTTGGTGCAGAGAAGTTGTGATCTACATCATGTTTATTACAATATTCTGCAAACTTAGCATTCTCAAATTCTGTACCATGGTCGGACCTTATACTCACTAGTTGAAGCCCCAATTTCTTCTGATTGACTCTGACCCAGTCCTCGAACATATCATATGCTTCATCTCTAGATCTGAGGAACAAGGTCCATCTGTATCTGGAGTAGTCATCAACTATTACCATTACGAATCTCTAACCTCCTCTGCTCCTTACCCTAATTGGTCCACACAAGTCCATGTGAACCAGCTCAAGTGGTTTAGAAGTACTAACCACTTTCTTTGACTTGAATGAAGATCTTACATGTTTCCCTCTCACACAAACATCACAAATCTTGATGTCATTGAACCTCTTGTTTGGCATTCAACGAACTAGATCTTTTGACACCAACTTATTCTATTGAGTCAGGCTTGCATGTCCTAGTCTCTTCTGCCACAACTGACTATCATTCTCCAGAACATTCAGACAAGTCAAATTATTCTTAGGAAGAGTACCTAATGTAGCCTTGTACACATTATTAGCTCGTT
Source organism: Petunia secreta (assembly GCA_029990175.1). Classification (NCBI taxonomy): domain Eukaryota; kingdom Viridiplantae; phylum Streptophyta; class Magnoliopsida; order Solanales; family Solanaceae; genus Petunia; species Petunia secreta. The sequence goes on from JARKIP010000010.1 coordinate 61,971,150, forward strand.
TCCCTTCCATTATCACTTCACCAGTCTGCAGGTTCTTTACAGTGCAACCTACAGAAGTGAAACTCACTAAGTTTCCTCTATCACATAGTTGAGAGATACTTAGAAGATTGTGCCTCAATCCATCCACACAGAGTACATTATCAATAGCATGATTGAGGGATCTCCAAACTTTTCCAATACCAGCAATTTCACCACTCTTACCTCCTCCAAAAGCCACACTACCCCCTTGAAATGCTGCGAGTGAGAGAAAGTTTCTTCTATCTCCTGTCATGTGCCTGGAACACCCACTATCAAGAATCCAGCTTGGGTTGTTCCATCTCACTCCAGCCTGAAAAAGAAAATCAAGGGTTAGTAACAGGAACCCAGACAAGCTTGGGTCCCTTTTTGTTATCGAATGGATGGATTAAATCATTTCTAGCCCAATAGGTAAAACTGATTTTTTATTCTTTTTTAACTGATTCTTTTGCAACACTGGATTCATTCTTGATATGTCCAGTCTTACCATACAAGAAGCAGAGTTTGTTGCAAGGAATTTCTACATATTTACTATTAGGGTTCCAAGCAGGTAAAGGTTTCCTATGTCCTAATCCAGTCTGGTGAGCTCAGAGTTAGCTTTTTCAACCTTTTCCTGAAGAACCCGGTTCTTCTCAGTTTCCTGATATAGAACCTGGTTTTTCTTTTTAAGATCAGCTTCAAGGTTGATTTGAGCCTCACTAACTCCTTGCTTACCAGACCCTTCTTTCAATTTTTGATTTTCAAGTTCGAGTGCAGAAACTAGTTTTTCTCACAAAGCACCTGTTCCTTTAATTGAAGACTTTCTAATTCAAGGTCTGAGACTTTCTGTTTTAGTTCAAAAACTTGATTTTCACTAGCAGTTAATTCCTTTTTAAGATCAGATTTAGCTTTTTCCAAGTTTTTATTTTTCAATGAAAAATCAGACACAACTGACATTAGTTGGTCCTTCTCAGAAAGTGCTTGTTCCTTCTCAGACCTCAAATTTTCAATCTCTTCAATTAAAGTCAGGGCAAGCAAATTTAATTCCATGGGAGAACAATTATGAAGTCTAGGTTTTAGTTCATCGAGACTTGCCTCAGGTGTATCATCAATTGAAGATTCATTATCCGCCATCAGTGCCAATGGAGAATCATCTTCTGGTTCTTCATCTTCTTCATCACTTTCACTTTCAGAAGGTCCCCATGCTGGGCAATGTTTAATAACATGGTCTCTCTGGCCACACCTAAAGCATCCTGAGTGATTCAGATTCTTTAAAGTGCTATTCTTGATAGGAATGACCTCGATTGAACTCTCTTCTAACTTTGTAGTTTCTTCGTATAACCTGTCTCAGTATCCCAGATTTCCTTTGCAGTTGAGCACTTGGGAATACGCGAACATACATTAAGCCCTAGTCCACACTGAAGAATCTTCATGGCTTCAACATTTAAGTTCTTCTACAGGCTTTTGGACTTTGTTCCCTGATGTATCAATCTTTGTGGGAATCAAGGGACCATTCTGTGTAATCCTCTATAGCTGATAATTTTCTGCCTATAAAAAGGTTTCCATCCTAAACTTCTAGAAATTGTAGTGTTGACCGTTGAACTGCGGAGGCTTGCTGATAGAGTATCCTTCGGGCATTTTCAGTGGTGCACTCATTGTTCAGATCCTTCTCAAGATGTTAATCTTTCTTCGAGAGAACCTGCTCTGATACTACTTGTTGCACTTGGTGCACCTTTGTAAGACACTAGAGTGGGGGTGAATAGTGTCCTTAATCGATTTTAAATCCTAAAACTTGCTTTTAACTTTCTGCGCCTAACTCACAAAGAACCAGGTTCCTTGCAAGTTCCACCTATCTCTGAAACTAAACAAATTGCGGAAACGTAAAGAACACAGAGATTTTTATGTGGAAAAATCCTTGCTCAAGGGATAAAAAACCACGAGCCAAACTCTTGGGATTTCAACTCTTCCACTAAAGGAAAACCCAAGCAAGTTTTAGACTACAACGTAATCTAATCAAAGAACTAGAACCCCCTAGTACCTAGAACCTTCACAGCCACACGTTAGCTGGTAAGGTTACCTCTACTTAACCTCAAAAAGTAATCTCTACTTAATGCTTCTCAAACAAGCTGATAGATTACAACTCAATAGCCTATAACAAACAAACTAAAACAACAGACTTATCTATAAAACTGCTCCTTCGTAAGGTTCTGCTGCTCAGCCTTTGTTCTTGCACATAAAGCTTATCACAATCTGATTGTACTTGATATACTCTGTTGAGAGGTCTTTTGTGCATCTCGAATTTGGCCAAATTAACTTGTATTTATAGGGACTAGACTTAGCCGGATCTAACTAAGTATAGGATTCTTTTTCCTCTTTGAAATCAGTTTAAACAAGGTTACCCATATCTCCTTATTTAAAACCTAAGTTAATTTGCCTTAGTTCCCAATCCATTTACATTTAGGAACCGTATCCTTCTCAGCATCGCTTCTTGCTTCTTCTATTTCCGGTAGGATTGAAACTTTGACCCAGCTGTTCTTTTCTTTCCTTCTTCAGCTCTGACTTTAATATCTCGTTTGAACAGCTGGTCTTCTCGCTTCATTTGTGAACCTTTTCGCGGTCCACTTAGCACCAGGTCCTTTGTCATCTTCAAAACTCATCCTTCAACACTAAGTTTTAAATATTTGGGTGACGCAAAAGAGGTTGACACAAGACAGACCTCTAGGGTTGACAACTTGTTCGAGTGCGATTATCCAGATCCTCGTTGATGAGTCTAGCTCATATCAACGACTGCCCCAGTTTACTGCTAAGAGAAAGTTCCACGTTATGCTCCAAATGCTGCTGCGGTGCTGCTAAAATCTTGTAATAAACTCGACAAATGGTAAGCGATCGACTGCTAAAAAAACTTGATAATTGAAATAAGAAATAAATAAATGAATAAATAATGATAACATAAACTTGCAGGTATTGGTTGCAATATCAATGACAAGTTTGTCTCCAATCAACTGACAAAGAAATCCGGCTTTGTGAGGCAAGATGACTTCGGGACCATTGGTAGACTGAAAATAAAGTAACAAAAGCTTCAATTAATAGAAACATAAGGTGAACTTTAAACGAAGTTATAAGGATAAAATACAGCCTTTTCGGCAATAAACCATGATAAAGCATAACGCTTTAAATCATGAAGAGCATCAAGGACAAGGAAGAAGCTTTGGAAGCACCAAAAAGACCATTGACAAGATCACAAGCTCAAGAATTGCGAGTAGATGTTGATGGACTTCAATTGCACATAAAGAAGCTATTAATTATGGGAGAAGATATGCCAAAAGGATATGAATTAGCTAAGTGTTACAACTATTTCATGGTGCAAGTCCAAGTCCAAGAGGAGGTCGATTGGGGCCCAAAAATCAGTCACTAAATGGGCTAAATATCCTCCAAAAGGAGGGTAAAATGAGGCCCACATTTTTGGTCAAAGAGTCAAAAAAGAGAAGCTTAAATAAGTCCTAAATTAGGGTGGAGAGGCGTGGAAATCAGCCTTGGAGGCTAGTCAACAAGTCAAAGTTAGTTAGGAGGAAACTAGTAAAAGTTATCCTAGTTAGTTGGAGATTTGGTTTTCTATTTCTAGTTGGCTTTTATTCCTTTTTACTTATGACTTAGTTTACCTAATTTGAGTAGGATTTTAAGCTTTATTGGCTGCCCATTTCTCTATAAATAGGGGGAGTCTTTCATTATTATTTTCGGCTAGAGATTATTATCAATAAAATTGTGAGGTTATTTTCTTGCACTTTTGAATGTGATTGTTCTTGGATTTATTCTTCAACCTTCGAGATTCAACTTAAGGTGGTAAGAACTAAATTCTTCATAACTCTTAGATTACTTTTAGGTATTCAAGAAAGGCGGTAATTCTATTGTTGTTCTTGTTACTCTAACGGGTGTCGGGGTTCCATAATCTACTTCTTGCTAAATTCTCTACCAAAGGCGATTAGCTAGTCTAATTGATGTTGTTAGGAATTATTTTCAAGAATTAGACTTGTCTCGAATTTCTTGGCTCATCCTCGAGATTCGTGATCCATTCTTGAATTCGAGAACTCATCTTTGAATTCATTCTATCTTCCTATTTTGTTCTTTTCCATTTCTATCATTTCTTTTTAACTTCCGCAAAGTTCTTTAAATTCTTGAATTTTATTATCAAGTTCTTGGATCCTTAACGAGCACGTTATCAGGGAGTTTGCAATACTATCTTGGATTGTGCTCCAAAAAGTAAGGGCACATCCGAAGTAATCTCATTATCCTGCAAGCCTTAACAAACTTATTAGCAACATAAGGTCATTAAAATAGGTATAAGTAAATATAAACGCTTTAGGAGGCTACAAAATATATTTAAGAAAGTGTGCAAATATTAAAACACCTATCGAGGTCACAAAAATTACGCCTTAGAGGCATTCAAACAATTGACACCTTCGAGGTGACACAAAGACGCTTATCAAAAGCGTGAACATATAAAGACGTTTATCGAAAGCCTGAAATATAAAGACGCTTATCGAAAGTGTGAAATATAAAGACGCTTCTCGAAAGCATGAACTATAAAGACGCTTTACATAAAGACGCTTCTCGAAAGCGTGAACATAAAGATGCTTATTGAAAGCGTAAAATATAAAGACGCTTATCGAAAGCGTGAAATATAAAGACACTTATCGAAAGCGTGAAATATAAAGACGCTTCTCAAAAGCGTGAAAATAATGATGCTTCTCGAAAGCGTGAATATAGAGACGCTTATTGAAAGCGTGAACATAAAGACGCTAATCGAAAGAGTGAACACGTAAATACGCCTATCGAGAGCGTTAAATATAAAGACCCTTCTCGAAAGCGTGAACAAATAAATATACTTATCTCTCAAAATTTGTCTATGGAGAAATAGTCTTGGCTACCATGCAAAGTGAACCCCCAGGATTGGCGATATCTGTAAATCATAAAAAATGAAATTCTAGTAAGCGCTTTCATAAAGCGAATGAGAAATTAAACAGATATGTTTGACAATTTGCAATAATTAGGAGAAATAGAAATATCGCCTTTCGGCGAAGTGGGAAAGCATCGAGTTTTATCCCAAATATCATTGCAATCCAAGCGATGAGAATCTTGGAGATTGACTTGCTAAGATGTATCTTCTTTTGCGAATCTTAATGTCCCTGCTCCCAAAGAAAATTGTTAGTTTTGGGAGGGAGGGGGAGCGTTTAATTCATGTTGACTCGAGTCTTCATCCTGCAACGCTTCCTTCTTCTCACTCTGCCTAGATTTGCGATCCGTTCCTTGAGACTTGGCCAATGAACTAATAGCATAATAAGTTTCAAAACAGCTGAAACAAATACTTGCATAGTTGAAAGGAATTTCATGTAACATTTATGTTAATCTAAAACCCTTTTCGTATTTCAGATGGTGGTATATGTTGAAACAAATTGAACATCCTTTATCTTGCAACTTTGCACCATTCTCAAAACACTTTCAGAATTTTGCCCATTCGTCTTTTGTCGGGAATACCACCTTTTGTAAATATTTGCCCCAGTTATGATCTTTTACATCTTCAACTCGTTTTACAAGATTTTCCACAGTTATGGTCTTCAATATCTTCAACTTACTTTGCGAAAATTGCCCCAGTTATAGTATTCAATATCTTCAACTTACTTTGCAAAAATTGCCCCAGTTACCTTTCTCGGGAAAAAAAAAAAGAAATTTATTCATCATGAACAACGACCGCTTGCTCATTTGAAGACTCGGGGATTATCAATCAAATCAGTCATTGCTTGCTTCATTTTAGATTAAACGTTTAACCAACTCAGGAGTCAAACATGAATCAAACTCTCTCTTTGGGGAATAATAAAAAAGAAGAAAAATTCAAAAGGTACCTATGTTAGTTGCATGTCATTTGCAAAATTGCACACAATCATGTAGCGCGCATCACGTAGCGCTTAGCATTTTAAACTAGTTGGCATGTGGCAATCACAATTAGTTGAGCGTAAATGAAAATCCGAGCGTATCCTACCCTGTAAGGTGCCTCTTTGCCAGAGGTAGGCCTAAGATGTCAAATAAGTGCTAACGAAAAATAGTCCAAACCAGTTTTGAGATAATCCCATTTAGAGTAGATATCAAAAATATGTCCTTTTCATGAGCTATAAAGCAAATTTTAAGAAAGACAGAAACTCTAAACTTGATTATGCTCAAAACTTGGTCGAGACTGAGGATTCGTTATCACATAGCACAAAATATGAAAGTCGTTGAGTTCCAAGAACCCGTCGACATAAGGGCAGTTTCCTAACTATGGAGGCGGTACCAAGGACCAGGCCCAAACTAAGTTGTAAATGCATGCATGCTCCTAAAAGCTCTGTTTAAGAGTGGGTTAACAATTAAGGCTAACTGGTGAGTGGCTAGCTGTCTCGCAATCAAATTACTCCCACGGTAACCCGCCGGTATACCAACTCTTCAAAAGGGTTCTTTAGTGGAAGAAAGTGGGGGTGCGTATGCACATACCTCACGGATATTATGAATGAGTATTCAAGAGGCTCCCAGGAGTGGGGAAAATATGAACAAAATGCCGCTTTATATATGTACGCAAATAAGGGTGTAGTTACATGCTTAATGTGGCAAACCAAACAAACAGATATAATAAAGCAGTTATATTAGGCATGCAACTCAGCAGTTATATTAAGCATGCTAGTTGCAAATAATTGGAAACCTTTATGGTCAAAACTTTTATTGCTCCCCATCGGAGTTGCCACTCTGCTGAACCCCAAAAAAATAACCTCGAAGGGCTAAATTCAGGAATATCAACTGAATGGACTAACACTTTTGGAATTTTTGGAGTCGCCACCAAATTTAAGAAAAAACAGGGAACCTAATTAAGCAAATGTGTGCAAAACCTCGTTATGGAAAAAGCCAGTTTTTCAGAGATTCTAAAGTAAGAGGTTTTGTTAACTTTGAAAGAAGGATTTCAAGGCACTTTCAAAATTCCATTAACGGTTAATCCGGCAGGTTTTCAAAATATTTGCAAGTGCTATTTATGCGCTTTTCTTAAAATTATTTATTGAACTATTAATTAAATTCAACTAATTAAATTTAGCAAGTTTTCAAAAAATTTACAATTTATTTAAAAGCTTTAATTACTTTCAAAATAAAATAAAAGCGCATTTTCTTTAAAAATGAGCGATTTGATCGTCCTAATTTCTTTGCCAACTCATATGTGGTAAGCCCATAAATGGCACTTGCTTAATTTCAACTTTAAAACACGAGTATCTCACCATAGGGTGGAACTTATGTTTCAAGTTGCTTTTTGCAAAGTCGTTTCGGGACATTTAGAAGTTAATTAAAACTTCATTATAAGTTTTGACTTTTTAAAGAAACTACTTCGTATCAATAAGATAGAAGCCTTTTCTTATAGTCATTATTAAGCGTAGTTTTTTAATTTTCTTAAATTTATACGCATTTACATAATTGGCCACTATTCGCAATAAATTAAATAATGGCTCCAAAGTAAAAGGTATTGAACATAGAGTAACCAATAACTTAGATAATCAAACAAATTAACTTTGAATAATTATTCAATAAATAAATTGTGCAATTACAAATTCTATTGAGTACAAAATCGCTAAAATGAAAGAATGAGTTCAAAAGGTAAAACCCGAATTGACTTAGAGTTGAAAACATGTCAAGAGAAGGGCTGGACTCCGCAACGAAGATGGTAACCGCTACAATTTGATACTCCAAGCAGTTGTTGACACCCAATGTTGTCCCTTCTTTTTCTGAAATTGGCCATAATTCAACTTAAGGGTGCAACGTGACCATTTGTACAAAATGTGTATTAGAAATCATGCATTTACGTGCGTTATTCTCTATTTATGTATTATGTACTTAAGTGTGGCTATATTACGTAACTTTTTCATCATTTAAGCTATTTGTCAAAATTATGACTATTTGTGAAATTAGTACATTAATATTATTAGTGGCTATATTATATAATTACGTCATTTAGGCTACATGTCAAGTTTGTTTCAATTTGTGATTATTTGTGCAAATTAGCAATTATTTGTGATTATATACATTTAAATAATTTTATTTGAGTTTATTTAATATTTATGTGTGCATTTTATAATATTTATATATATATATCTATAATATTTAAATATTGGCCAATTAAAGTGTCCAAAATCTTTTTTATTATTAATTCCTCCATATTTCAAAATTACTACCCAAAAATCCTTTATTTATTTTTATTTATTTATTTACCTTTTACTCTGAACCTAGCCAATTTTCTTAACCAAGTTCACTCTTATTATTTGAATTTTAAAATCCCAAATCTTCTTCCTAAACTCTACCTTGAATCTGGACTAAATGTCATCTTGAGGTTCGTGCGGTTGGTGAGAGGTCTCCGTGACTTGGGAAGTCCCGAGACCGGTCTAGATTCATCCTGCCCCTAATCCCTTGCTCAATCTTTTAGTTATAATCAAATCCCCCCAAAATTCCTCCCTAAATCAATCTCCAATCCCTAATTTCCCTCTCCTATTTTTAGAAAACCCCCAACAACTATTTTTGAATTCCACTTCTTTAAAATGAAGGGAATTCTTTGTTTTACTCCTATCCTCAATTACTCACTTCACCAGTACACATACAGTACTACGTAGACCCCACGTCCTCTTCCTCCTTAGATCAAAATACATTCACATACACAGTACACTACACACATACATTCGCGGACAGACGATGGACAGTACAAAAATTAGACAAGAACAGTGCACACAGGCACGATCTTGTCCTCTTCTTTCTTGATTCTCCTCTCAAAATCCCATATACACAGCATCACACACACACCCAAAATACTCCCTTATCATCTCCTCTTTTACACCATCAATAACACATATACACACACAAACCCATCGAAAAACACAGTAACAAGGAAAGGGAGATCGTGAGAGGAGAAGGAAATTTAATCAGATCGGGTTGGGGTTTAGACGATATAAATACGAGCAATCTCTTGTAATAAAAAAGTGGTACAATAAAAACCAACAAAGGGAAATTGCAACTCCCAAACCATAAAAACACTTTTTGCACAAACCAATCCACCAAAATTGGCTACATGACTCTCGAAAGCACAAAAACATGAAGACACCCAATCACAACCTAAGACAAATACAATTTTGGACAGTCTCCAAATCCGGAAGAATCCAAACATCAAACCTCAGTCCGAGTATGCAAATATCCACATACTCATAATCGTCGATATACCCAATCGTCACACCAAAGGACGAATGCAAATTTTAGACAATACATTGGTGTTCATTGCAATGCAACCACTCTCTCTTGGTAATCTGTCATAGGCAATAAACTGGGGCAGAATTTTTGATGATCCCCTCAAAAATTCCAAAAGACGCAAACTTGACACTGGGGCAGAAATTTTTGAGGTCCCCTCAAAAATTTCAGGAAAGGTCCTCACAATAGCAACACAATAGTCTTCTTAATACATTGCATGACGTAACAATAGCATTCTATTTGTTGCACTTTACTTTACTTTGTCTGCAGGGTATACAGCCTGAAGGGTAGACAGCCCGATGAAGAAACGGCATGACAAAGGGACAATTAAACAAGATATAGCAGCAGAGTGCAATACAACAAATACACAAGTCAACATCCTTTAAAAACTCACAAATTTTCTTTGATTGCAGGTTTACACAGGTACCGAGTATACCTAACAACACTTGTAAAACAACATACATCATTTTGACATTGCATAGGATCTGCGTCGGCGGATATATAGGGTCCGCAATGGTGGACATGACATAAATTTGAGAAGTATAGAATCCATATCGGTGGATATATAGGGTCCATGTCGGTAGGCATGACATTGAATAGAATCTGCGTCGGCGGATATATAGGGTCCACATCGGTGGACATGACATCATTTGACAAGCATAGATCCATGTCGGTGGATATATAGGGTCCGCATCTGTGTACATGACATCATTTGACAAGCATAGGATCCATGTCGGTGGATATATAGGGTCCGCATTTGTGGACATGACATCAATTTGACAGGCATAGGATCTGCGTCGGCTGATATATAGGGTTCGCAACGGTGAACATGGCAGGAATGACAACAGCGTAAGGTCCGCGTCTGTGGACATGACTTCAATCTAAGAAGCATAGAGTCCATATAGATTGATATATAAGGTCTGCATTTGTGGGCAATGTAATAATTGAAGGAATAGGGTCCGCGTTTGTGGGCATAGTTCAGCAATTTGAAGCAGAGTAAGGTCCGCGTTTGTGGACATAGTTCGGAAATTTGTAGCGCTAAGGTCTACGTTGTGGACAGACCAACTATTGATCAAGCATAGAATTTGTGTCGGCAAATATATAAGGTGCGTAGTGGTGAACATGACAACAAATTACAGCAGAGCTAGGTCCACATCGGTGGGCATTACATTGGAAAGACATTTGGATGAGACATCAATCAAACAAGTACAAGCCAAAACAACCACTCGGCTCAACAGGGAAGTTTACCTTACTTTATATCTACTGCATTTATCATGATTTTGCTGCAGGGTACTCCCCGATCTCTCGACTAACCCCTGTGCCATACTCTCACACCTACTCCCAACATCACTACCAGTTAGCCAACCGCAAAACCTCAAACACATACAAAGCAAAGCCTAATCCTACAGACAATGCTTTTGCTACACCCGCAAGTTGTCTAGTTTTCCGAGTTCTAAAGCGTTCAAAGCTACAGTTCCGTACTCGTATCAGTGATCTACGCAACCTTTCCTTGCCAATTTGGTACCAGCTCCGTATTCCTTCCTATCCGTGCCTGCCTATTTGAATCGTGCATATTCATCGTGCTTTACTTCTCAATATTCCTCAGTTCGTTCAAGCCTATGTTGAGGCCAAGATGACTCCTCTATCGAGTTATATTGGAAAATGTGCCCATGTAAACCCCTCTTTATGGGTGTGTCGTGCACCACATCTTCATAACTAGGACGTTTACAAGCCTCTTTTCCCACACTCGATCTGTTGAGGTTATCTCACCTTCGCCAGTGCCTTTACTTCATTTTTCATTTATCCCGCCAAAAGGAAAAGTGCACACGAACTTAAACTTCACATACCTAGAGAAGTTTAGTCTTTACATACAAAATCGTGCGTCATAAACATCTCATACAGGCAACATTCCATTCTAGAACTACACACTGTCTGATTCTCGTGAAACTCGAGATATGTAGGCAACTCAGAGACCGGGGTTCGGCCAAAGCCACCCCAAAACTCCCATTTCCCCTTCAATCATTTTACCTTCCAGTCGTGACAAAATTGGCCGCACTGTCAACGTCTTTGCCCGAAGACTTTTTCATCATCCCCGAGCAAAGAGGAGCAGTTGTTGACACCCAATTTTGTCTCTTCTTTTTCTGAAATTAGCCATAATTCAACGTAAGGCTGCAACGTGACCATTTGTACAAAATGTGCATTATAAATCATGCATTTACGTGTGTTATTCCTTATTTATATATTATGTACTTAAGTGTGGCTATATTACGTAATTTTTTCATCATTTCAGCTATTTGTCAAAATTATGGCTATTTATGAAATTAGTACATTTATATTATTAGTGGCTATATTATATAATTACGTCATTTAGGCTACATGTCAAGTTTGTTTCAATTTGTGATTATTTGTGCAAATTAGCAATTATTTGTGATTATATACATTTAAATAATTTTGTTTGAGTTTATTTAATATTTATGTGTGCATTTTATAATATATGTATATCTATATTTTATTTTTTACACCTTTAAGTTAAATATTGGCCAATTAAAGTGTCCAAAATCCTTTTTATTATCAATTCCTCCATATTTCAAAATTACTACCCAAAATTCCTTTATTTATCTTTATTTATTTATTTACCTTTTACTCTGAACCTAGCCAATTTTCTTAACCAAATTCACTCTTATTATTAGAATTTTAAAATCTCAAATCTTCTTCCCAAACTCTACCTTAAATCTAGACTAAATGCAGTCTAGATTCATCCTGCCCCTAATCCCTTCCTAAATCTTTTAATTATAATCAAATCCCCCCAAAATTACTCCCTAAATCAATCTCCAATCCTTAATTTCCCTCTCCTATTTTTAGAAAACCCACAACTATTTTTGAATTCCTCTTCTTTAAAATGAAGGGAATTCTTTGTTTTTCTCCTATCCTCAATTACTCACTTCACCAGTACACACACAGTACTACGTAGACCCCACGTCCTCTTCCTCCTTAGATCAAAATACACTCACATACACAGTACACTACACACATACATTCGCGGACAGACGTAGGACAGTACAAAAATTAGACAAGAACAGTGTACACAGGCACGATCTTGTCCTCTTCTTTCTTGATTCTCCTCTCAAAATCCCATATACACAGCATCACACACACACCCAAAATACTCCCTTATCATCTCCTCTTTTACACCATCAATAACACATATACACACACATACCCATCGAAAAACACAGTGACAAGGAAAGGGAGATCGAGAGAGGCGGAGGAAATTTAATCAGATCGGGTTGGGGTTTAGACGATATAAATACGAGCAATCTCTTGTAATATGGCAAGCCAAGCTGAAAACACCTTTTTTCTGCAACAAAGTGCTTTGAACCGCCAGCATATGACAGCAAAGGCTTTCAGACAATCCCAATACCGTACGACCGAGCTCACAACCTCACACTGCACACAACTTATACAATAAACAACATCTCCTTTATCAAGACTTTCAACAACAATCTTAGCGAGCTCGAAAGACAAAACCTCACGCATTTGTTCCTTTAGCCAATCAAATGACATTGCAATTAGCAAACAAACTACTCCCTAGATACCCATTCCTAAATCCGATCCAACGAGATCAACACCCATCACTGAAACATTCAAGACCATGACACCGTAAGATATCCCGCACTAAAATGCCAAGTTCAAAGTCTGATTGACCCAAAGCAAAACAGTGGTACAACAAAAACCAACAAAGGGAAACTGCAACTCCCAAACCATAAAAACCCTTTTTGCACAAACCAATCCACCAAAATTGGCTACATGACTCTCGAAAGCACAAAAACATGAAGACACCCAATCACAACCTAAGACAAATACAATTTTGGACAATCTCCAAATCCGGAAGAATCCAAATATCAAACCTCAGTCCGAGTATGTAAATATCCACATACTCATAATCGTCGATATACCCAATCGTCACACCAAAGGACGAATGCAAATTTTAGACAATACATTGGTGTTCATTGCAATGCAACCACTCTCTCTTGGTGATCTGTCATAAGCAATAAACTGTGGCAGAATTTTTGAGGATCCCCTCAAAAATTCCAAAAGACGCAAACTTGACACTGGGGCAGAAATTTTTGAGGTCCCTCAAAAATTTCAGGAAAGGTCCTCACAATAGCAACACAATATTCTTCTTAATACATTGCATGACGTAACAATAGCATTCTATTTGTCGCACTTTACTTTACTTTGTCTGCAGGGTATACAGCCTGAAGGGTAGACAGCCCGATGAAGAAACGGTATGACAAAGGGACAATTATACAAAATATAGCAGCAGAGTGCAATACAACAAATACACAAGTCAACATCCTTTAAAAACTCACAAATTTTCTTTGATTGCAGGTTTACACAGGTACCGAGTATACCTAACAACCCTTGTAAAACAACATACATCATTTTGACATTGCATAGGATCTGCGTCGACGGATATATAGGGTCCGCAATGGTGGACATGACATAAATTTGAGAAGTATAGAATCCATATCGGTGGATATATAGGGTCCGCGTCGGTAGGCATGACATTGCATAGAATCTGCGTCGGCGGATATATAGGGTCCACATCGGTGGACATGACATCATTTGACAAGCATAGGATCCATGTCGGTGGATATATAGGGTCCGCGTCTGTGGACATGACATCATTTGACAAGCATAGGATCCATGTCGGTGGATATATAGGGTCTGCGTCTGTGGACATGATATCAATTTGACAGAAGCGCAGGATCCAGGTCGGTGGATATATAGGGTCTGCGTCTATGGACACGACATCATTTTGACAGAAGCGCAGGATCCATGTCGGTGGATATATAGGGTCTGTGTCTGTGGACACGACATCAATTTGAAGAGCATAGAATCCATGTCGGTGGATATATAAGGTCCGCGTCTGTGGACACGACATCAATTTAAGAAGCAACAGAAGCATAGAATCCATGTCGGTGGGTATGTAGGGTCTGCGTCTGTGGACATGACATCATTTGAAGAGGCTTAGAGTCCGCATCGGTGGATATATAGGGTTTGCATCGGTGGATATATAGGGTCCGCATTTGTGGACATGACATCAATTTGACAAGCATAGGATCTGCGTCGGCGGATATATAGGGTTCGCAGTGGTGAACATGGCAGGAATGACAACAGCGTAAGGTCCGCGTCTGTGGACATGACTTCAATCTAAGAAGCATAGAGTCCATATCGATTGATATATAAAGTCTGCATTTGTGGACAATGCAATAATTGAAGGTATAGGGTCCGCGTTTGTGGGCATAGTTCAGCAATTTGAAGCAGAGTAAGGTCCGCGTTTGTGGGCATAGTTCAGCAATTTGGAGCGCTAAGGTCTACGTTTGTGGACAGACCAACTATTGATCAAGCATAGAATCTGTGTCGGCAAATATATAAGGTGCATAGTGGTGAACATGACAACAAATTGCAGCAGAGCTAGGTCCACATCGGTGGGCATTACATTGGAAAGACATTTGGATGAGACATCAATCAAACAAGTACAAGCCAAAACAACCACTCGGCTCAACAGGGAAGTTTACCTTACTTTATATCTACTGCATTTATCATGATTTTGCTGCAGGGTACTCCAGGATCTCTCGACTAACCCCTGTGCCATACTCTCACACCTACTCCCAACATCACTACCAATTAGCCAACCGCAAAACCTCAAACACATACAAAGCAAAGCCTAATCCTACAGACAATGCTTTTGCTACACCCGCAAGTTGTCTAGTATTTCGAGTTCTAAAGCGTTTAAAGCTACAGTTCCGTACTCGCATAAGTGATCTACGCAACCTTTCCTTGCCAATTGGGTACCAGTTCCGTATTCCTTCCTATCCGTGCATGCCTTTTTGAATCGTGCATATTCATCGTGCTTTACTTCTCAATATTCCTCAGTTCGTTCAAGCCTATGTTGAGGCCAAGATGACTCCTCTATCGAGTTATATTGGAAAATGTGCCCATGTAAACCCCTCTTTATGGGTGTGTCGTGCACCACATCTTCATAACTAGGACGTTTACAAGCCTCTTTTCCCACACTCGATCTGTTGAGGTTATCTCACCTTCGCCAGTGCCTTTACTTCATTTTTCATTTATCCCGCCAAAAGGAAAAGTGCACACGAACTTAAACTTCACATACCTAGAGAAGTTTAGTCTTTACATACAAAATCGTGCGTCATAAACATCTCATACAGGCAACATTCCATTCTAGAACTACACACTGTCTGATTCTCGTGAAACTCGAGATATGTAGGCAACTCAGAGACCGGGGTTCGGCCAAAGCCACCCCAAAACTCCCATTTCCCCTTCAATCATTTTACCTTCCAGTCGTGACAAAATTGGCCGCACTGTCAACGTCTTTGCCCGAAGACTTTTTCATCATCCCCGAGCAAAGAGGAGCAGTTGTTGACACCCAATTTTGTCTCTTCTTTTTCTGAAATTAGCCATAATTCAACGTAAGGCTGCAACGTGACCATTTGTACAAAATGTGCATTATAAATCATGCATTTACGTGTGTTATTCCTTATTTATATATTATGTACTTAAGTGTGGCTATATTACGTAACTTTTTCATCATTTCAGCTATTTGTCAAAATTATGGCTATTTATGAAATTAGTACATTTATATTATTAGTGGCTATATTATATAATTACGTCATTTAGGCTACATGTCAAGTTTGTTTCAATTTGTGATTATTTGTGCAAATTAGCAATTATTTGTGATTATATACATTTAAATAATTTTGTTTGAGTTTATTTAATATTTATGTGTGCATTTTATAATATATGTATATCTATATTTTATTTTTTACACCTTTAAGTTAAATATTGGCCAATTAAAGTGTCCAAAATCCTTTTTATTATCAATTCCTCCATATTTCAAAATTACTACCCAAAATTCCTTTATTTATCTTTATTTATTTATTTACCTTTTACTCTGAACCTAGCCAATTTTCTTAACCAAATTCACTCTTATTATTTGAATTTTAAAATCTCAAATCTTCTTCCTAAACTCTACCTTAAATCTAGACTAAATGCAGTCTAGATTCATCCTGCCCCTAATCCCTTCCTCAATCTTTTAATTATAATCAAATCCCCCCAAAATTCCTCCTTAAATCAATCTCCAATCCCTAATTTCCCTCTCCTATTTTTAAAAAACCCCCAACAACTATTTTTGAATTCCTCTTCTTTAAAATGAAGGGAATTCTTTGTTTTTCTCCTATCCTCAATTACTCACTTCACCAGTACACACAGTACTACGTAGACCCCACGTCCTCTTCATCCCTAGATCAAAATACACTCACATACACAGTACACTACACACATACATTCGCGGACAGACGATGGACAGTACAAAAATTAGACAAGAACAGTGCACACAGGCACGATCTTGTCCTCTTCTTTCTTGATTCTCCTCTCAAAATCCCATATACACAGCATCACACACACACCCAAAATACTCCCTTATCATCTCCTCTTTTACACCATCAATAACACATATACACACACATACCCATCGAAAAATACAGTGACAAGGAAAAGGAGATCGAGAGAGGCGGAGGAAATATAATCAGATCGGGTTGGGGTTTAGACGATATAAATATTGGCGAAACGCCACCACCGTCGCTGGAAGGCCCTATCGCCGGAGACCCAGTTATCCTAGTTGTTTCAGTTTTACTGTTGATCGTCCTATTCCAATGGTCGCCTGCACCTATTGATGAAAACAAATGCAAAGGATGGCGGGGGTAAGAGTTGCAGCGGCGCCGCCAATTTCTAGGGTCGGTGTTGCTCCTCCACGTCACCTCTGCCTCCTCGGAGAATTTGAATCAGGAGCTTTTATAGCATTTCACCACCGTCGCCTCGCCGGAGTTTTGCCATTAACTCCATAGATCTGCTCCACGCTTGGTTATGCATAATGATATTGCTTAAAAATTGATATTCTTCTTGCATTCGTTTCTTATCTATGTTGCTATTATGTTGATGTTCGATATTACTCTGCTAGCGGCACCGAGAACTTTTCTTCTCGGTCACTGTTCCCTTTACTTCATTTGTTATTTCTTTGGATACCTATTTACTTTTGTTGCTACAATATTGAATGCTATTCTGTTTCATTTGACCTATATGTGGTGGCTTTACTATTCACGTTTGACAGTTTGTTTCATTATCTCTTTTAGGTAACACTAACTATTGTTGTTCTGTTGCAAGGAGTTGCTCAACAAGTCCATTACGAATTTGGAAGTGGATTGCCCTTTTGGTTACTTGATTGGAATAGATACTATACTGGAATTGAAGCCTATGAAAAATACTTTTATTTGAGGCTTTGCAACGAATTGACGGACGTTAAATCAATTACGGCCAAGGAAAATAATTGTTTATTTGAGGCCTATATATAAACAATCTCATTCCCGCGTCCCTAAACAAAAGGTTATGATGAAGTGTATAAGCCGTGACTATAAAAGAGCCGGTGATGGAGTGACGAGACCGGTACTTGGCATGGCAACACGACCGTCCGGCGTGTTCGCAGCCGTATCGACGTCTTTAACCTCCATCCAATTCATACACACCTGAGCCGACACTTTCCAAAATCCCCTTTCCCCTTTATTTTAAAACTACTATTATTATTATTATTATTATTATTATTATTATTATTATTATTATTATTATTATTATTATTATTCACTAACTCTTTTCTTTAAATTTTGCGAGGTAAAAATTGGAAAGAGACGATAACCTATATCGGAAGAGAACAATTAAAAAAGAAACCTTTTGCCATTGTTATTATTTTATTCTCATTCTTATTATTAATTAGTATTTATTATTTTTATTACTATTTATTATTTTACTAATTCATTTTCATCTTTTTTGCAAGGTGCAATCCTTTAAGGAAGAAGACTATTAGTGAATTAGACTCTTTTTATCAATCTTAATCATTATACATATCATAATAGTCGTTTATTTATTTGTCTTGTTTATTTGATTAGTTAGTTATTTTGAATCCCAGTTATAAGTCTGGCCGGTAACCACATTTGTGGAGCTCGAGAGATGCCTAACCCCTTCCTCTCGAGTTAACTTGAACCTCTTACCTGAATCTCTGACTCGTAGACGAACCCGGAGTTAATTATTTAAATAGAATTAGAAATTAATAGGTGACCTAATACGCCTAGAAAATTTATTAGGTGGCGACTCCAAAACTCTAACTCCAAACGAGTTACCCAGTCAAATCCGAAACCTGACTCGTCCCGAGTTGAGTCCAAAATCGGGTATGACAGCAGTGAGGTATGACTATGCAACAAGTCCACTTTGGATTTTAAAATTGAGAGTTTATTTGAAACTTATTGCAAAGATTCCATGCCAAGAAAACAAGTATAAAGAATTAGCCAATAGTCAATTTATGAAACTCATGACATTAAAAGAAAGAAAGAGCAAAACAATTCTAATGAAGATACTGATAGATAACAGAAGAATTGAACTAGAAACAAGGCCATGACTGGAAAGATTGAAAATTGAAAGTATAGAACTGAAACCTAGAATAAACTAACATTTTCTCCTTCAATAGACCTCATTCAACTACCAAAAAAAAACCCTATACCCTACCTGCCATCAAACACCATAGCACCCCTGAAAACAAACTCCTAAGACTCCCTGCTCCTACTCCCTGAACCAGAGAAACTCCACCACCAATTGCAGACCTCCAGAACAATAGCAACAACCTGGACCAACAAACTAAGGCCCCTGCAACACCTACAACTCCCTAAACTCACCAAACAAAAACAACCCGTCTCCTAAAACCATCTGCAGACCTCCCCCCCCCCCCCCCCCAACCCACACTCACATACCTGCTAATACTGGAAACCACTCCATCAAACCCCAACAACTACTTGCTACTCCAAAAATGAAAAACATTTGAACAATAACAGGCTCCCTCAACTCCATTAAACAGAGACAAGAAACAGGAACATCCTATCAAGAACTAAGCCAAACACCTGCAAACCAGCTCCAGATCTGCCCACAAATTATGAAACTGAAACACCTCCATAAATCCCTCACTACCCTGAACTTTCTAGAAACACCTTCAAACCCTCATCCCTCATATTCAAACTATAGCAACGTACCTCGACATCACACATCATGATCAAAGAATGAGAGAACAAAGACAATACCCTAAGGTCTTTCCAAAACACATAGCCAGTCTAGATTACCAAATTCATTCTCACACCAAGCTACGGATATCATCTAAAAAAAAAAGAAATCTACTAAAGATCGACATTAAACCAATACAGAGACAAAAGATTATATCTTTGGTCGAAGACTAACATTAATCAAGATTCTAATCACGACCATAGACAACAATCGCTCTTTGGTTTTCAGCAAATATTTAGTTTCCAAACAAATGTAAATAAGTTCATATACGAACAAGGAATGAAAAGTCTCAACTATTCATTAACGCATTTACATAATTCCAGTAAGAGCACTTCACGAGCACACACACATATCATTAAACAGATCAAAGAGGTTAAGGTGAGGTTATTACCTCTTTCGATGCATCGAAAATGAGCTTAGGACCTGAAGTCGCACACTCGACCAAGACAACGATTCGAACTTTGAAACTCGATAGCGGCGAAGATTGAGAAAACACTGACCAACTCAGTAACAAAGCCTAAAATCTAGACTATACGATTTCTGTATTTTAAAGCGACATTCAAAGAAATAAAATGCTTTTGATTTTTTTGTTGCTGCTGTTTTTCTCTCATCTGCCTCTGTTTTCCCTATCCACGACTGCTCCCTCCTAAAACACTATTCAACATCCATTTATATAGAGATTTAGGATTTTTTTAGGGTTGTAGAAAATTCCAAAATGGCCCCTCTAACGGATAAGGTCATTGTACCCCCAGATGAGCTGGAATTTTTTGGACGGATATAGTTTCAAAAATTTTGGGGGGAATTCGGGTTTAGGGTCGACGGGTTTTAGTGATTTTAGGGGAAGGGAATCAGGTCCTTGGAGGGGGGAATTGGCTGAAATATGGGTAATATGTGTGTGGGTAACTGTGTATGATGTGTATTGTATATAAGTTTGCGTAGATAAGCTGGATTTTAGGCTAGTAACGAGTTTAGCCCTTTAAGGGTAAAATAAAAAATAGAAATATTGCGTGAGTAGGCTGAAATTTAGGATGCAGATTGCGATTTTGGCACTTTTATTTAAAAAAATTATTCATTCATTTTCAATATTAAAATTAAACTTAATTTAAAATAATTAGCCATTAATTAGAAATTCCAGGACAAAATTAGGTGTCAACAATCCTTAGATCTGAGAAACAAGGTCCAAGTGTATCCGGAGTAGTCATCAACAATAACCATTACAAACCTCTTACCTCCTCTGCTCCTTACCCTCATAGGCCCACACAAGTCCGTGTGAACCAGCTGAAGTTGTTTAAAAGTACTAACCCCCTTCTTTGACTTGAATAAAGATCTTACATGTTTCTCTCCCACCAAAGCATCACATATCTTGATGTCATCAAACCTTTTGCTTGGCAATCCACGAACCAGGTCCTTTAACACCAATTTATTCAGCTGAGTCAAGCTTGCATGTCCTAATCTCTTGTGCCACAATTGTGCATCATTCTTAAGTGCATTCAGAAAATCCAAATTATTTTCTGGAAGAGAACCTAACATAGCTTTGTATACATTATTAGCTCGTTTCCTTTCCAGTACTACTTCACTAATCTGCAGGTTCTTCACAGTGCCTCCTACAGACGTGAAACTAACTTGATTTCCTTTATCACATAGTTGGAAGATACTCAAAAGGCTATGCCTCAATCCATCTACACAAAGTACATTTTCAATTTCATGATTGAGGGACCTCTCAACCTTTCCAATACCAACAACTTCTCTGTCTTTGCCTCCTCCAAAAGCCACACTACCCCCTTGAAATGCTGTGAGTGAGAGAAAGTTTCTTTTATCTCCTGTCATATGCCTGGAACACCCACTATCAAGAATCCAGCTTGGGTTGTTCCTTCTCACTCCAGTCTACAAAACAAAACCAAGGGTTAGTAACAGGAACCCAGACAAGCTTGGGTCCCTTTTTATGATAGAATGAATGAATCAAATTTTTTCTATCCCAATAAGGTAAAACAGACTTAAAGTTCCTTTTAACTGCCTTTGATGCAATATCACATTATTTTCTATAATGCCCAGTTTTTCCACAAAGGAAGCGGAGTTTATTGCAAGAAGTCCTACATACTTACTATTAGGATTCCAGGCAGGTAAAGGTGTCCTAAGTCCTAAGCGATTTTTACCTCTATTATGATTTTCATGCGACCATTTTAAAGCTTCTGAAGACTTGTTTCATTTTGTAAGCCTGGTAAGTTCATAGTTGGCCTTATCAACCTTTGCCTGAAGAACTTGGTTCTTCTCAGTTTCCTAATGCAGAACCTTGTCTTTCCTTATTAGCTCAGATTCAAGGTTGATTTGAGCCTCACTAACTACTTGCTTACCAAGGGCTTTTTCCAGTTTAAGATTATCAAGTTAAAAGGTTGAAACTTTCTTTTGCTCCTCAAGCACCTGTTCCTTTAATTTAAAGTTTTCAAGTTCAAAGGCTGAGACTTTATGTTTAAGTTGAAAACTTGCCCATTAATTGAAGCAGATTGAATTTCCAATTCAGTTTTAGCTTCATCCAAGTTTTTATTCTTAATTTTATAATCAGGCACAATTGAGATCAGATGGTTCTTCTCAAAAATCAATTGTTCCTTCTCAGCCCTAAGACTTTCAATATCTTCGATTAAAGTAAGTACATGCATGTTTAACTCTCTTAAAAAACAAGTAGGATGTTTCAGTTT
Source organism: Petunia secreta (assembly GCA_029990175.1). Classification (NCBI taxonomy): domain Eukaryota; kingdom Viridiplantae; phylum Streptophyta; class Magnoliopsida; order Solanales; family Solanaceae; genus Petunia; species Petunia secreta. The sequence continues at coordinate 61,993,313 of JARKIP010000010.1, forward strand.
TAAGTCATCGAGATTTACCTTAGGCAGATCATCAGTGGGAGGTTCTTTAACAAGAGCCATCAGCGCAAAAGGAGAGTCGTCATCTGCTTCTTCTTCTCCTCCTAAGTCAGTGTCGCTTTCATATGCATCCCACTCTTTAACAAAAGCTTCACTATTCTTTTCTGGTTCTCCACCGTAGGTATTGTCCAAAGTATCCCATAGTTCATTTGCTTTTGAGCATCTTGGAATCCTCTTATACACGTTAAAACCTAAACCACAGTGGAGTATTTCATGGCTTCAGCATTCATCTGAAGTAAATTAAAAATCTGCTTGATTCAATTCTTCTACATGTTTTTGAATCCTGTTCCCTGACACATCAATTTTTGTAGGAACAATAGGACCATTTGTCATAATTTTCCATAAGTGATAGTTCTTTGCCTGCAAGAAGGTTTCTATCCTGCATTTCCACTACTTGTAGTGTTGACCGTTGAACTACGGAGGCTTGTTGATAGAATGTCCTTCAGTTATAATCGGTGGTGCACTCATGATTCAGATCCTTCTCAAGATGTTAATCTTTATATGAGAGAACCTGCTCTGATGCCACTTGTTGCACCTGGTGCACCTTCCTAAGACACTTGGGGGTGAATAGTGTCCATACCCAATTTTCAAATTCCTAAAACTTGCTTTTACTTTGTTCGCCTAGCTCACAAAGAACCAGGTTCCCTAAAAGTTTTACCTATATCTGAAACTTAACACAATGCAGAAATATAAAGAACACGGAGATTTTTACGTGGAAAAATCTTTGCTCAAGGGATCAAAAGCCACGACCCCACACTCTTAGGATTTAAACTTTTCACTCAAGGAAAGTGAGCACGTTTTACATTACAACGCAATGCAATCAAGGAACTAGCTTCATTATGACTTGTACCTAAAACCTTACAAGCCTCACTATGACTTGTAAGGTTGAAACTACCTTACCAAAACGTAATTTTAAGTTTATGCTTCTAAACAAGATACTAGATTACAGCTCAATAACCTATAACAGAAACTAAGACAAAACAGACTAAACCTTATGAAACTCGAACTCCTCTAGGTTCTACTGCCTTGCTTCTATTCTTGCACACAATAACTCTGACGATCAATTTGCTCTCTATTTGCTCTGTTGAGATTTCTTAAGTGTGTGACTTTTTCTGGCCAGAGCAACTTGTATTTATATAGTTCATGAAAAGTCTTTTCCATATTAGCTTGGAACTTTTTTTACAGTTTGGAATCCGTTTCTAATAAGGCTTACCCATATTGCCTTATACGAAACCTAAGTTGTTTTGCCTAAGTCTTCAATAATTCTTCGCCTGGGAAACAGCTTCTCTTTCAGCACCGCCTTGAAGATTTTCCTTCTCTTTTTTAGATTGACACTTTAACTGCAACTATTCTCTTTTTCCTTCTTCGTCTCGAACTGGAACATCAACTCGAACAACCTAGTCTTCTACTTCAGCTATGAACCTTTTCATTGTCCACATTGAACCGGGTCCTTTGTCATTCATCAAAACCATCCTTCAACAAGAAGGATCTTATTGATTAAAGGTGAATAAAGCTTCAGCCGTAATAGCCGATCGAGTAATATGGCAGTAGTTGCAACGAGCAACACTAAATAATCATAGGAACAGAATAATAGAGTATTGTGTGTATCCAAAATGACTAGGGGGTGTAAATGAGGGGGAAGGGGGGTATTTATAGGTTATGAGTCCTAGTTTAAGCCAATTACACACTTTCCGATATATCTCAACAACTTAATCATGTCGTTGGGATTTGATAAGGTTGGCCCCAAAAATATCGGAGTCAGTTGAGATCAACCAGCCTTATCTATTGATGTATCTGTTTTGGTATATCCGGGGATATGAGTCTCCATTCAATGATCCAAAGGGTTGGTCCCATTCGGTTGCTAGTTACGATGTACATGTCATCTGAAGGTCCATTACCTCTGCTCATTCATCTTATCATGTCACGTATTCGGGCACCTGACAGCAACGTGTCCGATCCAATTTTCACTAATACATATAGTCCCCCCCCTCCCCCCGTTTTCTGAATGAGTCATCGGAGACATTCAGGAACTGGAAACCTTTGAGCGGAAAAGAGACGTGGCCACCTTCAGAACCTCTTATTTTGAAAAGAGTTTGTCACTTCAACTCGCATGAGGTCCGTGTGCACGAATGTGAGTGCCGAGACCCCTCATTAGTTACCGAGGTCATCAGACCTCTACACCTAGAAAAGGTCTTAATTTGCTTTACTTTCATACTTTTAACTCTTCAAATACTCAAAATCTAACAAGAATTTTAAGAATTTCACAATGGGTTCTAGCTTGCTCCGTCGTGTATCTTGCCGAAATCTCGTTAAAAACCTCAATAGAATTAAAAAAACTCCACTGTTCTTAATCATCAATGATTTCAAAAAACTCTAGAACTCAAAGCCGCCCAGAAATCGCCACCGCCAAACTCAGGGCTATTGCTTCCACCACTGTCGTGGCGCTGTGGTGGAGCTATCAACGCCGAAATTAAAATGGCAAAAGAAAGTGAAGACATTTGGGGCTGAGAGGTTGTTCTCCAACATTGTCCTCGTTAAGCTGAACCTGGATTTCGATTGCAACATCACCCCACAATCAGACTATCACTAAGAGAAGAAGCAGAACATATCGGTGACTTTTGTGACCTATGTTGTCACAACGAACACTCTTCCTCAGATCCGGACTGACTGTAAATGGGAAAATAAAATTTAAGTCCTATGCCCAGAATCTTGCACCAATCTTGCAGCCCATGTCTAGGGCTATTTCACAGTATGGAGATACTCTTTTACACTTGGCTTCATGATTCCCATAGACCCCATGGTTGAGGTGATGTGCCCAGCTATACAATGTGTATATAAGGCGGATATATCTTGCCATTTGAAGGATGGAAGTGGTGATCCGATTTTTAACAGAGGAGACCAACCAACCTTTGAATCTCAAACACGTATTGTATCTCTACGCACCGAAAGTTTACAAAGCAGGTATGCTCAACTTAACCAAACGTGGGCAGAAGGGACCGATTTCCCAAAGTGATGATGACCTCCGAAATTGGGACCAACGATTTGTTCTCTTCCCTACTCGTCAATTGATAGCCCCTGGAGCTCCACCACATCCGGAGAGATGGAATCCTGAACCTAAGTATTTTTGGTTCATTTTTCTTAATTTTGTTCACTTGGGTTTGTTAGTATCGGTTTAGAGATGCGGCTATGTCCTCGATATCAATGAATGGGTGGGTCGGATTCTTAGAAAGACTAATATCTTATAGAAGACTTGGAAACACATATTTTTACCCGTATAAAAAAAGTCAAGGATCGTGGTCAACTTCATCCAATTTTCCTTGGGGTTATTCTTATCATACTTTTCAGTGATAACCTCCAACTTTTCATCGGGATCATTTTGGACGATGAAGAGGACTGCGATGATGATTCTCTCAGAGATTCACCATGCCTCAAGAAGAAATCAACCTCAACTAACAAAGTTATTCGCCAAAAGCAATTAGAGTGAAAGATTTAAGAGGGTCCTTCGGCCGCAGCTCCAACTAGCCTTACCGTGGCGCCGGGCTTTCAGAATAGAGAAAGAGACTGGCTGGAGGTGCTAGATCAACTGGGGCAGAAGGAGGTGGTGCCACTCCGCCATCCCAGGGTATCCAAAGTTGGTTGAGGGACGAGCCCTTGGGTGAACCCACACAGGTGGAGGCGTCGAGCGACCAATGCGACATACTTTTGCTTGATTCATAGATGAAGACTAGGCTAGAGAGGGAAATGTCTAGTTCAACAAGAATTCAAACTTCTAAGATGAGAAGGACTGCCCCAGAGAGGGGATAACCTAATCCAAAGACAGCGAAATCAAGGCACGTCAAATTGACTTTATCTTTCTTTTCCCCTAACATCACTCTAAGCTTATAGTTTCCCCTCCCTCTGATGAAGATATAGCGGCGCATGCAACCACATAGTGGGAAATCTTCTCAGGTCGTGATTATCGAATTTCTTGAAGGGTTATATCTACTAAGGGCTCCAAGGCGCTACTGAATATTTTTCAGGTTTGCTGGGGCCTATGGAGAGAGCCCGGACATATCTTTATGACGATCCATTGCTTATGTCTGTAATTTTCTATGCCAATCTCTAGGTCGGACTCTTGCCTTCATTAATTTTTGGTTGTCTTGCTTCCTTTTTCCTTACTCTTTTATTTGCTTGTTTTCAGAGCAACATGATGTCAATTGTTACGTTGGAGAAGGTCCTAGAACTTCACAAGAATGTGGGTAAAGTCACCAAAATCAATGACATCTTGGTTACAAAAGTGAACGAGTTGCACCATAACTTCCAAGAACTAGAGAAAGAGCATGTAGACCTCTCATCAAAATACGGTGCTTTGGAGGAGAATATGGGCGGTATTGAGATTGCTCATGCTAAGGTATTGTCAAAATTGGAGGAGAAGAAGGTTAAATTGACTGCAGAGCTATGGAAAAAGCTGGTCTTAGAAGCCTGGCTTGCGAAAGATCTTACAAAGGTAGAGGCTTAAAGAGAGATCTTGGTCAATCGTGCGCTAGAACTGGAGGCATCCATCTGTGCTGAGGAATGGGAGAAGGCTATGCTTAAGACTTCCCATAATAATTAGATGCTCGTTGCAAGGATTTGGAGTGGGATGTAGAGGCAAAAGTGGAGATGTTAGTCTACGAGACCAGATTCGATCTTCTTGGAGAGATAGCTGATGGGGATAGTGAGGTTGTGGATGCCTTAGTGGACGCCAAGGCGGCCATGAAAGAAGCCCGAATCAACATAGGACTCTCTTCCAAAAACTCATCAGATGATCTCATGGGAAATTTCTAAGATAGGGACTCTGACGAGGAAAACGAAGAGAAAGAGAAGGAGGGTGAATTAAATTACTCCTCTTCGTCTACTCAACCAGCTGCCCCTTCTTTTACAGCGTTTTCCAATTCACGGGCAACCCCTGCTCAAAGTTATCCAAAGGTGTCCAAAATCCACCGCCTTATAAGATCTTCAATGATTCTTATCCTTAGTTGTTGGTTGGTATTTTTGCAGAAAAGTGGTAGTTTTGTAAATAAATTCAAGCCTTCATGCCTTCGATTAATGAAACTAGCTTTCGTTATATTCTGAACCCTTTGTTTATCGTAATTTCACTTTATGATAGATGTTCTTTTAGTTGTTGTGCGATGAACTTTTGAATGTATTCGAATTCTTTCAGAGGCTGAGTAGCTAAAAGAAAATATCTTTATTAAATCGGACAGGCCCGTTGTTTTGACACATTTGAAAAAACGTCGTCTTATTCTCACTCGAACGCATATTGTTCGGTGCTTGGTGTAAAGCATTTGGGGCACTAAATAATAACGTATATTAAAAGTCCATATATAAACTAGTTTTGTAAAGAATAGGCTAAGTTTTGAAGCATAATAAGTTGTAATAGAGATTTCAACTTTATTGATTGAATGGATGAATTAGCCACTAACGGGCGTTTAATATATGAGTGTCGATACGAGCACCTTACTCTATTGGAATTTGGAACATGACTACAATGAAGTTATAACTTTCAACTAAAGAACTTGCTTGTCCATTTACTCTTATATGGACTGTCTTCAATGCGAATGTGCCTTCCATTTTTTGAATGCAGGTAGTCCTCGGTTTGTGGTCAATCCCTGGTATGTAGGCAGTCCCTATTATATAACTTCGTCAAGACCAATGTCATATTATCCTCTTCATCTCCCTAGTATTTGGGTGTAAAGTAAGAAGATCCGAACACTGGAACTTGACTCTTCGTGCGGTTCTCGTCCGTTCATTTTCATGTAAAAAGGAAGTGAAAGGAACAGGAAAGAGAAACTTTAAGATGAAGACATCGCTAGATCTTATGTCACATTTATTGGCCCAGATTTTGGAGCGTAGGGTGATATTTGTCTTCATTCGATCTAGCTAAGCCTATCACCTAAAAGTACTAGTATAATCATAATCAAATCCAAGAAATGAAATGTTAAAGAGAAGAAGATAAAATTGTTTGACTAGAAGTAATATCTCTGCAGATTGGCTATGTTCCAATTGAGTGGAAGTAGCCGTGAGTCCAATGTTTCGAGTTGGTAAGTCTTCATTCCTGCTAGACCTGCAACACAGAATGTTAAAGCTAATAAACGTTCTTTGAAATTTCTTTTTTGCAGACATAATTCATTGCGTAACTGAATTTTTTTAAGTATAACTATAAATTATAACGTCATTCGACATATGGTAGGTTTGTCATATCACACCAAATGTTTCTCCAAAGCAAAGCACTTTGGACCTTCCGTTCTATTGGGGACTCTGTCTATCAAAGAAATACAATAGTAAGTGTCCTTTTAATTTTTCATTTCCCGTATGATATTATATTTTGATAACTTGGACTTCTTTTCGGTTCGTTTTGTTTTATTTGATTCTACCATGACCATGTTTAAAAAACTAATGTTGTTTTCTTGGTTAATGAATAACATTTATTTGGGTTAGTATAGTTTCTCTATAAACTGTAAATTAAAGTTGGTTTATGTTTGTTAAAATCCTTGCGTCAGTGTAGACAAATAATATGATTCTACCATGACCATGTTTAAAAAACTAATGTTGTTTTCTTGGTTAATGAATAACATTTATTTGGGTTAGTATAGTTTCTCTATAAATTGTAAATTAAAGTTGGTTTATGTTTGTTAAAATCCTTGCGTCAGTGTAGACAAATAATTGGATGGTATAAAGTGTTACTTTTGTTAACAAACTTTGAGCCAGAGGAATGCTTGTTGGTAGATTTAATTTCCCTGAAAAACAAAACTTTTATTGGAAAAGAGCTAAAAATACCTCTGAACTATAAGAAATAGAGAAATTATACTCTCCGTTAGCTTTTGGGTTCAAATATATCCCTGTCGTTTTTGAAGTGGTGCAAATATATCCCTCCCACCAACAAACTTTTAAACTCAACAAAGACCATCTTAAATGAACAAAACAAGTTTAGTGGTTGGATAAAGTGGCTTCAAGGATAAATAATATATAGTAGCAGAGTTAATTCAGTTTAAATTGTGTAGATAGTACCATTCTCATCTTTATGAGTTAATTAAAATATTTTTACGAATAAAGATTACTTTTATTTGATCTCTAGAAGATATTGTTCATTATTATCGTAATATTGATCTAACAATCAAAATAAATATTTATAATATTTTTGTGATTTTTAAATATTTTGCACTCATACAGTGGACTACACGCGCAAAGCACGCGTCCAAAACTAGTTTCTTAAAGGCATTTGTTGATTAGATGAAAGGCACCAAAAGAAAATATTCCGAAAGCCTGAATCATTTATGAAAGACAAAATCTATCTTCAAGACAAAAGAAATGAGTATAGATTTTTTCATAATCTTAAATTTCTCTGTTCCTTAGACATATCTACAGGGAGGCAAACAACTTTGTAGGCCACATGGTCAAAGGGAGAGCTCTCGAGATGAGTCAAAGTTTTTAAACATTTTTCTGTTCCTTTGCTATCTTGTTTTAAACTTTTAGACAACAATAAATAAGGCACTGTTGTTGCCCTTTCAAGACAATGTACTTATATTTTCGTTTATTAGTTAATGAATGAATGCATTTTATTAAAAAAAAAGGAAATTTAAAAAAATTAGGTATTCGCGTAAATACGATTGACTAGATGATTATAGGATTTCAAATGAGCATAAGCCGGTAATAAGTAGGATTTTTTTTTATGAGAGGAACTTTCAAGTCTCTTAAATAAGAAAAGGGGAAAAAATCTTTAAAAATTGGGTGAAGAGGACACTTTTAAGATTAGTACTAATGACTAATATTTTCAAAGCCCCCAAATTTTTTATTTGCATAAAACCCCCACCTTCTCATCTCGCCTCCCCAGCCCCCCACCTCCCATCGTGCCCCACCCCTCTGCCCATCCACCACTCCACTACAACCCTCCACCACTCTCCATTGCCACCTTCTACCACCCACAACCACCTTCTTCCAATCTCCACCACTCACCGCCACCTCCTACTATCCTTCACCACCCACCACCACCTTCTACCACCCTCCATCACCACCAGACAACCCTCCACCACTTTAATAAAAGGATGTGTATATATTTTTTTAAGACGTAAAATCATCTCCAAAATTATTTAAACATATAGAAAATATATTTACACATCCGAAAAGATGTGTAAAACTACTAGAATTTAAAAAACATGAAAAAGAATGAAACGGAAACAAGGAAAAAAGAGAACGTAGAAAAAAATTCAAAATGAATACGAAGAAAAAAAAGAAAACAGAGACGAAGAAGAAGAAAGCAAAATAACAAGGATGCTGATAAAATGAATTTTAAAAAGGAATACCGAAGAAAGAAGGAGAAGGAAGAAGAAAAAAAAGGGAAAAAAGAGAAGAGAGAGAAATAAAAGTTTGAAATGATTTGAATAGAGGAGAGACTAAAAGTACGTGGGAAGAAGGAAAAATAAAATACTTGATTTTTTTTTAATTGTGAGGCATTTTTGTAAATTTTGAGATTTTTGCTCCTACCCACAATTTTTAAAGGGTAAATTACAAAAATAAGCTAAAAAGCACATGATCTTGATTTGCTAAGCTATTTTTTTATGATCTTGAAAACATAAGCACTTTACCATTAAATAAAACTGAAAGTACAAAAATACTCTTACTAATAAAGAACTTCCCATACTTACAAAAATACACCCATCATTTTTTGAATCCGTAATTACAAAAATGTCACCGCACTTTCTTACCTCTAAAATTATAACAAATGCCACTGCTTCCTACACAGCAGAAAAAAAAAAAGGCCAACCTCATTGTATTTCACGTCCATTTTGTAAATAAATAAGGCCAAATCGGCATTGTTTAGCTCATTTATAAGGTAGTCAATTCGTTTGTGTTTCATGACTATTTTGTGATAAATAAAGTCAAATCCTCATCATTTTTCTAATATACAAAACTCAAAGCAAAAGATAATATAAGACCAATTCGATGTCATTTCTTCATACACTGAGCAAAAACTCATTTTCGTTTTGTGAAGAAATGACACCAAATCGGCCTTACTTTATTCATTCGCAAAAAATACCTTCAAGTGCTTATATATTTCGAAATACCGACAGTCTGGGTGTGCTTACGCATATAATTGTGTCTGTTTTGTGAAGAAGTGAGACCAGATCGGCCTCAGTTCATACATCCACAAAAAAGACCTTCAAGTGCTTATATATTTAGAAATAATGACAATCCGTCTGTATATTGACATATATTGAACCAAAATTGTGCCCGTTTTACAAACAAATGACACCAAATCGTCATCACTTTTCCAAAGTACTAAAATCAAAAGTAAAAATAAAACAATGCCAATTCGGCATCATTTCTTCATAGTGCGAGCCAGATAATATTTACATTTTACAAATAATTAAAGCCGAATCATCATCACTTTCAATACAACGTTGAATACAAATTGTTATCACTTTCAATGCAAATTGTCATTACCTTCAACACAATTTTATATAAAAATCATCAATCACTTTCAATACAAATCGTCATCACTTTGCCCGAATACAAAGATTCAAAGTAAGAATAAAAACAAGGTCAATTCGACATCATTGTTTATAGTGTGAGTCATATCTCTCTCAGACATTTCATCAAACACTTTACGAGCCATATCTCTCTCAAGCTTTTGATTTACTGATAATGGAAAGAGTGATGTTGGTGATCACTTGAACAACAGTTTGACGATGATTACGTGAAGCAGCAGTAGGATTTCAATTACATGAAGTAGTAGTGAACTATAACCAATTACGTGAAGCACCCGTGAACTAGTCAATGATAACTAATTGTTGAAAATTGATACTCTTCTCTCTTAATCTACGTGGAAGTTCACCTCGGTATATAACAGATGGTCAAGTGAGTAAATAAATCAACTATTTACTACTCTATTCTACTTTTGACCGAGAATGCTCAAACTAACATGACAATAGATGACGATGATGTCATGTTGCACAATTCCATTGTTTGTTAATTCTCCTTTTGTACTATGGTTATGCTACCAGTACTAGGATAGCAGTGGTGGTTACCGTGGTGGCGCGGTGAGTTTAGTGATGGTGGGGTTAGGGTTTGGTGTATTGAGAGAGAAAGTGGATCTGTAGAGAGAAAGTGTGAATGTGAAATGATTGTAGAATAATGTTTAAGGATAAAAGTGGAAATTCTATTAAAAGTGCTCAAAACTGCTTCGATTTTAAAGACCAGTAAAAAATAGTTCAACAAATCAAGACCAGACACTAAAATGCTCATTCCACATTAAAAAAATAAATTTTAAATGGTACAATTCGACCTTTTAATTAAGGGTTTTTTACACAAATATACAAATTTTCACTCCTAATTACAAAAAAATAGCAATATTTCTCTAATTACAAGGCATAGCAACATTTTTCATAGCACAAATATACAAACTTGATTTTCCTAACCACCAAAATCATATCTCCACGCCTAAAAACCTCTCATTTCCCCAAATTACATTTCTCACTTTTTCTCTCTCTTCTTCTTCTAACCCAAATTCCTCCATCACGCAGAATCAACCATTCTCAACACATACCCGCCACCATGAAAAACCTCCACCACACGCTTCTCGACCTTAATCTCCGCCACCACGAAAAACCTCCACCAAAGCTTCTCGATCTAGGTATTCTTACCATCTCTGCTTCTACTATTTTGTCATTCATCACCGCCGCGACCACGGTGTTTCCGTCGTCCGCTACTGGATCAGGCAATTCGAAGAAAGTTGGATAGAATGCATTCCATGTTGATCCAGATACGAATAACGATACTGGGTTTGGATCCTACATGGATTTTTTCAGTGAATTGGGGGGTATTAATGCTACCACAAGACCGATTGTTGTGTCACAAAACAAGTTCATGAAACGGCTCAATCTGTTCGTGAAACCAACTGTTGTTGATTAAGTAGAGTTTGCACTACAAACAATCAGATCTTGACCCGATTTTATCACATTCGGGTACCCGGTTTGCCTTTCGAATTAAATCTCTAAGAACAGACCCAGTTAATGACACTAGAAGAAGTAGTATTATAAGTGAGAAATGGTTGATGACACTAGCAAAAGCAGTAGTATATGAACACTTGTGATTCCCTTAAATATGACAAGGATGTGTGTCCTTTTTTATTTTTTTCTCAAATTTTAATTTAATTATGAGAAACGATACAGAAATAGTTTAAAATAGCGCAGATACAGTGCTGAAACGGTGTAGAAACATAATTATGAGAAACGATACAGAAATAGTTTAAAATAGCGCAGATACAGTGCTGAAACGGTGTAGAAACATAATTATGAGAAACGATATAGAAATAGTTTAAAATAGCGCAGATACAGTGCTGAAACGGTGTAGAAACAGTTAGATACGGTGTTGAAATGGCGCTGAAACGATGCAAAAACAGTTAGATACGGTGCTGAAACAACTTGAAACGGTAGCAGAAGATACAATGCTGCAGAAACAGTAGAAACAGTGCAGAAACAGTTAGATACGGTGCTGCAGAAACAGTTGAAACGGTGCAGAAACAGTTGAGATACGGTGCTGCAGAAACAGTTGAAACGGTGCAGAAACAGTTGAGATACGGTGCAGAAACAGTTGAGATACGGTGCTGCAGAAACAGTTAGATACGGTGCTGCAGAAACAGTTGAAACGGTGCAGAAACAGTTTGATACGGTGCAGAAACAGTTGATACAGTGCTGCAGAAACAGTTTGATACGGTGCAGAAACAGTTTGATACGGTGCTGAAATGAACTGAAACGGTGCTGAAACGATTACATACAACGAGATACGGTGAGATACAACGAGATACATTGAGGATGGGATGGGGAAAAGTGAAATTGGGGTAAATAGGAGGAGTATAAGTGAAATTGGAAAAATAATGGGAGTAAAAGTGAAATAGGGGAAAATGGGAGGAGCAAAAGTGATAGTGGGGAAAATAGAAGGAAGAATGTAAGAGTTTTGTATGTTATGGGAAAATATTGCTATGTTTTGATTTGTAATTATCTTGTGTTTTCCTCTATATAGGGTAATTTTACTAAAATGTTGCTATGTTTGGTAATTAAGCTCTAAAACTTGTACTTTTATGTAAAAAATCCTTTAATTAAATATGAGATTTTTACATTTTATACCCATGAAATTTAAAGTATTTATTAGTCTACCCATTAAAAATTACATTACCCATAAAACTGAAAGTATTTACCAACCTACCCATTTACTATTATATACCTTTGTTATGCCTTATAGGTGTATACCTTTAAGGTATACTGCATAAATTATGGTATACAAGTCTGGAGGGCTATTTATTACTGTATACCTTTATTATGCCTTATATGTGTATACCTTTATGCTATACTGCATAAACTATGGTATACAATTCTGCATGGGTAGAGTGGGTAAATTGTTTAATGGGTAGGTCGGGTAATATTTGAAAGTTGTGAGTAGTGACTGTAATTATTTTAGGTTTTGTGGGTATTTTTGTAAGTGTCCCATTAAATATTACTCCCTCTATTTAAAAAAGGATAAACCTATTACTATTTGAATGGTCAAACAAAATTATGTTTGACCACATGTCTTACAAATATTTTCTAACTATTTTGAATTGTTAATGATTGTGACTTATAATATTTTTCATGTAGTTTCTAAATATGTATATTTTATTTAAAAAATTTAAAAATTCGATGTGCAAATTCCCGTTGAAAATTAGTCAATTTAACTTTTGTACTCCGCAAAGCTTCATCATTTTTTTAAAACGGAGGCAGTAACTTGTTCAATATGCCTTTTTCTCTCATGGTACGGTAAGTTTCCCAAATTGAAAAAGCAGATGGAGGTGTCCGTTATGAGTGACCCGTCAAAGCCCAAATCCAAATCATTCGACCACTCTCTCTTTGCACACCCACTTCTCTAAAACCCTTCAATTCAAAAACTAGACAGTGAGATCTTCAAGTTTCCTAACTCCTATTTGTAATTTCAGGTTCATTTTCCTGTTTTGTTTTTTAAATTATAGCCTCACTCGTCTTGTGTTGTTCGGCTTTCGTTTAATCATCTATTTATTCAACAAATATCTCACGAGTGGGGTCGTCGGAGGGTGAGATGTATGCAGACCTTACGTCAATAAGGTGGAGAGGCTGTTTGTATGTATGCACCTATGTGATCTGTAGAATATCGTATGCCTGTGTCTTCGGTCACCCCAGTTTTTTTAAAAAAGTATAAAAAGTATAGCCGGTTTACAAGTCTGATAAATAAGGTGTTTTGACGAAATTGTGTTGACTTCTCTAAGTAAAGTGAAACAACAACCACTTACCAGGATGATTCCATAAGTAGGGTCACAAGGTGTACGCAGACCGTATCCCTATCTCGATTGAAGTAGAGAGGCTGTTTAATGAAAATGAATTGCTGGGTTTTTGTTTTAGCATTTAAATTTGAAGTGATGATTCTTTTTCCTGCTTTCATACTTTAATCTTGGATGGGTTATGATTAACTCGATAACGTTTCTAACTTGAAGTCCTTAAATTTACAGCTTTACTATGGTAGGCAGGTGGGATTGTGTCGGGATATTTTTTTTTTTATAACCAAGAAATCACCGAGTGATACTTGGTGGATAATGGGCCCACCTCTCTACCCCTATACTCTTAAATACTAAGCTTTTGTCTGTGGCAGGGTTTGAACCTGTGATGTGCGCCTAGCCCACACATCACAACCTAAGCTAGTACCACTCGATCAGAGTGAAACGTTCGATGCCCATGTTTCCCTTTCCATTTTTTGCAGCTCAAAAATCTAACTTCCAAGTTTTGTTTAAAAATACTTGAAAGCATACAACTTGCAAGTCTGTCCATCGCTTGCCGTGGTGTATGTAAAAGTTCCAAGTTAAGAGTTTGTGCAGAAAATCATCGAGTAAAATTGAGATAATTGAATTACTATTTTCGATTCTCTTTACCCCTTAAGTTTCGATGAAAATACACCTTGGTGTATTTCAAGTTTATTTGTCTTTTCCTATTCTAGTTATATAATACACTTGACATCTTCGTAGGAATTATACTGTTGAAGATAACCGGATAACCCCAGGAAAGAACATTTTAGCATAGCATGAGCACCCAAGACAGAAGAGCACAGCCAGTTAGGCTTACGAGGTCCCATTCAAGAAGGAGTGGTGTACTACATGTTGATCTAAATGTTGCACCCCCTGCAGCAATTGATGTTGAGGCTCTTGATGATGAAGTCATTATATCGTCCCCTAGAGCGTTTGCAGAAGTACGTATTGTCCCTACCTTTTCTTGTTGTTTTAACCGTCATTGAGTTTATTTAGTGGTGCATGATCTCTGTTATCATGCTGTCAGACTAATAGGGATCTTCTCATTTTTTATTAGGCTAAGAACAACTCCAGGAGGAACCAACGACGGGTTATCGTGGTTGATGTGGATTCTGGTAATTTATTCTTCTTTTAATCCTGTTACATCTGTAGGTAGTATGTTCAGTTTTAAGATTACAACTTATGTTTGATTTGCTAGATAGGAATTGACTAGTAGAATAGCTAAGAGGAACTTCTCTTTTCTCCTTTATTGCTATAGCAGACTCTGAAAAATCTTATTTTCCTTGAAGATGCCAATTTCACTGTAACAAGTTTTGTTCATTCAGCGAGTGTCGGTTCTGATAGAATGGACAATTTAATTAATGCTTTCTTGTCCTAGATAAATGTAAAGCAGGATAGTGATACAGGGAAAATCAGAACTAAAATGAGTCTTGAGTGTCTTAATAGTTTGCCAGTATCACTAGAATTTTCTTTGGCATTGTTTTCTAATTCTTTTGTGGTTGATAGGAGGAGGATAAGAATGTCTACATAGGATACAGGACATTTGAGGTGTTGTTTGGTTTTTTATACAGATTTGTATTACAAGTTTTTGACCTGATGCATGTTTGGGCAGTTCTTTTCATGAAAGCTTCACTTTGATTGATCTCTTCCATTCTTCGTTATGATTGGGTTTGGTCGGTCCACAGCTATTGCAGAGGACCAGTCGTCCAGGGTCTCAAGTAACATCAGCAACAGGCGCAGAAGACTTTCTACAAATCAAGCAACAAACAGTGGTGGCATTCACATAGACCTTGAAAGAAATAGCTGCCCGAAAGTAATTACATGCCATTTATTTATTTTAAAAATCAACTGATCCACCACTTCAAGTGTCAAAATGTTATTTTATTTCGTCCGCTGGTTGGCGACGTTATGTGTCATTATTTTACTTGCATGATCTGCAATTGTTTGGATAGAGACAAGTTCTAATAGTAGATAATAGACTAGTACCTTTTGGACTAGTTTTATGGCCTTAGTAGCTGGAAACATTCTTACAAGTTCTAATAGTAGATAATAGACTAGTACCTTTTGGACTAGTTTTATGGCCTTAGTAGCTGGAAACATTCTTTGTGTAGTATATTATTAAGATTTCTTTTTCTTTATTTGTAAGTAGTATTATGATTGAGTTCTTCTGATCTTTTGACTAGCTTGCAGCTTTTTGTTGATATTTCAAGTGTACAAGATGTCTCAGATTACATAAATTCTATAAAATTTGAGATGTTATACAGGTTTATGGTTCTTTTGAAGTGGGTTCAAGCTTGGATATTTTATATGTTATGTCATCTAATTGTTAAACTCAGCTTCACAGAAATCTCTTATGCCAGTATAATATACTTGACCTGGTTCAGTTTGTTTCTTAACTTCTATCTAAAGTAAATACTTGTTTTTTGTTTGTTTTTGCATTCCAGGGAGTCAATGTAACAAATGCAGTACCACCACCGCCAAAAGAGCCTACATTCAGCTGTCCAGTGTGCATGGGTCAATTAGTTGAAGAGATGTCGACTAAATGTGGTCACATTTTCTGCAAGGCGTGCATAAAAGCTTCCATAGCTGCTCAGGGTAAATGTCCTACGTGTAGGAGGAAAATCACTATGAAAGATACTATAAGAGTGTATCTTCCTACCACAAGTTAAGCCAAAGGTTTGTCTACCACCCCCTTAAAAACATCATTTTTTTTTTTGGTTTTGGGGGGGGGGGGGGGGGGGGGGGGTTGTTGTAAAGCCCTCTCTGTGACCTTTCTATGCATTGGAATCGTGTGCCCATGATTCACAATAATTGCCTAAGATGGGAATTAATGTGAGTTATGAAATAATACTGATAGCCGTAAGATCAAAGAAAATAGGATATTAGCAGTAAATGATAACAGGGTTGCATTGGTTAAGCTTGAGTATCATTAAGTTAGACCACGCATATGGTATTGCATCCCCCACAATAATCATGCATCTGTGTGCAAAAACCCCAGATTTCCTACATCATTTGCATATGAGAAACAGCATGAAGTGTCCATATATGTGTGTCACTACCAATTTTACCAGTTTAATTGCCTTTCTATGCATTGCAAGCATTTTTGCATATTTCAAAATATTCGCATAAGCTGGGAATTATTTCTGAGTAATGGAGAAGAAGGTACAACACAAATAATACTGATTGCCATAAGATTTAAAAAAAGAAGGGATATTATGCATCTGTGCGCAAAAACTGCCAGATCTTCACCATGTCCATATGAGAAAAACATCATGAAGTGCCTATGTGCTACTCCCGCTTTTACCAGTTTAATTATTGGTTTTTGCCTTTCTTCTCTATTGCTTAGAGTGATAATTCCGAAATTTTTGTTTGTCTAACTAAAACTGAATGATGGCTTATTAGTTAATCATTCCCCCACAACCTGTGTGTGAACCTCCATCCTTCTAGTGCAGCAGTAAAAACGACACTGATTTTATTTTTTATAAAGATTTAGAATTTGGTGATTCAAGTTTCAATGATCTTAGTACAGTTCTTTTTACAAATATAAGTGATTACTGCATATGATTTTGAGTGGATTCTGTCTCAACCAACCAAACTAGTGGGAGGGTATTCCTTAAACATTTTTGCAGTCGCTATTGATTTATCCTTAAAGAACTTGCTTCTAGATCTTTTTCATTAATCTGTCTTTCCCTTAATCCAAGGAGAGACACACGCTAATTACATCGATATCTGTCTTACTGTGCTTGTGTTGTAATCTTCTCCTTAATCAACGAAAATGCTAAAAGTTTTGCAACATTTGCAGATAGAGAGCTGGTTTCATGGCTGCTATTGTAACATGGTTGCGTTCTTTGAGAGGGTTGGATACTGGAAGGGAGTATGGTTGGAGATTCTTCTATTCAGTTATGCTTTTAGGTCACAATCAACTGCTGTACTCTTTCCAGTCTGTGCCTTTAAAGACTCTGTAATTAGTATTTTACCTTAAAACGTATTCTACGAACTATTGTTTGTCATATAGATTTTTGTCGATTAGACCACTCAGCAAGCTCCTGGCCAGGCCTCCCATTCCTTACGATCTTATCTATGATGAATAAAGGGATAATGTGTGGTTTTGGTAAAAGAACCAAGTAATATACAAAGCTGGATGTAAGCCACTAAACAAAAGCATGGGAAAATCGTCTACTAACTAGAACAAAGTTTGCTATAATGGAAGAAGGTACTCCACTCACTACAAGCCACTATTGATTGACCAAGTAAAATAAACTACTCCTAAGTCCTACTTAAGGTTTCATTGAACTCTGTAGAAACAGAATTTCAAATGTAGAGGCTGCTAAACAGGTGCATTTGTTTCTCTGCTCATGTCATTCGAGCCCAGTCACTTGTCAAAAGGTAAAAACACCAGTAAGAATCCTTCAATCTGATAAAAACACACAGTAACTATTGCAGGTTTTTCTGAAGGCGGTGTCGAACTAAGTCACGATTTTGTTTGTAAGACGTAAGTAGGTCTGGATTTGACAATATAGTGGTTTTAAGGTTATACTTACCATGTACCAAATTGATTTGCATTATTTTCAAGCTGATGTAACCTTATTCTCTGTGTGTGTTGTTTTTAAGAAAAATATTATCTGCATACATATCTATAAAGAAATATTTTTGCGGAGCTGTGTTGGATCATACCTAGTGGCATACTGTAATGTTATATTCGTAGGTACTTAACTACTTTTAATCCTAGTGCTGCCAACAATTATAGAAAGAAAGTAAGTAGTATATTTATTCGAACTCGTGATGTGCATTGAACCTATATATGTAGTGTATTGCGCTCTTACAACTATACCAATGCCCTAGGTAAGTTCCCATAGATTGTTTAGTAGAATTAATCTTTACATTGCATCCTCTCCAGTGTTGCTCCGTCTCTCTTACAACATCTATCGTTTTAGTAAATTTTGTTGCAAATGTAGAAAGTGATATGCATCTCAAATTCATTTCGGAAAAGGTGATGGGTGAGATTCATGCGTAGTAATCTGCAGTCATAAGCTGCTTTAACAACTTGTATATTCTTCCTATACATTAATGCGACATACATACATAAACATGCAAACAATTGTGTTGCATAGTATTTAAGGGTGTGGCCGAGGTCCTTAAAAGACACTTGAGTGAGATGAAAACCAGCTGACAACAAGGTTCAATTCTAGTTGAGGGGAAGTATGCAAAATGTTTGCTTTCCCTTTGTCTAAATTTGGCGTGCACAAAGTATCAAGTATCTAACTGATATATATAGTCAAAGCACACACAAATTAATCCATGTGCCATCATTTTTTTAAAAAAAGTTTGGGTTGCATATACATACATTCTACATGACCAATCCACCGACAGTAATAAACCACCAATTGTCAAATGAATTGAAATCAGTGTGCACCAATTATTAACAAAGTTCACCAAATCAATAAAGTTCTCTAGGAAAGTCTTCTCTGAAAATAAATCAATCGAATCAAATGAGGAATTTAGTTGACCGACTTAAAAAAAGAAAGAAATATGATCATGTGATTGACTAATTTTGAGACGCATTACGATTATACATTTACTGCAAATTCTGTCCCATTGGAACAATGAGCTAAGAAGAACAATTTCCAAAAGCCAAACCCAAAAGTTACAAACACGCTTGAACCCTTGAGTTAAAATTTCATGAAAGTCTAGCATTTTTTTGAATAGGCTAATAGACAAACTACCAACAATCGCATTGTGCTAGTTTGCCCTTTTTTGTTTTGTCCAGCTGTGGGGTGCTTTTCTTTATTCTACTAATGCAAACCATGCATACAGTTTTAACATACCTAGAGGCAGATCTAGGATTGGATAAGTGGTTTCAACTAAGTCCATTATTTTCTACTCAACATATGTAAATATATGAAAAATATTATTAGATCCAGTGATTTTGAACCACTAATTCAGAATCCTGGATTCTACCTCTGAAAAGACAAAAGCATTAGGCAGAAGATTGACTATCTATCTTGGGCTAGAAACTTTGCAACCAAATCCATTACGGCCACAAAAGGTTGGACACTAACAAATGAGGCATTAGCTGCTGCTTCTTCCTTGACATCATACTCAATTGTTGTTTTGACGATGCATGTCGTTTTAGCCTTTTCTATGACTTCAAACTTGGTTTGATAAAAGGTGAACCCAAGATCCAGAACTCCACCTTCCACCACTTGAGCTATTTTCACCCTGTTTTCATCATCAATAACAATAAACTTTTCATTATGATATGTCAAAATTGGAGTACCAGGTGGAAATATTACTTTGAGGACTGTCCCAACACCACCATCACCTTCAATTATATCAAATTTGTGAACCATGTTAGGAAGCTCCTTGACAATAAGTTTTGATAGTTCAAGTGTGCCAATGATCTTCCAAGCTTCACTGGCTGGCACAGGTAATTCAAACTCTTCAGAAATTGTTCCAAACATATTGTTTTATTAGTGAAAAGAAAATATTGGTAGTTTTGAGGTAGGTAGTTGATTACTGAATGCTGCTCTTTCATGTACCATAAGATATATAAGTGCGTATGCAGAGATGATAATATTGAAGCCAATAAGGCCCGCCGATAGAGGAATGCGCGCGATTTTGACATACCTAACACGTTTTAGCAGATGGGCGGCCTGTCAATTGTATAATGGTTTCATGGACAATAAATTTGTAGGAAGTACTTCCGCCTACCAAATTGGAAGAACTTGGTCAAATTATCATTATTTTTTTCAATAGCTAAAAGTTTAAATTCTCACACTTGGCATCTTAAATTAAATAATTCTGTTCTATTCAAACTTGTGTATTTTATATAATCCATATTCTTCGGGTTAAATCTGTATCTAACGTTCAAAATAATAACGGGATATTTTCAAAAATAGCACTTCAAACAAAGAAAATCACAAATGAAGGGCCATATTTTTTTTTCTTTCATGGTATAGCATAGTCCCTATACTTGAAATTTAGGCTCTCCCTCAAAATAAAAATTCTAGCTGCCACTTCCCTCCCCCCGGCAAACTGACCCGCCGGCAATAACCCTCCCGGAGGCGGTGACGACCTGTGGCCAAAAATGTAAAATCGCTGAAACTTTTTATTTATTCACCATAGTTACTTTTTTTTTTTTTACCGAAGTTATTTTTGTCGATTTTGTCTATATCATTACTTTGGATAAGTTTATACACACAAATCTAATCAAAAACATAAATTATACATGAATATACATAGATAAATGTGTAGACTACGAGAGAAATATAAAAATTACACAAAAAATCTGAAAGTTTATACAAACATCCATAATAGTGCGCAAATCTAAAAATTTATACAACTTTATTCATTATACATGCACACGGCTACAGATTTATACGAGTTTATACACGTTTATAAAAGTGTATAAACTTGTATAAAGTATGTATAAACTTGTATCAACAATCTTATACAGTGTTCGGGCAGCTTTAAAAGATTAAAAAAATATACCAGATTTGTACGAATTCCTACGATAAATATACCAGATCTAAATATTTTTAAAAATTTTAACAAAAAACTAGTAGATCTTATCGGAGCCTTGGCCGGAATTTACTTCGGGTAATCGACATTATTCTTTAAAAAATAACAGGTATAAAAAAGAAAATAGCGACAGCGGAAGATACACAGCGGTGGCGGTGGCTAGGAGGATCAGTGGAAGGGGTGGTGGTGGCAAGGGGAAAAAGAGAAGGGGAAGGAGTAGAGAGGCATGAGTTGGGGCTAGGATTTTTTTTTTTTTGGAGAGCGGGCTAGGATTTTCTTGTGGAGAGAATGCAATGAATGTACTTTTTATTGGGAGAATTACACAACTATGATACTGACGGCAATGGTTTGCCTAACTGTCCCCATTTAAAATGGTTTGCAAGAATGACCTCTGCTAACTTTAATGAATAAATCCCGATGAAAATACCTCTACGAAATCTTATATTGGCGCCCGCATCCTGCCCTCCCCTTTCTAGTAAGTTGTCACCCTTTAATAACACTTGACCTTTTATCTCTTTCAAACATTCTCCCCAGATAACTTTAAGTGGTGCCTTGGTAGCACTTGCCTCTTTAAATCTCTTCACAGAAAGTACTTGCCCTTTATATTTCTCGAAGAGACATCACTTGTCAATTTATAACTTGAGTGCTGGTGCTTTAATCTCTTCGCAGGTAACACATTTGCCCTTTATATTTCTCGAAGAAGCAGCATTTGTCAATTTATAACTTGAAGTGCTGCCCCGAGCCATTTTGCTAAACCATTCTAAAGTGGGGACAAAAAATCATAACTAGGATTAAGGGAGTACATGTGGTGAATTTTTTTGATTTTTATTTCAAAAAAGGTACAAGCGGGTCTACTCGGAAAAGAATTGAAAATAAGGATCCATATTTATAATTTTTGTGTGTTCCTTGTCTCTTAGTATAAAAATCTCAATAAAAAGCATGTTTTTGTAACTCATTGGTCTTCTAGTGTGTCACTATAACGTTTTCGTCGCCCCAAAAGAGAACTATTTAACTTATAGCCTTAGTCGCCATACGTTGGTAGAACCCCGGGCCTCGGCATGAGATTTTGATAGTTCGAAGCTATAAATGAAATAGTTCTCTTATAATGACCAAAATTGTGAGAGGGCGTTAAAGGTGTCCTATTTTTGTAAATTTTCCAAAAAGAAACAAATAAATGAGAGAAAGAAAAAAGGAGAACGTAAAACTAAATACCGTTCAAACTAGGTCCATGTGTGCCGAAGAAAGTAAAATAAATACGGTTGAGACTAGGGGTAGGCGTAGGGGTCGAGTAGAGCTGAGAGTCGGCCGACCCCGATAGAGGAATATGAAATCAGCAAAATTATATAATAACCAACAAGTCAAAGGTGGAGGTGACAAAAAGGAAAAGAATTAGGCTATATCTTGTGGCTAGAATAAAGTACTGGCTAATTACTAAAACAACATCTAAGAGAAAATGTTAGTCAAAGGAAGGATAGAACGACTGATGAGTGATGATGATGCTAAAATTCCAATTGCTTAGGCTATTTATTAAAGCAAGAGCACTGTATCTGCATGACAAGTGTTCATACACTTGTCAACTAGTCTTGCCACCTAATCTTTTAATATTGTCACACAATCTCTTACTTTGCCACATAATTTATTTCATTTGTCACATAATCTCTTTCTTGACATTTGTCCAAACATATGCCAATATTAAAACACTATCAGAATACTATTAAACTGTCAACATCCTCCTATATTTTTCAAAAGATTTTTGAAGAACATGGTAAGAGTAGAGTGGGGTGAGGATTGAGACTAGACTTGCTGGATTAATGTGGCCTAAAAGCAAAAGTTCGGGTCCTTTGAACTATGAAGCAAATATAGAGCGATAAAACTTGACACACATAATTACGGCTTAAATATAATAATTCTATGAACCAATAATTTTTATTGTATGCAGAGGCTTATCAACCACATTTTAACGCATATTTTTTTTGTTCAACTCGTTTTTGCGCGAATAGACCATGTGTGTGCCTAGTTATTCATGAGAGCTTTAGAGACTTGCTGGAATCTCATAAGAGAGGTCCCAATCCACTTTCATGTAGGTAAATTCATCAAGTTTACACTGTTTTAATACACCACGTATTTAGAATTATAACTCTGCCTCTCAATTAATAGCAGTTAAGCACTCTAATTTAAGTGCTTCAATATTAATATCGACTTATTCTTATCCATATGAAACTACTTCATGGATCTCCAATCACATAGGTTGGCTTACCATCTCTATTGACATTATGTTTACCTTAACCCTACCTCTTTTGAGATTTGGTGAATTAGTTTTCTTCCCACATGTTAGCTAGATGATCGGCCAAATTCATATCTGACTTCATATAATCGATGAAAATCATTCCATCTCTCAGCAATTGCTTTATAATTTTATGTCTCAGACAAATGTGTCTATACTTGCCATTATAAGATTTATTCTAGGAAATATCAATTGCCGCTTGTAATCACCTAATTTTGGCATTAAAAATAGTCCAAAAGTATTTTCTTGATGTCAATTATCTAATTATCGTTCTCTGAGTTTGATTTGTGTGAATTATTTTACGTTTTTGTTATTTCATTAATTAGATAATTAGTAGTGAATTTAGTTATTATTAAGTGTGGCTAGTTTGTCATTAGAATTGGGCAAATTGGTTTTCTTTAGAAATAAAAGAGAGAAAGGGCAGCCCAATACTTTGACCCGCCAGCCCAATTCTCTGACCCGACCCATTTGCCTACACTATTTAAACTCTTCTCCTTCATAAAAAACCCTCATTTCTATTACGACGCAACCTAGAGCCGCGACGGATAAGCAAAACTGAGTGCCGATCATCGCTAATCTACTAATAATCTATTAATAATAGAGATAAGCTGGAAACCTGGTCATATATGCATACATATTTGCTGAAGGCATAAAGTCTGTAAAGACGACAAGGCTATCACATGCTGGCACACATAACATATTGGCTGAACTACATAGGGACATATCTACAGGCCTCTAAGAGTGCTGAACTGAATATACAAAGGACGGGACAAGGTCCCGCCATACCTACTAGATGTCTGTACAACATACTAAAAGCAGTAACCTCGGGAGGAGGCGGAGTGACTCCAACGACTGGTAGATAGCCTACTAATGTGGCTCAAGGTCTGATCTATCTGTACCTGTGCGGCATGAAACACAATGCCCAAGAGAGGACGTGAGTACAATATGTACAAAGTATATTAGGTGGGAATATATTACATAACCGCTGAGTAAAAATGTAAGACTGGAATGTAAATATGTACTGAAGTATAACAATATAGATGGAAATCTAAAATATGAACTGAATATAAACTGCGGTCTAACAAAATCTGGAACTGAAGACTAAACTAGACTATGCTGGGAATCGATTGTAACCTTAGCTTATAACTGATAACTGACAATTGATAACTGAACTAGCCTCACTGGTAGTCATGCAGTGCATACTGTGGCTATATACACGCATATAACAAATCTAGCGGGTGTTATGGGCTATGTGCTGCAAACCAAATTGGATATCATGCATTCCATCTATCCGGGCAGCATGTTAGGAAGCTCAACGAGCATAGGGACGAGCTGATCTTTGGCGTTGAAGTGTTGGGCGTTCGGGGCAGCAAGTTCATGCCCTCAATGAGCTCAATTTGAGCGTGAGGAGCTTAGAGGATACGGGCAGCAATTTCTTGCTCTCAACGAGCACCTCAACGAGCTCTTTATTGTTATTTTGCATAGACATTCTTAAGTAGGATAATGATACTTTATTTGCCCTGCATGGTCTCTTTAAATTTAGCCACTCTGAGGCTTTTATATTGACAATGTAGGTAGCTTATCTACACCTATATAAGCATGACTTAGGATTTATTTTTGTTCAGTTCACATACATTACAGAAAATGCAACATATTGCTATTCCCACTTCATGTTGGAAAACTTGTTCTTTTTGTGTGAATTCAAATTGAACAATTTCCTTCCCTTGATCATTTAATTTGCAAGGTCCAAGTGATCTTGAGGATTTTATCTTAGCCTTAGGTGCTCTTTGACTTCTAACAAGGAGGTGAGTAGACTAGTTCATACTAAATTTCTTGTTGTAGTTTAGATTGTCTCTAACTTTTATCTCGTTTCTTGAATTCGTGGTATAGATTACATCACCATGTCCTCCTCAGCCAGTGATATGTTGTCTCTCTGGTCAGAGTATGTGAATGACACCCGGTCACACTAGGTGTTTCAACTCGCGCCTGAACTAGAGGGGTTATGTCCCCCAGACGGGTAGTATCACATGCGATCGGACTGTGTGTCTAATGTCCAGCCTCATTAGGGGACTCCAAATCACACATAATATAATCATGATGTAAGCATTAGCATGTATTATGCATAACACGTGTGGCAATAATATCCATGAACTCAAAGGAGTGATAAGAAAACTTTAGATGAAATCATAGACACAACCTGGAACTCAGAATTTGTCAACTCTTTGAATTTCCATAAAAATTTCGGCAGAGTTTCCCCTAAAACTGGATGATCCACAAAAACAAACCAACACTATAATATAAACAGGAATAGATACCCAGCCAGGAAGATCAAACCGAGCAAAAGGAAATTCAGATATCCAACAAAACGACCGACAAAATAGAATTATGAACGCACTGTCGGCCAATCATTTTATAAGTTAGAACGTACGCTTCTACTATTGATTTAGGATGAAAATTAGCATCTAGACATGCTATATTAGATTACACATTGATAAGGGATGATATAGAATATGTATAGGCTAAGGGATTACATAAAATATTGAATAGGCAACAAAACAACACGACCAGACTGCTGCACAATTCCCCGGCCGCACAGAATTTCTAGACAGCACCACTGTCCTGTATTGTATCGTAATTTTTAGGGCCTAAATAGAAAATTTAGACTTTGACGTCTTCATGAAATTTTTAGATATCTCTCTTGGGGTTCCAGGAAATATTAAATCACCACGATATTAGTTTTTTCCAAAACGTTATGCTCAAAATATCAACAACTGTATGGAGTTAAAAATGGGTTTTCCAATTTTTGAGCCATCTTTTGTGTTCCTCATTGAGACTGATTTGAGACCCTTATACCTAAGTTTTTGTCACCAAAGTTTACTTACACAAGGATACAATGATGCTATACAAGCTCACCATGAAATATTCCAATTTTGAAGGCAAAACAACCTTGGAAAGCTACTATAAACATGCCTTAGTTGATAGAAGAAAATAGACCTTACATACCTCACTAGTTTAGCTTCTAAACCTTATTTCCTTTACTTGCCGAGCTTCCCCAAGCTTAATTGGGCTAAAGTCCATCAAATTCAGCAGTTACTTAATCATGAAGCATCCTTAAACTTCAAACTATAGACAAAATTGAAGGTAGCATGAAGTTACCTTAATCATGTAGAGCATTTTGATGCAATCCGTCTTCAATTCCGAGTTAAGATTGATATCCTTCCTTCAAAACCCTAAGAATGGCTTTCATCCTCATGAAAGGTCTGTTCGCTTCGTGAATTTTCTGGAAATGAAGAGAAAAGAGATAAATTTTCCTTTTATATTCAAAATATTTCACTTCTAGCCCTCTTTTGCGCTTATGTCCCTTCTTCTGTCTTAACTTCCGATGCTCATATCTCTTTATCCAGATATTTTATAAGCAAGACCTTCAATTTGGTATAAGATGTGTCTTAAAATGACATCGTAAAGCTTACGAATTTAATTTTTCAAAATGACTCATTACATGGCAGTCCTTAACTTGATTTTTCCAAAACTTAAATCCGATTTGTCTAAAACTTTATATTCAACATCAAATGTCATATATATATATATATATATATATATATATATATATATATATATATATTCAACTTTATATTATGACTTTAGACTTAGTTGAATCACTTATACTTCTAGAGAGATTTGAGGGCTATGTCATTTACTGTGACGCTTCTCGAATTGGTCTTGGTTGTCTATTAATGCAGCACGAAAAAGTAATTGCTTATGCTTCCTGACAGCTAAATAAGCACGAGCAGAACTATCCAACCCACGATCTGGAGCTTTCAGCAATCATTCATGCATTGAGGATTTGGAGTCATTATTTTTGGTGTTCATATTAATATTTATACAGACCACAAGAACCTCTAGTGCATATTTAAATAGAAGGACGACAGAGGCGGTGGCTAGAGTTGCTGAAGGACTACGACATGTATATTCTTTATCATCTAGGTAAAGTGAATGTTGTATCCGATTCCCTTAGTCGTTAGTCCATGGGTAGTTTATCTTATTTACAACCACAGAAGAGAAAGTTAGCTCATTCACTCTACCAGTTAGCCAGCCTCGGAGTCAGATTAATAGATTCAGAGGACGCATGAGTTACAGTTCAGAACACATCCACTACGTGCCTAGTGACAAAAGTAAAACAACGCTCATATGAGGATCCAATTCTAGTTGAATACGAATAGATAGCCACAAGAAAATCGAAATCAGCATACAAGGTTACTAGTGACAGGGTTCTCATGTATAAAAACAGACTTTGTGTTCCTGATGTAGCAGATTTATATGGACATATTATGGAAAAGGCACATTATTCCAAATATACTGTTCATCCAGGTTCGACTAAGATGTACCATGATCTTAAGTAGATTTACTGATGGGACAGAATGAAGCGTGGCATAGCAGAACTAGCGGCTTAGTGTCCTAACTGCCAGCAGGTTAAAATCGAGCATTAATATCCTAGTGGATTGTTGCATGAGATAGAGATTCCATCATGGAAATGGGAAATGGTGAATATGGACTTTATTACAGGCTTGCTCCATACGCGTAGCATGTATGAATCTATCTGGGTTATAGTTGACAGGCTTACTAAATCATCTCATTTCTTGCCTGTTAGAACAACCTACACAACGGAGGATTATGCCAGAATTTATATTAGAGAGGTTGTGTGCCTACATGGTATTCCAGCATCTATCATTTCAGACAGGGGCACATAGTTTACATCTAATTTCTGGCGATCATTCCATACAGGTTTGGGGATGCAGGTGAATTTGAGTTCAGTATTTCATCCCCAGATAGATAGACAGCCTGAATAGACTATTCAGACATTAAAAGATATGCTTAGAGCTTGTGTGTTAGATTTTGGGGGCAGCTGGAATGAACATCTACTGTTTTGATAGAGTTTGCGTACAATAATAGCTATCGTTCCACCTTACAGATGGCGCCATATGTAGCTTTGTAAGGGTGCACATGCAGGTCTCCTATAGGATGGTTCGAGGTTGGTGAGTATCAGTTGATAGCTTCTGACTTAATCTAGAAAGCAGTTGATAAAGTTAAGTTTATCAGGGAAAGATTATTTGTAGCCTAGAGCAGACAGAAGTCCTATGCAAATAACCGATGTCGAGATTTAGAATTTCAGATTGGCGATTGGGTATTCCTAAAGGTATTGTAATGCAATCGAAACTACGAAAGCAATAAAAGATAAAGAAACGAGACGAAACTCACACGAAAGTCCAAGTAGCAACGAAGAACGATGTTTCGTTACACCCCGAACGATTAGAAATAATCACCTACACTATGCAATTATCCTCAACAATCACGCGGCCCTTGTAAATAGAATGATCGGAGAGGTTTGAAGTTCAACTCGGAATCCACCAATTGAAATCAAGCCAAAATCAAGGGTTTCAATAAAGAGAATTCTCATATATTTTGTGTATTCAAAGTAAGCTAAAATGAGTTCAAGACCTAATAAAGACTTTTATAGTCTTCTACAACTTGTAATTAAAGGTCATAAATACCCCTAAAGTGGGTTTAAATATTAAAGGCCACTTAGGGCTAAAGTAGGAAATTCATGTAAAAAGTAACAAAATCCCGCATTGCAGTCACAGGGAGTACGCGGTCCGCCTCCCCCCACTAGGCGGCCGCCCCTTGGAAATCATCAGTGAGTGGGCGGTCCGCCCCAATGCTGAGGCGCTCCGCCTGTCCAAGATCCAGAGAGCTGAGTTTTTGTAGGCGCTCCGCCTCATCCTACGACTTGTGAAAGAGGCTCAAAATGAGCTTGGGGTGGCTCCCCTTGGAGCTCAAGCGGTCCTCCATCCATGGTGCTCCAATGCATGATTTTCAATGTGGTTCCGGAGCCCTCGTCTTCCAAGTCCAAGCTCTTTCCTACCAAGTGAATGTGAGCATCATGGATTGCTTTGGCTTGACTTTTAGTAAAGGGTCTTGGCTTGGTTTGCATTGCATCATCCTCCTCTTCTTGAGAAGATTTCTTCCTCGAAATTAAGGCGTCATCCTCCAAGGCATCATCATCTACATCAAAAGAAGTCAAGTCACTAACATTGAAAGTAGTCAACATATTAAGCTCACCCGGTAAGTCTATCACATATGCATTGTTGTTGATCTTTGACAACACTTGGAATGTTCCATCTCCTCTTGGTGCCAACTTCCCCTCCTATGGTTTAGAAATCTTTCCTTGCGGAAGTGCACCCACACCCAATCTCCCTTCTTGAAATCCACCTTCTTCCTTCCTTTGTTTTTCTTGGTTGCTATCTTCTCATAGGCCTCCTCCAAAGTTTTCTTGACCTTGGAATGAAGTTCAAGCAATGCCTTGGCCCGAGCTTTACCTTCAAAATCAACAACCACATCCCTTGGCAAAGGGGTAAGATCAAAAGGAATCAAAGGGTTAAATCCATAAACACACTCAAACGGAGTCATGCCAATCATTCGATGCAAAGTGCGGTTATATGCAAACTCCATGAGTGATAGCTTATCAATCCAATTCCCGGCCTTACCTTTGGTCATGGCTCTAAGTAGAGCTCCCAAGGTTCGGTTCACCACCTCGGTTTGCCCATCGGTTTGAGGGTGGCGGGACGTAGAGAATAGCAATATGGTGCCAAGAGCATCCCACAAACACTTCCAAAAATGGCTAAGGAACTTGGAGTCCCTATTACTAATACTGGTGTGAGGCACCCCATGCAACTTTAATACATTATCAATAAACAAAGAACTAAATGTTGTGCATCATTAGGCTTTTTGCACGGAATAAAGTGAGCCATTTTGGAGAACCTATCAACGACAACATAATGCTATCGTGTCCTCCTCTAGTCCGGTGTAAAGCCATAACAAAATCTATATAGAGATCAACCCACAGACTAGTAGGTATGGGCAAAGGAGTGTACAAGCCATGGGCATTGGATCTAGACTTGGCCTTCTTACAATCCAAACAAGCATTGCAAAAATGTTCCACAAGAGGCCACATTTTTTGCCAATGAAATTGCTCCTTAAGTATGGCCATAGTCTTACCCACCCCAAAGTGACCCATCAAGCCCCCACAATGTGCTTCTTGCACAAGTAATTCTCTCCATGAGGACTCGGGTATGCACACTCTACCATTTTTAAAGATATAGCCATTAACCCATTGGTATTTCTCAACTCTTTCTCATTTCTCAAGAGCTTCATGGATAGGGATGGCAGGTGGGGCGGGGCGGTGCGGGTTTGAACCTATGTGGGTATGTGCAGGTGGGGGTTTATGCGGGTGCGGAGCGGGGCGGGGCGGGTTTCAAATAAATATTTAAAATATAATGCGGTGCGGGGTGGGCTGCGGGTTTTACATCAAATATTATTCAAATACATAATAGTGTCAAATATTATCCAAATGAAAGTTCTTTTGGTCCAAAGAAGTAAATTTTTAATGTAAATTTAGGTTGTTCTAACTTTCAATTACAAAAACAATGACTTATAATATGTTGATGATGAAGTGGTTGCTTTGTACTTTTCTTTGGTGAAGAGTTGTATCAAAAAATATGTTTGAGGCTTGTATGTTAGTAGTAATATTGGTCGTCGTATTAGAGCCCTTAATTAAAAAAAATATAAAACAAACAAAAAAATTGAAAAAAAAGTTAGCGAGCTGGGGGGCGGGGCGGGTATGCACGGGTCTTCGCGGGTGCGGGTCTGCGCGGGTATAAATTATATGCGGGGCGGAGCGGGTTTAAATTTTGTGGGTTTAAAGAAAACCCGCCCTGCACCCGCACCACCCCGCACCATTTGCCATCCCTATTCATGGATGCTCTTTAGCTTAGGGTCATGAGCATACATCAACTTGATGCTCTCAAAACCCATGAGCTTGGAGGCAAGAGTAGTGGCAAGAGCAAACTTCCTAGAAAGTGCATCCACCACAACATTGTCTTTCCCTTTCTTGTATTGAATGACATAGGGAAAAGATTCAATGAACTCTACCCACTTGGCATGACGCTTGTTCAATTTTTCTTGGCCCCTAAGATGTTTGAGTGACTCGTGATCACTCTTAATCACGAATTCTCTAGGCCCAAGATAATGTTGCTAATGAGCAAGAGCTCTCACTAGGGCATACATCTCGTTGTCATACGTAGAGTAGTTCAAGGAGGCACCCTTCAATTTCTCACTAAAGTAGGCTATGGGTTTTCCATCTTGCATTAAAACACCACCAATTCCCACCCCTGAGGCATCACATTCGACCTCAAATGCCTTTTCGAAGTCGGGCAATTGCAATAGAGGGGCGGTACTCAACCTACTGTTCACTTCTCGAAAGGCCTTCTCTTGAGGCTCTCCCCAAACAAAAGGTTTGTCCTTCTTCACCAATTCGGTGAGTGGAGCGGCAATAGAGCTAAAGTCTTTTACGAACCTCCTATAGAAGCTAGCAAGACCATGAAAGCTCCTCACCTGAGTCACGGTAGTAGGAGTAGGCCAATCACGAATGGCCTCTACCTTAGACTCATCCACCTCCACTCCTTGGGCACTCACAACAAACCCAAGAAAGAATACCTTCCCAACACCAAAGACACATTTCTTAAAATTAGCATAGAGCTTTTCGGCTCTCAACACTTCAAGCACTTACCTTAAATGATCAACATGGTCGTCTAATGATTTTCTATAGATCAAAATATCATCAAAGTAGATGGCCACAAACTTGTTGTTGAATGGCTTTAGCACATGATTCATTAGCCTCATAAAAGTACTAGGCGCGTTGGAGAGGCCAAAGGGCATCACCAACCATTCATATCGACAAAACTTGGTCTTGAATGCGGTTTTCCATTCATCCCCGGGTTTCATCCGGATTTGATGGTAACCGGACCTAAGGTCTATTTTTGAAAATAGGGTAGAACCACTTAGTTCATCAAGCATATCATCTAAATGAGGTATGAGATGTCGATACTTTACCGTAATCTTGTTGACCGCTCGACAATCCACACACATCCTCCATGTGCCATCCTTCTTTGGAACAAAGATCACAGGCACGACATACAGACTCAAGCTCTCCCTCACCAAGCCTTTGGTAAGCAATTCATCTACTTGCTTTTGCAACTCCTTCGTGTCCTCAGGATTGCTTCTATAGGCAGGCTTGTTTGGGATTTGAGATCCCGGGACAAAGTCAATTTGATGTTCAATACCCCTCAAGGGAGGTAAACCATCGGGCATCTCATCCGGGAACATATCCTCAAAATCCTTCAAAACATTTTCAAAAGCACTATGTAAAGGGTTAGAAGAATAATCAAATTCGAAAGTAAGAATCATACTTTTGTGCACTAGGCTAATGAGTAGTTTGTTGCCATCATTTCCTTTCAAAAGCACACCCGATTACATCATGGCACAAATGCTACTGGTAGAAGATGGTGAGTCACCACCAAGCTCTCGGTCAAAGGATTAGTCTCAACAACCGACTTAGCCTTTGCCGCTTCCCTCAATTCCCTCATGCGCCTATAGT
The DNA here is from genome assembly GCA_029990175.1 of Petunia secreta. Taxonomy (NCBI): domain Eukaryota; kingdom Viridiplantae; phylum Streptophyta; class Magnoliopsida; order Solanales; family Solanaceae; genus Petunia; species Petunia secreta. Next base: position 62,025,986 of record JARKIP010000010.1, read on the forward strand.
CATCACTTACTTGCTTGGGCGACGAGGGTTTGAGCACAAACTTTTTCCCTTCATGCTTCACCGTATAGGTGTTGGCACGACCATCATGAACCACATGTCTATCAAATTGTCAAGGCCTACCAAATAAGAGGTGGCAAGCTTACATAGGTACAACGTCAAACATATGTTCATCCACATAGTTCCCTCTCTTGAACTTAATCATGACTTGCTTTACCACTTTCAATTCACTGCACTCGCTAAGCCATTGCAAACGATAAGGATTAGGGTGTTTCAAAGTGGGTATCTTCAATTGGGAAACTAGTATTTGGCTAATGACATTGGCACAACTTCCCGAGTCAATAATCATGGAACAAACAATACCCATAACTCGGCATCTAGCATGGAAGAAGTTTTCCCTTTGCAAAGTCTCACTATCCTCCACAAACATGGCACCTAAAATCCTCCTCACAACAAAGAAGGCATGAGGACCATCTTCCTCAATTGCATCCTCCTATACATCAACCTCCTCATCACCCTCTACTCCCCCATCCTCGGGCTCACTATCTTGTTCATACACCAATTCACCCACCACAACCATAGTTTTCCGGGTAGGGCAATCTTTGGCAATATGTCTATAACCCTTACATTTATAGCATTGAATAGAAGTAGAAGTAGGATTGCTCAAGTGAGTTTTAGAGTTACCTCTTACATGTGGTGTAGACTTCTCATAAGGCTTCTTTACATCTTTGCTAGCAATTGTACCACTTGAATTTGGGAACCTTGCATTTGGAGTAGGAGTCTCCCACTCCTTTAGCTTACTCATGGGAGTAGTAGTGCTACTCTTGTAGCGAGTGGATTTCTCATCTTTGAGCCATTTTTCGGCTTCAACCGCATCTTTGTATAGCTCATAGTGGTCTTCATACTTGTGAAACTTCAATTGTGAAGCTATGTCTCGGTTCAAACCACTTCGAAAGCAAATCAAGGCCGGTTCATTGTCTTCCTCATCCAAGTCTAAGGTCATCCAGATTTGCTCAAATTCATTGAAGTACTCCCTAACCATCTTGTAACCTTGCTTCAACTCATAGGGACGTTTGTATTGGTCCACACGGTATTTCTCATCCATCACACGGATCAATTCTCCCCAAGTAACATTGATGGCCATGGCATTTCTCCTCCTATTTCTCTTGATCGATTCCGACCAAGTAAAAGCAAAGGACTCAAAAGAAGATATTGCAAATTTGGCCTTCATCTCCTCGGGCATATCATTAGTGTCAAATATTCGGTCCATGGACAACTTCCAATCAATGTACTCCATCGGGTCACTACTCCCTTTGAAGGTAGGAATAGTAAGCTTCACACTATTAAGGTTGTTGTTATCTCGACCCCCTTGGTAAGGCTCCGGTTGGACTCCAAAGTTATCTCCATAACCACCATAATCCCTCATGCATTCCCTCCAACATACCCTATGGGTGGCCCTCGACCTCGGACTCTACCCCTATCCACATTACGACCCCAATTCATGGCCATCCCATTTGGATTAGGAGCCCCATATTCACTACCACCATACTCTTCCTCCTCCCCTTCCTGAGCTTGATCAACTTGCTCAAGAGGTTGAACATTTCGAATAGATCTGGGAAGTGGAACATTTCTTTAGGGATTGCCCATTAGGTGAGGAATGCTCACTCGTTGGGTATTGCCCAACACTTGTTCATTTCTATCACGATCTTCCTTTACCCGTTGTTTTCTAAGCAACTCAACAACTTGTTCCGGGGTAAAGGTGGAGCTAGATGTGCCTTCACCGATTTCAACTTGGACACTCGAGGTTCCTTTTTCAACTTGGACACTCGGGGCCTCTTTCTCGGTTTGGATACTTGAAGTCACCTTCTCAATTCTTAGGCTCATACTAACCAATTTGGCAAGGATAGTAGCCAAGGCATTCTTCGTGGTATCATCTTCTTCGTTGGCCATTGGACCTACAACAATAAAAAACAAGCAAAGAGATTAGAGTAAAAGTCCTCACTCGCTCCCTCACTTTTGATTGTCTCTCGGGTTCACTCAAGTTTGGGGTAGTTTCACTCTAGCTTGATTCCAAAAGTCTTCCTCGGAGTTGAAAAACCACCTCAACAACCAAACAATTTAACAAGTCCCCAATGCTCTTCGGGAAGAGTGGAGTTAATGAGACTCTATGGATGTTCGACTTTTAAGTGAGCACTTGAGCCAAAGAAATTCTACGAGTCTTCTTGGAAATATTCACCCAACAACATGCACGAATATCCTAAGCGCTCAATGAATTAGTACTAACTGAGTAGGAGAATTACTCTCAAAGTACTAACCGGAAGTAACGGAAACAAACAAAACACGAAAGCCTACGAAACAACTACCAGGACAAACCTTCAGGGGCTGGGTGGTCCGCCTCTGCAAGGTGGGCGGTCCACCTATGAAAAGTCCAGAGAGCAGGTTTTTGGTGGGCAGTCCGCCTCCCAATCCAGGCGCTCCGCCTACTGTGAAATCCTGCACAGTTTCAACTTCGTGTTCTTGGTTTTGGCACCCAATTTTTCCAAGGTTTTTAAGGTGTTTACCCAATTCAAAAGTTCCCCAATATGTATTAAACTATTATAAGCAAACCCCAATGGTTTATTACAACAATCAACCAACCAAAATCCAAATCAAGAAAACTTTGAACAATTTCTAGGGTTTTCAACTTTTGGGGCTTTGATTCTCAAATTTTCAATTCACAACCTTAAAACGAGTTTTGTGGGTACCCAATCAACGGGAATCTGATAAAAAAACAATCCCCAATAACAATCATAAAAGAAAATATCATAACTAAGAACAACTAATGAATTTTTTGTATTTTTTTATTTTTGAATTTTTTTCTTCTTTTTCAAATAAACAAGAATAAGAATATGAAAATAAACAAGAAAAAAAGATGACAAGCACGAAGAGTAGGATGAGGGTTCGTAAAAACGTAACCCTAGCCTTGCTCTGATACCAACTGATGCAATCGAAACTACAAAAGCGATAAAAGATAAAGAAACGAGACGAGACGAGACGAGACTCACACGAAAGTCCAAGTAGCAACGAAGAACGATGTTTCGTTACACCTCGAGCGATTGGAAAGAATCACCTACGCTATGCAGCTATCCTCAAAAATCACGTGGTCCTTACAAATAGAATGATCGGAGAGGTTTGAAGTTCAACTCGAAATCCACCAATTGAAATCAAGCCAAAATCAAGGGTTTCAATAGAGAGAATTCTCATATGTTTTGTGTATTCAAAGTAAGCTAAAATGAGTTCAAGACCTAATGAAGACTTTTATAATCTTCTACAACTTATAATGAAAGGTCATAAATACCCCCCAAAGTAGGTTTAAACATTAAAGGACACTTACTGCTAAAGTAGGAAATTCATGTAAAAAGTAGCAAAATCCCGCATTGCAGTCACAGAGGGTAGGCCGCCCCTTGGAAATCATCAGGGAGTGGGCGGTCCGCCCCAATGCTGAGGCGCTACGCCTGTCCAAGATCCAGAGAGCTGAGTTTTTGTAGGTGCTCTGCCTCATCTGTGAGGCGCTCCACCTCATCCTGGGACTTGTGAAAGAGGCTCAAAATGAGCTTGGGGTGGCTCCCCTTGGAGCCCAAGCGGTCCTCCATCCATGGTGCTCTAATGCATGATCTTCAATGTGGTTCCGGAGCCCTCGTCTTCCACATCCAAGCTCTTTCCTCATGGGTTGCTTTGGCTTGACTTCTAGTAAAGGGTCTTGGCTTGTTTTGCATTGCATCATATTGCCTATGAAAGGTGTTATGAGATTCAAGAAGAAGGGCAAGCTTAGCTCTAGATTCATAGGTCCATATCATATTATCAGACGAATTGAGCGTGTAGCCTATGAGTTAGACCTTCCAGCAGACCTTCAGGAGGTACATCCAGTATTTCATGTTTCCATGCTCCGAAAATATGTCGGAGATCCTTCTAGAGTTGTACCAATAGATGATGTCTAGATCACAGAGCATTTGAGTTATGAAGAGGTGGCAGTTGTCATTTTAGATATGCAGATTCGTCAGTTAAGGATGAAAGACATTCCTTAAGTTAAGGTGATGTGGCAAAGTAATAACGTAGAAGAAATGACTTGGGAAGCTGAGAAAGATATGAGAGCCAAATATACACATCTCTTCACTACTTCAGGTATGTAGCACATCCTTGCTTAATGCTTTTACATACTTCATCTAATATTCGAGGACGAATGTTCCTAAGGGGGGAGATTGTTACACTCCGTATGTCTAAACTGACGTATATTATGTTAGAGACATGTTAATCATGATTAAAGTAAGTCTAAAGTCATAATAGACTATATATGACGTTTAGATGTTGAATATAAATTTTGAGATAAATCAGATTTATGTTACAGAAAATCGAGTGAAGAATTGCCATGTAATGAGCCATTTTGAGCAATTAAATTCGTAAGTTTTACGATATCATTTTAAGACATATTTTGAACCAAATTAAAGGTCTTGTAATTTAGTTTCCAACACTCTTTCCCGTTTGTTTATACGATGTTCAGATAAAGAGATATGGGCGTCAAAAGTTAGGTTAGAAGAAGGGCATAAGATCAAAAGAGGGCTAGTAGTGAAATATTTTGAATATAAAAGGGAATGGAACTTCACATATTCTTTTGGACAGGATATTATGTCAAACTAATTAAACTTCATCTCTTCTGCAAAGAATATGGGTTTGCAAAAGGACATAAAAGAACTAAACTTTATTTTTTTGCAAAAAAATTCCCGCATATGTTTTGTAACCCCATATTCTGCTCCAAAACTAAACATCACATATCTGTCAATTAATTTCTCCCAACACTAACTTTATATATGACTGCTGGATTTAAGCTAACTATAGGTTTTTTTGCTCTGCTTTGCTTTACTTCTATTTTCATAGGTAGCAACATTTATGTTACCGAATACTGAATTTCTAGTTGAACCTTTATTCGGAGTCCTCCCTGTGATTTGTGGTCGATTTGTAAATTGTTGTTATTACTCCTTCCAGAATGTGATAGATGATGAAGATGAGAAGCTGAAAGACTTGAAGAAGAATTATGGTGAGGAAGTATTAAAATCTGGATGATAATTGCCAGATACCAAAGCCTATAGAAGAGAGAAAGAAAAGTAACAAAAGATGGTGCATAGAAGCGAGAGAAGAGTTGTCGTAGAGGAGAGAACAATAATGGGGGAAACCGAAGAGAGAGAAAAAGTTTTCAATCAAGCTTTCACTACTGTTGCACACTTGAAACACACTAGTGACTACAGCAACATACCTGTTCACAAAGAGTGTTTTTTGCACATTTCATGAAATTATAAACATAAACGTTAAGAAGATTTTGTTGTATAACATTCTGACCCCTAATTGCAAATTTTATACAGATATTACAATGTAATTAAATTAATTACTCTATACAAATTACAATTAAGTACATTTAATAAAATATTTTTGAATATTTTACGACATCATATATATTATATATTTATTATTATAAGTTATTTTTATTTCTTTATTTATGATAGTGATAAAACCCTTGGTGAACCGGTTCAAATTGATTAGATGTCAGGGGTTGAGTAGTTGGGCTATGTGCTATTTTTTTCTGTAAATTATTCATTTTTCAGTTGATAAATTTAAGATATTTAGTCTATCATTTTCGCATTTGGAAGGCACGAATGGACATTTAACCTTATCACTTCCCCATCACAGACTATAACTTATCTAGTTACCGTATCGATATTGAAATATGGACTGATTGAAGTGTAATTTAATAACATGCATCGATAGCAACGGCTGGTAGATAAAAGTTTTCAACATGAAGAAACACCATAAACCAACAAAAATAAGCTTGTAATATATCCAACTTAAAATTAAAAATACAATACTATAAAAATCAATCATCATTCAAAGGTTTCAGGATGGCTTCCTTTTCATTCTTCGGAGGCGCAATTGGACCAGCGTCCACTTCGCATAGGTCAACATGCGTTGCCCTTAGTTCCACCATTGCCTCCTTCAGTCGGAGCTCCAACGCATTCACCTTTGACATAGCTATAGTAAACCGTCCTAATTTTCGCAGGTGCAAAGCATGGTCCTTCTGCATCAAAAGTCAAAAATAAAAAAACAAAAAATTTTCCAAATTACGGAATATAATTAAAGACAACACAATCAATGGTACGTGAAACAACAAACGAAACCTGTTGTTTGGCATTGAGTGTATAAACATCGGCAACATTTTCCATTAGTGAGATTGATTGAGCAATGAAAAGGGAAAGAGATAGTTATGTAGAAAGCAAATAGGAGAAGAAATCCAAACGAACACAAGAAATGGACAGTCGCAATAAAGATTAAGTGCAGTGATAATGAGGGTGAGAAGCACTAATTAAGGTGCTTAAATAGAAAAACATACCTGTTCACAAAGGGAGTTTGTTTAAAGTTGACCCTACTGTTTAATAGACATATTTAATATACATCGCTAACCAAAAAGATGCTACAAAATAGGTTCATGCATATAATAAATTCTTAAAACATTAAATACAAACAATTAGGATGTTGGTAATTAGCCTAAAAAATACTACTAGGAAACAACAACGTAAATTGTGGTAGAATCCTAACAGCAGTTGGGATCTTATGCTTTACTCCCATATATCACGCTGAAAGGTATTAAAACACAATCTTCTTCCCTTTTTTATTTTATTATCTAGCTCTATAATAATTAGAATATGTTGTAAATCCATGTATTTGTGTTAATGTGGATGACCACTACTCACCACTAACTTATGATTTACTACCCCACTTTCTCATACTTAATTCCTCCCCACTTTCTCCTACTTAATTCATCATACTTTAGTCACCTATTAATTCTTGTAACCTTTGGGATGACTTGTAACTTCCTATGTATTGGTGTCCTATAAATAGAGGATACTTTATCTATGAAATACACACTTGAAATACTTTGAGAATAATATATGTTTTTCCTTCTCCTCTCATATATTTTATCTTATTCTTGCACTACTTTACAATTAGTTTTACAACAGAATATTTTTTTTAATACACGTTTATTCTCTTATGCATCGTATATTTTTTATGTACAGTTTATAAACTTGAAATTGATTCATATTTATAACAGTCGTAGTAGATTTTATGCATACTAATCTATAAATATATAATGAATGATAGCCAGTGTATTTGGTAAATATTAGGAATACTGAGTGCATATATATTCATAACACTTTGTAGTATTTTATGCATACTAATCTGTAAATATATAACGAATGATAACCAATATATTTGGTAAATATTAGGAATACTGAGTGCATACATATTCATAACACTCGTAGTATATATTATGCATACTAATATGTAAATACATAATTAATGATAACCAGTGTATTTGGTAAATATTAACAATACTGATTGCATACTTATTCATAATACTCGTAGTATACTTTATGCATATATATATACTAGTTTTCTGATACGTGCGATGCACGTGATCGCACGTGTATTCTTAATAATTTGTCTAAAAATTATAAATATTTTGTAATAAACGTGTATAGTTACTCGTAAACTAAAAAATATATAAATACAAAGTGCTTATATATCGAATACTTTCCGGTCGAGCCAGTAATTGATATTTAAACGATTTTAATCATGCAATAATAACAACTACACGGTGTCCTTACCCTCACCAAGGTGTAGAGGCTGTTTCCGGTAGACCCTCAACGATTTTAATCATGCAAATTTTATAGTATATCAAGAATTCAGTTTAATATCAATACCTTTTCTTTTATATTTCAATATTACATAATTTAAAAGTGAATGTGAGCAACATTGGCTGCAAATGTGACACGTCTTAATGTTTTTATCTTTTTAAATAGAAGCTATTGTCTCCTCATTTTTAGAGCTGCGAACAAATCAAGATGTTGTTGCCAGATGAAAATAATAGTTTGTAAAAGTTGTATTGAAATTCGATCACATATCTTTATTAATATGGCTAGAAAATCATTATCAATTTTATGGTCTACACCTATACAAAAATAATTAGTTATTTGTGTAAAATAATACTTTTATCCGTGAATTAATAAAGAAAAATATTTTTTTAAATTGAATAAATTAAATGAATACGTATGAGACTGTTTTATTTTTTTTATTGTCATATATATCCCCTATAAATTAACGAAAAAGAAAGTTATATATAAGATTTAAAAGATAATAAATTAGTCACTATTGCGTTTATTTATCAAAGTCTGGTCTAAAATTTTGATAGTATCTTCTTTAGACAATAAGTCGAAAACAAAGTAATAACATAAAAAAAAAGCTATATATAAAATCTAAAAAAAGAATCAACTAACAGCTGCTGGATTTATATATCAACATTTGGTCTAAGATTTTGATTTTTCTTTTTAGAGAATAAGCCAAAAACAAAGAATAAACTAAAAAAAAAGTTTAATTCACTCATTTGGCGTCAATTATATTTCTTACAATTGTTAGTTTCATTTTTTGCTTTTGGTTATCTTTATTAAACCTTTTTTATTAATTTTAATGAAGGTAAATTTACATCTTTGGATATGAAAAATTCTTGAAGTAATAGTTGGCTGGAAGGTTATTTTGGTCTTGACTTTGTACCTTTAGAGCCTTCCCACTTATAGAATAGTAGTAGATATAATGAATGAATATACTCATTGAAAGAGAATGGAGTAAATGACACCTAGAATGTCTTTGTGCCTACTATAAATAAAGAACGAAAGTGATATGAGCAAAAAATTAGGAGGTACTAACTCACAAGGTAAATAAGTAGTTAATTCATATTAATTAATAATAATAAATGCAGTCAAACAGAAAATCCCAACTTCCCACAAAAGTAGGCACGCTTAGGGGGGGTTAATCTGTTTTTGAAAATGGCTAAAAAAAGATACCTACATAAGTCTAAATATTTATATGCAGTAAATTAGAAAAAATGTATCTATTTTCTATTAAAGACACTTAAGTTGACCCACACCATTTATGGCTCAAACGTCCCAAATGGGGTTATTATAGTAATTTCGCACGCCTTTTTCATAAATTCATTAATGTTGTTCCATTTATACCCTTAATCAGATTTTAAGTTAATTTTAAATAATTTGTATAATTCTATCTCATGTTATTAATTCTTAGTTATATTTTCAAAGCACTTTCACAACTAAACATGCATTTGATTGTTTCCCATGAATTATTTAATGAAGTTGGGTAGAGTATAAAAATACATACGGAATACATACGAAATACATACTACTAGTATAATATACTCCATTTTTCATGTATTTACTACAAAATTATATACTATACTTATAGATTAATTCCCAACTCTTTTTTTTATTGGTCATTTTCTAACCCTAATACTTTGAACAATATATGTACGCCTTTAAATATTGACTGTCGGACCTAATAATTTCTTCTACTTTAATTTTTCCTTCACGAATTTTATTAGACATTTTAGTTTACAAATATGTGCCTATATTTTTTCCTCCTTGAATTTCCCTTAAATATAATAAGCTACAACATTAAATAAAGAAATAAAAAGTTAGTCATATGGCAGATGATGCTATTCCAGCAAAGTGGTTATGGTTTATTAACATGAGGTGGTGGTTTAGGGTTTGAGTTTGGTTAGGCTCTAACTTTTTTTTATTATTTTCCTTTTAAAACTGTAATACCTAAACCCTAAACCCCAAACCCTTAACTGTTAACCCTTACGAGTCGTTTGATTGGTTTTAATAAGGATAATAGTTATCCTATATTTTTTAGTAGTTTTAATTATTTCGAGATAGATTTTATTATTAAATTATTTTGATAACTTATACCATGGAGGTGGTGGGATTATTTATGGAATTTTCTTGATATTTAGTCCCGCAAACCAAACGACCCCTTAACGTTATCGGTATAAATGTCTACAAATGATCACATATAATTGTGTTCTTTGACCAATATGATGCAATTGAAGTGAGTGATCTTAGGTAATGACATCATTAGATATCCCACAATGGTCCAGATGGTAAGTTAAGGTCACTGGTATAATGTCGTACTTGTACATCATGCTATTGTATACAATTGAGCACTTATAATTGTGTTCTTGTGCCTTCATGATGCAATTGAAGTGAGTGATCATATGTAGTAACATCTTTAAATATCATACATTAGTCCATGTGGTGAGTTAAGGTCATCAATATAATGTCATACTTGTACATCATGATATTGTATACAGGTGAGCACTTATAATCGTGTTCTTGTGCCTACATGATGCAATTGAAGTGAGTGACCATAGCTAATGACACCCTAGATCTCCCACATATAATGTTGCTCTTGATTAATTAATAGAACACTACAATATTTGAAATTATTTTATTAAATATAATTTGTATAGAGTCATTAATTAAATGACACAATATTATCAGTCCAAAATATGCAATTAGGGTCATTATTTAAAAACAATCTCATTAATGTTTATATTTATAATTTCATGTCGTTAAGTGTGCCTACAATAAATTACGCACCTATTGACGACCAACTACAACATTAAATAAAGAAACGAAAGTTAGATGTTTAGGCAGAACATTCTATTCTAGCAAAGTGGTGTTAATTGTAATAACTTGAGGTAGGGGTTTAGGGTTCGAGTTAGGTTTTTTTTTTTTTTTTTTTTTTTTTTTTTTTTTTTTTAAATGTGCTTTTTAAGTCCAGACTCATAAAAATCTAAACCCTAAAGATCGCTAGTCTAATTTCGTATTGTACATCACAATAGTATATATGATATCCCACATTGGCCCGTGTGATGAGTTAAAGTCACCGATATAATGTCATAGTGCTCATTTTGCTATTGTATATATGTAATCACATATAATTGTTTTCTTGTGACTACATGATGTAATTGAAGTGATTGATAATATCTACATGAGTGTGGCCAAGAATGGTGTGGCCAAATAGCTCCCTCCTTTCTATTAAAGACACTTCCAAATGTCTATACAATGTAAAAATCACTTTAATTTTTGCACACTTTATTACATGAAATTATAAACATAAACGTTAAGAAGCCTTGGTTTTTTAAAATTCTCACCCCTATAATTGCAAATTTTAGACTGATATTACAGTGTAATTAAATTAATTACTCTATACAAATTACATTTAACAAAATATTTTTGAATATTTTATGACATCATATTATATATTTATTATAATAAATTATATTTACTTCTTTCTTTATTATTATTATTATTATTATTAAAGTGGGAATCCTCTAATCATAAGTCATTTTACTTAAAAAACTCCTGTGTTGTAAAACTAATAGTAAAGTAAGAACAATACAAAAGTATATGAGAGGAGTAGGTAGAACTTGTATTCTCAAAGTGTTTCAAGTCTGTCTTCCATAGAGCCAAATGTGCTCTATTTATAGGATACAAATACATAGGTTACAAATCAACCCAAAGTAGTGACTTAATAAGGAATTAGCGGTCACTTGGTGGGGAGAAATTAAGTAGGAGAAAGTGGGGTATTAAACCATATATTACAATTGAATAATGGTGAGTAGTGGTCATCCACACAAATAAATAAATTTATAACATCCTGTTAATTTTCGAAGCCGGTCTAATGTTTTTTTTTTCGGTTTCTCTTTATTAATGACAAAAGTTTAAAAAATTCAGAACTAGCAATATTATTTTGAATATTCTTGATGAAAAATGTCCTAAAGCAATATTTTTTTACCAATACTAGAACATATTATTCTATGAGCATTAAGGGGTATGGTGGTTCTTGTTAGTAGATGTAAAAACCCAATTTGGTCATCGTATTACTTGTTGATCATAACCATTAACTAGCCACCCATGCACCTTTCAAGGCACAAGGTTACCTTATTTATATTGAGTTGATTTCAAGTGAAACTTATAATAGTACTCCTCCAAAAATATAGTTGCAGACCTCCATTTAGTCATTTGAGTTGACGTTTCGCGTTCTAAAGCGGTAGTTGGCGTATTTAGTGCATCCAGTGTAGTTGGACTTTTGATGAGGGTAGTTGGGGTTGTAGTATTTATGTTTTGTGTATGGTTTCATTGCATCGTCTATGAAGTTCAAGTGGAGCTTTTAAATACTTCTAACAAACCATATTGGGGTTTCTGTCCTCCATCTTGAAAAAATAATTGTTGTTCTCGTATACTTGTCCAAACGTGATGAAGCAAGAACCGTGTCTACTGGACCTTCCAGCAACAGTTGTAGAATCAATAATCCATAAATTTATGGAATCCAACCCTTCTGTTGCTGATATCTCAAATCTGACCTTAGTGTGAGTTCAAGAATGATTTGTTGATTCTTTAATGCACTTTTTTATACCTTAGTACTTGCCACGACGTTATCATGCATGCATTTTACAATTTCAGGTGCGACCTTACACGTAAGATGGTGTTTACGGGGCAATTTCAACGATACCTGCCTCTGGAGAAGATCTTGGATAAACTGCAACGCTGCGACCGTGGAAATCTTGAATTTCTATATGGACTGAGTAGCAAAGGAATTGATTATGCTACCCTACTTCTCGGGAATCATATGTTTTTTGTTGCCGGTATCAAAGAGGGGTTACACTATATGGCCCAAGTCGCTAATAATTCTTCGGGCGAGGCCCAATTCGTTAATAATTCTGTTATGGCCCAAGCAAAGTACAATTACGGGATTGCATTGCTGATGTTTGATAGGGAAGATGAAATTAGCATTAACTCGGGGATGGAAGTGCTGCTTAGTCTATTGAAGGAGCCCGACGGAAGAAATAAGACGATTGAATGCAGAAGACGTCTCAAAAGGATGATTGGTTCGGCAAACTGCAGCAAAGTCGTAGAGACTGGGTGTTGTCACTTTCAGGGGCCGGGGCACTGGAACGGATATATGACAGATATTTACGGCTGCCGTGAATTATTTGTCAATTGTGATCTATGTCTCATTGACGTTGAAACCATGAAATTAACCTTTCCGATGTTTGACTTTGAGATGGGAGCTCCTTGTCATTCAGATTTAAGTTCGGATAATGGTAGCTTTGGCTCTAGTCTGGATTATTAGGGATATATATACTTTGTATCACCTTTTTGGGCTCTATATATGTAGTACTTACTTCATCGTGGACTGATCGTGCGCTTGTACTTGTCTAACGATTGTCCAGTCTGAAGTTGTAATGTACTTAGTACTTAGTAGCAGTATTGACTTTCTCCTTTTTGTCCATGTAGAATACACCAAGTTTGCATACGTTGGGCTGATTTCGTGCGTTCCCGTTATTTGTATTGTTGCAAGGGCAAAGAACTTGTCTACTAACCAAAACAAGTTCTACCCATCTTGATTAATAAAGAAGTACCAGGGAATGTGATAACTACTCAATATTAAAGAGTACCTAAAATTCGATTAAATAAGTGTCCTTATTTTACACATGTCGTTGGCTAAACTTAAACGACAACGAGTGTGGGAATGTTGAATTCCTATCAGGATTCATACGTGCAGGAATAGATTATGCGACCCAACTCCTGGGGACTCGCTGAAAACGTATTGGAGGGCTTACTCTACATGGGCCGAGCACATGCCTTCATTGATGGTGCGGCCCAATTCGCTAATTAATCAGCTGTGGCCCAAAAATAGTCCAATTATGTGTTTGCGTTGCTCCTGTTGACAGAATGAACAAATTAGAACTAATACGACAATGGTTTCGTTGATTACCCTATTGGTTGAGGACGACGGTATACGTACGGTGGTTAAAACCAGAGGACCTGCCATTAGTGATGGTAACTGCAGCAATTTAATGGATTCTAAGTTCTGAGGCGAAGTCGGAGCAGGTCACATAAATTTATAATGCAATTCATGGCAATATTGCACCCGTTAGTTAACAGTCATCTACGTGTTGTTGACATCGAAACTTTCGCATTAACTTATCAGCTCTTTGATGGTGTCAAGCAGAAGTCGTTGATTCACACGAAACACCTACTTCTACTTTGGATGAATAGGTGTCTAGATAACGTACCTGCTCAATCCTGATGCAGTACTTATTAATTTGTGGTTTTGATTTAGTTCGTGTCTTTTTTTTTTAAATACTTTTCCCCAGTATATCTGGATTGCATTAAGTAAAGAGTGGTTTACACAGAGGAGGCTTGGCCTGTCCTCTTGTAACAAAAACTATATGTGTAGCATACAAACAACTTGCATACACAGTAAGCAACTAAAATGATAACTAACTAACAAAAAAATTAGCTTTATCGTATCTGATCCTCATACAAGGCAGATGCCATCTATCCAAATGATATGCACCCTTCGCTTCTTTGGGCAACTGATTGTATGCAAAAAGAATTCTGGGCAACTGAGTAGAGGCAGCTTGTTTTGCCAAGGAATCTGCAATTTGGTTTGCTTCCCGGAAACAATGTTTGATCTCCATTCGACTTTGAGACATGAACAAAGAGTATCCTCAATTAATGATTTAAGCTTTCTATTTTTCAGAGTCTTCTTGTTCAACGTATCCACTACTATCATCGAATCTAATTCCGCAATTACATCATGATAGTCATTGTTGACACACCATTCAACACCAAATCTGATTGCCAAAGCTTCAGTCATGTTATTTGTGTGCCCTTTGATAGGTATGGAGAATGCCATGATTAAATCACCAGTGTGATTTCTCAAGATTCCACCCGTTCCCGCTTGTCCAGATCCTGCCAAGAAGCTGCCATCCGTATTCAACTTTAGCTTCCCCTCTGGTGGAAATTCCCACTTTACCTGCAAGGTTCTTGGCCATGGTTTAAGCTTTTCTACAACCTCACATATCTTGATCCAAGGCATGTTCTATTCACATTTAGAGAAAGCTTGATTCATAACAGTTGTAATAGTCCACTTAATTTGGTATATCATACTGCTATAGACAATCTTTTTCTTTTCCCCATACTTGCAAGAACATATTCCTTTCCATATTTCCCAACATATCACCAAAGGAGTGATTTGTAGAAGCATCTTGTGAGCATTATTCTTTGCTTTGGCTTCAAACCATTTTTTAAAGGTCTGCGCAATTGAAGTAGAACAGTGATTGATTCCCATTGGAGCTCCAAAATAATTCCACATGTGAATTGCTAACTCACTTTCCACAAATACATGATGAGTTGACTCACATCTAGGCACAACGCAACAGTAACACCTAGAAACAATCTGATGTCCAAACTTAGCAAAAGATTCATCACTTGGAAGTCTTCCCATGATTAGTCTCAAAGATAAAAATGAGATTTTAAATGGAATCTTAGAGTGCCAAAGATGCTGAAAAGGAAAAGTACCATTTCCTTGTTCAGAATAATTGTGCCAAGTTGATTTACATGAGAAGAGCCCATCAGCCGAGAGGTTCCACAAAACAATCGTGTCTAATGGACTGATTTCTGACTTCAATTGTATTCGTCAATGGTAATTGGAAATAAAAACAAAAATTTATTAATAACGTATGACATTCGGGGGAACATAGACCAATATTAGTCAAGAGCGGAGTATTTGGAGGAACATCTGTCGACGGAATACTACACCACATAATACTCTAACTAGACAAGTTTCCGGTACAATCAAGCGCAGCAACAGAAAATCTTGTGATTAGACGATGTTCAAAGAACGGACCCTGATGCTAAAACACCATGGACAAATGCAATACCAACTCAAATATATCAGCTTCAAATAACATTTTCTTTAATTAATCGTCTTCTCATACGCGAGTGCTAAAGCAAATACTGGGGGAGGGGGGAAAAACGACGAGAAGATCAGCTCGAAAAGTGGAGGAACAATGGTCGTGCAATTACAAACTAGTGCTGCAAGTGGCATAGGATCAAAATTTTAGAAGCACCCAAAGCCAAATTCAGAAAGGAACAGCAGATTCAGACATAGGGAAATATATATATTACAGTCAAATTAAACGCGACTACGGCTTTAAACGAACAAACCCAAATCCTGGAGTGGTGAGGCTATAGGACTGTCAATTTGCGCTCCTTCAAGACAAGTGCCTCCAAAATTATGCAAAACTCGTTCTATGGTCGTCACGAAGCCTTCCAAACGCATCCATTTTCCCATGGCAAGAAACATCAACAACCTATTTGGTACACTTATTTCAATTTTAGTACTCTTACACCATTTCTCACGAATTTAGTTTTTTGTCCCTGCATCCAGCAGGGAGGGTGTGCGTCGAGACTCACAAAGTTCAAAAACACAAACCCTTGCCCCGCAGCATCATTACAAGGAGAATGGAAGAGCCAAGCTGCATAAAGAGGAACAACCTCTTTATACATAATAACGAATTGAAAGAGCTACAGTAGTATAGGATAATATTACGGAAAAGAACCACAGCATTCCAATTTGCCGCGAAGTGGTGGTCGCCGGTGGAAGTTTCTGGCAAACGGAACCCCATTGACAAAGGGCAAGTTTCTGCAATGGTCGCCTCTTTATGTTTGACTAAAACAAAGATTCAGCTTTTGAGCGAGAGAGTGAGGGACACGCGCTGAAAGGACAAAATATGATTCAAGGGTAATTTTGTCATTATACATGCGGGCCACGTTGGGTGCGGTAAATATACCGGCGAAATGGAATGGTATGTATCACTGCCCATTCTAATGTATCATAGGAACAATGAACTAAGATAAAACAATTTCCAAAGGTAAAAAAGTACAAACACGCTTGGACCCTTTGACAGATTCTTCAGCATCAGGCAGAAGATTGACTATCTTTATCTTGAGTAAGACACTTTGCAACCAAATTCATTATATCCACAAAATGTTGGATACTAACATATGCGACATTAGATGCTGCTTCTTCCTTGACCTCATACTCAATTGTTGTTTTGATGATACATGTAGTTTTATCATTTTCTGTGACTTCGAGCTTGACTTGATAAAGGGTGAATCCTAGATCAAGAAAACCGCCTTCCACAACCTGAGCTATTTTCACCATCTTTTCATCATCAACAACAATAAATTTTTCATTATGATGTGTCAAAAGTGGAGTGCCTGGTGGAAATGTTACTTTGAGGACTGTCCCAAGACCACCATCACCTTCAATTAAATCAACTTTGTGAACAATATTTGGGAGCTCTTTGACAGTAAGATCTGCTAGTTGAAGTGTGCCAATGATCTTCCAAGCTTCATTGGCTGGTGCAGGTACTTCAATCTCTTCAGAAATTGATCCAAACATATTGTTTGATTAGTAGACAGAAAATGTTAATTTTAAGGTAGATACTAGATTACTGAATACTGCTCTTTCATATATATATATATATATATATTGGAGCCAAGTCCGGCCGATAGAGAAACAAAAGGCGATTTTGACATATTCCTATCACAGTTTAACAGAAGGCCGGCCTGTTGATGCAGGGTAAATGTGGTGGCATAAAACGACTACTAAAATATAAAAGGCAACATAAAGATCCTTCGAACTTTTGCATGTTACAAGCTTAACTATATACGAACAGAAGCTTTATTATCCCTGAATTACTTATTTTGGCCATTAAGGCCACCTTAGACTGTTTGGTCAAGCTTCTAGCCAGAAAAAAGTAAGGTTTTTTTTTTTTCTTAAAATTTTGAAAATTTAAAGTGTTTGGCCAAAATCCAAAAACATTTTGAGCAGCAATGGAATTAACTTTTTTAATGTTGGAGAAAAACTACAAATTTCTTGTTTTGTTCTACTTCTGAAGAAATAGAAACAGAAATTTAATTTTCAAGACAAAAACACTCTCACAAAAAAATATATAATTACCAAACTCTCTCTAATTAATTTACCACAATAACTTCAAAATATAAACATAACCATATTTATTAAAAGGAGGGCATTTTTGTAATATGAAATTTAACATTAAGGACAACCATTATAGTCTAACAGGTGGAAAGATGATAAATTTGAGCCATTTCAAATACGTTAAAGGGCATTTTTGATCCTTTTTCATTGTATCTTATTTTACAACTTATTTATATCATATAAATGAATTGGTCGCAATATCATACTGGCAAAACATAGTGATAGTTTCTGTTTATGTTTTTGTTACAAAATTTAGTATTTTTGCTGCAATAGATAGTTAGTTGAATGGTCACTCATAAAATTAACCCTTAAATAATCATTGTAATGCATCTTTAATTAAACATTAAATTAAATTAGTAAAAAATAAGCTCGAATAAAACACAAACGGGGTTTGCTTCAGAGATTTCCAACCTAGATGGGTTCTTACAAAGCAATAATTAACTAGAAATATAAAAAGACATACGGCCGAACATAGGCAACGTATAAAATGTCATTTTAACCTATGCACCGTTCAACTATGTTAGTATCAATATGCCGAAGACAACCCCATAATACAAGGCTGCTATAGTTACTCTAAGAATGCCAACCCCATGACTCAGAGACAAGAAGAAGATCCCAAAAACAAAATTTATTTCCTCTGATATTGTAATGGATGGAAATCGAAATTAATCCAACAGCCCAAAGTTCACATGCATGCAGATTATGTCCATACATCATCTATTTATCTAATTAAAGCAACGAAGAGAGTCCATAATATTCTGAGAACTTAATTTGCAGTATCAAGGCCTAGCTATGACATTTTATGTTCATCTCTTTGGTGCTCCTAATGCATTCAAAGCCAAGTATTATTTCCAAACTAAAATAAAAGAGAGAGAAAAGTAATCAAGTATATAAGTTAATGACACAATATTTAAAAAGATTAAATGAAATTCAACCGATCTTTTGCCACTTCAATAAGTTGCTCATTCTCAACGAAATGAGTAACGAGAGTAATTTTAATCAGATTTCAGTAATGCAGCTATGCCATATATAACCATCCAAAAAAAAAAGAAAATTGTTCTCCTATTTATAGGCCTCTTCATACTCTCCAATTGGAGTACCTCAGAAACACCGCAATGCAGATAGCCAATATTCTTCTGCATTTACTAAGAAATTGTTAAACTGTAAAAACTATGGCTGCGAGAATAAAGTACTCGGAATAATCCTCCAAAAAAAAAAAAAAAAAAAGTACTCAGAATACATCCTTTCAAAGCTTCTGCCTTTGTCTCAGTGAGATTCTAATTGCATTGGGAGGTTGAACTCCCATCAAATACTCCCAACTGTGCTACGATACATGCTAGTAACACTCAAGAAACTGCACTCATACAGATAAAAGATCTTGTCTCAAAGATAGGGATCTCAAAATGATAGTATTGTGCATGTATGCTTTGCTTCTAACCTTTCAGTCTACTGATGCCTCGTGCAAAGAAAATGACAGAGAAAAACATCATGATTCCTTATCCAGATTGTGGACACTTCTGTATAGTTGCTCTTCCCGAGCACGCTTTGCAGCAAGAGCCTCCTCATCAAGCACTTGGATAGGTGACCACTCAGGAAGTTTTAGCCAATCATCTTTCTTATTGATCAGAGAGTCATAAAAGCTTCTCAAGGCTGGTTTTACTCTTATAGTAGCATAATCAAATGTTGTTCCCACGACTGCGAAGATGACAGAATATCGCACCGCACCAAGTTGACCACCTGATATATCACCCACCAGAGAAACTATGCATCAGTTTAATAAATATCAAGCACAACCTAAGTACATCTAGGAGAACACACAGGAAGTCATACAAATGTCAAGATAGATGAAATGCTGTTATCGTAATTTCCCGTTTCGAACTGCATCCAAACAGAAATGAATCCACCTATTAGCAAGAATTACGAGGAAAAAGAAAAGGAAGCATAACAGACATAGAAATTCAATTCCCACTATCATACCGACAGTAGGTGCAGTAAAGTTCGCAAATCTTCTGACCAGCATTGTGACTCTGTGGCTTCAAATTCAAAGAATGAAGGAACAAAAGATAGGCTCGGGACTAGACGGAAGATGTTGAGCCTTTTCTATATTACACAGTATAAGTGCTGAGCGTGATTGGCCTCTTTGCAGAAGGGTTTGTTATATATCCCCTACAGAGAAAACCACAAATGTGGTATCTTGAAAGGGAAAACAGTACAGAAAAGAGTTAAGTTTGGTCTGACTACTAACTTCTTCAAGGATTTGTTATAAAGAGCCCTTTGCACAAGGATTTGACAAGATTATGCAGCTTCCTTTCCGAGCTGGACTGAAATTTTGAGCATGCTATAAGGGATGCCTGGATATGAAGGAGTTGAGTAAGAACTGAATTGCCTCTGACATCCCAAACCTCTCCCAGTAGTCATTTTCAAAAAGATGTATTTCTTTAAGAACCATTTGTCATTAAACGGCCTTGGATTTGGAACTTCCTTCGGATGGACGCGGATTATACATACATGAGCAAGTAAAAAGAATCTTTACCTTTAAAGATGACAAAGAAGAAACTCTATCAAAAAGGATGACTGAGCGAAACATTAACAAGCATCAACATGTCCTTGGAAATAAGAGACGAGACAGTTCAAAACTATTTTTAAAATGATTAGATAATAACGAACTACTTCTTATTTAATAACAAACGAGAGTTACGACTCTAATGCCAAAAACAAAGAAGACCAGATGTACACTTACTGTGTAATCTATCCTATTTTTTCTGGAGCCTTTGATGCAGATAGACACCCCCCTCCCCCGCACACACAGGGAAAGAAAAATTTGCATAACTAAACCTTGCAGGAGTCCAAGTATAGCACCACTGCCAAAACCTCCAATTGCTGAGTTCAGCAAATCATCAGGCTTTCCTGTTCTACTTACTCTTACAAACTCACGAGCACCTGCCAGACAAAATCAAGAGCAGAACCTCAGTCTTCAGCTTAAATTGAAAGAAGAAGCATGGAGCTTGAGATATGGATATCTTCCACTCTTTTGACTACCATTGAGGACACTCATTTAAGTAATAAACAAATCTTTAGGTGCAATGCTACCCCAGTTCAGAACTGAATATTCTTATATTGTAGGAAGATGAGAGTCCATCTATTGAAGCATTCAAAAGAAAGCTAAAAGGCATAATTGATGTCCAATGACTTGGTGCAGGATAAAGCTGTTATAAACATTTTGAAGATGTCCCAGAAGATGAATTACAAAAACAAGAGTTTACTCACCATATCAACAGCTGGACAAAATGAACGCTACTTTCTTAGATGAAGCGATAATCATCATTACCAGCAAAACACAGTATACCAGCATAAACTATGCACAGAAATGTAGATGATACGTAATCAAAATTACATGAGAGATCTTAGATGCAAATGTATGAAATGCAAGTGTGTAGTCTGTACTACACAAGACCAACTTATCGTCCTTCAAGTTAAAAATGGGTGCAGGGACATCGAATTGTAGAATAATCAATTATCTCGACATCATGTTAGCTTTATTCACTTTCAAAATTTCTCGGGAACTATAGTTAGGCATCAACTCTCCTTATTCTCATGTATTATCATATTGCAACACAACTATAAGTTCACTGAAAGAGATAAGACCTCAATGAGCAATATCCTAAAATTCACGGACAGGGTAGGGGTAGTCGATAAGGGTGCAACTCTAGAAGCCGGATTTGTCATCATCTAAAACTTAGTATTCGGGGATACAAATAGGAATACAGGGTGTCAAGGTATGGCCAATAAATGTATAACTATAGTACATAGATATAAAAACACACACACACTGACACACATATTAGTAATTAATCAAAAACTATCGAACCAGAATAAGTATAAAAGAATTACCGCAGTAACAGGCAGTAACAATAGCAAAATTAGTAGCTTATGTTCCACAAATGTTTGGTAAGCCATGAACTTTCCGATGCTTTGACACCAAACCAGCTCCTCCACCAGCCACCCCTATGTTCCAAAATAAAATAAAACAAAATTAGACGTACAATCAATTACTCTAACGACTACGACTCAGTCCCAAACAAGTTGAGGTCGACAGTATAAATTATTAATATTGGTCTATTACGGTTGATTAAATCATGTACCAGCTAACAGAGTAGGAAGAAGAAACCGTTCTTTCCAATTCACTGATGAAGAAGAACAAACTTGTTCCTGTGTGTTGCTATTATTACTCATAGAAGCCATTGCATTCAATTTCAGAATTTGGTTTCAATAAGGCAGTGATCAGAATCGGAACCACTTGAGGACTCGGGAAAGCTCAAAATATTTGACTCGGTGTCCCCAAAATTGGCTAATTTGAGACTTTGTCCCCGTTTACTAGGGGTGTTCATGGTTCCGTACGAGTTTTAGCTTATCGGTAGATAAGGAGGGTTTTCAAGCAACCACCAATTAGTACTAACAATAAGAGATACAAGCTGATACATAAAGATCAACTTACATTGTCCGCTTGAGCAAATCTTCAATGTCTAACGTCGTAGAGAACTGAATAAGGACCTTTTGTTCTAAAGTTGTTTTAAGTGTTAACCCTAAAGTATATTGAACAAAAACTAAAGACTTATCTCAAAAGAATAAAAAAAAAAAAAGACTAAAATGTCTGATGACCCGAAAGTGAAAGCCTATAGGCAGAATAGAAGATATAAATGGGATAGGCCTCATAAAGAATAATGACCACATATATGAATGATAGTTGAAGTTTAAACCTATAAATCAAAGTGGTACAAATTAAAGTTTAATAGTATAAACAAAATAATAATGAATAAAATAAAACATATAAAAAATACCCAATCGGTTATTGGTATGGTAGTGTTAAGAATATATAAATACTGTTACCATTGAAATCAATACCATTACTTAATTGATGTACCGTGATATGAAAAATCAAAGACACCAATGAAAAGACAAGAATTAAAGTGAGACCCAATTGATTCAGAGAAGAATTAAGGAAGTTAATTAGGGGAAAGATTAACCAAATTACCCCCTTAATCACCTAAACAATAAAACCCCAACTATTTGATCCTCAATTAGCTAAGCTAATTGCAAATCAAGGACAATAATGATGCTTAAGCAAACAAGCTTAGCCAAAGCTTCACAATTATCAATATTCATAAAAACTAGGTCTACTAATGACTTTAGGGGTATTTATACATGGCACAAATGTCTTAACTAACCCTTAACAATGGGTCTTCAAGTTATTAGTCACTGTTGGGCTTTCTGGTCCTCGTCTCAGCGCGATCACGCAGTGATGGTCACTATCGTGCTGAGCTTTAATTCATGCCAGTGCAATCGCGGCTATGGTCACGCGATCGCGCAGGTAAGCCTTCAACCCGCCTCTTGCGTGATCGCGTCTGTGGACGCGCGATTGTGCAGCTCTGCATTTTTAGTTCCTCGCGTTCGCGATGTTCTTCTCCTTTGCCTTCCGCGATCGCGTCTGTGCACGCGCGATCGCGATGAACACTTTCAGTTCCAGAGGCAGTAAGCATGCAAAACTGCCCTAGAACTTCCAAGACTTGCCCAATTAGCTCCAGCTGTGTGAACATTGCCTGTAGCTGTTGCAACTCTCTAGCTTAGCTCCTCGTAAAGGGCTTGGATGAGCGTTGGGTTACATCACGTTATACCAGTACCGTTAAGTTTATCGGTACCAGTACCGATTTGGCTATAGATACCGGTTCAGTTTTGTACACCCTTACCGTTGACCATGATTTTAGCAAAATGGCATCTGCTTTCATTCTATAGACAACATTACAAGTTAGCTGGGAGAATGTGGGAAGAAGTCAAGAGCAAATGTTGCATAAGATACACTTCAGTTATCTGCGAGATTGAGGAAGGGGTGATGTCAAGTGCTGCCTAGCCAATACTTCAAGACAATTAGCTAAGAGAATGTGGAAATAGGTCAATAACAAGAGCTTCATAGGCTACACTTCAATTATTTGGGGGATTGGGGAATGGGTGAGTGGCAAGTGTTGCCTGTCGATACTTCAGAACAATTAGCTATGAGAATGTGGGAAATAGTGGGTGACATAGGCAATACTTTTAGACAGAAAAAGGAGGGAGGGAGGAAATACTGCACGTCATTTATTAAATTCGTATGGGAATTTGATTCACGCTCAATCCTACACCATGAATGGTGAGGGGCGGTCGTCAAAGATATATACCTGATATGAGTCGGGGTCGATTTTCCAAGGGAACTAGCCGTTCAAGTGAGAGAGTCACAAATAGATAATCAATTGATGTTAGTTAAGAATCCTAGAAGGTATGAGTGTTGTCGTAAAAGTAACATAAACTACAAAGCAATTAAATAAAAACAAGTAATTGATTCTATAAAAGGAAGCTAGGGACGTAAACGACTAATAGTGGTGTCCAATCAATGGGTAGAGTATTTTTACCTACCTAACACAAGTATGAATATGATCGAATCATTCTATGGTAAACCCTAGAATCCGCCAGGCTTAAGAGGGGTCTACCTCACTACGCTCGCCAAAGTCATAGTTAAGCGCATAAAGCTTTAACTCATGGACCAAAGAAAAGAAGACCTCTTCCGAGTGTAACCTCTTTTAGATGGGTTAGGCTAAGTTTTAGCCAACAAAACCCAAATCTTTGCCAACTCCACTAATTTACACTAGCTAATCTCTCCCGAGTCTTTAGCTACCAAAGTAGAAATGAAACCCTAATATCATGAATACTAAGATTTTGATGTTAATGTGATGGGAGTTGGATAATCATAGCTCATGTTATGTTTGGTGAATCTAAGCAACACCTATTGATTTTATTCCACTTATAGTATGTTTACACCCCTAGTATTGGATCTAGCTACTTATATTAGGAGTTTGAATCAAAGATAAAAACATGTAACTAAAATTTGGAATGAATTCAAACATGAATTATGATTGATATATGATTAAGGATTCAAAAGTACAAGTAATGAAGCTTACAAATCAGTGGAAACCTTGATACTCGTCTATTTATACTGTTAAAACCCTAGCTTGTTCTATTTATATTACGCTAGGAAAACAATTACAAAAATTTTATATTGGCATGGTTGGCACGCCTATAGCCATGGGCTGTCCGCCCCTTGGAGACTTGGCTGGCTGGATTTCTTCTTTGTGAAGGTGATGGGCGGTCCGCCCAGCTCTTGAGGCGGTCCACCCATTGTGGTTCCGACTTGCACATTCTCTGAATTTCAGTAGGCGGCCCGCCTACTTGCCAGGGCGGGCGCCCATTTTGGCTTTAGCATCAAGATTTCATCAGGCGGTCCACCTGACCTTCAGGGCGGGGCGCCCATCTCAAGCTCAAGATTTTTCCAACTCTCTGATTCTCATCAGGCGGCCCGCCTACTTCCCAGGGCGGAGCGCCTCACTCTGCATCAATCAGAATTTACATGCTTTGGCTCCATTTCATTGCTCTTTTGCTTCAGTCTTCATATATCAACTCATGTAGCTCATTGCACTCTGAAACTAAGTAACTTACTTTTGGATTCAAAAACAAAAATCTAAAGTAGTCTTTAAGTTGGTAAAATACCAACTTATCAACTTCCCCAAACTTAAGTCTTTGCTTGACCTCAAGCAACTCAAAATCAAGGATACCAAATGTGTGGACGAAAATACGCCACCTATTATTATGGGGATACGAGTCCAGCTGGCGAGACTAGAGTTATCCTACAAGTCACCGGACACAGAGGATACACGCCTGCTCCATGAATTACGACCGTTCAGGCGGTACAGGCATATGACGCAAGACATACATCCCGCTGCCTTAGGATTTATAGTCTCCTAGTTAAGGTTTCGTATGTACCACCACCTTGAGTTTATAGGTTCATGGACTCATTAGTCTTTGTATTTTACCAAAATTAGGACCGGATAAATCTCTACTATAAATACCCCTCATTATATTATATTGTACATCAAGCGATTCATGCTGAATCCAGCTATTCTCAACGAATAATACTACTTACATTCTTGTTCTTTACTTTTCTCTCTATTTACTTATTTTTACTATCATTTATACTGTATTTTTTGTGACCCTTTCATAAATTTAATTGTTTAACCTAGACATCCAATTTTAGGCATAAAATATTTGGCGCCCACCGTGGGGCCCAAGCTATTATAGGTATTCTATGAAGGAAAAGGCGCAGTCAGGTCTGATGACAACGACAATATCCCAAAGAACACTACCGACAAAATAGACGAGTCTGCACAGGATCCTAGCGATCCCAGCGTGCAGCAGAAGAATCTTACTAAGTAGCCGGTCCATATAGCCATCGACACGACGAAGGCAATCAACCGCATGAAGGTAATTTTTAGTTTAGAGGTTTCCTTGTTGATCTCACCAAAACCCTGTCAGAAGGGGCAGAGCAGAACTCGATCAACATGGTCGAGGGCATGACCCAAAAGATGGGAGCGATGTTTACTGGATCGTCTCAGAGGCTAGCATCCCCGCGAGGACTAGCGCCCAGGAATAATTCATCAGCATCTGTTCCTAATTGCAGGCTCAACATGGATGCCGCCTCTGGAGGCTTAATGACAGTCAATAATCAAGACCTCAAAGGAACACCTATCATTCAGGACATCCTAAAGGAGATGAAGGCCATCCATGATCGGATCGGTAACATACCGGGTGATCCACCTTATGTTACCACCATAGATGAGCAGAAGTTTTAAAAGCATGCATACAAAGTAAGCGCTACACTGATCCGCGTACCAAAGCACTTTTGCCTGCCGGATAACCTAAAGTACAATGGGACAAGGGATTCGGACGAGCATATTGCTGTATAAAAAGCAACAAAATCTCTGAGGAAGAAATCCAGTCTGCTCTGGCGAAGAGGTTCGACTCGACCTTGACTAAGGGTGCCCTTACTTGGAACACTCAGCTACCGATGGACTTCATCGAGTCATTCTTCCACATGCAGGATTTGTTCAAAAAAGCGCATTCTGGCACCCATAAGCGGGAGAAGCGCATGGAGGATATCTTCGAGATTTAGCATCGCAATAATGAGTTACTAAAGGATTATCTAGAAAGGTTCCAGAAGGAACGCATGGTAGCCTTTGGCAAGAGTCTGAACTCTAGAGTATCACTGGTGAGTCGATATTTACAATGGAGTCTAACTCAATACCCTGTGTCCACATAGAGTGCCCTACACCACAGGTACACTAAAAAGCTCCACCTGGAGCCGAAGCACTCCTAGAACCCTGAAGACGAAGGAATGAAATGAGCAGAAAGTCCATCCCTGGAAGGAGAATGAGATGGAAGAAGAGTAAAAGAAAAGACTCAAAGCCAAGCAGGAATAGGAAAGCAGGAAAGTACCCGTGGATCCGAATCTCAGGAGAAACGTATCCCGTTTAAGAGATTTTGGTTTGCGATTCAATGCCGTGGAACTTGTTACCAATCATTTTGGAAAACTGGGTCCAAAAGTACAGTGGCCGCCAAACCATAAAGGGAGCAATCAGGAGGAATTCAACAACCTACTGTGACTTCCATCGCAGCAGCGGCCATGCCCCGGTCGATTGTAATGCCTTGATGATAAAAATTGATCATCTACAAGAGGAAGGGAACCTTAAGGATTTGATTGAAGAAGAAGCAAGGCGGCCAAGAGAACGGGGCTCTGGGAATAAGTGGAGCATCAATGCTATCTTCGCAACCCCTGGACCAATTACAACCTAGGGGGCTGTAGCATCAGGGACATTTGTTGGCCTTATTAAGTTCAGCCCGAAAGAGGAAGAAAAGCATCAAGGCGCTCTCATCGTCCCCATAAGGATGTCCAACCTTTAGATCAAGCAAGCTCTGGTTTACCCGAGAAGTGATGTGAATATTTTCCAGGGAGAGGTATTGCAGAAGATAGAACAGCACCCTCAGGTGATTTCGAGCCTTCGCTGGATAATCGGTTTCAATGGGCTTCGCGAGGAACCTGTTGGAGAACTAGCTCTACCGGTTCCTATCCCGGGCGTGACGAGCATAACCCCTTTCCAGGTATGAACTTGTAATCTTTCATATGACGTCATCTTGGGATGGCTATAGATACACAACATAAAGGGAGTACCCTCAACACTCCACCAAGTCTTCAGATACCCAACATTGCACGGGGTTAGTGACTTACGGAGTGAGCGGTCTTCGCCTGGAAATTATTTTGTATACGACGGAAACCTCAATTCAGGTCCAATAGCCGAGGTAAATATGGTCGATGAGGAATCCTTTTGGTATGAGTCTATGGAGCGTAAGTCTAGAATAGAATCGGTGAGTTGAGAGAGCGGTTGTTGAAGATGAGCCAACTAATTCCCAAGGCAGCAGAATTATGGTACCAGCTCTCCGAGATACTGGTGAAACAGGAAGGACCCTGGTGGCTGATACATTGTAGCTTGGTATTGGCCCAAGTAAAGCTGCAACTCTTGCAGCTTCCGATAATAACCGAGCTAGTCTTGGGAGAATACCTGTTGTTTTATGTCTCAATCTCAGAAGTAGCATGGAATGCGGTTCTCACGAAAGAAGAAGGTAGGAGACAATTTCTCATAAAGTATGTCAGCAAAGGACTTTTGTGCCCAGATAGACTTTTGCCTCTACCTATTCAGTTCGTTGCGGCCTTGGTCATGGAAACCCAGGAGTTGCGTTCATATTTTCTCAGCCGTACGATCAATATGGTCTCTTCTGTATCGTTAAGACTATTTTCTCTAGACCTAGGCTCTAAAAAAGGTTAGTAAAATGGGCTGAAGAACTGGGAGAATACGATATCATTCACCAACCACGAATGACCATGCAGTCACAGGCTCCAGAAGGTTTCACCTCAGATTGTATGGAGGAATTAGCATTGAAGACAGAGGAATCAATCAAGAGTATAGAGAGGATCGAGTTTGGGCACTGGGAAATCTATACTGACGTGAATCTCAAAGGAGAAGAAGCCAGCCTTGATTTATAGGTCGAAACCCAACCGGGAAAATCTTCTACAAGGCTGCAAAAGGTCTATGCATCAGAGCAGAATATGAAGCCATAATTCAAGCTCTTCACTTAGCCTACATATTGGGGGCCAAGGAGGTCAGCCTCTACAGGAGTTCCCAGTTGGTAGTCAGTCGAGCGAATGAGGCTTTTATTCTGTGGGACATTTGTGCACCAGATCGGCAAGGAAAAATTAAAACACTTTCGTAATTTTTTTTTACAAATGGGAGTTTGTATATCAAGAGAAAAGCTCAAACAAGGACAAAATGCATGACACTGATTCAGACGATCAACAGATAGTGAATGAGTTGACTCCCGCAGACCTGATGAACCTTGAAGTTCTAAGCATAGGATCTGCTTCAGAACAACGTCGTGCTCTGATTAACTACTTGGACAAGGACAAGGGAATACTTCCCGAAGACAAGTTAGAAAGCAGACATCTGCGGAAGCAGGGAGTTCATTATTGTTTGATCAACAGGGATCTATACCATCGGGTGTTGAGCGGCCCACATGTCACATCTTGAGGCTTAGCACCCTCCGACAAAGGAGCCCTGACAGATGCCTCTGTTCGGCGTTGGAAGTACAATCCTTCTCAGTATTTCCTTTAATTAAGTCTCTAGATTTCTTTTAATTTTTTTTTTTACAGTTTTTTCATACTTCTCAGTTATGTTACTGGTTATCACCCACAACAGTTCAGGCTTAGCGCCCTTGTTCATCAATAAAACTACTATTTAACTTAGTCTATTTTATAATTTAGATCCATCTACGACCCAAATATTCATAGCCCCGGCCAGACCTAAGTTGAAGTAATACACCCACTTTTCGCTGCAAAAAGTAGGGTAAACTACTCGCTTAGAGCTAGATCACGTTTAGCTCAGCCACCAGGCATTATTCATAAGTTGAACTCGTCAATTCAACAAACTGCACCTACATGCCGGCGGGGACGCCCGCCCACATAGTGCCAGAAAGTCTTAAAATACTCGAGTGTACAGGCAAAGACATTCTAACTGGAATGTAAAACTACCCCGTTACATATATGGGCTAAAGTCGTTCCATTGTGGGCACAATTACTGACGCAAATGAAGCGCCCCTCAGTGCGCATGCCCATCTTTTAAAGACGCTAGCCCAGAAAGGCACGCAAAACATGCTACTTGACTACACAAGTACACATAAAAATTATTAGTGAATATGTGTTTCATTAATAACAAGTAGCTCGTAGGCTCATAATATACAATTAAGTCTCTTTGAATACAACACTATTCAGTACAGGTATTCTAAAAAAACTAAAAAGGCAAAACTTTAAATTCTCGAAATCTGCTTGGCTGAAGATCCTTCATCTAGATTGTAGCTACAAGCCGCTAAGCAGTTCGAAGTTCTCCCGGCATCAGGGGATATGTCAGCCTAAGTAACCTTCGGCGCACAGCCACTGATGTAACCAAGGCCCGGATACCTTGATCAAATCAAGGGTCCTCGGAAGCGTCGGAGCATGGACACAATCTTCATCCATATCATTCGTTGAACTTGAAGAGAAACTAGAAGATCTGCTTCGACCCCGCTGGTCAAATGGGAGTGCACTGCCCCGCAGATCTTCAAACAAAATTGGGAGCTTATCAAAGACGGGGAGGCTTGAGCTGGGAACCTACCACAAGGGAGCCTTTTCCCCAGGTATCCCATAGCCAGTGGTCGATGAGGCGTTGCAGTAGCAATCCGGCAAAATCAGACGGACAAGGTAGAAACCTTGAACCATGAGCAGAGTTAGAGCTTGGTGACTCGCTAATCCTCCAATGGCACGAAGGTATAACCTCTTTCCTGCCATGGAATGGAACTAGTCATGTGAGCTTCAACCCTACACCATCAAAAGACCTACCCGAACGCCAGAAACATCCTGGCAGAGAAGCCTCATGACAGCTAAAAAGGCCAAGCGTCCTGACCCCGCATGATAAAGGAATATCATAGCAACCACCGTGTTAGAAGAAGAGAACACGGTAATCAGTGCACATGCCACAATGAAGATATTCCGAAGAACGTCATTAGGTTCCCGATAAAACTTTGTGACTAGGG
The DNA here is from genome assembly GCA_029990175.1 of Petunia secreta. Lineage (NCBI taxonomy): Eukaryota > Viridiplantae > Streptophyta > Magnoliopsida > Solanales > Solanaceae > Petunia > Petunia secreta. Next base: position 62,056,817 of record JARKIP010000010.1, read on the forward strand.
GGACTTGATATATTGATCTTTTGAGCCTAAATATAATCTTTTAGACTAGTTTTAATGTCCTTAAGCCTTATTATTTGTGTAAATGTTATGTTCATCTCTATATTTCAGGAGACTAATGAGAATTGATGTACAATTTCAAAATAAAGAAGAAAAGAGCAAAAACAAAGGAACTTTGGCTATAATTGAGGAACAGGAAGATAGAGCAGCAACAGAATCGGTGCCTCGCCGAATCACCGGCTGAAGAGGAGAAGCCATCCGCCAAAGCAGGAGAGAGTTCAAGAGCTCAAGGCCATTCCACTCGACCAAAAGGGCGGACCGCCGGATTGGATGCTGAAAGCACTCGGCGACTCCGTCGGCATTCACATAGACTTTAGAAAATCTGCAGAATATTGAAGACGCCCGCCGCTTGGATTGCGCCCCGCCGGACCTACATAATAGAACAAGTCAAATAAGAGTTAGAGTTGCTTCGATGGCCGCGCACTTTAATAGGCGGCCCGCCGAATAACCTGTGGCCTAAAGGAAATAGGGCAAAAATGGTAATTTTGTAATTACTAGTCTAGTTTTCAATTCCTTGCCTATAAATAGACTATTATGCCTCCAAGGTACATATACCTAGACATAAGCCTATTTTTAGCATAGAATATACTTTGTGCACTTTTGAATATTTTTGGAGGTAAGCAAAGATTCTAACACAAAGACTTTGTAAGGATTTCATCTTTCATATATTTAATTACATGTTTCTTTCCATTTGAATCTTTACTATGATTTTGTTGAGCTACTCATACTAGGGGTTTATTCATGATGACTTGGCTGTTTTAACTTAAAACTTGTTTTAAATCTCATAAAATATATGGGTTAAGGTGAATCTATTTCTCCGTCACACTTTTCTTGACTAGGGTTTGAGGCACAGCCGTACTTGAACCTAAATCTACTTTGCTTTCATCATCCTAACGGGGTTGATTGCGTAGGTTTATAGGAAAAAGCGAGCATTTGAGTTATATTGGTTCACGAGCCTACCCCATCTAAAGGGAAAGGCCTAAAAAAGTCAATCCCGCTTGGGTCTTTGAACTAGGGTTTTATGCGCTTAGTTATTGACCCCAACAGGCTTAATAAGGTAGATCTCTCTATCCCTAGTGAGTTTTGAGGATTATATTTGCGGTCCGACCATTTACATTTCCCATATGATTTGTGAGGTTAGAGGAAATATTAAGTTGATGGAAACTTGTCGGAATGGGTAAACCCCTAGCTCATTCTTTATATTTTAGAAGTACTAAAACTGAAAAGTTGATTGTATGCTTTTATTGTTAATTGTTGATATATCGTAGTTGTAGTTATAGTTAATTCAATATTTACACTCTTTTACTTCGGAGTACACGACAACTCGTGGAACCCGTGTTTATTCAATCCAAGACTATTAGATTACGAGCTAGCTCCTTCAGGAACTCGACCCCGACTCTCATTCGGGTACTATCTTTGATGATCGCTCCACACCTTCATAGGTGATTGGATTGAGCGCGGATAAAATTTTGGCGCCGTTGCTGGGGAGCTACGTTATATCTATTAGATTGAATATCTCGTGTTCTTGTATTGTTAGTTATTCCTACCGTTTTACCTCTTGCTTTGATTTTGCCGTGTGTAGGTGAATATTAGCAATGAGACGAAATCCAAATCGAGCTATGCAGAATCCCCTTTACAATCGTGCAAACGAGGGAGTTCCCTTTTCAAATTCTCTGATGGCTCCAAATGATTATGATGAAGAAACTGAGGAAGACTATGATGACATTTCTCTTAGTGGGGAGAGTTATAGAATTCATGATGTGTTTGAGGAGAATGATGAACATCAAGTTGAAGATGGTGTCCCAATTGATGGAAACACCATTGGAAATGATCAAGCCAATGAGGGAGTTAATGTTGGTGACAATATTGGTGTTGCGGAAAATGCAAACCGACGAGGCAACAATGCTAACCGAAGAGGTCGAGGTGCAAACCGTGGTGCTCATGTCAATCAAGCTAATAAAAGAGCCAATGCCAATCGAGTGAATGTTCATAATGTCAACTGAAACCAAAGAAATGCAAGGGGTGCCCGCAATGCAAATCCACCTGCACAAGATGTGGAAGAATCCGATGAAGAAGTGAATATGGAAAGTTTTGCTGTGCAATTTTTCCTCCACCCATTCGTGGTAATGTTACTTTCAACACTCTACAAGTGATCTTATATGGGCTTGACCAAAATGGATATTTTAGTGGAAGCAAGCATGATGATCTAAATGAGCATTTGAGGAATTTCACTCAAACATACCATCTCTACAAATCGGCTCATTGCTCGGAAGAGTCTTTGTGCCTAAGGGATTTTCCCTATTGTCTATCCGGGATGGCCAAGGCATGGCTAAACAAGCTACCCAAGAACTCAATTTTCACTTGGGAGGAACTTGTGAAGCAATTCTTAGCAAAATTCTTGCCTAAGGGTAAGCAAGCTTCCATGAGGGACAAACTGTATATTTTCAAGCAAGATCCTACCGATTCATTAAGCAAAGCTTGGGAAGCCTTTCAAGAGGATTTGCTCTATTGTCTTACTCATGGTTTTGGAGAGGAGATGCTTTTGCAATATTTCTATCAAGGGCTTAACAAGATAAACCAATCGGCCGTGAATAAATTGTGTGGAGGTGCTATCATGGATAAGACTTAACAAGAAGTCAAGGAAATTCTCAACAAGGTTGCCAAATAATCTCAATATTGGCAATCTAGGGCCCAAAACGCAAGTGGTGATGGAGAAATAAATCCAATGATGATAAAGAGATTTGAAGATCAAGAAGAGAAAATAGCTCGGATCTTTACCAATATTGAGCGTCGTAGGTGTGCAAAAGAAGATTATGAGAAGAAAGTGAGCAAAGTGGAGAATCTCCAAGTTACAAATGCTTGTCACCAAGTGGCTCCTATGGGTTATTCAACCCCAGGAGGTGTACCTCTTACTCTTCTCCAACGTGGACAATAGGAGTACTTTCTAGAACAATGTTTCAATGTCCATGGAGAGAAAGAAGCTAATTATGTGTCCAATTATCAATGAGGTTATCAAAGGCCATACCAACAAGGCTAATGGAGGCAAGATAGAAGAAGACAAAAAATTGGAGCAATAATCAAGATGTGAGAGGAATTGGTGCCTCTCAAAGCTAGGTAACAAGAGCTCCATACAAGCAAGGTGATAATGAAGTAAAAAGTCCATCCAAGTTGGAATAAATGATGGGAAAAGTGATCAAGAATCAAGAAAGTTACTCCAGTGACATCAAAGATATCAAGCAAACGGTCACATCTCATAATACTTCCGCCAAGGCTCTTGAATCTCAAATGAGTAGCCTATCTCACCAAATGAATCAAAGATCTCAAGGAGCACTACCAAGTGACACGGTGGTAAATCCTAAAAAGAATGGAAAATATCATGTGATGAAAATTATGACAAGGAGTGGAAAAACATGGGATGATCCGAAAGCAGAGAATGATGTTGATGAACTAGAAGTGCAAGATTCTGAACAAAGCATTGGGGAAGAGTTGAATGAAGGTGAAGATAATGATGTGGGTGTTGATGTCCCAAGGCATGTAAGTGATAATGAGGCAATCCTTCAAGAACCTAGACCCAAAGTCACTACTTCCCAAAAAGCCAAACCAAAGAAAAGTCCACCACCCAAACAAAGCTTCCTAGTCCAAGCTCCATTCGCAAAATTTCATTTCCTTTCCCACAAAAGAGTGCTAAGCTATGACAAGCATCTCAAGACAAAAATATTTGGGAGAAGATAGCATCAACATCCATCAACCTCTCTTTGGTTGATGCATTAAACCAAATGCCAAACAATTCCAAACTTGTAAAAGATCTTGTGACAAAGAAGACCTATGAAGATTATGAACCAAGCAAGGTGACCCATTAATGTAGCTCAATTGTCTCTAAGAATATGGCAAGAAAGATGGAGGACTCCAGAGCCTTCTCGGTCCCATGCACTATTGGGGGGAAGCATTTCCCTAAAGCTCTATGTGATCTTGGAGCAATCATTACATTGATGCCATATGCGGTGTACAAGACTTTGACCATAAAAGAGGCTCCACAAGCAACGCCTATGAAGTTGCAAATGGCCGACCGTTCCATAAAGCAACTAATTGGGGTTGTTACCAATGTTCTCATGAAGGTGGAAAAATTTATATTCCCGGCGGATTTTTGATTCTTGATTGCCCGGTAGATTTTGATGTCCCAATTATTCTTGGGAGACCTGGGAGGGCATTGTGTGATGTTGAGAAAGGAGAACTTACTTTCCATTTCAATGGAGAGAAGGTGATGTTCCAATATATGCAAAACTTTGAAACAAAATATGGAGGAGGAAGCTATTTGTTCTTATGTGGATGTGGTCGTGGATGCACTTGTAGAGAAGGAGAGTGTCCTAGTAAGTCAAGCGGATGAATTGGCCGCGGTGATTTGGAATATGGACATTGATAATGAGGAAAGTTTTGCCGAGTGTGTGAAAATGTTAGAGAGAATGGGCACTAGACCTTATGTTCCCAAAAAAGCTTTCCCTTGACCTTGAGAACCAAACCTCTCCACCTACAAAACCATCCATTGAAGAACCTCCCACTCTTGAGCTCATAGTCCTTCCAACCCAATTAAGATATACCTTCCTAGGCCCAAACTCTACCCTTCCTATAATTATTTTTTACCACTTAACCAAAGAACAAGAAAACCAACTAGTTGAAGTGGTTAAGCGAAGGATTGAAGCCATTGGATGGACTCTTGCGGATATAAGAGGAATTGATCCAGGAGTAAGAAAGGTGCAAAGCCATAGTGGAGAACAAAAGGAGGTTGAATCCTCAAGTGCAAGAAGTTTTCAAGAAAGAGATCATTAAATTGCTAGATGCGGCGGTGATTGTTCCACTCTCCAATAGTGAATGGGTCTCACCCGTTCAATGTGTGCCAAAGAAAAGAGGGATGACGGTAGTTCACAATGAGAAGGATAAAGCTATATCAACTCGAACCGTAACCGGTTGGCGAGTATGCATGGACTACCGTAAGCTCAACAATGCCACTAGAAAAGATCATTTCCCCTACCTTTTGGGTTATGCCTAAATTTGTACGTCTAGGTTAAACTATTACATATGAATGAGGTCACAAGACATACGGTAAATTATGATGGAAAACTAAATAAATATGATGAAAATAAAGACAAGTAAATAAGCAAGAAATAATGGAGAAAAGCATTGTAAATCTTATTCCTTGAGCGTAGCCGAAGTTGATGGCGAATCCAGAGTTATCTACAATACAATGTAAGAAGGAGTATTTATAGTTGTGATACCCAGTCCTAAATAAGGTAAAATACAAATACTAATAGGGCCATGGGCCTACAACTCAAGACGGTGGTATACTAAACAATAAATAGAAGACTGTAAACCCTAGGCGACTGGATGTGTTCCCTGTGCCCTGTGGTCAAACCACCTAAACGGTTGTTGGTTCTAGGAATGGGCGTATATCCTTAGATCCCAACTCTGTTTTAAAAGGCAGTTTTGAGACTCGCCCGGTACTCGCCCCGGGGCGGGGCACATGCAAAATGCCCTGAGGCTCTTGGGCGGGGCTTAGATCTGTGAGGCTTACGCCTCAAGCGCCTGACGGTGCGCCCAGAGCACGCCCAATGCCCAACACTCGGGACTCGCCTTATAGAACCTATGTAATTGATCTGTCCAATTCCCTAATTAAGATTGTTCATCCACAATTTTCTTTAAAAATGAAGTAATATTCATCTATAGAAATTCAAAAATTGAGTGCAGCTCAATTAACGAGACATAAAGTTACATGTATTATAATTGAGAATATCATGAGGGTGAATACCATCTGTACACTTAATCTGAAAATGCAGATTTTTATATTATTACTTGTTATTGGTCTGCATGTCTTATTTCTGTCACTCAAAATTGTTAGACTTCAATTATTTTTGCAATTTAGAAGCAATTTTATATTTATCAATGAAGAATTAATGTTTTAAATTATAATAGTAATAAATTTGATTGATTATTCACTTTTTATAGTGACAAATTTTTATTTTTTAATTGTTTGAAAGTTAAGGCCTTATGGTTTATTTGTATCTCATAAAAATTGTAAAATTATTCAATTTCTTACAATTTTTAAAAAGGTTAGATTTTTTGTTTCTATAATCTTTTCTCTTATTTTAAATTTTCTTAAATTTTTTAATGTACTTTTGACATTTTTTTTGGCTCATTATGCTATTTTATTAATTTAAAATTAATTAAAAAATAAGATCCATGGGACTTACGCCCCATGTCTCGGGGCTTACGCCGCCCCATTGTAAGTAAAACGCCTCGCCTTGCGAACCCGCCTTGTAAAACATTGGATCCCAGTGACTTGTAGGACAAGTCTAGTCTCTCCAGCTGGACTCGTATCCCTGTAATAATAGGTTGCGTATTTTTTCCCACACAGTCTGTCCCCCCACTTGTTGAGTGCTGACGCAATCAGTCAAGAAGTGAAAGAGGCATGATGTAAAATAATATCTCACTGACTCCTTGAGACTCACAGTCTCTTTGACCAAGAGTGATAGTGAACTCTTCGAGAAATTCACGTGCTTCCTTCTAATTGGCTAATATCGGTCTCACGCACCTTTTCAGGATCTGTCATTAACTGCTTCCAAATTGTTTCATATCTCTAGCCATAATGATGCGTGACCATTTCGTGCCTCATCTTTATCCCTTTTTGCCTATAAATAATGACTTCATGAGAGTGGGAAAATTACAACTTTTCTTCAGAAAATAATCCGCTTCTTTAACAATTTCTCATGATAGCAAGAAAACTTTTTTCTCCTTAAAAATGTTCGCCTTTGATCCTGGTTTGGTATTCCCAGAAAATCTTTCTTGTTCTGAATGAATGTTGTGTGAAGGAGGAAACTCATCTACAGTTATCTTCTCTTTTCTCTTCATTCATGAGGGAATGAAAGAAGTCCCCCGAGTCATGAAGTTTGATCGGGATTCTAATGATGTCCTTTGGGATATATTCATTGTCTCACGTGCATTGATTACGGTGTCCTCATCTTCTAATAACACGGTTGCTGTGGTATTCTTCTTGTCATGTGGGATGAGGATGCTTAGCCCTTTCAGCTATCATGAGGCTTCTCCACCAGGATTTCTCTGGTGTTTAGGTTGCTTCTATGACGGAGTAGGGTTGAAGCCGACTTGTCTGATTCTGTTTCATGGCAGGCAAGAAGATGGAGCTCTGGGTAATGAGGGGATTAACAAATCACCAAGTTCTAACTCCGGTTGAAGCTCAAGGTCGTCTATTGGTTCTGCTGGTACGACCTAGTCGGCGTTGCAATGCCTCGTCGGCTGTTGGCTATGGAATATCCAAGGGAAGGGGCTCCTTCGCGATGGGTTCCCAGCTCAAGTCTTTTTGTTCTCGGCAGACTCCTATTTGCGCTTGAAGATCTGCGGTGCTGTGCACTCCAGTTTGGCCAGTTGAGGTTGAAGCGGATGGTCAAGCTTTGCTGCTAGTCTTCTAGTTTCTCTTCGAGTTCAGTGGACAAGATGGGAGAAGGTCAGGCCTATACTCAGGTGCTACCGAGATCCTTGCTTTGATCAAGCAGGCAGGCTTTGGTTGTATCAGCGTCCGTATACCTTGAAAGAATGATCGGGCTAACATATCTCGGGCTGTCAGAAGTCAAGAAGAACTCCAGACTGTTTACAGCGTATAGCTACAATCCAGATGAAGGATTTTTTAGCCATTTTAATCCTGAGGATTTCTTTGTTTTTAGTCTTCCGTTTCCCTTTTTTTTTTTTTCTACAATTGTTATAAACAAATGTTGTAATTAGGATGAACTAAATGTATATTATGAGCCCGCTGTTATTAATGAAACCTATGTTCATCAATATTTCATACGTACTTGTGTTATTACGCATTTCGTAGTGTGTAACCAAGCAGTATATTTGTGCACCTAGGTATTAGATGGCTTTCGATCATCCTGACTGTTCTAGTTTAAGAACGTGTGTCAGTGTGCCTGCCTTGAGCAATTACATCCGATGTGCACCGATAGATGGCGACTAAGTTGCATCCGTAGTAGATGGCTGTTTGCGCCCACAATGGGACAACTTTAGCCCGTGTGGAAATGATCTTTTTGCATTTTGAGACAAAACGTCTTCGCTTAGAACTCGAGTATTTAAGACTTTCTGGCACTATGCGGACAGGAGTCCCCATAAGCATGTAGGTGCAATTGTTGATTTAATAAGATCAATGCACAATTAATGCCTGGTGGATGAGTTGGTCTAACTCTAAGTGAGTAGTGTACTCTACTTTTTTTAGTGAAAAGTGAGTGTATTACTTCAACTTAGGTCTGGCTGGGGCTATGAATAGTTGGATCGTAGATGGATCTAAATAAATGAGTAAAACTGACTAAGTAAGATAGTAGTTTTATTGATAGAAGAGGCCCCCCTATGATGTTGTGGGTGAAAACCCAAAACATATCTGATAAATATAATAACTAAAAGAAAATAACAAAAACAAAATAAATTCTTTCTCAAGCAAAGGTACTTCATGTTTGATCTTTGAAATATTTGGGGTCATTCAGTTGGGCTTCCCTGTTTAAGAGTGCTGAGCCTTGAAAGTCATCCCCAAGGTCGTTGACGACCCTGTGGTAAAGCTGCTGACCAATAAAGCAATAGTGAACCGCCTGTTTCCACAAGTAAATGCTTTCTGCCTTATCTTTGGGAAGATCTCCTTTGCTTAGATAGTTGACCATCCCATCATGCTGCCCTGCGATGGATCCCCTATCTAGAACTTCAAGGTTCATCAGGTCCGCGGGGGTTAGCTCAACTATCGTCTGCCAATTGTCTGGGTCTTCGGATGTTTCGGCGTCTTCTAAGATTTCTTCTTGGTGGATGAATTCCCATGCATGAAATTTTTTCAAGATTGCCCTGATTTTCCTTCTTCGATCCGGCTTATAGATGTCCTCAGCTACGAAGATTTCGCTTAGTTGATTAACCATCAGTTGAGATTTATTGTACAGGCTGATCTCCCTGGCCCCCAATATGTAGGTAAGTCAAGAGCTTGAATTATGACTTCACATCTGCTTCGTGATTATCAGCTTTCATGGCCTGCTGGTAAATCATTCCAAATGGCATTCTGATCCACAGATCGATCATCTCCCTGTTGGGATTCAATCATGTGCGAATTTCCCAACGGTCGTACTCAACTACTGCTTCATCGTTGAGTAACTCTTCAGCCTTCTGTTCAAGTTCTTTTGCAAAATCTAAGGTAAAACCTTCCAATGCCTGTGTCTTGATGTTCGTACGGGGTTGATAGATGATGTCATACTCTCCCAACTCTTCGTCCCACTTTTCCATATCTTTTGACAGAACGAGTTTAGAAAGAATGGCTCGCATCGGTGTCAAAGAGACTAAACTGACAGAGTGTTCCTAAAAGTACAAACACAACTCTCATGTGGCCATTACCAGGGTTGCTATGAACTGGAGCCGTAAGGGCAAGAACTTTTCTATGCGTTGCAGCATCTTTCTTGCATACTTCATGAGAAACTGCTGCCCATTCTTTTCCCATACAAGGAATGCATTCCAAGCTAGCTCAGATAATAAAACATATAACAATATCTGCTCACCTGTCTCTGGCTCGGTTATGACTGGAATCTGCAAGAGTTAGATGTTCGTCTTAGCCATCATCAAGTAACATTGTATCAGCCAGAGGGGTCCTCCTTGCTTTCGTAGTACCTCGGAGAGACGACATGCCAATTCAGTCGCTCTCGGAGCTAGTTGATCCATCAGCGCCAAGCGATCCTGTCATACCTGATTTTGGACTCAACTCGAGGCGAGTCGGGTTTCGGATTTGACTGGGTGAACTCGTTTGAGTTAAGGTTTTGGAGTCGCCACCTAATAAACTTTCTAAGGCGTATTAGGTCACCTAAGCGTCTAAAGTTAAGTTCAAAAGGTCTACTAGTCTATTTCAGAGATTCTATATGGTAAGAAGTCCAAGTGACTCGGGGAAGAAGGTGTTAGGCACTTCCCCGAGTCCCACCAAAAGGTGGTTACCATTCGAGTGTTAATTTTGGGATGTAAATAGTGTATGTCGTCATGAATACTAACTTAGGAATTAGTTTAACTAAAGTAGAATATGCTTACATATACAAACATCTATCTTTCATCCTCGACCTATGTTTAGGCCTAATCGCGTCTATGGCCTCTAATGTCAAAGCCTAATCGTAAACAAGTGTTACCACACGGAGGGATATTCTAATTTAACTTACATATGCAATCAACACATTTTGAAAAGAATATTGGCACAAACAACTTATTTTGATAATAATTTCAGTTTTAATAAAGGCCGAAAGGATTTGATTTAAAAAATAAAATGTTGGCTCATTTGGGGTCGGCGTGACTCGTCATTGATTGTCGAGCCCTAACCTAAATGGCCTTTTTGTGTAGGGGTCGGATTTTGAAAATATATATAGAAAGGGAGGCTGTTTTCAAAAAATGAGTGTCACAGAAGCACTTAGATGCAAATAAAGGGGGGCTGCCGCACATACATATGTATAGATATAGATATAACATGCAAATACATGACCCAATCATACTTGTAATCTTTTAAAAAATTATATTAGTGTGTATAAACGACCCCAAGTTTTTATACACCCCCTATACACTATTGAATTAATGTATAGGAGCGCTAGTTGTCGAAAAGATTAGTTTATCGCATACAAAGGCCACTTTTAAAAAAAGTTTTTGGGCCTGAATCAGTTGTGCAAAAGGGGGGGGGCGGCAGTAGAATTTTACAAAAAATAGTCACGGATTAGGCAATTTTAGCACATATAGCCCTTGTCGTAGAAAATTTCTAGATTTCACGTAGAATGTTACACTTTAAACGTTATAGCATGAGTTTTTAAGTCGGTACATGCCAATTACGTCACCCTGATTCCGAACTAAATGAGTAAACTAAATTCTCAAAGCAAAGTATTGTTCAGACATTATCATGCGAGTTTAAAACAGTCAAAGATCATGTCTTTCAGGATGAACAATGCAGCACATAGGAGAGAAGAGTTAGGAGAGGCCCCTGTGTAGCCTAGGAGAAAGCAATGGTGGGTTTCCTCACTTCAATCATATACAGGCAGGGTATCCTAGCAAATATACACAGATAGGGGATTCTAAGGGGAATAAAACATGGGTTTAAGCCCTGTTTCTCAAGCATTAGGTTCAAACTGCCAAGATAAGTCATAATCTCAATGATTATGTTTCAAGAAACTGTACTAAGCATGGTATAACTACTGAGCTCAATACCCTGCAGTGATTAAAATTAGTATGGCTTTTCTAAGGCCATCAAAACAAGCTTCATACTGTGGTTAGCAGTAACAAACAGAGATGCAAACTTGCTACTTAAGCAGTTCAAACATGGAAAACAAGCAGAAGAACATAAACATAATGTTTAAACATGAACATATTCAAATACAGAGTAGCAAGAGTGTGAACAGGGTCATACCTTCTCAGTGACAACAGTAAAGCAAACAAGTAAGCCTAGGTAGTTTTGATTGCTTTTGGAACAGGATCAAAGAGAGGACAAGGAAGAGCAGAAATTCCCAGAAACTAGAGAGAAGTATTATGTCTATGCCTTTAGATTTTTAGTGCCTTTGTGTGTTCTCAATGTGTGTGGAGAATATAGCAGACCTCGACTGTCTTTGAACTATGTCTAATGCCAAGTTTATATAGGTGTGAGATGTGAATTATAATTTCAATAAATTAGGGGTGTGAAGACTCAAATTCAAGCGGGTAAGAGTGTAAAAGGTAAGGGAATATTGTCTCCCAAAAATAACAGGGGACACTCTTGGGTTATACTTCTATTTATAGACCAATCAGTCTCAATTTTAAGGCAAAAATAGATCCTAAACCAACTAGGATCTCCTCTCTTAAACCCAAATAAAGTCTAGGTTCAAATACAATCAGAATTCAAAAGAAATCACTTAATCATCTCAGCAAGATTTCAATCAGCCTTTAAATGGAACTCTGTCAATTATCAAAACCTTCTACCAATCACCAATTCAAATTAGGCTTAGTCACGACCCTCAAATCATTCCAATTTTAAAGCTATCTAATCATGCATCTTAACAAAATAAGGGTCAGGATACACTGTCACAGACAAGTACATTGTCAAGGGTGTCAATTTTAGTGAATACACAGAAGTCAAGAGCAAGTTTCTGCTTAGCCTAGTGAAAATATTTATCCTGCAGTCTCTTGCCTTACTTAGTTCCCTATTAACAATTAACAATGTTGTACTCGAATGACACTAGGCAAAATCAGGTACACAAACAAGTATCATCGTTTAGAAAAGTGAAATCAAATGAGACCCGTGACTTTGTGAATCTATATCAATTAATTGATTATGTTAACATGTCAAGAAACTACACAATTTCACATTTATCATCAATTAAATCCAGAAAACAATTAGGAAAATAAGAAAGGTTTTAGGATTACCCGTTTGCAAACGTTAGGGTCGGGTCACATTGACCCGTCGTGAATCGACCTTGCGCAAAGGGTTTCTCACCCTCCCTCTTTTTTTTAGGCGATAGCATTGTTTGAAGTACCTGGACCTTGTCGGAGGTGTTTCCCGGTGGTGGTGACTCAGTCAAGGATGACCAAGAGTTGTCTTCGTCCAAATACTATCAAAAGTATATGCGTTTTGTAGAGGAGAGTGAGAAAATCATCGTGCTACCATTTGTTTTTGAATTTGCCGGTGGAGTTGGCCGGAATCGGCCTTTAACAGTAGCAACTGAGGTTTCGCCATGAGAGAGAAATAAGAGGAGGGGCTGAGTGTTTCGGCGGAAATGAGAGAGCGATTTAGGGTTTTGGAGGAGGGTGTATAATTAAATTAGAAAAATCATATCCTTGCCGTTGGATCAATATCGTGGACGGTCAGGATCATTCCACGTAGGCGAATGACGTGTAAAACAGCTGACGTGTGATATATTATGTGTGTGTATATATATATATTAATACTGTATATTTAGTGTATAAATAAGTATAAAAAAATGGACTAAAAATATAGAGAAATTAGGAAATTAATTTAAAAATATTAAGAAGACTAAGATGCATAAAAATCGTAATTTTGAGGCTTAAAGCAATTTTGGGTAACTTTGCCAAAAATATGAGTAATTGTAGAAAGTTGTAAAATAGCTACGGTTTGTGATGATGCTTTGAAAATTGCCTCAATTGCTAGGCTATTATGAGAAAATAATTTAAAAATAATAGACGAGGTAGGAATGGATATACAAGCGTGTGTAAAATTCAAGAACGATTGATTTTGAAGATAGGAGGGACAAAATTGGGTATCAACAGCTACCCCTCTTTGCCCGGGGATGATGAAAGAGTCTTCGGGCAAAAACGTTGCCAGTGCGGCCAATTTTGTAATGACTATAGAAGATCCTATGACTTAAGAGAAATATTGGGCGTCAGACTGAGATGTTTGCTTTGCTCGGGTTGTATTTCCTGCAATGAAAATGTGTTTGCAATATAATGTGTATACATGAAACGTACCTTCCCGCCAGGCTGGATTGTCTTTCCAGGATCATTGCAATATGAGAGTGTGTCTACCATGCCGTAATTGCGTGTCTTTTGCTGTCAAGTGTTAGGTTCGACATTGGGTTGAATGCCCTCTGTCGGCGCATCGGGTTGTGTACCCTCCACAAAGAAAGAAAAATAGACAAGCAAACCGATATCGAGCTATATGCCCTTAATTGGCGCTTCGGGTTGTATGCCCTCAGCTAATTTAAAATGACAAATCGATATCGGGCTGTGTACCCTCAATCGACGCTTCTGGTTGTATCCACTCAGCTAATTTAAAATGACAAATCGATATCGGGCTGTGTACCTTCAATCGACGCTTCGGGTTGTATACCCTCAGCTAATTTCAAATGACAAATCGATATCGGGATGTGTACCCTCATCGACGCTTCAGGTTGTATGCCCTCAGCTAATTTAAAATGACAAATCGATATCAGGCTGTGTACCCGCAATCGACGCTTCGGGTTGTATGCCCTCATCTAACTTAAAATGACAAATCAATATCGGACCGTGTACCCTCAATCGAAGCTTCGGGTTGTATGCCCTTAGCTAATTTAAAATGACAAATCGATATCGGGCTGTGTATCCTCAATCGACTCTTCGGGTTGTATGCCCTCAGCTAATTTAAAATGACAAATCGATATCGAGCTGTGTACCCTCAATCGACGCTTCGGGTTGTATGCCCTTAGCTAATTTAAAATGACAAATCGATATCGGCTGTGTACCCTCAATCCAAGCTTCGGGTTGTATGCCCTCAGCTAACTTAAAATGACAAATCGATATCAGGCTGTGTACCCTCAATCGACACTTCGGGTTGTATGTCCTCGACTAAGTTAAAATGAAAAATCGATATCGGGCTGTGTACCCTCAATCGACGCTTTGGGTTGCATGCTCTCAGCTAATTTAAAATGACAAACCTTTACTGAAGACTATCTTAGTTGTGCATTGTTGATTTGAATATCTTTCGTTCTTGCATCAAAAGAAAAATTGGTGAGTTGTACGTGGGGGTTTGGTTTGTGCAATCTTGGCTTGTTTTGCATTCGCTGTCCACGAGTGCCGGGATCTTGGCCGAGCTGATAGGGATATGCATGAAATAATGTTTAATGTAGATGATTTTGAAAAACTTTTACAAGAAAGAAAAATGAAAATAAAATATTTTATCCTATTTGAGTCACAAATTGCGTTGTGTAAAGCCGAAGTCGTCATCCTTTGTGCGGTTCCAAATGAATTTTGAGGGCGCCCTCAAAATTCTGCCCCTGTTTACGTTTGAATATTTTGAGAGCTCCTAAAAAATTTCTGCCCTAATGTCAACTATGTTTGTCCTTTAGGAATTTTTTAGAGTTCCTCAAAAATTCTGCCCCAGTGTTTACTTTGTGGGGAAAGTAAAGTTTGTTATTTATGCGACCGAACCTTGAATAGGTTGCCTACGTATCCCACTTGGGGAATCAGGTCGTGATGTAGTTCAGATTACATAATGTATTGCAAAATGTAGAATTTACTAATCAGTATGAACTCTTGTACATAGTATCTCTTGACAGCGTCTAAGTTGATTGGTTTTGGCTAGACTTCTCCATCCATCTCTGCCAGTATCAATGCTTCTCCATTCAGAACTCGGTGAACCATGTATGGTCCCTGCCAGTTTGGTGCAAACTTGCCTTTTGCTTCTTCTTGATTTGGAAATATCTTCTTCAGTACTAGTTGTCCAGGTTCAAAGGATCTCATTCGAACTTTCTTGCTGAATGCTTTGGCCATCCTTCTCTGATATAATTGCCCATAACATATTGCATTCAATCTCTTGCCGTCGATGAGGGCTAACTGCTTTATTCTCCCTTTGATCCATTCAGCGTCTTCCAATTGCGTCTCTTGGATGATTCTCAAAGACTGTATCTTATCCTCTGCGGGTATCACAGCTTCAGTGCCATATACCAACAAATAAGGAGTGGCCCATGTTGATGTTCTCATTGTGGTGCGGTCCCTAACAGGGCATAGGGTAGATTCTCATGCCATTGTTTCGAAGTGCCTGTCATCTTACGCAATATTCTCTTGATGTTCTTATTGGCCGCCTCGACCGCTCCATTCATTTGAGGTCTGTATGTAGTGGAGTTGCGATGCTTGATCTTCAAGACCTCACAGGTCGCTTTCATTAGGTCACTGTTGAGGTTGGACCCATTGTCAGTGATGATGGATTCAGGGATACCAAATCGGCAGATCATCTTATCACGAACAAAGTTCGACACCACCTTCTTTGTACTGACTTGTATAATGCGGCTTCCACCCATTTGGTAAAATAGTTAATAGCCACCAATATGAAGCGATGTCCATTGGAAGCAGCTGGCTCGATAGGCTCTATGACATCCATTCCCCAGGCGGCAAAAGGCCAAGGCGATCCCATGATGTTCAGCTCATTGGAAGGAACTCGAATCATATCCCCGTGAACTTGGCATTGATGGCATTTCCTCGTGTACTTTGTGCAATCATGCTCCATTTTCATCCAAAAATAATCAGCCCTCAAAATCTTCTTTGCAAGTACAAAACCATTCATGTGTGGGCCACAGGCCCCCGAGTGTACTTTTTCTAACAATTTAGCAGCTTCTTTTGCGTCCATGCATCTCAACAAACCTAGATCGGGTGTCCTTTTGTACAAAACCTCCCCATTCAGAAAGAAACCATTCGATAATCTCCTCAGCATCTTCTTTTGGAGACTTGTCGCATTTCTTGGATAACTACCGTTCTCGAGGAACCCTTTGAAGTCGTAGAACTAGGGCTATCCGTCCGACTCTTCGTCCACGTGATAGCCGTAAGCTGGTTGCTTCTTCACTGTCACGGGTATTGGATCAATATAGTTCTTGTCGGGATGCTTGATCATGGCAGATGTGGTAGCCAAAGCGTCCGCGAGCTCATTTTGCAGTCTAGGTACATGCTGGAACTCTATCTTGGTGAATCTTTGCTTCAACTCCTTTATGAACTCTAGGTATGGCAATATCTTCAGATTCCTTGCTGTCCATTCTCCCCGAACTTGATGAATCAGTAAGTCAGAATCCCCGATTGCCAGCAGCTCTTGTATGTTCATATCTACTGCCAATCTAAGACCCAAGATGCAGGCCTCATACTCCGCCATGTTGTTGGTGCAAGGGAACCTTAGCTTGGCCGTGACAGTATAGTGCTGTCCGGTCTCGGAAACTAATACCGCTCCAATGCCGACTCTTTTGAATTGACCGCTCCATCAAAGAATAGCCTCCAACCATCATATTCTTTGGTGATCTCCTCTCCTGCGAACATTACTTCTTCATCAGGGAAGTAAGTGTGCAAAGGCTCATAGTCATCTCCCACCAGGTTCTCGGCCATATGATCAGCCAAGGCTTGAGCTTTCACCGCCTTTTGAGTGACAAAAGTAATATCGAATTCGCTGAGCAGCATTTTCCATTTAGCCAATTTTTCCAGTAGGCATTGGTTTTTGGAAGATGTATTTGAGAGGGTCCATCCTTGATATCAGCAACGTTGAGTAGGATGTCAAGTAGTGTCTCAACTTTTGTGCTATCCATGTCAGTGCACAACACGTGCGCTCCAGCAATGTGTACTTGGCTGCATAAGGAGTGAACTTCTTGCTTAGATAATATATGGCTTGCTTCTTCCTCCCAGTCCAGTCATGCTATCCCAATACGCAACCAAAGGTCGGGTCTACCACGGACAGATATAAGATCAAAGGTTGTCCAGGCTCAGGTGGAACCAGCACTGGCGGGCACGACAAGTATTCTTTGATCCGATCAAATACCTTTTGGCAATCCACTGTCCACTCGATCGCCGCGTCTTTCTTCAGCAACTTGATGATTGGCTCACAGATGACGGTGGATTGTGCTATGAAACGGCTGATGTAATTGAGCCTTCCCAAGAAGCTCATAACCTCCTTCTTGCTTCTTGGTGGTGGCAACTCCTTTATAGCTTTGATCTTTGATGGATCCAACTCGATACCCTTTCTGCTGACGATGAAACCCAGGAACTTCCCTGCTGGAACACCAAAAGAACATTTTGCTGGATTCAGCTTCAGATTGTACTTTCGCAAGCGATCGAAGAACTTGCGCAAGTTGTCAAGATGCTCCGAACTCTTGTTTGATTTGATTTGATGATCATGTCTTCTACATAAACTTCAATCTCCTTGTGCATTAAGTCATGGAATATAGTTGTCATAGCCCTCATGTAAGTTGCTCCAGCACTCTTTAACCCAAATGGCGTGACCTTGTAGCAGTAAGTTCCCCAAGAGGTGGTGAAAGCTGTCTTCTCAGCATCCTCTTCATCCATGAGCACTTGGTGATAGCTGGTGAAACAGTCTATGAAGGATTATAGTTCATGGTTTGCGCAATTGTCAATCAGGATATGTATGTTTGGTAGTGGAAAATCATCCTTCGGACTTGCTCTATTCAAATCTCTGTAGTCCACACAAACTCGAAGTTTCCCATCTTTCTTCGGCACTGGGACGATGTTGGCCAACCAAGTCGGATACTTGACCCTTTTTCAGAATCCCCGCATTGAGCTGCTTAGTTACTTCTTCACCAATTTTCAACATAATCGATGACTTGAATGTTCGGGCCTTTTGTTTGACTGGCGGAAAGCCCAGATTGACAGGTAATTTGTGAGCTACCACATCCGTACTTATGCCGGTCATGTCATCGTACGACCAAGCGAATACGTCCTCGTATTCTTTAAGAAACTCAGTGTATCGATTTTTGTCCTCGGCATTGAGGTGTACACTAATCTTTTTCTCCTTCACAATTTCCTCATTTCCTAAGTTTATCACTTCAGTCTCCTCAAGGTTTGGCTTAGGTTTGTTTTCAAATATTTAAAATTCTTCTTGCATAGTCTCATCAAAATTATCATAATCAGATCTAGCTTCTCCAAGTTCCATTGTTTCATTACACGTTGCGGTTGTGGACTCAATGGGTTTATTAATACGAGTGCTGAAAAGTAAAATATTCCAAAATTAAAAGATTAAAACAAAAATTAAATAAGAAATGGTGCGATGTTTTATTTATGAATCATTGCAAAACAAAGTTTGTAGAGAGACATGTGCAATAGGAAAGGAAAAATGCAAACTCCACGACTCAGAGTCGGGTTTTATTTTAGAAAATATAAGAAATAAATTTTATCCCATCAGCTCTACCAGAGTCCACGGTAAGCTCGGACCTGGTTGCTGGTCCAGTTGTTCAATGCCGCTCCAGATCTAGCCTTTGTCAGTCCAGAAGGTTCAACATGTTCTTCCAGGATCACACGGCAGTCTTCATCAGCTACGAACAGATTTAGTATTCCTGCCAGTAGATCCTCTTCAGTATCAGCTACTTTTGGCTCCACTCCTTGTGCTGCGGACACCTCCCCTTTTCGACCACCCAAGTATCCAACCGAGACGAAGATATGTAGAAGAGTCTTAGTACTTTTCTTATAGAACTTGAAATCCATTGATGTTTCTTCCATGCTCTTTCCATAGGTCTTTTATATACCCTCTGCCAGCCTTCTCATTGTCGGGCCTCGTCACAATTCTGATTGGCTCGACCATACCATCCAAGTCCTTGCCCAAACCTTTGCCCGGTTCATAGCCTTGCTTGATCATGATTCCTATAACCCAGTCTCCACGCCACTTTGCAGGCTCTGGGAGTACATATGGCTCTTCGATCACTACCTCCATAGGTTCAGGTGCTTTGGGTATCCATACTTGCTTTCCTTTTGTTTCTTCAGAGATGCGTTTCTAATTGGGGTGAGCACTGGGTGAGTACATCAGCCGCTTCTCGATCTTAGCTGGCAGGGTCTCATGAAATTCTCGTGAGGGCACTCCCCAGTCAGACATGACTGGCTCCCAGACCAAATTCCTCCCTTCGTAGCCTTTGCCTCGGCTATCCCAATAAGCACTGTAAAAGTTCCTCTTTTTCTCTTCAAGCCCAGGTGGTGTGTTGACCAACTTATGAGCAAAGTGTGCAGTGTAGCCTCCTTGGACCGTGCTTGTGAGATCCCAACTTGAATTGTAATTCTTGCGACGTCCTCCTCGGATGCCTTGTAGGGCTCCCACAAGTTCTACAGTATAGAATGTCTGTCCATCAAGAGTATTTTCTTCAATTGCTGGTATGGTTTGCTCATTGTAGATAGAATTTTTCCCCTTGCCAAACACCACTACCTCTTTGTGATCCCATTCAAACTTCACGGTTTGGTGCAATGTAGAAGGCACCGCACCAGCCATATGGATCCAGGGCCTCCCCAGTAGCAAATTGTAGGAAGCGGAGATGTCCATGACATGGAACTCAGCAGTGAACTCCACAGGACCAATCATGATAGTAAAGTCAATCTCCCCAATGGAGCTTCATTGCGACCCATCAAATGCATTCACCTTCATGTCGCTTTCCCTTATCTTACTTTGGTCAATTTCCATTCTTTTCAGGGTGATGAATGGGCATATGTTCAGGCCAGAACCTCTGTCGATGAGAACTCTTCCCACGAACCAGTCTTTGCATTTAACAGTGACGTGCAAAGCTTTGTTGTGATTCAACCCTTCAGATGGTAGCTCATCTCCGTGAAAATAAATTCTGTTGGCCTCCATGACTTGTCCAACCATGCTACCCAGGTTCTACACCGAAGTATCCACCAGAACATGTGCTTCGTCTAACACCTTCATCAAAGCACTTCGGTGACTCTTTGATTCGAGGAGCAAAGCTAAAACATAGATTTATGCTGGAGTTTTGCCCAAGTGCTCAACTACGGAGTACTCCTTTGCTTGTACTTTCTTCCATAGTCCCTCGGACTCTTCCTCGCTAATGCCTCGTCTCTCTTGAACTAAATGCTCGGGAGTGTAAATTCTCCCACTCCTAGTCATCCCTTGTGCGATGACAGTCTCAGCTACACCCTTGTTCCTCTTCTCTCTTTCATAGTCCCAAGGTACTGCCTTGTCGCTATATGGAGGAACCACGGTAACATAGAACTTGGGAGCCACTTCTACCTCAATGGGCTCCGGTGCGGTAGCGGCTTGAGCGACTGAAGCGGTTGCTGGTGCATTTTCTTTCGCCTTAACAATAGTCCCTTCTAAATTGCATTCCTCATCCACTTCGATCAGGTTCACCCTACCATCTCCATGATTAGGCAAAGGGTTGCTATGCACATTCGGAGTCTTCAAGTGTATTATCTTTTGATCGATCAAGTCTTGTATTTTGTCCCTTAAAGCATAGCACTTCTCAGCATCATGACCAGGCCCTCCACAGTGATAGGCGCAGGTTTTGGTTTGATCAAAGTAGGGTGTCATTCTATCAGGTATTTTGAATGGCACTGGTTGTATGTGACCGGCTGCTTTGAGCCTCTCGAACAGCTGAGTGCGAGATTCAGCCAGTGGGGTGTAGTTCCTTTTGGGTCTTGGATTGTTATTGGTGTGAGGCCTTGGTGAGTAAGTGTTGGTAATTCGGTAATGGGACTTTGTGGGTATGTTGGTCTTTGCGGTGGTGGGTTTTGGTACATGGGCTGGGTGTTATAGACTGGGTAGGTAGATGTGGGCGGTATGTATGGGGACGAGGGATGAGGTATTTGGTAGTAATGGTTGTGAGTAGGGGAGTGGTCAAGTGATGCGGCCACAAAGGAGACATCATTCTTCTTCTTCCTTGAGGTGGTAGTGCTGCCAGCTTGTAGAGCTTATTTAGCAGCTTGTAATGCAGCCATGCTAACAATCCTTCCAGTCTTGAGTCCATCTTCGACCATGTCACCAATCTTGATCAATTCTCCAAACTTCTTGTCTTGCAAATTCAGCATCTTGTCAAAATAGACATCTTCTTGTATGCGAATGAACTTTGCAACTATCTCAGCATCTTCCATAGGAGGCTGGACTTTGGCGGCTTCAGCCCTCCATCTAGTTGCAAATTCTCTAAAAGTCTCAGTGGGCTTTTTCTTCAACTTCTCTAAGTAAAACCGATCGGGCATAGTGTCAGTGTTATGCTCAAAGCTGTCAACAAAGTCTCCAGCCATTGCTTCCTAGTTCGTCCACTTCTTGGTTTGTTGCTTAGAGTACCATACCAATGCATCTCCAGTCAAACTGCGGTTGAACAGCTGCATGTGGATCTTTTCGTCATGCCCAACCCCAATCAACTTGTCACAGTAACATCTTAAGTGAGCCATTGGGTCTCCACTGCCATCGAACATGTTGAACTTGGGTGTTTTGTAGCCTTCGGGTAGTTTCAAGTCAGGACATAAGCAGAGATCTTCATAAGCTAACCCTCGGGTTCCCTTAGCATCTTGGAGTTGTTTGAACTTCTCAACCAGCCATTGGACCTATGTTTTGGTGCTGTCTGGGTCTTCCTTAGTCTAGGCATACCTTTCACGGTCCTTGGTAGGCGATGCCATGGTTTTGGTTTCAACAGTGAAGGCAGGTATGTTGTTTTGTGGTGCTTTTGATGGTGCAGTGTGGGTAGGGTAGGAAAGGTCTCTTTCGAGGTAAAGTGGATCTTTGCTGTGAGGGCTAGAAGTTTGGTTTGGTTCAATGATCTCATCAATACGGGTCAATGGAATCCTACTTTCCAATTCGAGAAACCTCTGCTCCAGCTTAGTGTAGTTTTCATAAGTGGCCATGCTTTGTTTTTTAGGAGTGCCAACCTTGTCGAACTCAACCATGATACTTTGTTTCATCCTAGTTCTTGTAGGTAAAGGGGGAGGTGTTGGGATAGATCATTTGGACCTCAACCGGTATTGCGGCGCGGCCAGAATGCTCAAACCGAACCTTAGGTGACTTAGGAACTGACATATCAGTATATGTTAGATTGAATAATAATAAAGTCCTACTATGCATGAGACCTCTTTTGTGCTAGAGGTGGGCCTATCGTGGATTCGAAGTAAACATTTGCACCAAGCACATCATTTCGTTTGAATAAACATGATCATCACCAATCTAAAACCCAAAAGTAATGAATTTTTTTTAGTTTGCTTGGCTTTATTACAACCACTAATGACTTGACTAAGACGAAAATGACAACAAGGAAAGGACAAGACGACTCGACTCGACACGACTAGACTAGGCGTCAAGCAAAAGAACTTCAGGCTCAAACATCAACTCCAGCATCTTCCTTTTCCTTATCCTCTTTAGCTTCCTCCTTGGGTTTGTGAACCAGACTAATGAGCGGAGTATCAGCAAATGTTTCCAGTAAGTCTTTCCCATCCTCCATGTCATCCGAAGCCTTTACTAAGAACTCACAGATTTCCATTCCTCTTGCTTCCTTCTCTTCCAGCGGTACTGATTTAAAATATTCTCCCCATCCCTTGAGCAAATCTTGCAAATTCCCAGCGGCTTACCTTTCAGTCATGACCTTGCCGGTCCAATACTTGAGTTCGTCCCCTTTGATCTTATCTTTATATTGTCTCCTTATCTCTCTTTCTTGCGTCACCCTTAACTCCTTCTTTCTTTGGTTAAACTCTTGCTTCAGCTTCTTGTATTTTTTAGCAGCATTTGGAGCTTTAGCTTTCCTTTTCAATGTAGTCTTAGATCGATACTTTGCGCTATCTTCGTTGAGCCATTGAGGGTAAGTCAGGGTAGCTGTGGGGTTCACCCTACTGTCACGACCACGACAAAATTGCATAGTAAGTCTTTTCTCCTATATTATCAGTATGATGAGGACCATCGGATGCTCGATGCCCTTTATGTCAACGTTGAAACTTCTTCCCTCAGTTAATTTCGGAGTTTGTTGTGTCATGCCCACTTGCCGAAGGGTCCTTAGAGGAACATAGTGATGAGTTCCTCGGAACCCAATCAATGTCAAGAAAGTGATGTCTTGACCTTGTATGGAGACAACGAAACCAACACAATTGTCAATCACCCATTGCACCTCTTGCAGTTCCTCGAGCTTGGTGTACCAACCTTCCATGTTTGCGGGGCATTCCTATGCCACTGTTCCAGCCATACGGGCGCCATGTGAACGGATTCCTCCTTGTCAAGAGGGTTTTGGTGCCACCGAACTGACAGGGACACTATGCAAGTGCTCTATCAGCCAAATCTCTAGTAACAAGTTGCAACTTTCGAAAAAGTCTCCTCCCCTCCTACATTTAGTCAAAGACCTATAAACTTCCCCCAAAATCATAGGAACCAAACTCACTTGACGTTTGAAGGCACCTTTGCGCAGCCCCCTACTACTCTCCCTAGCCTTATGTCAATCCTGCCTCCTTTCTCGGGGAAAACCATGCTTCCAAGAAAGACAATGATGAAAGCATTGGATTCAGTCCAATCCCAATCTTGAATCTCCCATGCCCCATTCCATTCGTGTCTAAGTGTCGGATCTCCAAAGAGGTGCAAGTATTCCAACGTGACCTTCCAATCGATCACTCCGTCGACATATGGGTCATAAGGAGCTCCCAACAGTTCAATGAACTCCTTAGGCTCCACCTCTCGAGGATAAATCATGGTCTCGGGCCCAGGCTCTAACCCCGCTAGTCCTCCAAATTCTTCCAACATTGGTGCCAACTCGAAACCATTGAAATGAAACACAGCCCTTTTGTAGTCCCAGTAATAGGTAGCAGCTTCAACCAAACCAGTCACGACATCTTTTGAACATGAGCTTTGCTGACGACGGCCAAATCTCCCACCAAAGTCTGATCAAGTGGGGAGGTCGGGAAACGATCTCAAATTGGAGAGTACCCTTTGTAGCCATAGTCTGAAAACAAAATAAGAAGAGGTAAAGACCAAAACATTCTTATAGTTTCGATCATGTTTAAATGGACAATCAACGTTTTGTGCAAACGTTTCTTCGAATCAATGCAGGGATGCAATTTGTCACTTTTTGGGTTAAAAACCCTTTTTGACATTTGGCGTAGGCTTACTAATGGACTATTACGTGCCAAGGACGTATAACCTTCCTAGGTTTGTCATTATGCAAAAGGAATAAATACGTATTTAGTAGCCAATTATTCTCACAAATTCCCCAAAATTTATAACAGTACATGATAACAATTTTGGAAAAATACAAAAGAAGAAATGAAAATGACACTTTTGACTAGGCAGCAGACTCCTTTTCCATCTTAGCTCTCTTTGCTTCTCGTGTAATCTCCTTGACTTCTTCCATAGCCTTGACTAAGTATCCTTTGGCTGCTACCAAGTGTAAGATTTATACCTCTGCGCACTCCGAATTCCATTGCTCAAGCTTTGTTTCCAATGCCTCTATCTTTCCTTCTAGTTCTAATGTACGGTTCTTCCATGCTTCAATCTCTTCTTTGTTTTCCTCATCCATCTTGACAGCCTTCAGCATGAACTCTCGGTACCGGATTTGAGCCTCCGCTTCACGATCTCTTACGTTGCATGACTTGGTCCTACAACCACGTTTCCCTTCACACTAGAGCGTAACGAAGTTTTGTAGTTTGGTTCGCATCCAGCGTTGTATCTATCAAGTGCTAGAGAGGCTTCTTCCATGACTTGTCTCCCTACCCATGACTTCCTAATGCTCTTAACCCTTGGAACAACGTCTTCACTGTAGTCAAACCTATAGTCTTTTGTCTCTGGTATCAATGGTATGATTTGCTTCCTCCCTGCTTGCCTCATTACTCTCAATGGTTGGTAAGGTTGAAGGCCTCTTAACCCCATAAGTATTATAAAGGATCTTCTCAGAACTAATGATGAAATCTGACGAAGGAAACCAAGTGAACATCCACTGAATTGGTGTCCTCCGTTATGTTTTCAAACAATTTTACCCACTTCTCTATGTTGCTTGGCCGCTTGAATTCTGAAACCCCATACCGTTCCCCAATCAAATAGTTATAACCAGCTAGTTTGGACAAGGCTTGCACACCTCTTTCTTTTCTCAAATGTTCTTTGAACCACGCTTGCAGTAGAAGATTACACCCTTGAAAGTATTTTGCTCCCTTTTTGCAACAACTCAAAGCTCGATAAATGTCTGCTACTGTCATAGGAACTATGGTATAACGATAACCATCAATTCCGTTGAACACTGCATCGGCAACCATGACAAGTCTTGAACATATGTCGTGATTTAAATTCTCGGGGAAAACCATCACCCCTAAGAAACCAATAGCAAATTCAAGTGGTCTAGCCCTCCTCCAATCACTATAGGACTCAAACTCCTTATGACTATCATACGCCCTCAAATGTCCAAATCGAGTGTAAAAATAGGAAAAAGGGATCTTCTTTTGTTGTAAAAACCCCACGTCCACACTTGTTACCATTCATAGCTTCTTACGAAACTCGTCAGCTGTGGGGACGCTAGGTGCTAGTATGCGACCCACTTGCCAACGATGTTTATCTAACCCCGAGTGTGTCACAAAACCCCCTATTTCTTCCAACAAAGGGGTCGATTCAATGTCCCCAAACCTAAACACGTTCAATTCTTCATCCCAAAATAACACTGCTGCTTCGATCATCTCCCTACATGGTTCCATTTCCAATAGTGAAATCAAATGTCCCAAGTGTTGTCGTACTTCGGTTTGCTCTCCTAACGACAGGTTACTCCACCAATTAGTTAACACAGGAGGTTTGCCCATAGTCATTCCAAAACGATGGAACTTTTGACTCATTGCGACCTAAAATAAAGAAAAAAATAAAATTTAAAACCCCGTCCCTTTTGAGAATAATTGAGCAAATCAAAATGTGTTTTATTCTCGTCTCACTTTTTTTTTCTCTTCTCTCAAATGCACATAATCATGTCCAAATATCCCTTTGGGGTCGGAAAACCCGTTTAGGTAGTTTGGACAAGTTAAAAACTAGTCGGCTCACGGGGAGCCCCTCCTACTGCATGATGTATGCTCATTACAATAACAGAGTAGTGTAATTCTAGACATGGTTCCCCAAGGCGGACGACCAAGGAGTGAGATCATTTGAAATTGTTGGTTGTACCATGGACCAACTATATTCCAACATGTCCCTCTTAAAAGGTGTTTTAGTGGTAAAGCGACCGTGGGATCCACGTAATCGCCGTGTGTGTGAGAAGTGTCATTTTCTAGGAGTGGGGGAGTATGAGTGAAGTATGCAAGATGTCACATAAATAATACAATAAATACATAAAGTAAAAGAAAAAAAACAAAAAAAAGGAAACCAAGTTAGTACAACGATAATAATAATGAATAACAAGATAATAATTAAATAAATCCCAAAAGTAAAGACTCGTTGTGATTAGGACTTTGAGTATCCCCAACGGAGTAGCCATTCTGTCATACCCGATTTTGGACTCAACTCGGGTGAGTCGGGTTTTGGATTTGACTGGGTGAACTCATTTGAGTTAAGGTTTTGGAGTCTACACCTAATAAAATTTCTAAGGCGTATTAGGTCACCTAAGCGTCTAAAGTTAAGTTCAAAAGGTCTACTAGTCTAATTCAGAGATTCTATATGGTAAGAAGTCCAAGTGACTCAAGGAAGAAGGTGTTAGGCACTTCCCCGAGTCCCACCAAAAGGTGGTTACCGTCCGATTCTTAATTTTGGGATGTAAACAGTGTATGTCGTCATGAATAGTAACTTAGGAATTAGTTTAACTAAGGTAGAATATGCTTACATATGCAAACAACTATCTTTCATGCTCGACCTATGTTTAGGCCTAATCGCGTCTATGGCCTCTAATGTCAAATCCTAATCGTAAACAAGTGTTACCACACGGAGGGATATTCTAATTTAACTTACATATGCAATCAACACATTTTGAAAAGAATATCGGCACAAACAACTTATTTTGTAAATAATTTCAGTTTTAATAAAGGGCCAAAAGGATTTGTTTTGAAAAACAAAATGTTGGCTCATTTGGGGTCGGCGTGACTCGTCATTGATTGTGGAGCCCTAACCTTAATGGCCTTTTTGTGTAGGGGTTGGATTTTGAAAATATATATAGAAAGGGAGGCTGTTTTCGAAAAATGAGTGTCACAGAAGCACTTAGATGAAAATAGGGGGGGGGGGGGTGCCGCACATACATAAGTATAGATATAGATATAGGATTTTTTACATAAAAGTACAAGTTTTAGAGCTTAATTACCAAACATAGCAACATTTTAGTAAAATTACCCTATATAGAAGAAAACACAAGTTAATTACAAATATAGCAAAAACATAGCAATATTTTCTCATAACATATCAAACCCTCACATTCTTCCTCTTATTTCCCCCACTATCACTTTTGCTCCTCCCATTTCTCCTTATTTCACTTTTCCTCCCACCATTTCCCTCAATTTCACTTTTATTCCTATCATTTCCTCCAATTTCACTTTTCCACATCCCATCCTCGATGTATCTCGTTGTATCTCGTTGTATCTCACCATATCTCAACTGTTTCTGCACCGTTTCAACTGTTTCTGCAGCACCGTATCTAACTGTTTCTACACCGTTTCAACTGTTTCTGCAGCACTGTATCTAACTGTTTCTGCACCGTTTCTACTGTTTCTACAGCACTGTATCTTACATTTTCTGTACCGTATCTAACTGTATCTCAATGTATCTACGCTGTTTCAGCACTGTTTCAGACTATTTTAAACTGTATCATCTTTCATTTCAGACCGTATCAGACTGTTTCAGACTGTATCATAGTGTTTCAATATTGTTTCAAACTGTATCAGACTATTTTAAACTGTATCAAGTCTCGTTTCAGACTGTATCAACTCCGTTTCAGACTATTTTAAACTGTATCAAGTCCCGTTTCAGACTGTATCATACTGTTTTAAACTGTATCAACTCCCGTTTTAGACCGTATCAGACCGTTTCAACAGTTATTTCAGATTGTTTCAATGTGGTTTCAGACAGTATCATACGGTTTCTACGTCGTTTCAGATGTATCAAACTGTAGCAACAATTGTTTCAATGTTTCAACAATGTTTCAAACCGTATCATATTTTTTCAACACCATCAGTCGCGAGCAATAGAAAACAAGAGTTCAAATTTATTAATATGACAAATCCGTATAAACAGGAACAGAAACAGAAACGAAATCTGGACAATTTTGAAGAAACAGAAGCAAAACAAAAATGAAACAAATCTAAATAACAGAAAATACACATTCACAGAACACCCCACCCCATCCCCACCCCACCCCATCCCCACCAATTGATATTTTTTAGACTTATTAAACTGTTGTGAGTTCTTCACATTGAAGTTCAGTAGCCATCACTGTTATCTTCTTCAAATTATTTCATCGAATCCAGCCAGCTAGCTCCGGCAGCTATACCACTAGCACCAACAGTAGACAAATGAAATGGAATATTCTTGCAGTACATTTTCACATCTAGGTCAAAACGAAAACCACCGCGAGACTGCCTTCACGTTACAAACTAAGCAGATGGGAGATCGAGGAACTGATGCAATAAAAAATCATTGAATCACCACCGTGAGCCTGCCTCCACATTTTGCTGCGATTCATACGATTCCGCCACTGTTTTGGCCTGATCTACGCCAAAGGAAGCATTTTCAAGGGTAATGGAGGTCGGATCTGGGAAGTAGGGGTCAAGACGAGTTTGGGAAGGTATACTTTGGTATTTCTGGTGGCCAAACTGCGGTGGTCGATTGAGGACCGCCGGCGGAGCTGCGGCGGAGACTGGTGGGTTTTTTTTTTCCGGTGAATTTTTCAAATGTTTGGACAGATGTGATGAGCTAATAGGGGAGGAATGAGCAAATGAGAAAAATAAACTTTATATAGCTAGGGTTTTTATGAATGTGCTAGAAAATATATTGTTATGTATTGTAATTAGAAAAATATTGCTATTTTTTTGTAATTAAGGGTGGAAATTTGTATATTTGTGTAAAAAACTCATAGATATAACATGCAAATACATAGCCCAATCATACTTGTAATCTTTTAAAAAATTATATTAGTGTGTATAAACGGCCCCGAGTTTTTATTCACCCCTATACACTAATTCAATAGTGTATAGGAGCGCTAGTTGTCGAAAAGATTAGTTTATTGTATACAAAGGCCCTGTCGTAGAAAAAGTTTTTGGGCCTGAATCAGTTGTGCAAAAGAGTGGCAGTAGAATTTTACAAAAAATAGTCACGGATTAGGCAATTTTCGCACATATAGCCCCTGTTGTAGAAAATTTCTAGATTTCACGTAGAATGTTACACTTTAAACGTTATAGCCTAAGTTTTAAAGTCGGTACATGCCAATTACGTCACCCAGATTCCGAACTAAACGAGTAAACTAAATTTTCAAAGCAAAGTATTGTTCAGACATTATCATGCGAGTTTAACATAGTCAAAGATCATGTCTTTCAGGATGAACAATGCAGCACATAGGAGAGAAGAGTTAGGAGAGGCCCCTATGTAGCCTAGAAGAAAGCAATGGTGGGTTTCCTCACTTTAATCATATACAGGCAGGGTATCCTAGCAAATATACACAGATAGGGGATTCTAAGGGGAATAAAACATGGGTTTAAGCCCTGTTTTTCAAGCATTAGGTTCAAACTGCCAAGATAAGTCATAATCTCAATAATTATGCTTCAAGAAACTGTACTAAGCATGGTATAACTACTGAGCTCAATACCCTGCAGTGATTAAAATTTGTATGGCTTTTCTAAGGCCATCAAAACAAACTTCATACAGTGGTTAGCAGTAACAAACAGAGATGCAAACTTGCTACTTAAGCAGTTCAAACATGGAAAACAAGCAGAAGAACATAAACATAGTGTTTAAACATGAACATATTCAAATACAGAGTAGCAAGAGTGTGAACAGGGTCATACCTTCTCAGTGACAACAGTAAAGCAAACAAGTAAGCCTAGGTAGTTTTGATTGCTTTTGGAACAGGATTAAAGAGAGGACAAGGAAGAGCAGAAATTCCCAGAAACTAGAGAGAAGTATTATGTCTATGCCTTCAGAGTTTTAGTGCCTTTGTGTGTTCTCAATGTGTGTGGAGAATATAGCAGACCTCGACTGTGTTTGAACTATGTCTAATGCCAAGTTTATATAGGTGTGAGATGGGAATTATAATTTCAATAAATTAGGAGTGTGAAGACTCAAATTCAAACGGGTAATAGTGTAAAATGTAAGGGAATATTGTCTCCCAAAAATAACAGGGGACACTCTTGGGTAATACTTCTATTTATAGACCAATCAGTCTCAATTTTAAGGCAAAAACAGATCCTAAACCAACTAGGATCCCCTCCCTTAAACCCAAATAAAGTCTAGGTTCAAATACAATCAAAATTCAAAAGAAATCACTTAATCATCTCAGCAAGATTTCAATCAGCCTTTAAATGGAACTCTGTCAATTATCAAAACCTTCTACCAATCACCAATTCAAATTAGGCTTAGTCACGACCCTCAAATCATGCTTAAATAAAATCATTCCAATTTTAAAGCTATCTAATCATGCAGCTTAACAAAATAAGGGTCAGGATACACTGTCACAGACAAGTACATTGTCGAGGGTGTCAATTTTAGTGAATACACACGAGTCAAGAGCAAGTTTCTCCTTAGCCTAGTGAAAGGACAGTGAAAATATCAATCCTGCAGTCTCTTGCCTTACTTAGTTCCCTATTAACAATTAATAATTAACAATGTTGTACTCGAATGACACTAGGCAAAATCAGGCACATAAACAAGTATCATCGTTTAGAAAAGTGAAATCAAATGAGACTGGTGACTTTGTGAATCTATATCAATTAATTGATTATGTTAACATGTCAAGAAACTACAAAATTTCAAATTTATCATCACTTAAATCAAGAAAAAAATTAGGAAAATAAGAAGGGTTTTAGGATTACCAGTTTGCAAATGTTAGGGTCGAGTCGCATTGAACCGTCGTGAATCGACCTTGCGCAAAGGGTTTCTCACCCCCCCTCTCTGTTTTTTTAGGCGATAGCATTGTTTGAAGTACCTGGACCTCGTCGGAGATGTTTCCCAGTGATGGTGACTCAGTCAATGATGACCTAGACTTGTCCTCATCCAAATACTATAGAAAGTATATGGGTTTTGTAGAGGAGAGTGAAAAGATCATCGTGGTACCATTTGTTTTCGATTTCGCCGGTGGAGTTGGCCGGAATCGGCCTTTAACAGTAGCAACTGATGTTTCGCCATGAGAGAGAAATGAGAGGAGGGGCTGAGTGTTTCGGCGAAAATGAGAGAGCGATTTAGGGTTTTGGGGGAGGGTGTATAGTTAAATTAGGAAAATCATATCCTGGCCGTTGGATCAATGTCGTGGACGGCCAAGATCATTCCACGTAGGCGAATGACGTGTAAAACAGCTGATGTGTGATATATGATATGTAATATGCATATATATATATATATATATATATATATATATATATATATATATATATATATATATATATATATATATAAATATATACACACACACACACACACACACACACACACACACACTGTATATTTAGTGTATAAATAGGTATAAAAAAAGTATAAAATGATCTAAAAATATAGGGAAATTAGAGAATTAATTTAAAAATGTTAAGAAGGCTAAGATGCATAAAAATCGTAATTTTGAGACTTAAAGCAATTTCGGATAACTTTGCCCAAATTAGGAGTAATTGTAGAAAGTTGCAAAATAGCTACAGTTTGAGACGATGCTTTTAAAATAGCCTCAATTTCCAGGCTATTATGAGAAAATAATTTGAAAATAATAGATGGGGTAGGAATGGATACATAAGCGCGTGTAAAATTCAAGAACGGTTGATTTTGAAGATAGGAGGGACAAAATTGGGTGTCAACAGATCCCGCAGCTCGTTGAGTTCCTCCTTAGCCTGTTGCAGTAAGGCGTTAATAACTTTTGACTCGGAAGATCTAATCTCGTCTAAGGCGACATTCCTCGGGGAGAGGCCGCTCACCTCAGGTCAGCGACTACGTGCAGGGTTGGGTACTTGAAGACCTGATGAAGTGTTGAGGGCACTCCCCTGATATCGCGTATCCAGTGCCGTCCCAAGATTACATCGTACGGGAGATTTCAATTCATCACTTGGAAAATGATTGTGCTCGTCACACCCGTTACATGGACCGGTAGAGCTAATTCTCCAGCGAATGCCTCCCGGATTCCGTTGAAGCTCATTATGTTTTGAGTACTCGAGGGATATTTGAGGGCAATGGCTCAATTTATGTAACATCTCCCCCCGGATAATATTAATGCTGCTTCCTGGGTCGATAAGAGCCCGTTAGATATGTACACCGGATACTTCTACAGGCAAGACAAGGTCTCCTTGTTGGTTTGCTTGCTCTTCCAAGTCAAATCAGATGGAATCAAATGTTATCCTAGTCATTGTAGTCCCTGGGGCCGTCTCTGGTTGTTCGTCCGTAAAGATTACATTGATGGTCTTCAGGTTGTCAGACTCTGTGCCTTTTAATCGGCGGGGCCCTGCTTCTAGCAGCTCCTTGAGATGGCCTTCCCTTAGCAATTATTCAATCTCGATCATCAAGGCCTGACAATCGACCGTTGTACAGCCCTCGCTACGATGAATGTCGCAACAGGGCATTGTATTTCTCCCTGTAGATCCCTTCGCATTAGGTGGCCATTAGACCCTGGGACCCAGCTTACCAAGGTGATTGGTGACTAGGTCCACAACATTGACACTAAGACCAAAGTCCCTAAAATTTCGAGGCTCAGTTAGCTTTTCCTAGGACCCGGATGCTCGAGAATTCTACCGCCCGGTGCCCGCTTGATTCTGAACCTTTGGCTTCATCCTTCTACCATCCCCCTCATCTTCTAGGGGCGGGCTTGCCGGTCTCTTCCTTCTCTCGTCCTTAGGGTTATGAGAGTGGTCTGGTTCCAAACGAAGTTTCTCAGTATGCCTCTGATGTAGTGCACTCCATGTGGATACCGGGTGTTATGTTAAACTCCATTGCAATTCCCGGGTAGCTAAAGATCCCTTTGAATTCAGGTTTTTACCGAAGGCTACCATCGCGATATTATCAGGGACTAGAGGGAGCTCCATGCATTCCTTCTGAAATCTATCGTGGTAGTCCTTCAACAGTTCGTTGTCGTATCTCAAAGATGTCTTCCATGCACTTCTCCCGCTTGCAGGCACCAGAATGTGTTTTCTTGAACAGGTCTTGCATCTGAGTGAATTATTTAATTGATCCCATCGGTAACTGCGTGTACCAAGAAAGGGCTCCTTTGGTCAAGGTTGAGCCAAATTTCTTCACCAGAGAAGACTGGATTTCTTCTTCAGTAATCTTGTTATTCTTCACAGCTATATAGTAAGCAACGATGTGCTCGTTCGGATCGGTCGTTCCATCATACTTCAAGTTATCTGGCAAGCGGAAGTGCTTTGGTATGCGGAGCTGTGCTGCACTTGCCTTATATGCATGTTTATAGAACTTCTGCTCATCTACTATGGTAACTTTAGGTGGAGAACCCGGCACGTTACCGATTCGGTCATGGATGACCTTCATCTCCTTTTTGAGATCCTGGATGACATGGGTCCCTTAAGGTCTTGATTGTTGATTGTTGATTGTTGATGAGCCTCCTGGAGCAGCATCAAGGTTGATCCTGCGCTTGGGAACTGATGCCGGTGAGTTGTTCGTGGGCGTCTGTCCTCGCAGGGACAATGGCCTCTGAGACGAACCAGAAAACATTGCTCCCAATTTCTGGGATATCCCTTAAGCTATGTTGTTCGAGTTCCGGTTGAACGCAGTTTTGAGGATGTCCAAGAGAACTGAACTCTGGATTACCTCCTGGCAGTCAATTACCTTCACCATAACTGTCAATATGGATAGGTTCATGAGACGAATCATTTGGCTGCTCGATAGGATCCTTTTGTTGTATGCTGGGATCACTGAGATCCTTTGCAGACCCGTCTGCTGCGTCTGTGGTGTTCTTCAGAACGCTGCTACCGTCATCTGATATGATTGTGCCTTTTCCTTCATAGAATACCTACAATTGCCTAGGCCCTACGGTGGGCGCCAAACTGTTTATGCCTAAATTTGTACGTCTAGGTTAAACAATTAATTATGAATGAGGTCACAAGCAATAAGGTAAATTACAATGAAAAAGTAAATAAATACGATGAAAATAAAGACAAGTAAATAACGAAGAAATAATGGAGAAAAGCAATGTAAATCTTATTCCTTGAGCGTAGCCGAAGTTGATGGCGAATCCAGAGTTATGTACAATATAATGTAAGAAGGGGTATTTATAGTTGTGATACCCACTCCTAAATAAGGTAAAATAAAAATACTAATAGGTCCATGGGTCTATACAAATCAAGAGGGTGGTATACTAAACCGTAACTAGGAGACTGTAAACCCTAGGCGACTGGATTTGTGCCCTGCACCCTGTGGCCAAACCACCTAAATGGTCGTTGGCTCTAGGAGCGGGCGTATATCCTCAGTGCCTGGTGACTTGTAGGATAAGTCTAGTCTTGTTAGCTGGACTCGTATCTCCGTAACAATGGGTGGCGTATTTTTGTCCACACACTTTCATTAACTAAATGCTTGATCATTTAGCGGGTTGTGCTTACTATTGCTTCCTTGATGGATACTCGGAATATAATTAAATATCGATTGATGCAAATGATCAAGACAAGGCAACCTTCACATACCCGTAGGTACTTTTGCATTTCGCAAGATGCCTTTTGGACTTTGCAATGCCCCTGCTACCTTTCAAAGGTGTATGCTTGCATTTTTCCATGATATGATGGAGAACGTTTTGGAAGTCTTCATGGATAACTTCTCGGTAGTCGGAGATTCTTTTGAATATTGTCTTTCCAATCTAGAGAAAGTCTTAGAGAGGCGTGAGGAGACAGAGCTTGTGCTTAATTGGGAAAAGTGTCACTTTCTTGTTCAAGAAGGAATAGTCCTAGAAAACAAGGAGTCCAAGAATGGAATTGAAGTGGATCATGCAGAGATTGATGTTATCTCCAAACTTCCACCTCCAAGAACTGTCAAAGGAGTGAGAAGTTTCTTGGGGCATGCAGGTTTTTATCGCCACTTTATCAAAGACTTCTCTAAGATTGTGAATCCATTTTGCAAGCTATTAGAGAAAGATGCCAAGTTGAATATAATGAAGCATGCTAGAAGGCATTTGGAGAGGTGAAGAAAAGACTAACAACTGCACCAGTGATAGTGAGTCCAAGATGGGACCTTCAATTCGAGCTTATGTATGATGCTAGCGATGTAGCTTTGGAGGCCGTGCTTGTCCAAAGAGTTGAGAAGATATTTCATCCTATCTTCTATGCTAGTAAAACAATGAATGAGGCTCAATTAAACTATATGGTGACAGAGAAAGAATTATTGGCCATTGCCTTTGCTTTTGAAAAATTCTGATCTTATTTGGTGGGGTCTAAAGTTATTGTACACACCAATCATTCCGCCATCCGGTACTTAATGGCCAAGAAGGACTGAAAAGCAAGATTGATTCGATAGGTACTCTTACTACAATAGTTTGATCTCGAGGTGCTTGATAGAAAGGGAACCGAGAATCAAGTGGCTGACCACTTATCCCATTTGGAGGAGGAGGGTCACCCAAAAAAAAAAACCCTTGAGATCAATGATTCTTTTCCCGATGAGAGAATCTTGGTGGTGTCTTGGGAAGAAACTCTTTGATGAAGCGAGGTAACAGCGTCGTGTCGCGACATCAAATCAAGCGCTTATTAGGAGGCAACCCAAGGTTTACTGTTAATAATTTTTATTTTAATTGTGATATTGTAGTTATTATAAAAATTTCACTTGAAGTTCTTTGATAGTTGCATTTGATCTTGGTTGAGTGGTGTTTTTGCAGGCACAATGCAAGAAGGTGTGTAAAAAAGAGGGACTTGACCCCAAGAAAAATGAAAGGAAGTTTAAATATGGGAAGGAATTGCCGAAGAAAGTGCGGAAGGAGTTACGTGGTCTGCAAAAATTGATGCGAGCCGCCGGTCCTTACAGAAAGAAAATATTTCTATGGGTTGGAGAGGTATCCAGCTGGTCAATCGGCGTGACGCCGATCCAACTCCACCGAATGCCTTGCGACTATCCACCAATCCTTCGACCCATTTCTCGTTTTTCAATAAATTTGGTAAGAAATCGATCCCAAATTTTAATTATTGTTAATTTAACCATGCGGTAGGTTAAAACATCATGTTGGGGTGGGGTTTAGTGAATATCATGCTTTTTCACTTGAAATTTGGGAAATTCTTAGTACCTTAGTTTTAAGGTTAGTTCTTGAAATTGTTTTGTTAATTTTAAACCCTATGGTGTGTGTTCTTGCCTTAATTAGTTATTGAGTGAAGAAAGGAGTAGAAGAGAGTAAAAGATGAAAATAACCAAAATGAACTCAAAAGGGAACCTTGAACTTGTTATGCTTGAACATCTAGAAAAGATTTGAACTTGATAGGATTCTTGGTTGAATTTTCATTGAAAATATGGCCTCGTTCTTGAGAAAGGGTTTGAACGTAGTGAGAAGTTGAAAAGACCACTTAGGAGTGTATTTGGGGGTGTTAAGGGATGTGAGAAAAGAATATTTTGGGACCTTTTCACTGTAGTTGAATTTAGCCAATGATTCAGCGAGCCGCCGATGAGGAATAATTTGGCAAATTAAAGTGCGTTAATCACTCGGCGGGCCTGCAGTTCCACTTGCAACCCCGCCGGTGCCCACAAAATTATTGAAAATATGTGGAGTAGGTATGCATATCGCCTCTCAATAGGCGCCCAGGTTTAAAGTCAGGAAGGTTTTCGGTGACCGTCAATTGCCATCTGCTTTTACCGCATGAATTTCTGTGGGCCGCCGAATCTTTTGCCTAGCTAAAAAATTTCCTGAACTCTTTGAATGTTTCACTTCTTTCTCAGACTTCATGTGTAGTATTTTAGCTTAATCTTAGTATAATATAGGAGTAGTATAGTGTAGATAGTCCCTGTGCTAATTCTTTGTATGAAGTTTATCTTGTTACCAAAATAGCAAAACACTAGGCATCAAAGAAAAGAGAAAGAGAGAATTCTCCACAAAGTTCACCATCTTCAAAAAATGACTCTTTAGATATAGAGATAAGCACTGATGAAGAACATGAAGATGTGATTTGTGAGAGGAGAGTGATAGTGGATAGAATGGAAGAATTCAACCCAGGTTTTTACAATGCATTCCTGGAAACTGGATGGGCTAAAATATTTACAAGAAAATTGAGCTCAACAGACATGGATTTGATCATGGAGTTCTTCACTGAGTTGAGCAACCAGACTGAACCAGAGTGTAGAGTTGAATGCAGAGGCAAAATGGTTGATATATCAGCTCGAGCACAAAACAAGCACCTGAATCTTCCCAACTTCAGCCTGGATGATTACATGGCCAAGCTGGAAATAGGAGAGAGGGCACAAAAGAAATGGCTCATACCAATCATTGGGAGAGAAAAGAAACCTGTATGGAGCAGATTTTATGCTCAGATCACAAGACAAGATCTCAACTTTGAAGCTAAAGGTTGGCACGCCATTTCCAATTCAAGGGTCATGCCCTCAAGGAAAATCAATTCATATCTTTGAAGAAGAAAATCGTAACTAGATGCCTCATGAGGGGAATGGGGATTAATTTGGTAGCTGAAATGGTGAAGGTGATGATGGAAGCTGCGAAGGCTGGTAGTGAGAACCTCCCCTATGCCGACACCATGACTGAATACCTCATGAATCAAGGAGATGACACTCTAGGATATGATGACTATGCATTTTCCATGAGACCCTTTGATGTATATGCTATTGAGGATGTGAACAACCCAGTCCATTCTGCACCTCCCACTTAAACAGCACATCACAGGCTGACAGACTATCTTCTCTAAGGACTTTCCATTCACACATCCACAATGATGCAGATGCTGCAATAACAAGCTTAACTAAGGAGCTTGAAGAGCTGCAGGGCAAGATACAAGAATTCAATGTGCTTTTGTGAAATATGCCTCAAGTTTGAAAACCTTCACCAGCATCACGCAAAGTCACTCCGACTCAATTTGATCAGTTAAGTAAAGCTATAGAGGCTAATGTCAAGGATATTGTGAAGATCAAAAGATGCATTCACGTGTTTGCCATAACACAAGATGATGCGGTGAAGAATATGAACGTGTTGTCGAGTGAGAGAGAGAAAAGGCAAGGAAGGCTAGGTCCATCAACAGCTACAGAACACACATGCCAGAGGAACCTGAGAAGATTAGAGGAAGAGGTGATTGGAGATTTGGAGTTGATGAAGAATGCAGGTTGATGAAGAAGCACATGTGCAGATGGCCAAGCAAGCTTCATTGGAAGAAGCTGTGAGAGCAAGGGAAAAAAGGAGGAGAAGAAGAAGAAGAGAACAAGCCCTAAAGAAGCATGTGGAGGGCAAGGGCAAGTGAATTTCCTGTGATTGATAGGGAGACTTTTTCAGCCCTTACCTATTCTTTTTGTGTTGTTGTTTTTGAATTGTTGCTTAAGAAAATGGTAACTTCTCATGTTGGGTGTGGGGTATTATATTTATATTGTCCTAAACTATCTTGGTATTGATGTTTTAATTTAATACTTTAATTTAGCATGTTTTAAATTTCTTGTTTTTAAATGATTGCCTCTTTAATTCCTAGTATAATTGTCTTCATTTGATGGAAATAAAAATCCAAAAACATTGAAAAAGTGGAAAAATAAAAAAAATGAAAAATTTGGAAAAAAAATTCCAAAAAAATGCAATGGGTACTCCCATGAACTACGCTTGGAATATTGCCTTTTCTCCTCTGATTCGCATGTCTTGTGATTCGTAGGCAATCCTCGTGGAGCTCATTTTCACTTGAGCCCGAAACAACAACTACCTCCATTGTAAATACCATTTGTAAATAGTTTAGAAGTAGTAAATAACCTTCTTGGTTTTTTTTGAATCGGTTCTTTTCCAAGAATGAAATTCTTTCAACCGTGCACTTTTTAGGACTTAATCATAGAAATGCCATTTCGTCCTTATTTTGTGACTTGTTTGGTACCAACATGTTAGGAGCACACATGATAAAGTTAGTGGATTGATTGGTGAGAGTTATGCCTATAACCTTTAGGTTCTTTTGATAACTTTACGCATGTGTAGTATAGGCTAATTCCTTATTTTTAGCGCTTGTGAAAAGTTGATGTTCTTGTCTCTTGTCCCTTGTGCTATGTGTGGTGAGTGATTGCTCTAGCTTATAGTTGCATATATTTGTTAGAATTTGGCTTGTGTGTCCTTTTAATGGATGGAACATCATGTTGGTAATTGATAGGATAATAGGCACTTATTTGACCTGTTTGAACCTTTCAAGCCTACCAAATGAAGTGAATCCATAGTTAAACAACTTTGAGCTTTAATATCCTTCTTTTGTTAGCAACATTGCCCAGACCAATTCTAAGTGCTTAATAGCACTAACCTTCTCTTGGCCCTATCTCCTTGAGGTATTGAAAGACGTGCAACTTAAACCAAAGTCTAAGTTTGTGGGAGTTAAGGGAGTAAAGGCTAAAGTGGTTCTTCAAAAGAAATCCTTTTGAGAAAAGTTGCAACGGAAGAAGAAAATCAAGAAAAGAACAAAAACATAAAGAAATGCAAAAGCAAAAGAACAAAAAAATAGAAAAAAAAAAAAGCAAAAAGAAGAATAAGAGACACAAAGCAATATTATGAGTGGAAATTGGGAAATAAGAGCTAACATGAAAAGAAAAGCTCAAGATGAAATGAATGAAAAGATAGTGTAGTGTCCAAGGAGGGAAAATAGTCACTTTGTATCGAAATTATACCCTACCTATATTCAAAAGCCTACACTACAACCATAGAAGTCCTATTCGATCCTTTGCCAATTGATATGAAGGAAATGACAAGTGACACTATAGCCAAGCCTATGACATTGCATATGCATTACTTGCATTCTTTAGCGAGAGTGAGTGGTTAGACTCGAGAGGCCCTTTTGTTTGAATTATATTGTGAGATGGGGACCCATTCTTTGCTGTGAGAGCGCTAGTGGACTTGAGACTTGAAGGTGCAACTATATGAGCTTTACATGAGTTGAGTAAGTCTTTGTGCTATCAAAGCTTTAGTTATCACTAGAAACTTTAGTTGATATTGTTGTAACTTTGGCGCTTGTAGATGATTGGTTGGATTCTCATGTGTGAAGCTAAATGTTGATACTAACCAAGTCATAAACATCTTCATGTCTAAATCTATGGTTTGAACTCAATCCCAGCGTTGAAAATATGAGCATAAGATAGATCTTAATATTGCTTGAGGACAAGCAAAAACATAAGTTTGGGGGAGTTGATATATTGATGTTTTTCGCCTAAATATAACTCTTTTAGACTAGTTTTAATATCGTTAAGCCTTATTATTTTTGTAAATTTTATGTTTATCTCCATGTTTCAAGAAACTAATGAGAATTAATGTACAATTTCAAAGAAAGAAGAAAAGAGCAAAAAATAAAGGAACTTTAGCTATAATTGAGGAACAAGGAGATAGTGCAGCAAAAGGATAGGCGCCTCGCCAAATCACCGGCTGAAGAGGAGAAGCCATCCGCCAAAGGAGGAGAGAGTTCAAGAGCTCAAGGCCATTCCACTCGACCAAAAGGGCGGACTGCTGGATTGGATGCTGATAGCACTCAGTGACTCCACCGGCATTCACAGAAAGTTCAAAAAATCTGCAGAATGTTGAATACATCCGCCGCTTGGATTGCACCCCCACCAGACCTGCACCGCAGAACAAGACAAAGAAGAGTTAGAGTCACTTCGGCGCCGCGCACTTTAGTAGGCGGTCCGCCGAATAACCGGCGGCCTAAAGGAAACAGGACGAAAATGGAAATTTTATAATTCTAGTCTACTATTCAAATCCTTGCCTATAAATAGACCATTATGCCTTCAAGGCACATATACCTAGACATAATCCTATTTTCAGCGTTAAAATATACTTTGTGTACTTTTGAATATTTTTGGAGGTAAGCAAGGGTTCTAACACAAAAACATTGTATGGATTTCATCTTTCATATATTTAATTACATGTTTCTTGCCATTTCAATATTTACTATGATTGTGTTGGACCCTAATATGAGTAGCTAAACTCATACTAGTGGTTTATTAATGATGACTTGGTTGTTTTAACTTAAAACTTATTTTTAATCTCATAAATCTATTTGTTAAGGTGAATCTAGTTCTCTATCACACTTTTCTTGACTAGGGTTTGAGTTACGACCGTACTTGAACTAACCCTACATTTCTTTCATAACCCTAACGAGGTTGATTGCATAGGTTTATAGGAACTAGTGAGAATTTGGGTTATATCGGCTCACGAGCCTACCCCGTCTAAAAGAAAAGACCTAAAAAGGTCACTCCCGCTCGGGTCTTTGGACTTGGATTTTATGCGCTTTATTATTGACCCCAACGGGCTTAATAGGGCAGATCCTCTCTATCCCAAATGGGTTTTGAGGATTATAGTTATGGTGCGACCATTTACATTACCCATATGATTTGTAAGGTTAGAGGAAATGTTAAGTTGATGGAACCTTGTCGGAATGGGTAAACCCCTAGCTCATTCTTCATATTTTACAAGTTTTAAAAGTTAAAAGTTGATTGTATGTTATTATTGTTAATTGTTGATATACCGTAGTTGTAGTTATAATTAATTCAATATTTTAACTCTTTTACTTAGGAGTACACGAACAACTCGTAGAACCCGTGTTTATTAAATCTATGACTAATAGATTACGAGCTAGCTCCTTGAGGAATTTGTCCTCGACTCTCATTCAGGTACTATCTCTGACGATCGCCCCATACCTTCATAGGTGATTGGATTGAGAGTGGATCAGGACTCAAAAAGAGGAAGAGAACTGTATATGGTATTTTTCCTACAGTTTTCTAATGCACCATTCATTCTTAACAAAGGAGTATTTCTGGGAATACCAGACCAAGATCAAATGCAAACATTTTTGAAGAAAGTAGATTTATATATTCATAAGGAAACTTTGAAGAGTTGGAATATTTTTTTGAAGAGGATTTGTGATTCCACCACTATCACGAAGCCTCTATTTATAGGCTGAAAATATAAGGATGGAGCGTGAAATGGTCAAGCATAATTATGGTTTGAGATATGAAATGATTCAGCGCAGCAAAAAGAATTCTTGAAAAGGTACATGGAATCAACATCAACCAATCAGATGAAGACACGCGGAGTTCTCAAAGAATTCAGCATCATTCTTGGTCAAAGAGACTACGAGTTTCATAAAGTCAGTGAGATATCTCTCACATCCATCTTGTACACCGCTTTTACTTCCTGACTGCTTACGTCAGCACTCAGCATGTGGGGGGACTGACTGTGTGGGCAAAAATATGCCACCTATTATTACGGGGATACGAGTACATCTGGCCAGACTAGATTTATCCTACAAGTCACCGGGCATAGAGGATACACGCCTGCTCCACGATTTACGACCATTCAGGCGGTACGGGCGTAGGACGCAAGGCATACATCCCACCGCCTTAGGATTTACAGTCTCCTAGTTAGGGTTTCGTATGTACCACCGCCTTGAGTTTATAGGCCCATGGCCTCATTAGTCTTTGTATTTTACTATAATTAGGACTAGGTAAATCTCTACTATAAATACCCCTCCTTGTATTATATTGTACAGCAAGCGATTCATACTGAATCCGGCTATTCTCAAGGAATAATACTACTTACTTTCTTGTTCATTACTTTTCTCTCTATTTACTTATTTTTTACATCATTTATATTGTATCACTTGTGACCCTTTCATAAATTTAATTGTTTAACTTAGACGTCCAATTTTAGGCATAAACACCAAATGCATGTTCTTATTTCATTTTATGGTCAAATCATGTTCCACCTTTTGAAGTCACAAAAACCATTTTGCATTAACGAGTCAGCTAGTACCAACTAGTTACACTTATCCATATGGACACTTTGACAAACAAAACACATATTCAATCAAACCATGGCTAGAGGAAACCCATGAGCTTCTAGAGTTACCTCAAGGTCATCGGCTCACCTTACTCGTTCATATACCATACCATGCACCCAAAATTTGTACTTAAGACTTACTTTCTATCCTCACAAGAAAGAACAGAGTCCCTTACTCTCAAAAATCATTTCAACCAAAAATTTGGACTCTTTGTAGTTCAAGCTCTCACTCTCACAAAGCAATGTTCAAGTGTACTTTCCAAGAATTCAAAGACTTGCTCTTCTTGTACTTCTCCACTAATGTAGGCATACTTGACTCAAAATTAATTAGGACTTGATAGGTTGTATT
This sequence comes from Petunia secreta, assembly GCA_029990175.1. Taxonomy (NCBI): domain Eukaryota; kingdom Viridiplantae; phylum Streptophyta; class Magnoliopsida; order Solanales; family Solanaceae; genus Petunia; species Petunia secreta. The sequence continues at coordinate 62,100,500 of JARKIP010000010.1, forward strand.
GCAGGCTTTTGGTTCAAGGTGTGGTATATTTAGCTAATTAGTGACTTTACACCTCCTTAACACTACATTATCTTTGATCTTTTTAATTACAACTTTCCTTTTCTTTTCTTTTCTTTTCTGCTAACTCTACCTTGTCTCAAAGATTGCACTAGTCGTTTCCCTCTTTTATTCATTTTTTTCTTCTTTTTCTTTTCTTTTTCTCTTTTGCTTCTCTTTTTGTTTTCATTTATCTTTTCGTTTTCTTTTTTATTATTTTTTTAATGACATCCACGAGAGGTTCCCAACTCTTACCATCTCCCCCAAACTTAGGTGTTAGCCTAAGTTGCACGTTTTTTAATGCGTACATGGAGGTTTGGGCCAAAACAGGATTGGTGCCTTAGCACACAAAAATTGGTTCGGGTTATAATTTGCGGTTGCCAAATGAACGGTTAAAAGCTCAAGCGGATTGACTAGGATTAATATGTACGGATAGGCTATTTAGGATTATAGCGGTCTAAAGAAAGCCTAAAATTATTTTCAAGTCAAGTATACCTAGGATTTTGCCTCAAAGCACACTAACGGCAAGTTCAAAACTCTCAAGTCACATAAATGAACTTATTATACAAATACCTCACCATACATGCAAGTGATCTCTCCAAATTTTTTCCAAACACACAATAACGACACTCACTTACAAAGTACACAATGGTCCAAGATTAGACCATGCCAACAACTCAATAAGCCAATAAAAGACTCTCACGGTCTACAACTCAACCCATGTCAAGCAAAACACATATTCACTTATCATATGGCATATAAATAAAGTAATATGAATAGGTATCACATGAGTCACTTATAAATTTCAAAAACAAGTTCAATGTACATATTTGGTCCAAAAAAAACCTCCGGAAAGAACCAAGCAAAGAAAATCAGAAGCTTATTCAAAAAGGTAAAAACTTTTGGAACATAACATAAAAACCAGCTAAACTGTTAACATGAAAGTGTATATACATCAAAATGGTTTTAATGTATATAGGGATATTATTTAAAGCATAAGTACAATCTCAATCCAAAATACACATATACATTTGAACCCCTCCCCCAACTAAAGACTCTAGCATCATCCCGAATGCTAAGTAAAAGAAAGGAAATACAACAGGGGTAGAAAGGGACTCCATGGTACTATATCAAGCAATCTGCTTGCCTTTTCTTTCTGCAGATGGTGGTGGAGGCTCCTCATCTTTCTTCTTCTGCCCATTTCTTGCTTGAAGAGCTTCCTCAATGGAAAACTAAGTAGCAAGCTGATCCAAGACATGATCCAGAAGTGAAGCAGCCTGTAGAGTGCCCACCACAGCCATAGGGTCCAAAGCAGGACCCAAAGGGACATCATCATCAAACTCCATAGCATGTGTGGCTTGCAAGTCTTTCCTCAAGTCCTTAGCTTCTTTTTCTTGAGCCTTCTTGGATAGTTTAGGATGAGCTTTAGGAGCCGAGGGCCCAGGCACATGAGCGAAAACCTGTGGTGGAGCTAGAGGAAGTGGCATAATAGAAATAGGCCACAAGGCCAATTTTCGGGAGTGGGCAGTCGTGGACGGTTTAATAGACTCTTCGGGAACCCTTAAGGCCATAATAAATTTCTTGTCCATGTTTTGGTACTGTTGAGCCATAGCCCTCAAGGCCATCTTCATATCATTAATGTCACTCTTATGACCGTTAATGGCCTTGGTATTCCTCAAGGACTGTGTTGGGCCTCTCTAGTGAAGCAGTGTGAGCATTCATCGCCTTTACCATGTCGGCGAACTGCTCAAAAATGATAGCTGGAGGTAGAGGTGGAGGTGGTGGCTAGACTTGGGGCAAATTAGAAATGAGAATTTTGATCTCATCCAACTTGACACATTAGTCTTCCACATCCCGAGTAAGATCCTCATTGATAGTGCAAATATTAGTGCTAGAATGGCCAGACTCAAAATGGTGAGGAGATACTCCCAAAGTAGAGGGTATGTCAGAAAGTGGAGAAATACCTAAAGGAGCCTGTGGAGGATCAGTAGGGGTTGGAGCAGCTGGTGCAGGGGCAGGGCAGGAGCTAGATGAACCGGATTACAAGCATCTTTAATGGCATACCAATTGAATTCGGCAATCCATCCTCAGGTTGTGTCATATGGTCAAGCCGCATAGCCGTGGTCTAACAAGTACTCTGTCAATGTGTTCGGGACTGGGAGGTTGTTGTTCTGTGATGCATCTTCTACCATTGTTTTGATCATTTCCGCTCCTAAGTTAACCTAAATGGCTAACAGTATGCACTCTATCAACACCACTCTTTTCAAAGTGAGTTTGTTGTCTTGCTTTGTTGGTCTGATTCTTGAAACAATAATTTATTGCCATACCTTATCCTCGAAATTTGAATCAGCCCTCACAATGTGAATCCCGTTTTGCTTCCAAGCGGGATTTGCTTCCCTACCAATTATTGGCACCAACCATGCTCTTTATTCCGCTTCACTAATTGCCAATTTCTCTATGTGTTCCATCAGGGAATAGATTTTAAGCTTGAAGTACCTATTTAAGGCCCTTACAGACACATCTACATACTTCTCTCGGTAATACACTGTATGATCATTGTCTTCATTTCTGCCCAAGTTCGCATAGAACTCCCTCACCATTATCGTTGGCATCTATCAATCTCCTAAGCACAGTGTTCCACCCTGTGTTCTGGAATCTTCCATAAATATCTGGGTTAGACTTTTCTACGTGTTTCATTTCAATGACTCGCTCTTGGGTAATGTTCCTATTCTGGAAGTTCTTGTAGTAATCCCTACAAGCTGCCTTTGATTTAAATAAGCGTGACCATTCTTCCAAAAGTTCATCATTATCAGATTCATCACCTTGAGCTTGGGCTGCTCTTTTTCACTTTCACTGTCATTTTCTTCCTCTTGGGCAGGCTCAGCCTCCCTTTGTTCCTCCCTTTGGGCCCTTGAAGATTGGGCTTGAGAAGAAGAAGTATCTTACTTCTACTTCTGTCTGGTTTCTACCATGGTTTGTCTCAAGTTTACTAAGGGTTCTTTATCTCCATCATAATTATCGGAAGAATGAGAAGGAGGTGGTGAAGTTGGTTTCACTCTAGTCTTCCTCACAATGCTTTTATGTCTAGGCATAGTAACTGCAAAATAATTTGGAACACTGGTTAATGATAGCCTAAACATGGACGCAATCAAAAGATAAAGAGATACCAAACACTGTATTTAGTTTGCAGTGGGGCGGTCTGCCTACCAAACTTCAGATTAGGAACCTGCAGGAATTTTACAAAGAGGCGGCCACCCTCAGGACAGGGCGGTCCCCATTTCAAACTTCTGAGAATGTCAATTTTGACACTTAGTAAAATTTCACAGAGTTATACAAGGGGCCGGTCCGCCTTGTGCAGTGGGCAGTCCACCCTCAGAGATACATAGAGGTGGAAGATAATGGGTGGCCCGCCTTGATCAATGGGCAGTCCGCCCTCCAAACTTCAGAGTGTTGAGTTTTTTCACACTTAGAATTATTTGGCAAGATTTTCCAGGGTGGTCCGCCCTTTGATCTTCAGAGATAAAATGTTTCCAACACTTGAAAAAATTGAAAGGGTGTATTGGGCGGTCTGTTTATGCCTAAAATAGGACGTCTAGGTAAAATACTTAAATTTATGTATGGGTCACAATAAATATAGTAAAATACGACAAAAAAAGTAAGTAAATAGAGAGGAATAGTCTGGAGCAACGACGTCAACCTAGAAAACAATTCTCTCTAGCCTAGGCAATTTTCTAGGTGACTTGAAGGAGATTTCGCGCCACCTCCTTGCAAACGGCATCCATGGCTTCACCACCAGTTGAGCAGCCCCCCCAGGGTTTGCTCAACCCGTCCCCACCCACCCACTATTACAACATCCCATAACACCAATCCAAATAGTTCTTATGCTCATATTTTGAAACCTCAAGTTCAAAAAGTTGATATTGATCGACGTCTCTTTCGTACAGTTTTTGACAATCAAGGACAAGCTACACTAAGATGGAAGACTTCAGAGGTGAAGAAATCACTTATCAAAGAGTAGTTGCAGTTTGCAGTGCTTGGGAAATTTTCGTATGGAAGGCCAGATTTCGAGAACTTACGCAAATTGATCCCGAGCCAGTGTGATATTAAAGGTGACTGTATTGGTATCTTGATAGTTGTTATGAGTTGATTAGGTTAACATTGTTGGAAGATTATGTTAATGTTTTAGCAACACCTGCTTACTAGATTAAGTTTAGAGGGAGGTCTTAGCTTATGAGATTATTGAAATGGACTAGACACTGAAAACCCGAGGAAGAAACTTTAATGGCTCTTGCATAGACAAGTTTCCCTAATTTACCACCAAATTATTTTGGCGTCAGAATTTATTTCAATAACATCAGTAGTTGGAACGCCTTTGAAAGTTGATACAACTACTCTGAATAAGACAAGACCCAGTTGTGCTAGAGTGAAGGTTGAGCTTGATTTGCTTGCTAAGCACCCTACATGGGTATTAATGAAGAAGATAATGATACGGGTGAAGTAATATCAAATTGGGCTGAAATTCAATATGATTATCTTCCTTTGTATTGCAAAATTTGTAAGCTTCAGGGACATAATGAAACTTCATGCAAAGTTGTGCACCCTGAGTTGTGGAAAGAACAAAAAAATAGTAGGAACAAGGATGAAAGTGTTGCTCGTGACAAGCATGCTCCTGCTCTCTCGGTACCTCCATTGCGTATTTTGTCAAGTGGAAAGGTGGTTAGTAATGTTAGGAATGAGGAAAAGTAGAATGATGATAAAAATAAGAATACAAGGAAAGGGAATGACAATGCTCAAGTGAAGAAAGGCGCTGGAAAGCCAAATAATAATTTAGCTTTGGTGAAGCCTGGAAATAATAAATTTGCAGCGTTGTAAGATGATGACAATCTAGAGGTTGGTGACTTGGGTGACAAGCAACCAGCTATGAAAAAAGGTGATGTGCAGCCCGCTACTGATAAAGAAATGTTGTAGGGTCTAAGAAAGGTGCAGTTAAAAATGGTGTTAAAGCTCCAAAATCAGCTGGGAAAGGTAATGCTTCTATTCCTATATCGACTAAGAACTGGGTGAAGCAGACTTGGAAGAAAGGAAAGGATGGGAATCAGCCAGCAAAGTCCCAGACTCAGCCTCAAAAGGATGGTGAAACAGTTCCATATGGAGCTCTTGTTACCCTGAATGCCTCTCAACAGGAGGTTCCTTCTAACTCTTTGGTAGTCAAGGTTATACAGAGGATGATAGGGATGTGAAGGATGACCAGCTTGAGGCAGTTTGACTCGGAGGAGAATGATGACGAATCGGTGGATTTTGGGGAGGAGAGTGAAAATGATGCTGCTGGTCCACAAAATTTTGAAGATGATCACTCTGATGAATACATGGGGTTGGAGGGTGATATGTCAAGGGATAATAGTGATAAGGAAGATAAGGAAGACAAATATCAAGGCATTTCAAGTTCAAAAAATGCAAGTGCTGAAAAGCCATAGGGTGGTGCTGACAAGCAGATTGATGTGATTAACGCAAGTGTTGTGCTACCAAGGGTAGGCCAGCCACTGATAAGGAGCTGTAGGAGTTGAAAGTAGCCTATGATAGTGCAAAAAATAAGAACACACGGCTGGTTGTAAAGAATTTTTAGCCTACACCAGCTTTAGCGCATGTTTTTGACAAACCGATTGTAAAGCATGTTGTAATTGGTGATGATGAAGAGCTTGATACTAAGTCTACGACTCAGAATTATATTAATGCAGCTGAAAGGGTGATATATCACCTTGACAGGTGGTGCCACAGAAGAAGATGACCAAGCAGGTTCAGGAAAAAAGAGATAAACGTGCTCCTCCGCTAGCCGGAGGGGTATCAACAAGGAAGGCAGTTTCCAAAACCTCTGGTTTCCAATGAATAGCTCACTTATATGGAATATAAGGTCTGTCAATACTCAGCAGGCCTTTCATATAGTGGTCACAATGCATAAGCAGAAACACTTTTTATTTATTGCATTAATGGAGTCGTTTCAGCACTACAGACACATTGACAAGTATCGTCTCTTGCTAGGTATGGGTTCTTCTTGGCTTAACTTCAATGATAAAATATAGGTGCTTTTAGAGGATGAATATTAAGTGAAGGTCGTGTATGATTCATCACAAATGTTGTCTTAGAAGCTGACACATTTAGATGGTTTGCTAGAATTTGTAGTGTTGTTGGTTTATGCTAGTATTGATCACACCACTCAAGTGGAACTGTGGGATTTGTTGTATGCTCAGGCTAGTGACATGACATCCATGTGGCTGGTGGAGGCGGTTTTAGTGTCATTGCTGATGAGCTTGAGAAGTTTGAGGGCCTACCAGTTTACTACCGGAAGGTAGAAGGATTTGTGCAGTGCATCAACACTTGTCAGCTGATTGACATAGGTTTTAGAGCAACATGTCCATTTAGTAGAATGCTAGATCAGATGATGAATGCATATTCAAAACGCTTGATAGGTGTCTTGCGAATCAGGCTTTTCAACAGCTATTTCCTCGGTTTGAAGTGGAGCATTTGATTAGGCAGAGGTCAGATCATGCGCCGTTGCTTTTGGGTGCAGCATGAGTCTTTTCAGGCCATTGTTAGAGAGAACTGAGCTGAAAACTTTAGCGTGGATCCTTTTTATAACTTTCAGCGCTGAAAAAAATTGAGAAAGGCATTGTATGTCTGGAGCAGGGAGACGTATGGCGACATCTTCAGGAAGATTGCTACGTTAGAGGAGGTGGACCGGGTGTATGAACAAGATTTTGAGGAGCATCCTACTAGGTACAACAGAGAGAGACTACAGAGGGTGAATGCAGAGTTGATTCGGCTTTGTTCTTGGAGGAATAGTTTTGGAAGTAGAAAGCGGGTATGCAGTGGTTCAAAGATGGGGATAGAAACACCAAATTTTTTCATTCTCATATAAATAGAAAAAGGAAGGTGTTGCAGGTTAGAAGAATTCAGAATGCTACTGGTTCTTAGCTTGAGAATGACACAGACATAGCCCAAGAGGCGATCAAATTTTTTCAGACTCAGTTTTCTAATGATCCGGTGCCAGATGATTTTTCTATGCTTGATCACCTACCTAGTCTTGTTACACAGGACCAGAATGATGCTGATGTTGTTGTTCCAGATGAACAGGAGGTGAAGAAGGCAGTTTTTGGCCTGAATGCTGACTCTGCAGGGGCCCTGATCGTTATACGGGTGCCTTTTATCATTCTTGTTGGGATATTATTAGTGCTGCTGTGGTTAAAATGGTACATGAATTCTTTTAGGGTCACTTTCTGCCTCGTTACATCTCTGCTACTTACTTGGTTCTCTTGCCTAAAAGGAAAGATTTTGCTACCTTTTCAGACATGAGACCAGTTAGTCTTAGCAACTTCAGCAATAAAGTATTTTTCAGGGTAATTCATGACATGCTTTCTATTTTATTGCCTGGGATAATTTCACCACAACAGTCTGGTTTTGTGAAGGGGATGAGCATTTTTGAGAATATTTTATTGGTGGAAGAAATTGTGCACGATGCTTCTGACATGGGGAAGCCAACTAATATGGTAATCAAACTAGACATGGCTAAGGCATATGATAGAGTGTCATGGCTGCTTTTGAAGAAGGCCCTGAGGAGGATGGGATTTAGTGAGGTGTTTATTGATATGGTCTATAGAACCATGTGTAATAACTGGTACTCTGTGCTAATAAATGGCCAGCCCTATGGGTTTTTTCAGTCTTCTAGGGGGGTGAAACAAGATGATCCTCTGTTGCCTACGTTGTTTTTGCTTGCGCCTGAGTGCCTTTCCGGAGCTCTGAATGCTCTGCATAGAGATGCAAATTTTGTGTCGTATGGGATGCCAAAGTGGAGTTCCTATTTTAATCACCTGGCGTACGCGGATGATATGATTATTTTTGCATCTGCTGAGGGGATCATTAAAACTGGAGATGGAGACTCTTGATAGTTATGAGTTGTCCAGCGATTAAAAAATCAATAAGGAGAATAGTAATGTGTATATGCATAGTGAGGTTCCGCAGTTGATAGTTTACAGGGTCCTTGATGTTACTGAGATACCGAAGGGGAATTTCCTTTCAAGTATCTTAGCGTGCCTATCTATTATGCTAGGAGGAAGAACTGTCACTACAATGAATTGGTGGAGAAGGTGCAGAAAAAGCTTGACTCCTGGACTGGTAAATTTCTTTTCATAGGTGGATGGGCGACTCTGATTTCCTTAGTGCTTCAGAGTATGCCTATTCACTTGTTATCTGCCTGTGACCTCCCTGCTGGGGGTGGTAGCTCAGCTTCACATGATGTTTAACAAGTTTTTCTGGAGTAACTCTGTGGGATAGGATAGCAGGTACTGGGCTTCTCGGAAGACTTTGTGTCATCTTTTGAATGAAGGTGGAGTTGGCTTTAGGAGCTTGTATGATATCTCCAAGGCATTATTTGCAAAGTTGTGGTGGAATTTTTGTACCAAGCAGTCTTTATGGAGGGATTATATGAGCAAAAAATACTTGAAAAAGCATCATTCTGCGGTGGTGCCATGGAAGAAGGGGACTTACGCATGGAAGAAGATGTTGCAGAGCAGGCCTGAGATGGATCATGAGATAGTTTTGCAGCTGAAAAAGGGCAATTCTTACTTCTGGCTTGATCACTGGACTAGACTTGGTTCGTCTTATCATGCAGTTCCTCGTGTGTTTGCATCTAATAAGACTGAAGTGAGTGTTTATGAAGTTGCTGAGGGTGGAGTATGGTTGGAGCAGCGCCTCAGGGATCTATTTTCTGAAGACATTGTTAAGCATGTGATTCAGAATGTCAAGCCTCCTACTTGTCCTGAGAAGAGGGACATGCCTTTTTGGATATTGGAGTCTCAGGGCACATTTTCAGTCCGGTCAGCGTATCATGTGCTGAGACAAAGGAAGAAGCCAAGTGATCTTTACAAGAACATCTGGAATAAAGGTATTCCTTTTAAGATGTCATTTTCATATGGAGGTTGTGGAAATTTAAGTTGCCCATAGATGATATATTGAAGAGGTGGGGAATTCAATTCCCCTCTAGATGTCATTGTTGTTTGAACCCTGATGTGGAGACTGTCTCACATGTATCTCACGTGTATTTTTGAATGCAGTTGGAGCACGTTATGTCTGGAAATATTTTGAAGGTCCTACAGGTCTTAATTTTGATGGTTTGCACTCGGCACAAGTTATAAATTTGTTGTGGGATGCTCCTGGTAACCCGACCCTGAGGTTGATTTACCATGTTATTCCTTTTTTTTAACTTTGTGGGAGTTATGAATTTGTTTCATAAACTGGATAGTATGGGTATGAGGTTGGTGAATGGTGATAACTGTGATGAGCCATACATTCGTACTAGACCGAGGAGGAATGTATAGAAACAAGGGAGGTGGAATTTTCTTTTATGCTCGAATCTATGTAGAGGAGAGCATGGAGGCTTTTACTAATAACTTTGTTTTCTTTTTTGTAGGTACATTCATATTTATAATTCATGATGCGAAGTATTTTCATATTTACTTGTGTGTTTGGAAAGCTTGGACGAATGGACGTTGGATATGCTTGATTGTGGGCTGCATAGGAGCGTTGTGGAGTGAAGATTTGCTTGGCATGTTGTTCTTTCACAAGGCAATGCTCAAGCAGGATTTTTATCTACTCATCATGCGCCTTAACGAGCATTTTTTTTAGGTTGGCTAGAATGTTTGCAAGCTCCACGAGTTGGGCAGCGAGCTAAGCAATGTAAAGGGGCAATGCAGGCAGCTAGCAGGCAGAATAGTTTCTCACTCAACGAGAAAACTTGGTGAGCGAATTTTGGAGCAGTACCTTGTTGTTTTAAGGGAAGCAGGCAGGATTTTAGAGGGGTCGACGAGCGCGCCTAGCAAGTACTTTTATGCTTGGAAGCGGGCAGCCTTTAAGCAGCTAGAAATATTGCTCGCCCCAACGAGCGGCCTGGGCGAGTGAGGGTTTGGTTTTGGAAGCGGCCAATATGTTCCCCAAGTCATCGAGCTTTGAACGCAAGCTCTGGAGGAGATATAAGGGAGCGGGTAGATTTTTGAGCTCCTCAACGAGCTATTAGGAGCTATCACTTCACTCTTTGAACTTCCTTTTGGATGCTTTATTTTGGATGCTATGCAACAAAATCTAGAATGCTCTTCAACATTATATTTCTTAGCTTTAGTCAAGTACTTAGTTACATATTTCATTAGTTTTTTCATACATATTATTGTTAAGTAGTGTGGTGATTCATGTAAAGCACATTATCCAAGCATTAAATTTAATTCAATTGGTTGTATTACCGTTGTATGGTGCACAACTCAATGAGGTGAATGCAATGCTTGGCTATGATGTTTCTATAATATCACTACTTAGGCATTATTTAGTCATAGCAAGTTCGTATTTCAGTCATGATTGCAAAGACCGAATATATTATTTTTTGTTTATTTATTATAAATAAAATTAGCCGCTAAGCTACGTGCTTAGTGGTATTTGCTTAAAACAGAAAGGAAAATAATAGACAAGAAAGCAAAGATTTAGTCCTTGAGAATAGCCGGATTCAGTGGTGAATCGCTTGATGTACAATCAATGTAAGGAGGGTATTTATAATAGTGATTACCCAGTCCTAATTATGGTAAAATATAAAGAATAATGAGGCTTATGTGCCTATAAACTCAAGGCGGTGATATGAAACCCTAACTAGGAGACTGTAAATCCTAAGGCGGCAGGATGTATGCCTTGCGTCCTACGCCTGTACAGCCTGGACAGTCGTAACTCGTAGAACAGGCATGCATACTTCGTGCCCGGTGACTTGTAGGATAAGTCTAGTTTTGCAAGCTAGTCTCGTATCCCCATGATAATAGGTGGAGTATTTTTGCCCATATAGTCAGTCCCCCCCACTTGTTGAGTGCTGACGCAAGCAATCAGGAAGTGAAAGCGGTGTTAAAGATGTCTCTTTGACTACTTGAAACTCGCAGTCTCTTTGACCAAGATGGATGCTGATTTATTCGAGAACTCCACGTGACTTCATCTGATTGGTTGATGTCGATTCCATGCACCTTTCCAAGAATACTTTTTGCTGCACCGAATCGTTTCATATCTCAAGCCATAGTTATGCTTGACCGTTTTGTGAACCATTCTTATCTCTTCCAGCCTATAAATAAGGGCTTCGTGATAGTGGTAGAATCATAAATCTTCATCAGAAAAACTACTTCATCCTATGCAAATTCCTCATGAAAAAATGCCTTTTCTCTCTTAAAAAACATTCGCCTTTAATATTCCCAGAAAAAAAAACTTCTTCATTCTGAATTGATGGCTTATGGGAATATTGTTGGGAAGAGACCACATGTGGTTTTCTTCTTCTTTTCCTCCATCTGTGATTGGATGAATGGAGTGCCCCAAGTCATGAAGTTTGATCGGGATTCTAATAACGTTCTTCAGAATATCTTCATTGTGGCATGCGCACTGTTGCGACGTGCTCTAGTTGTTGTGAGATTCCTCTTGTCATGCAGGGTTTGCTAGTAGAAGAATGCCATCCCAGCGGGGCTCCTCCATCTGCTCGTATTTTTGTCGCCAAGGGCCATAGTCCCGGAAGCACCTCTATTTTAACGAGGAGGGCATCCCTAGGATATCCTCTCTTTCTTCGGGCTGTTAACATCCAAGAACATCCTCCAGACCAACAACGTTTAGGGTGGCTATATAGCTCTTCCCTTTTTTGTGGTTTTGGGGATTGCATTTGCTTCCAATCGCCCGGGAAGAGGGGACAACATGGTGTTCCTACAGTGGGCGAGTGGTCCTCATTGGATTCTCTCCAAGTGAATACAAGTAAAGTCTCGAATTGCGTTCTGCTTCCTCGGCCTTTCTACTGAGGGATTCATTTTTTGGGCTTATTTTCCCAACTCATGTGACGTAGCGTTACAAAGATGTTGCTACTTAGGGTATCAAATTGGGAATTTTTCATTATATGTGCCGAGAGAGTCTTTGATGCAAGAGCTACAATGCAGACGATGAATCTCTGGCCATACAAATTTGAAAGGAACTTGTGTCTTCCCTTTTTATTTTTTTCTACAATTGTTCTGAACGCTGTTGTATTCAGGAAGAACTAATTATATTTTATAAGCCTATGGGTTGTTTGCTATTAATGTAACGAATGACCATTAATGTTTTTACGCGTAGTTGTATAGATTAAGAAGCATGTTTGTGTGCCTTTTTGGGCTAGTGTCTTTAAAATACAGGCGTGCGCATTGCAGTGTGCTTCATTTTCGTCAGTAATTGATGGCTTGCATTTCGACTGTGATAGACGACTGTTTTGCACCCACAATGGGACGACTTTAGCTCGTGTAGAACGGGGCATTTTTGTGTTCCGATTCAGAACGTCGTTGCTTATTTGCAAGAGTATTTTAAGAATTTCTGGCACTATGTGGGAGGGCGTCCCCACCGACATGTAGGTGCAAATTATGTTGAATTGATGAGTTCAACTTACGAATAATGCCTGGTGGGTGAGTCTATCTCTAAACGAGTAGTTTACCCTACTTTTTGTAGCAAAAAGTAGGTGTATTACATCTACTTAGGTCTGGTCGGGGCCATGAATTGTTGGATCATAGATGGATCTGAACTGTAATAGTAAAACTAAGTAAAATAGTAGTTTTATTGATAAGTAGGGCGCTGAGCCGTATAAAACATAACGAATGGGGCTAAGAGCCCGTTATGAAATAGTAATAATAATTATTAAAGAATCAAGAGAGGAGAAGATATATGTCTTGAGTATATCGGCTTCGTTGGCCTTTCAAGATTAGTACTTTTTAAGCCATGAGATATTCAAATTGTTTGGAATGGATGTCTTTAAGAACATACACACCTTTTCCAACTAGGCCTCGGACTCGATAGGGTCCTTCCCAGTTCGGAGCCAGCTTACCTACGTTAGCCTCCTTGGTGCTTTGAGTAACATTGTGAAGGACAAGATCTTCTATTTTGAAAGAACATAGGTTAGCCCTTGCATTGTAGTACTGTTCCACCTGTTGCTTCTGTGCTGTAAGGCGTATGGCTGCTATATCTCGTCGCTCATCCAAGGTATCAAGTGAAGCTTTCAAAGCCTTACTGTTTGAATCTTCCTCGGCAAAAGACCGTCGTAGGCTGGACTCTTTGATCTCTAAGGGAATGAACGTTCCATATATTAACAAGAACAGAGTTTCCCTAGAGGTGGCTTTAGACGTAGTGCGGTAGGTCTATAAAAATCCTAGTAGTTCTTCCGGCCACTTCCCCTTGGCTTCCTTGAGTCGCTTCTTCAGGCTTTCAACGATTGTATTGTTAGAAGATTGAGCTTGAACATTGGCCGAATGGTGATAGGGCATCGAGGTTATTCTTTTTATCTCCCATTCCTTCAAGAAAGTGATAATCTTGTCGTCTATGAACTAAGGTCCATTATCGCAAGTGATTTCTGCTGGGATGCCGAAAGGGCACATGATGTTCTTCCATATGAATTCTATCACCTCCTGCTCCTTGCTTCGAGCATAGGCCGCAACCTCGACCCATTTAGTGAAATAATCTGTCATAATAAGCAAACACTTAGCACCATCGAGCGTTTTAGGCATGAGACCTATAATATCCATTCCCCATTTCATGAAAGACCAATAGGCTATTACTGAGTGTAAGAGCTCTACTGGTTGATGAGGTATACGGAAAATCACTGGCAATATGCTCGGACGAAATAACTCGCGTCATGTTCCATTCGGGGCCAAAAGTAGCCCGCACAAATTAGTTTGTGAGCTAGAGATCTTCCGCCGGATTTGTTTCCGCACTGCCCCTCATGAATCTCCCTCAGCGCGTAACAACTTGAGAAGGTCCCAATAATTTGGCCGAAGGGTCGTTAAACATCCGGCGATACAACTCCCTATTTTTTCGAGGTATTCAATGGTTGTGTGCCCCTTTGTAGAGGTATTCAATGGTTGTGTGCCGCCAATCCCATATTGATTCCGTGACGTTGACTTCGTGGCGCTTGACATCCACTTAAGCTCACTCAATAATAGATCCCTGGTTGTCTGCACTCATGTCTGCAGTGGGTGCTAGGTTGGCTAGGGCATCAGCCTCCGTGTTTTCTTCCCTTGGTATGTGGTCGATCTTCCATTTTTAAAAATTCTTCAAACGTTTTTCCGCTCTTGCCAAGTACTCCTGCATGCGGGCGTCTTTTGCACCATAGGCTCCAGTTACTTGGTTTACGACCAGCTGAGAGTCGCTGTTGAGACTGATCTTCCTGGCCCCTAATAATTAAGCTAATTCTAAAGCTTGAATTACTGCTTCATATTCTGCTTCATTGGTAGTCATTGGGGGCAGCTGAGAGCCTTCCGAAATTTGATCTCAGTTGGGGAATTGATCACTAAACTGAGCCTATCCCCTTTTATATTTGAGGCTTGGTCGGTGTGGATCACCCATTCTCCGAGGGTAACATCCGCCATCATTGTGCGCTCCATCTCGGCCTTCAGCATTAAGTCGGTATTGAAGTCGGCAACAAAGTCTACGAGAACCTGTGACTTAATGGTCGTGCGTGGCTGGTAGATAATATCATATCTCACAGTTCAACAGCCCATTTTTTTAGCTTGCCCAAAGAGTTCGTGTTTGTGCAAAATGGTCCGCAAAGAGAAAGAAGTAACTACAATAATCGTGTGATTCTAAAAATATGGCCGTAACTTCCTTGCAGCAATAACTGAAGTGAGTGCTAGTTTTTCCAGGTGCTAGTACCGAGTTTCTGCATCCAAGAGCAATTTGCTGACGTATATTGGCGACTGCACCCCTTTCTCTTCTGTACCAAAACAGCACCGACGACGACTTTGGACACTACGAGGTACAACAATAACGACACTCCCGCGCATGGCTTTGTTAGCAACAGGGAATTAGCCAGATACTGGTTCATCTCTCGGAGCGTTTTGGTACACTGCTTTGTCCATTCGAATCTTTTGTTTTTCTTCAAGACGTTCAAAAACTGATGGCACCTTTCGGAAGACCGCGAGATAAAATGGCTACGTGCGGCAATTCGGCCGTTGAGCCTTTTTACCTCTACTTCATCAAAACTTCTAGAACAGCCTCAATCGTCGTAGTTTTCACGATATTTTCATCTATGCCCCTGTTGGAGACAATGAACCTAACGAACATCCTGACGGATACGCCAAAGGCACACTTTTCTAGGTTGAGCTTCATACCGAACTTGTCCAAGATGTCGAATGCTATTTTCATGGAGGTTGATGTGATCCTTGGCGTACTCTGATTTAACCAACATGTCGTCGATATAAACCTGCATAGTTTTTCCAATCTATTCCTTGAATATCATGTTCACTAACCTCTGATAGGTTGCTCACGCATTTTTCAAACCAAAAGGCATTACCCTAGAGTAATAAGTCCCGTTGTCTGTAATTAAGGAAGTCTTCTCCTGATCACCCGGATTTATGAGGATCTGATTATACCCCAAGTATGTATCCAGAAAACTCAGAGCCTCATGACTTGTTGTTGAATCGATGAGTTGATCGATGTTAGGCAATGGAAAATAATATTTCGGACATGCTTTGTTTAAGTCAGTGAAGTCAATACACATCCTCCACTTTCCATTCTTTTTTTTTACCACTACAACGTTGAATAACCAATCGGGCTAATGAACCTCGCAAATGGAGCCATTGTTCAGCAGCTTCTTAACTTTCTCATGCCCTGCCAACCTCTTTTCGCGGCTGATCCTTGAGTATGCATCTAGAAAACTCAGAGCCTCATGACCTGCTGTTGAATCGATGAGTTGATCGATGTTAGGAAATGGAAAAAATATTTCAGACATGCTTTGTTTAAGTCCATGAAGTCAATGCACATCCTCCACTTCCCATTCTTCTTTAGGACCACCACAACGTTGGATAACCAATCGGGGTAATGAACCCCATGAATGGAGTCATTGTTCAGCAGCTTCTCAACTTTCTCATGCGCTACCAACCTCTTT
The DNA here is from genome assembly GCA_029990175.1 of Petunia secreta. Classification (NCBI taxonomy): domain Eukaryota; kingdom Viridiplantae; phylum Streptophyta; class Magnoliopsida; order Solanales; family Solanaceae; genus Petunia; species Petunia secreta. Next base: position 62,116,485 of record JARKIP010000010.1, read on the forward strand.
TTGCGGCTGATCGATCGTTTATTCTACTTGACCGGCTTAAAGTTGGGATCAACATTCATGTTATGTGTAATGATGCTAGTTGATATTCCGGGCATGTCGGTGTGTGTCCAGGCGAATATACCCGACCGAGCTCGCAGGAAGTTAGCGTATTCTTGTTTGGCTTCGGCCGAGAGCTTGGCCCCCACGTAGAATATCTTATCGGGAATAATCTCATAAAAAATTACTGGATCCAGGTTGTTGACCGTGGCCTTCGTGGGTTTTCTTCATCTTGGAGATCCGAGGGCATGATAGCTGGTTCTCGAGATCCGGTTGGTCCTGAGCTCCGAACCCAAAAGGTATCTAGTTACTAGACAGGGCCCGAGTAGTTTGTCCGAACCCAAACGCTACCCTTGCTGCCCCTGGAAGATGTACCTGGAGGAGTATCTCTTCCAAAGATTTTTGCTGGAGCTGTTGAAGCTAGTTATGGTTTATTGAGTAGGGATTACCTGGTTCTGCATCTCCATCTGACAAACAACGTTCCACTGGATGATGTTCACCGCACTACCGGGGTCTATCAGCACGCTTTTGACCTGAGCATCATGCACCTGTAGGGTAATTACCAGGGCATTGTAGTGGGGGTATAGAACTTGCTGTGAATCTTTATTATCAAACTCGGTGGTGCTAATACGAGGTTTCTTGGTTATCTCCTGATGCGCCTCATAGACCATGACGATTCTAGTGCTGGTACTGCTAACTCCGGGTCCCCCAAAAAATGTGTAGATAAGCTTCTAGACCCCATGTACCGCCAGTATTGCTTCGTCGGTGTCACTATAAGGCGCACAATCCTGGCTGGATTCCGGTCACGACAGTGAATAAAATGACATTGATCTCAGACATCCATTCATAGTTTCAGTCGTATTAGCTAAGTTATGAACTGTTTATCGGATTTCGATATAGGCATCCTTTGCAGCGTAACCACTATTGTTTGACATGACTGTGCATTTTTCTCATAGAATACATACAATTTCCTGGGCCCCATGATGGGCGCAAAACTGTTTATGCCTAAAATTAAACGTCTAGGTAAAACACTTAAATTTATGAATGGGTCACAGGCAGTATAGTAAAATACGATGGAAAAGTAAGTAAATAGAGAGAAAAATAACATACAAGAAAGTAAAGAGTTTTATTCCTTGAGAATAGCCGAATTTAGTGGTGAATCGCTTTATGTACAATTCAATGTAAGGAGGGGGTATTTATAGTAGTAATTACCTAGTACTAATTATGGTAAAATACAAATACTAATGAGGCTCATGGGCCTATAAACTCAAGGCGGTGATAATTACAAAATCCTAACTATGAGACTGTAACCCTATTGGCGGCAGGATGTATGCCTTGTGTCCTACGCCCGTACTGCCTGAACGGTCGTAACTCGTAGAATATGCATGTATCCTTCGTGCCCAATGACTTGTAGGATAAGTCTAGTCTCGCAAGATAGACTCGTATCCCCCGTAACAATTTGTGGCGTATTTTCTCCCACACATGGTCCACCTCGTGGACAGGTTCCATATGGACCAACCACCATTGTGAATCATGTTTTATGGAATGCCAAGTGTTTAAAACACCTCCAACTTCATTTTTTAACAAGTTCCTAACCTTCCTTTTCCCTAAACACAGTGTACGTCGTTCAGCTCATAGAAGAAGGTCATAAGTTCGGGTTGCAATTCAAGGGCAAGAACAAGGTAAGCATTTTGAACCCTAATACTTCCTTCAACTAATTTGTGTTCATAGATTTAGAATTTAAGCACAAATATACATCATCACAATTAAATACTCTATGGCTATTCTATTTCTAATACATGATAAACCCTAAAAATCAAAGAAAACTTAGAAAAAATTGAAGAAAATGCAAGTACCCGTGATTCAAGTGAGAAATTGAAGCTTGAGGTGGGTGTGCGATCTGGTAAATGCGTGTTCTAGTGATGGGGATTAGGAAAAATCGGTGGTGTGTGTGTTTTTCAGCGGATTGGTGGTAGCGGATTTACTAAAATTTGAAAAGGGGGAAAGAATCTAGTGTTTCCCCTCTTTTAACCCTGATTGGAGACTTCGAATTGGGCACTTGTTTGAGGATAGTAGGGAGTTGCAATTTTGTGTCTCACTATTCATTGCTGGAGGAGGTTTGTAAAGGCTCAGTTGCAAAAATGACTCCCACTGTCACTAAAGATAGCACGTGGAGTTTCAAACAAGAAAGCTAACACACTCTTGGCTTCATTATTGGGAAAGCAACCGCTTCCACCCACTTCGATACATAATCAACCACTATCAAGATGTATTTGTTGCCATAAGAACTCATGAAGGTTCCCACAAAGTCTATTCCCCAAACATCAATCAATTCAACTTCAATAGTAGGATTCACTGGAATTTAATGCTTTCTTGAAATCCCACCCATTTGTTAGATTGGTCACAACTTTTTACCCAAACATGGGCATCCTTGTGCAAAGTTGGCCAAAAGAAGCCATATTCTAAGACCTTCGCTGCCGTCGTTACTCCACCATGATGTTCTCCATAAGGAGAAGAGTGGCATCCTTCCATTATCCCTCCTTTCTCAGACTCAGCAACGCATATGCAGATGATTCTATCAATACACACCATAAAGAGATAGGGTTCATCCTAATAATAAATCTTGCATGTATCCTTTGCTAGCTTCTTCTTTTGATAAAAAGTGAAGTCTTTGGAATAGACTCCACCAACCACGAAATTTGCTACATCACCATACCACGGGATGGTTTCCCAAGATACGGCCAAGATCATTTTATCCGGAAAAGAGTCGTTCACATCAACTGCTTCTTTCAGATGACCCTCATCTTCGAAGCAGAAAAAGTGATCCGCTACTTGATTTTCGGTCCCTTTCTATCAAGACCCTATATCAAATTCATGGAATAATAGCACCCACCAGATAATCCTTTCTTTTGAATCTTTCTTGGCCATTAAATATTGGATTATGAAATGATCGGTATGCAAAATTGTCTTCGATCACATTAAGCATGATCGGAATTTTTCAAATGCGAACAATAACCAAGAGCTCTTTCTCCGTCACCCTATAATTTAATTGGGCTACATTCATAGTTTTGCTTGCATAGTAGATGGGATGGAATATCTTTTCCACCATTTGACCTAGCACGGCCCCCAAGGCGACACCACTAGCATCACATATTAACTCAAATGGGAGCTCCCATTTTGGGCTCACAAGAACAGGTGCGGCTGTCAATCTCTTTTTTACTTCTTCAAAGGCCTCCAAGCAAGCCTTGTTGAACATGAACTTGAAATCTTTTCCAAGGAGCTTGCATAAAGTGTTCACAACCTTAGAAAAGTCTTTGCTGAACCGGCGGTAGAATCCCCCATGCCCCAAGAAACTCCTCACTCCTTTTACGGTCGTTGGAGGTGGAAGCTTTGAGATCATCTCAATTTTTGCTTAGTCCACCTCGATGCCATATTTTGACACTTTATATCTCAAAACTATGCCCTCTTGTACTAGGAAATAACACTTTTCCCAATTTTGTACAAACCTTGTTTCTTCACATCTCTCTAGCACCTTCTCCGAATTCGACAAGCAATCATCAAATGATTCTCCAACTACCGAGAAGTCATCTATGAAGACTTCAAGGAAATTCTCCACCATGTCATGGAAAAGGGCTAGCATACATCTTTGAAATGTAGCGGGAGCATTGCAAAGACCAAATGGCATTTTGCGGAATGAAAAAGTGCCATATGGACAAGTGAAAGTAGTCTTATCTTGGTCATCGGTCTCAATAGATTTTTGGTTCTATCCGGAGTATCTATCTAGGAAATAATAGTAGGCTCGTCCCGCTAGACGATCAATCATTTGATCAATGAAAGGCAAGGGGAAATGATTTTTCCTTGTTGTGGTGTTGAGCTTCTAGTAGTCCATACATGCCCTCTATCTGGTCACGATCCTAGTAGCTATGGACTCCCCTTTTTCATTGTGAATAACCAACATCCCTCCTTTCTTCAGCACATATTGCACCGGTGATACCTATTTACTATTGAATAATGGAACAATAACACCTGCATCTAACTACTTGGTAGCTAATGTTTTGTAGACCGCATATGGCATCAAGTTGATGCTTGCCCCAATATCGGATCATCCAACTTTTGTGCCATATGTTTTGACACAATTGCACTACATTGTTGAGTAGCTTTGATTGTCTCGAAATCCTCATATATTTTCTTGGTCACCAAATTTTTCATGAACTTAGCAAAGTTAGGCATTTATCGCAACGCATCAACCAAAGGGAGGTTGATGGATGTTGTTGCTATTCTTTCTCAAATATTCTTGGTATGGGAAACTTCTCTTTTTTATACTTCTTTGAGGGAATAGAAGGGGAACTTTAGGTATAGAGCTTGGTTTAGGAAGGCTTTCTTTAGATGGTGGAGTTTTCTTTGATTTAGCTATTTGGGTAGTGGTGCTTTTAGGGGTAGGCTTTTTAGTGACTTCTTCAACATCAACTTCATTTTCTTGCACAAGCACTATAATCACCTTATTTTGGCTTAGGATAAATTAATTATTGCTAATTTTATGTGATTTTAGTTAGTTAGTCTAATTTTTTAGTTTTAAATGCTTGATTTTGTTAAAGTGTGCAAATGGCGTTTTATGGGCTGAACTTTTTGACTGGTAAAGAAAAGAAATGCACCTAGCCCAAACTTGCAAACCCGTTTGGCCCATAAATTCGCTGACCCAGCCCATAACCTAAGCCCATATCCCCTTCATATATAAATAAAAAAAAAACCATTCCGAATTTCCCATTTTACAAAATTGCCAAACCGTAGCTGCTCTCATGGCCGAAGTACTCCCACCACCAGAAAGTCCGCCTCTACACCACCACTGTCTCACCATCAACCGCCACCGTCCGGCGATCGGAAAACCATAAAAACACATGGATAGAACTGCCTCACCCTCTTCTCTCCACTTCCAATATTGGTGTCACCAAAAACACCATGGATTGTCGTTGATCGGGCTTTGACAGTGGCGAAACACTAAAACTCCGGCGAACTTCACACTTTCTCTGATGTACCTGACTGCCCCACCCATCTTTCCTATTTGTTATGCCTCTTGCTCTTCCTAAATTGATTAAAACGACTACCAGTGCGGTTGTTTCTGTTAGAACAAGAAGGGTTATTGGCTTGTCTTGATCGGAGCAGTGGCCTCGGCGACTGACAGTATTGAATAGAGGCACATGTGCGGATGGAGCAGTGTTTTGGCTGCGATATTGTCGCTGCATGATGCATATGGTGGCGAAATTTTTATTTGTTTAATGGTTCAGCCGAAAGAGACCAAGATTTCTTTTGCTTTGATAATCTATTTTTCAATGGTAAATTGTGTTTCAATGGAAATTTTAGCTTATAGTTATCATGGGTGGGTTCAATCAGTTTTTTTTGTTTGGCATTTGTTCAACAAATTCGGGTTCATACGTATGTTAGCGTATTCTGTGAATGTTTTGTTATATAAGCATATATTGAATGTCTACTATCCAGTCATGTGTTCGAGTTAAGTTTCGTAAATATGTTCATGTTTGCATACCCGTGTATGTATGAGCATTATCTGCTCGTTTTTTCTTGTTCATTATTATTAAAGTCCCAAGCGATCGATGAAGTAATTTAAGTGTTGCGTAAATCCTCTGTTTAGTCCTTTTGGAAGATTGGAAATCGTCATGTCGCGCATCTATAGTTCTGTAAAGTATGAGAAAAACTGAATACTTGTCTGAATGTTCCATAGCATTTTTCCATTATATATATAATGGGATTTTTACTTATCTGTACTAAGAAGAAATTATGAAAAAGTCTTGTGGATCTTTTGATTCGGTAAGTCTGTGTTTTAGGGCCTAAGTCACCGAGAATTTGATTTGGCCCATTAGTTTGTTTAAACTTTAGTTTGGGGGCTGATATAAATGATTTCAGATCTGATTTTTGTGTTAAAAGGGTATTGGGTTCAAGTGTCAACCAAATAGTGAGAAGTCCAGCCGATGAAGTTGTCCCATCCTTGGACAGCTTGCTCTTTCAGCATTTACGGAGCAAATAGGTGGCTAAACTGATGCAAAAAAGACTAGAAACGGTGAGTTGACATATAAATTCAAGTAGGGCACATGGATCTTGTACCTTTATCCAATCAAGCACTCAGCCTTTGGTCTTCATAAGAGAGTATTCACTCTCACTTTAAGGGGAGAACTCACAAAGAACCATCAGGAAAATGGACCTCTACAACACTACAACTCCCCACAAAACTCACAATACTCCATCCTTCCACCCCAATATTCTGTAAATGCCGCACAGCCATATGCTCCAGCACCATCCTATACGCAATGCGCGCGCCAACCCACAACCAACATATCCCACTTACCAAGCTCAACAAAATCAGTATCAGTCTCCATCAAACCCTACTTGTCGACCGAGGAGTCCTCCAGGCTATCGCCCGAGAGTTGATTACAAGAAGGCTGGATAAGAGAAAATGAGAGAGTTCACTCCGATTGGGGAGTCTTATATCAGTCTCTTCGGAAAGTTGCAGGCCTTAAACATGTTGAAGCCAGTCCAGGGAAATGTGCATCTCATGGAAAAAGTAGACCATTCTCGGCATTGTGCTTACCACTCAAGAGCACCAGGTCATGATACAGAAGATTTCCATTATCTCAAAAAGGTAGTATAAGGCCTGATATACAGCAATCAAATCGTGATCAAAGATGCTGAAGTACCAAACATTAACCGCAATCTTCTACCAGTTCACAACGTACACATGGTTGGTATGGTATGTGGAGAGGGACATGAAGACGAGTCTATAAGGCCAATAGTGTCATTTGATGCTATAATCATTGGGGAGAATAAAATGCATGTAATAGTGAAGCTAGTTCCTCTAATTGTGCAAGGGGAAGTAGAGCATCCTACCAAGCCAAACAAGTAAGTGGTCACATTGGTTAGATCTGTCAGAAGAAGAGAATAGGCGATTGAAAAGCTGTAGCTAGTGATCCAAAGAGTTAGTAAAAAGGAAGGGGAAACAAATTTTGTTGTGATACAAAATTTGATTATCAAAAGAGCATCATGTGAAGACATAGAAGGGAAGAAGAAATTGCATGAACCCATTGACGATACGGAGGCTGTCCCGTGGAATTATAACAAGGCATTGGTGACATACAAGGGAAAAGAAGTTGTGGCTGAAATAACGCAAATAAGTGGTCTGACTCATTCTGGGCGGTGCTTTACCCTGGAAGAACGTGAGGCCATTAAGAGAAAATCAGGGTCCTATCAAGGAGTCTATCATAGAGAAAGAGGTAGAAGAGTTCCTGATGAAGATGAAAGTGCAAGATTACTCCATTCTGGAGCAACTGAGAAAGACCCCTGCTCAAATATCATTGTTGTCCTTGTTGATGCATTCTAAAATACACCGTCATGCTTTGTTGAAGATCTTGAATGAGGCCCATGTATTTGAGAAAATGATTGTCGATAATCTGGAAGCTGTCTCCACTTGTATCTTTGAGGTCAACAGGATCACTTTCACTGATGAGGAATTGCCCATGGAAGGCACATGTCATAACAAGGCATTACATCATACTGTTAAATGTGACAACTCTTACGTCACAAGGGTATTGGTTGATGGCGGATCCAGTTTGAACATTTGTCCTTTGTCCATACTAAAAAGATTGAAAGTCAATATGGACAGGATCCACACCATTACCATGAGTATCCGTGCTTTTGACTGTGAAAAACGACAGCCGATTGGTGAGATAGAGCTAATATTGACAATTGGCCTGGCAGAATTTGCTATCAATTTCCAGGTTCTTGAGATGGATTCGTCCTATATTATGTTGTTGGGGAGGCCTTGGATCCATATGGTGGGCGCAGTACCGTCAACAGTGCACCAGACAGTAAAATTTGAAAAGGAGCATGAGATTATTGTGGTTTGTATGGAAGATGATCTATCAATCTACAAACACCCATCGACGCCAGTTATCGAGGTCATTAATGATAGCCCAACATTGATGTACCAAGCCTTCAAAGCAGTTGGCATGAACGAGTTTAAAGAAGGCAGGCCTTTGCCCCAAGTGATGTTTTCAGAAGCAGCAGTCATGATAATCACTGAAATGTTGAAGCACGGTTTCCAACCAGGAAAGGGTTTGGGAGCATCATTGCAAGGAAGGTTGAGTCCAGTTAATCCACTTGGAATTTGAGGTAACTGGGGTCTGCGATACAAGCTTATAGCTGTAGATAGAGCAAGAGCTAGGAAGATGAAGAAACAAGAATGGACCCTCCATAAGCCTATCCCTTGCCTTGCTCAGTCTTTCACAAGGGTCAAGGGAGGCAAGTCCACTCCCAACGATGTTGGGGAAACTGAAGAACAATGGAAGCTATTACTAGACATGAGGCTTGTATTTGGCATCAACATGGTGCAGATTGGTGAAGGGCCCAACAATGCTGAAATCAAAGACATTGGCCCTGATGTGCACTGATCACGCCCAACTACGCCCTATAAAAGGGACTAAGCGGTCGCGGAAAATATAGCTCGGTATTTAAAGCCCCGAGGTCGAATCCCACAGAGAACACTCGTAATTCAGTCGTTAATCTAACTAATTTATCTAATAAACCAACTTCAAGAATTTATATTTTAATGATGGTTTTAAAGTAGAAACTAAATAACAATAAGGTAAATAGCAAAATAATAAAAAGTAATCAAGCAAGGATATTAAAAGCCTAGAATTGATTTACACCGACTCCTACCTATGTGATTGACTAATGATTCAACGAATTCAACTTGGTTCTTCCTATTGAACACTTGCTCCAAATTCACAACTAACCACTTCCATGCACTAGCTATGACTTTCACTAACTAATCTTCCAATTAATTAATGAAGATGTTTAGGACTACAAGTATGGGTCACAATCGGGCTCGGTGGTCACAACTCACCCTATTGACAACCTAAGTAATTCCTTGGTTTTAGGTTGAAATATTGCTAAGCATTTAACCCTAACTCGTGAATTTATTCCTAAACGCACAAGGATAAAGGGAGCAATCAATCGGGGCCCCTTCCAATCAATTAGCAAACAAAACGTAAATACTTAGATAGGAAGAATAATCAAGTTTCATTCATCAAAATCAATTAATCAATTCACATAGTGTTGGAGTGGTTCAATCAACCCTAGAATGGGTAATTTAGCCACTCATGTTCATGATAGTCATATCAAAATAAATCATGAATGAATAAATCACAAAAAGTAGGGAAGAATTTAGAAAAACTCGTATTCTTGAAGTCTCCCGAAGCTCTAGCCTCCTTTTTGCCTCTTCTCCAGTGTATATTTTCGCTGAAAATAGGTTAGAATACCTTATAAATCTCGTGGCAAAATTGTGGACAAGTTTGCCCCTCGCCACTTTTCGCCAGAAAATTTGCCTCATGGCTGGATCATGGCCTTACGATGCCTGGGCCATGCACTTGCGAAATTCTGCTTTCAACTTCATGGCTGAATCATGGCTTTACGATGGCTGGGCCGTGACATTTCGTCTTCAAATTCCTTTCATGGGTAATCCACGGCCTTGGCACCTTACAACGCTGTAAATTAACTTCATTTTGCTCCAAATCATCAAACTTTAATACTTTTTCATACCACTTGATTCCTACACATTCAAACACCCAATATAAGCACAAAACACTAATATTTATGATAAACCGCCCACCAAAATACCCAAAATGTGAAGAATCTAATACTAAAATACATGTTTTGTGGCCAATTATCATGCACCAGAATAACTGGGAAGCAACGCCTCTCCCCAATAGGAGGGGCCATTGGTAGCAAGTTTTGTTATCCTTTTTGTATACTTGGTTATTTCAAGGGTTGTAATCCAAGTATATTTATTTTTCTCATTTTGATATCAAACCCTTTTATCTTTCAAATTCAATGATAAATAAGATCTCTTTGTCTCTATACTCAGTCTCTTTATTTTCCTAGTTTTTGTTTTATTCTTCTCTTTGTAGCTATATTTCTGATAACCTTAATAACATGACATGCATGCTGAAATCACGCCATGATCGAAACACATAATTTAACTCGGTCTCAACGAAGCAATTAAAAATTGAGGAAATACATGATGAGAGTCTGAGCGATTGGGAAGTATTAATTGAAGAAGTAGATGACATAGAAGGGGCAGATAGTGAAAAGAACTTTGAGGAAGAATATGATGAAGAGGAAGAGGAAGTGGACAATGAGATAAATGGGAAATTAGAGCACTTTGAGAAGAAGCCCAAGCCCAATCTTGATGACACAGAAAAAATAAATTTTAGAAGTCCCGAGGATGTTAGGGAAACCAACATAAGTATGCACGCTCCACCAAAAGTAAAGCACGATATAATCCAGGTTTGTTCGACTATAGAGATATGTTTGCATGGTTGTATGATAACATGCCCGGTTTGAGCAAAGATTTGTTGGTTCACAAGTTGCCAACTCATCCTGGATACCCTCTAGTCAAGCAGCTTCAGAGGATGTTTAAAACAGACATGATCAAGAAGATCCATGATGAAATCATAAAGCAGCTATCTGCGAAGGTGATCCAATCACTTCAATATTCAACTTGGTAGCTAATGTTGCACCAGTGCCAAAGAAAGATGGAAAGACAAGGATCTGTGTTGACTATCAAGATTTGAACAAGACCATCACAAGGACAATTTCCCTATGCCTAATATTCACATTCTCATAGACAATTGTACAAAACATGAGATTCAACCTTTCAGGGATTGCCATGCCGGATATCATCAGATCTTGATGGATAAAGATGACACAAATAAGACGACATTCACCACGCCTTGGGGAACTCTCTGCTATGGGTTCATGCTATTTGGTTTAAAGAATGCTGGGGAAACACACAAGAGAGCCATGACTACAATCTTCCATGACATGATGCATAAAGAAATAGAGGTGTACGTGGATGATGTGATAATCTTATCAAGAACGGTTGAGGATCATGTTAGAGACCTCAGGAAATTCTTTGAAAGGCTCAGAAGGTACAACTTGAAATTGAACTCGGCAAAATGTGCATTTGGTGTTCCAGCAGGAAAGTTGTTGGGTTTCATTGTCAGCGGAGGGAGCATTAGGTTGGATCCTACAAAGATCAAAGCTATACAAGAATTTCCTCCGCTGAAGAACAAGAAAGAAGTCATGAGTTTCCTCGGGAGGCTGAACTACATTAGCAGTTCATGTCCCAGCTCACCACAATTTGAGAGCCAATTTTCAAGCTTCTAAAGAATGATGATGCGGTCAAGTGGATCGAGGAATGCCAAGCTACCTTTAACCAAATGATGCAATATAAAATGGCCTAAACGACAACTATCAAAAGCCAAGCTCGAGAGCACAAGGGATACGAGTCAAGGCCTTCGGAAACATCTTGAAGATCGTGCATTGGAGCGCCAAAACAGGGTAGGAAACAGGGCACAACAAAACAGCGCAAAACAGGGCAGCACACTGGGAGCTTACTGCCTGACAGAGGACATTTGTTCTTCGCGATCGCGATACTGTCTGCGCAATCGCAAAGAGGCTTCCCTTGATCTGCTCGAACGCGCCATGCTTAGCGCGATGGCGATGCTGAAGATGCCAGTGACCTGCGCGATCGCGAGATTCCTCGCGCGATCGCGATGCTTTAGAAGATGTTCTGCACGATCGCGAGCCTTCCTGGCGCGATCGCGATGAGGAGAGGTTGATCAGCGAACAAGAATCAGCTGCAGGGGCAATTTTGTCCATTTATCATTGTAAATGTATAAATAGCACATTAGCTCTTCATTTCATTAGTTTACCTTGTATTGAATTGAGAGAAGAGAGAATTAGAGAAGGCCGAGCCTTTCTAGTCCGAAGCCCGAGGCTTCAAGAATCTTGTACGACTTGGAATCTATGGAGATTCACCACTAGCGTGAATTCCTTGTAAGGTTCGAGTTTCATTTCTTCCCTTTGGATGATTAATTCATGTCTTGAATTTATTCATTCGTTCTTTCGACTCGTTTCTTGACTCCCCAATCCTTGTTTCCCTGATATCTTTGATATCATCTATCTTATGATTTATCGCTTCTGCATAGTTTATATCGTGTTTAGCTTCCGCTCGTTTTGGGTTGCTTCCGCTTGTGATTTATCGCTTCCGCTCGTTTTGGGTCACTCCGGCTTTGGGTATTCTTGGGCCTCGTCCCAATTCGCCTGAACTTGAGAGACAAAAGATAGAGAGGAGTAAGGGGAAAAAGGGGAGGTTGAGTTGAGTGATGTGAGTGAGTTGTCGCCACCCGAATCTACACCCGACCTTAGAAAAAAATGAGGGAAAAGAAAGAGAGAAAAAGAAAAAATGAGAGTTAGGGCACCCCTTAATCTAACCTTAACCCTTTATCTTTTCCTTCTATGTGTTTGAATTCTTGTGTAGGAATTTTTGGAGGCAAACCGGAGCCTCAACCATGTTCCGACATGGAAAGACAAGGTGAAGGAGATGCCGAATGTGAGCTACAAGGTGGAGACGTTCATGACACTTCAAAGGTATGTGTTTGTTCTTCCTCCCTTGAGCATGATATTTCCTTGTCTTGTGATCTTGTTTGTAACAACTCTATGCTAGTTGATGATTTGCATGAGTATAATGTGTTTGCAACTAGTGCAGAGCTTTCGGGTCAACTTGTGTGTGAAATTGAACCACTAGTTGAGAGGGTTGAAAAGCCACATCATGATGTGAGCTCGGTTTTCATTGAACCTCTCTCTAGTGAAGATGTTGTAATTGACCTTGTTTGTGAACCTTGTTATGACACCCCCACCTATATTTGATAAAGGAGAAGATGAATTGCATGATAATCTTATTCTTCCCTTTGATTGCTTAATTGATAGTGGTGGTCTCTTGTGTAGTAGTGAGGGTGGATTTGATCTTGAGGAGTCTCTAGAGTGTGAGATGGATCGATTTATTTTCGATGACTCCTCGAGTGAGAGTGAAGGACCTAGTCTTGATTCTATGCTTTTGTGTAACCATGAATGTGAGGTGCATGCCTTTACATTTCTATTGTTTGAAGGCAATCTTGTTTGTGGTGGTGAATTGTATCGTACTAGGGTCGGTAGTAGAATCTAACCTCCATGGTTTGTGAAGCTAGGCTCTAGGGATGATCCATTGTTGGGGACTCCAAGTGAGGAGAGTAGTCTTGATATTGGTCGTGTTGACCTTTCTTCTAGTGGTCCTAGCCTTCGTTATGTGGACTATAATGATGAAGAACCTATTTTGGAGACTTTCCTTTGGAGTTTGACTAGTGAGGAGGATTGTCTTGGGGTTGATTTGGGAGGTAAGGAGGTACCTCTCGATGTGTAAGAATGCTCTTAAGAAGGGGAGTGGAGTAATCGATGTTAGTTGTGAGTTGAACTACTTTACTTACTCCATCCCATATGTTGAGCACACCTTGAGTGTTAGGCATGCCGAAGCCAATGTGTCACATTGTGATAAATTGATTTGAAGGCTTGGTGTGTTGATGGTAAGCTTAGGGGTCATAGGACATTTGATTGCCACATGTTGCATGACTTTGATCTCTTTGCTTGTTCTGAAATCGAGTGCTTGTTCTTCTCGAGCCAAGACCTTGTTGTCTCCTTTGGAGACATACACTTTTTATTAGGTATTGATGCTTGGCTCTATCACAAGAGTGTATTTTCCACACACCTTGCACTCTTTCTTGTTAAGCTAACCTACTTGTGAAGTAGGAAATTTTGGTTGTGCTTGCTTTGATTGTAGGTTTTGATGGTTCGATTTCGAGGACGAAATCCTTTCAAGAAGGGGAGGATGATGCAATATAAAATGGCCTAAACGACAACCATCAAAAGCCAAGTTCGAGAGCACAAGGGATACGAGTCAAGGCCTCCGGAAACATCTTGAAGATCGTGCATTGGAGCGCTAAAACAGGGCACAACAAAACAGGGCAAAACAGGGCAGCATACTGGGAGCTTACTGCCTGACGGAGGACATTTGTTCTTCGCGATCGCGACACTTTCTGCGCGATGGCGATGAGGCTTCCCTTGATCTGCGCGAACGCGCCATGCTTAGCGCGATGGCGATGCTGAAGATGCCAGTAACCTGCGCGATCGCGATGCTTTAGAAGATGTTCTGCGCAATCGCGAGCCTTCCTGGCGCGATCGCGATGAGGAGAGGTTGATCAGCAAACCAGAATCAGCTGCAGGGGCAATTTTGTCCATTTATCATTGTAAATGTATAAATAGCAAATTAGCTCTTCATTTCATTAGTTTACCTTGTATTGAATTGAGAGAAGAGAGAATTAGAGAAGGCCGAGCCTTTCTAGTCCGAAGCCCGAGGCTTCAAGAATCTTGTACGACTTGGAATCTATGGAGATTCACCACTAGCGTGAATTCCTTGTAAGGTTCGAGTTTCATTTCTCCCCTTTGGATGATTAATTCATGTCTTGAATTTATTCATTCGTTCTTTCTTCTCGTTTCTTAACTCCACAATCCTTGTTTTCCTGATATCTTTGATATCATCTATCTTGTGATTTATCGCTTCTGCATAGTTTATATCGTGTTTAGCTTCCGCTCGTTTTGGGTTGCATCACCAAATCAAGCAATACTTGTCAAATCCACCTGTATTTGTCCCACTGGAGCCTAGTCGACCTTTGTTCCTTTATATATCAGTGATGGAAAACTCATTTGGATGTGTGCTCGGGCAACATGATGCCACAGGAAAGAAAGAGAAGGCCATCTATTATATGAGAAAGAAATTCACGGATTATGAGGTAAAGTACACTTTGCTGGAAAGAACGTGTTGTGCCCTCACCTAGGAAGCACAGAAACTGAGTCATTATTTTCTTTCATACACCATTTACCTCATATCCCGAATGGACCCATTGCAGTACATCTTCCAGAAGCCGATGCCAAATAGGAAGACTCGCTAAGTGGCAAATGTTACTTACAGAGTTTGACATAGTCTATATTACCAGAATTGCAATGAAAGCTCAGGCTTTGGCCGAGAATCCAATGGATGATAAGTATAAACCTGTCAAGACATATTTTCTGGATGAAGAGGTTGATACAATTGAAGAGTTTCCTTCAGATGATCATTATTGGAAGCGTTATTTTGATGGAGCCTCTAACTCCAAAGGTGATGGTATCGGGGTTGTTCTCATATCTCCAATGGGGCATTACAATCCGGAAGCTGCTCAACTTCGTTTATGGTTTACCAACAACACAGCAGAATATGAAGTATGCATCATGGGTTTGCGCATGGCGATAGACATGGATATCAAAGAATTGTTAATACTTTGGGATTCTGATGTATTGGTGCATCAAATCAAAGGAGAATGGGAAAATCGAGACATGAAACTCTTCATGTACAAGAAGTGTCTGGAAGATCTTTGTCAAAGATTTGATTCCATTGAATTTAGACACATTCCAAGAATGCATAATGAATTGGCTGATGCTTTGGCTACACTAGCATCAATGCTTAGCCATCCTGACTAGACTCACATTGATCCTATCGAGATTCAAGTCCAGGACCGACATGCCTATTGCAACATGGTCGAAGAAGAACTTGATGGTGAGCCGTGGTACTAGACATCAAGAACTATCTCAAGAATGGGGAATACCCGACAGTGGCCGAAAGCAATCAAAAGAGAACCATCCGCCATCTTGCAAATGATTTCTTTCTAAGCAGTAGGGTATTGTACAAGAGAGCTCCAGATATGGGGTTGTTGAGATGTGTAGACGCACAAGAAGCCTCGAGAATTCTAAATGAGGTACATTTTGGGATTTTTGGGCCACACATGAATGGATATGTTCTGGCCAAGAAGATCCTAAGGGCTGGTTATTTTTGGCTCACCATGGAGCGATATTGCATCTGCTTTGTGCGAAAATGCCACCAATGTCAAGCACACGGTGATTTGATACATTCGTCTCCTTTTGAACTCCCCACAATGTCAGCTCCTTGGATTTTTGTAGCATGGGGGATTGATATCGCCGGCCCGATAGAACCAAAGGCATCAAACGGGCGTAGATTCATCTTGGTCGCCATTGGCTATTTTACCAAGTGGGTGGAAGCTGCGACATTCAAGTCGGTAACCAAGAAAGTTGTGATTTACTTTGTCCATTCGAACATTATTTGTCGATTTGGTATCCATAATACCATTCTCACCAACAATGGAGCCAACCTCACAGTTATTTGATGAATGAGGTATGTGAAAGGTTCAAAATTGTGCATAGAAATTCCACACCTTACCGACAAAAAATAAATTGTGCGGTTGAAGCGGCAGACAAGAATATTAAGAAGTCCTTCGAAAAATGGTGCAAGGATCTCGAGATTTCCATGAGAAGTTGTCATTCGCTCTTCTGGGTTATCGTACCACTGTGCGCACCTCAATAGGCACAACTCCGTATGAATTGGTGTACGGAAATGAGGCAGTCATTTCGGCAGAAGTTGAAATAACATCCTTGAGAATCATTGTTGAAGCTGAGATCGAGGACACTGAATGGGTCAAATCCCGTCTAGAACAATTGACGTTGATTGACGAGAAAAGGCAAAATACAGCTTGTTATGACCAGCTATATCAGAAGAGAATGGCCAAGGCATACAACAAGAAAGTACGTCAACGCAAATTTAGTAAAGGTCAACTGGTCTTGAAGCGCATTTTCCCACACCAAGAAGAGGCCAAATGAAAGTTTGCTCTAAATTGGCAGGAACCGTACATGGTGAAGAAGGTATTGCACAATGATGCTTTGTTCTTAACGGACATTGAAGGCACGATGACTGAAATGATCGTCAATGCAGACGCGGTCAAGGGTACTACATTTGACTCCAAGGCAACTCATGGCTGTTTTAGATCGGGATGATGGAAGGCTTTTGTGTTTTGCTATCCAAAATTATATCCCTCCCCACCTTTTTGAATTTTTACTTTTATGGCAAATCCTCAGTTCGGAGTCAACGTAATTGAACTGAAATGAAATGAAGTTGAAAGTATCAAAAGAAAACAATTTTGGCATTAAGTTGCCAGAGCTATGTCTAACCTGATTCCTCTCAAAAGGATACGTAGGCAACCATTTGAGTGCGGTCATTTTAGGGGAAAACTCTCACAATTCCCAAATTTCGAAATAAGAGAAAGTTTATTTTTCCCTATTTCATATTGACGCAAAACTTGCCTCCAAGTTTGCGGCCAATGTTTATAGAAAACTTAAAAGCTTCAGTTTATCCTAAACTGGGGCAAAAGCTTGTTTTATTTTTAAGGAAATTGATTCCAATGAGGTGTACCATTTTATCCCAAATGTTCTATGAGATGTTCATCATATGGATCTCAAATTGGGAAGAAATTCAAAGCGCCCAAGTTTATCCTAAACTGGGGAAGAAGTTTATTTTTTTTTCTAAAGAAGGCGATTTCCTTCTTTTAAAAAAAGGTCTTGTTAGTGCAAACCTGAAAGGGCACCACAAGACAGCAGTGAGGCCAAAGTTAGATGGTGAAAACCCCATAAAGGGCACCACTTGCTGAATTAAGGCCATTATTGTTGCCATCAAGTTAGAGTAGGCAAGTAATCATTTCTGAATGATCAAACTGACGAGAAGAGTAAAGGAAGAACTGTTGTGAATAGATCAGGGTTTGAGGCTAGGATGCATGTCATGCTTCATTGAGGTCGTCATTCCCATTTCAGATTAGTTCTACTTTTTCACTAAAAGACATCCCTTCATTCGGAGTCTTTCGTTCCAAAAACAGTTTTTTAGTTTTCACTTTTTACTCCAAATAACATCGAAACAAGCAAAAGAAAATTTTGCAATATTTGTTATACCTGTTTTCCAGTTGTAACAGAGCAAGGGCAGGACCTATCGACGTAATGAAGGCACGCGTCACATTTTTTATGGCAAGAATGACATGCCAAGAAAGGAATAGAATGAGGATCAAGGAACAAAGAAAGGAAAAAATGAAGAAAGATAGGAAAAGAAAGGAAAAATAGAAAATGGAACAAAATATAGGAAAATAAGCAAACACGAAGAGGAAGGAAAACATGGAAGAATAATCTACTTAGATTTTGAGGAAGTCCAGGTGCCCCCTGAAGAATAAGGGAATCCATTTCAGTTAAAGGAGCACGATCCACTTGAACCAAGAGCGGATCATGCGGTTTTATTTTGCCCCAGCCAGGTTTCATAATTTTCTGTAAGGAAAGTTAGACCCACCTGGACCTGGATCGGTGATTTCATTTTTAGCATGGAGGAGGAATCATGTCGCTTTATTTCCCCAGCTGAGCTTCTAATTTTTTGCAAATGAAGGAATAAGGCCCACCTGAAACTGGATCGGTGGTTTTATTTTCTGCAAGAAGGAGTATGACTCACCTGGAACTGGATCGATGATTTTATTTTCTGCAAGGAAGAGTACGACCCACCTGAAACTAGATCGGTAGTTTTATTTTCTACAAAATAAAGAGCATAACCCACCTGGAACTGGATCTGTGGTTTTTATTTTCTGCAAAAAAAGGGGGCACGACCCACCTGGAACTGGATCGGTGGTTTTATTTTCTACAAAAGAAAGAGCACAACCCACTTGGAACTGGATCGGTGGTTTTAATTTTCTGCAAAAAGAAGGGATCATGACCCACCTAGAATTGGATCGTTTGTTTTATTTTCTTCAAGGAGGAGTACGACCAACTTGGAACTGTATCGGTGATTTTATTTTCAGCAAAGGAAGGAGCACAACCCACCTGGCATTGGATCGGTGGTTTTTATTTTCTGCAAAAGAATGAGGCAACACCCACCTGGAACTGGATCGGTAGTTTTTATTTTCTGTAAGGAGGAGTACGACCCACCTAAAACTAGATCAGTGGTTTTATTTTCTGAAAAGAAAGGAGCACAACCCACATGGAACTGGATTTGTGGTTTTTATTTTCTGCAAAAAGAAAAGGGAGCACGACCCACCTGGAACTGGATCAATGTTTTTTATTTTCTGCAAGTAAAGGAGCACGATCCACTTGGAACTGGATTGGTGGTTTTATTTTACAGAAAAGGGTCTAAAATACTCCTGAAATATTAGAAATAGAGCAAATTTGCCCTCCGTTTGCTTTTAAGCTAAAAAATACCCTCATCGTTACCCAACTAGATCAATTATGCCCTTCAAAGCTTACAGAGCTCCACCTGTGTAATTTTTATGTTTAAAATTTATTTCCTTGCTTAGGTGGATCTCTGCGTTAAAAAATTACCAACACATAATCATATGTATTTCAAAGATTTTTATTCGTATCACATCCGACCTCAAAATGAACCCCAACATAATTTGATGAAATCCAAAACTAACATCAAAATTGTATCCAGTATACTTAATTTCTATGAGTATAAACATATATCTTCATCAAAAATGAAGAACGACTAAACTTTAGAATATAAATCCAATGTAAGAAATCCTGCAAGCCAAACTAGCACTTTACTTGGAGAATCTAGAGTTCAACTAAATTACTATGAGACCAACCAACAGTAAGTTGATTATTTATTGAGACAATTAAGAATCAACTATTGAATCATAACATTTTGAATCACACAAATCCATGACAATTTTCACTTCATGCGACTATGAAAAGAGAAATAGTTTTTAGAAAGCAAATAACAAATTTTCTTCGTACCCAGAATCTAAATGGAAGTGTAAAATCAAACACAATTAGAAAATAAGGAAAACCCAAATCTTATGCAGAGAACCACAAAGCCACTTAACAAATCTTCATTTCTTCATCTTTTCTTTCTCTCTTTGTTTTCTTCTGTTTGCTGCTGAAGCACAACTAGTCAACTGGTCACAGCTATTTGTCAAAAGGAGTGACGATATTGTCATCTCTAAACTAAGATTTTGATCCCCTTATGCAGTCTTGAAGATGAAAAATGAAGTTGGTTTGTCAATGGAGAGAAGAATCTATTCTAAAGCCTACGTGGAGAGGGCATTTTGCTGACGTGGAGCTCCACCCAAGCAAGAAAAATAACCTTTAAACTTCAAAATTACACGGCTGGAGATCTGTTAACTTTAAATGACATAATTGGTCTAGTTGGTTAGGGCGAGGGTATTTTTTGAGCCAAAAAGCAAACAGAGGGCAAATTTGTCCTATTTCCGATAGTTTAGGGGCATTTTTTATCCTTTTTCGTTTATTTTTTGCAAGTGAAGGAGCATGACCCACCTAGAAAAACATCGGTAGTTTTATGTTCTACAAAAAAGAGTACGACTCAGCTAGACCTGAATCGGTAGTTTTATTTTCAGCAAAAAAGAGCAAGACGCGCCTGAACAAAGAGTGGATCAGTGATTTTATTCCCCAGCGGAATGTCAGCATTTTGCAAGAGCAAGAGCCACCTGAACCATGAGCGATGGTTTATGCTAAATGAGAGGAGCAAGAACCAAGATGCACCTCCGAAAGTCGAAGGCTTAAACTAGGAGTTGTAATTTACATTCCATGTTGTATTTTCATTTCATCTGTAAAGCGATGACTACCAGCAAGCAGCTAGCAACCGGCGATCAGCAAC
Source organism: Petunia secreta (assembly GCA_029990175.1). Taxonomy (NCBI): domain Eukaryota; kingdom Viridiplantae; phylum Streptophyta; class Magnoliopsida; order Solanales; family Solanaceae; genus Petunia; species Petunia secreta. Next base: position 62,136,982 of record JARKIP010000010.1, read on the forward strand.
GACAACCCTACTATGTGAAAAGTGTCTAGTATCAGCCCCATTGTGTTAGAAGTTTTAGTCCAGTGTGTCCATAAGCGTCTAAATGTTAATCCCAGTGAGTCTACAAGGGTCAAGTATCCGTCTGAATGCGGTAGTCCAAGCTATCGCACGTGAGGAACTACAATGACCTGATTTCTTATTCCGAGGATATGTAGGTAGCCCTATAGTAAGGGGCACGATCACCATTTTGTGAAATGCACTCTCGGCTAGAATCGAAAGCCAAAATTTGCTATTTATTACGTCTTTGTCCGAAAACTCTCCCTGCTCGATCAAAGTGGGGCAGCTGTAATCACCTAATTTTGGCTTAGGTTAAATTAATTGTTGTTAATTTTATGTGACTTTAGTTAGTTAGTCTAATTTCTTAGTTTTAAATGCCTGATTTTGTTTAAGTGTGCAAATAGCATTTTACGGGTTGAACATTTGGATTTGTAAAGAAAAGAAATGCACCTAGCCCAAACTTGCAAACCTATTTGGCATGTAAACCCGTTGACCCAGCCCATAACCCGAGCCCATATCCTCTTCATATATAAACAAAAAGCCTTTCCAAACTCCCTAATTCACAAAAATGCAAAACCCTAGCTGCTCTCATGGCCGATGTACTCCCACTACAGGAAAGATATTCTGCCTCCACAGCACCACTGTCCCACCGTCAACCGCCACCATCCGGCGACCAAAAAACAATAAAAAACATAAAGATAGAACCGCTTCACCATCTTCTCTCCATTTCCACTATTGGTTTCATCAAAAACACCGTGGATTGTCGTTGATCAGGTTTTGACAGTGGCAAAACACTAAAACTCTGGCAGACTTCACACTTTCTCCGACGTACCTCACTACCCTCGCCTGTGTTTCCTATTTGTCATGCCTCTTGATCTTCCTTTTATGATTAAAACAACCACAAGTACGCTTATTTCAGTTAGAACGAGAAGGGTTATTGGCTTGTCTTGATCGGAGAAGCAGCCTCGGTGACTGCCAGTGTTGAATGGAGGCGCAGGTGCGGATGCAGCAGTGTTTTGGCTGCGATATTGTCGCTGGATGATGCGTATGGTGGCGAAATTTTGATTTGTTTAATGGTTCAGCCTACAGAGACCTAGATTTCTTTTGCTTTGATAATCTATTTTTCAATGGTAAATTGTGTTTCAATGGAAATTTTAGCCTATATCTATCATGGGTGGGTTAAATCAGTTTTTTTTGTTTGGCATTTGTTCAACAAATTCGCGTTCATATGTATGTTAGCGTATTCTGTGAATGTTTTGTTATATAAGTATATATTGAATGTCTACTATCCAGTCATGTGTTCGAGTTAAGGTTTGTAAATATGTTCATGTTTGCATACCCGTGTATGTATGAGCATTATCTGCTCCTTTTTTCTTGTTCTTTGTTAGTAAAGTCCCAAGAGATCGGTGAAGTAATTTAAGTGTTGCATGAATTCTCTGTTTAGTTCTTTTGGGAGATTTGAACTCATCATGTCGTGTATCTGCATTTCCGTAAAGTATGAGTAAATCTGTCTACTTGTCTAAATGTTCCATAGCATTTTGCCATTACGTGTATCATGTGATTTTTGCTTGGCTGTACTAAAAAGGAACTGTGAAAAAGTCTGGTGGATCTTTTGATTCGGTAAGTTTGTGTTTTAGGGCTTAAGTCACTGGAAATTTGATTTGGCCCATTAGTTTATTTAAATTTTAGTTTGGGGGCTGACATAAGTGATTTTAGATCTGATTTTTGTGTTAAAAGGGTATTGGGTTCAAGTGTCAGCTCAATAGGCCCAATAGTGAAAGGTCCAGCCGATTAAGTTGTCCCATCCTTGGACATCTTGCTCTTTCAGCCTTTAGGGGACAAATAGGTGGCTGAACTGATGTAAAAAAGCCTAGAAACGGTGAGTTGAGATATAAACTCAACTGCTGCACATGGGTCTTGTACCTTTATCCAATCAAGCACTCAGCCTTTGGTCTATATAAGAGAGTATTCACTCTCATTTTAAGGGGGGAACTCACAAAGTACCATCTGGAAAAGGGACTTCACTCCAGCACCATACACATTTTGAAATGAACACTCCATACATACATTAATATTGAGAGAGAAAAAGAGTGAAACACCTAGTGGATTTTAAGATAGAGATTTATAACCAAAAGACCTCTATACCAAGAGTCTTTTGGGTCATAAATCTTTAGTATCAAGCCAAGTTTAGAGGGTTTTAAGGGTCGTTTAATAGCTATTCGGTTGCTTTTTGCTGCATGCGATAGCTTACTTTGGCTTGTTTGGGTCGTCATTGCTGAGCTCTAAGGCCTCGTATTATAGTTAAACACATGAACATCGTGTATTTTAATTTTATAATGAAATGATACAAAAACCGAATGTTTAAAAGTAAAAAAAGAGTATTTGATTTTTGAGTATGCTTGTTTTGGCTAAATATCAGATAAGTTGGCTGTTTTGTTAAGAATAAGAAATAATGGGTGTTTGACATGTCTATTTCAAGCTATGTATTATTTTTTGAGCTATGTATTATTTTTTGAGCTATTTAAAATATTTGCAAAAATAGACATGTTTTCATGAATTAAAATCCGGTCATTTTTCACAAAAAATAGCCACAGTGTACAATACATAAAATTGGACAGATCTCGAAGACTAAAGATTCGGGACATTTTGTAAATAAATCAGATTCGAAAGATAAATAGGCTGCAATTCAGAATCTATAAACTTTAGCTTTGCAAACTGGGATAAAAATGAAAGAGGACAGAACTAACAGACCATTCCTGCAAAATTTTTGAGGCCCATAAACAACAAATTGCCTTCCTTTAATTTTGTTGAGAAATAACTTTTTTTTTTTTACGAAACAGTCACTTTCTTGAAAACAGCCATATATTGTTTTAAATGATTTGAGGTTCAACTAAATTGTTTAAAATTATGTTTTGAGCAATATAAATTATGATTCATTTTGGAGTGCGAATTTTAATTCATCAATTTTAATGTAGAGTTAGCATATTTGTAAAGCGCGACTTTAACTAAATGTCAAATATATAACAACCATAATATTTCTAAAATTAACTTGTGACAATAAAGCAAATGTGTTCGGCATAGGACTCGAGGATGCCTAACACCTTCTCGAGAGTCAAATGAGAACCTTACTCAAAATCCCTGATGCAGACCATTAGGCAAGTCAAAGGTGTTCTAGGTACACCACTTTGGTGACTTGACACACCTTTAACTTGTCAAGTTGCAACTTTGAGTTCTCTTAAATATTTTGTTTACCATGAAAACTAGTCACTACCCATAAACTCATTTCAATAATATATTGTTTGTTTTGGAAAAAAATAAGGTGTGACAAGCGCATCATCTTGCCTCGCCACCTCTTATTGTACCATCTCTTCCTCAATAGCATCATTTTCATTCAGCTCGACACCCACATGATCATTTTGAACTCTGAACTCTACATCATCATCACCCTTGGCTTTGGGGTAATCCCATGTCTTGACACTTTGGGTTTAATAGTCATCACTTGATCTTTACCGCTTCTCTTGGGGTTGACTACTGTATCACTTGGTAGTGCCCCTTGTGTCCTTTGATTCACTTGATGTGCAAGTTGACTCATTTGAGATTCAAGGTCCTTGATTGAAGTAGAATGATATGACATTATTTGCCGCATATATTTCATATCTTCGGAATACCCTTATTGGTTCTTGAGAATTAAATACATCATCTCTTCCAGCTTGGAAGGACCCTTTCGTTCATGATCATTTTGTTTAAATGGAACTCTTGGCACATATTGTTAAGAAGAACCGTCTCCTCTCCCTTCTTGATTGCTACTCCAACTTTCTCTCCCTTGATTCGGTCTCAATTGCACTTGTTGATAAGGCCTTTGATAACCACCTAGATCATACCCTCTTTGGCCTTAGAAATTTGCCACATAATTTGCTTCTTCTCCTTCTTGGATGTTGTAATATTTTTCTGGGTAGTATCCCTCTTGCCCATGTTGGAGAATGGCTAGAGAAACACCCCCGGGGTTAAATAACCCATTGGAGCTGCTTGAAGCCCGACATTTTTCATTTGAATGTTTTCCACTTTGTTTAATTTCTTCTCATTGGCTTCTCTCTCCAATTAGAATTTTGACTAATGAGTTCAACGGATGTTAAAATTCTTTCCATCTTCTCATATTGAGCTTCCAATCACTTCATCATCGTCGGACTTATCCCACTTTCTCTATCTAGGTTTTGAGCTCCTGATTGCCAATCTTCTGATTGTTTAGCAACCTTGTTGAGAATTTCCGTTACCTCTCTATGCATCTTATCCATTGTAGCACTGTCACAAAGAGTATCTAAAGCGGATTGGTTCATCTTGTTTAGCTCTTTGTAAAAGCATTGCAATAACATATCATCCTGAAAGCCATGATTAGGACAACGAAGCAAAAATCCTTGGAAAGCCTCCCAAGCCTCGAACAACGAATCAAATGCATCTTGCTCAAACATGTACACTTTGTCCCTTAGTGAAGCTTGTTTTCCCTTTGGCGAAAAGTTTGCCAATAATTGCTTCACTAGTTCACTCCACGTAAAGATCAAATTCTTTAGTAACTCGTTCAACCATGACTTGGCTTTCCCTTGAAGAGAATAGGGAAATACTCTTCGTCGTAATGAATTTTCCGAGACTCATGCCGACTTGTAGATATTACAAGTTTGCACAAATTTCTCAACTGGTCATCGGCATCTTCATTCTTGCCTCCACTAAAGAAGCCATGTTGTTCAAGCCTTTGTAGAATCACATTAGGAGTACTAAAAGAATCATTTCCATGAATGGGTGGAGGAACTATGGCACTTGCAAGACTATTCATGTCGACCTCCTCTTCAAACTCATTATCATATAGATCTTGCACATTTTGATTATAGTCCCGACCACCTCTTGCATTTCCTTTATTCCGGTCAATATTACGGGTATTCACTCTATTGACATTGCCTCATCGGTTGACATTAACATTACCTCTATGGTTTGCACCTCGACCACTTTGGTTTGCACCTCGAACACCTCGGTTAGCGATGTTGCCACCCTGATTGGCATTGCCCGCAACACCAACATTATCTCCAACATCCTCCACATCCGTTGCACTCCCACATTTGCTTGAGCACCCGCAAAAGGGTTATCAACTTGAGGACCCACATTCTCAACTTGAGGATCACGATCTTCTTCTTGAGGATCATCTTCGACTTGTTCAACAAAGAAGTGTTAACCATCATTTTTTATTTCTGCATTGTCAAATTCTTTCTCGTATCTACTTCATACTTTTGCGGATTCCAATATTGTTGATTATAATTGTGGTTGTAATTGAGTTTCTACAAAAGTCTATTAGGATTTCTCCTATATGCCATGTTTCACCTATACAAGGTAAAATAAAAATAAAAGTAAAATGCTAGGACTTACGAACTAATCAACTGTGATCAACTAATGCAACTCAATATTGAAAAAGTAGTTCCCTGGCAACAACAGCAAAATTTGATACATGCTCAATCCTACACCATGAACGGTGAGGGGTGGTCGTTAAAGATATATACCCAATATGAGTTGGGATCGATTTCCTAAGGGAACTATTCGTTCAAGTGAGAGAGTCGAAAATCGATAATCAATTGATGTTAGCTAAGCATTCTAGAAGGTAGGATTATTTTTGTAAAAGTACCATAAACTACAAAGCAATTAAATAAAAACAAGTAATTGATTATATAAAAGGAAGCTAGGGGAATAAACAGCTAATAGTGATGTCTAATCAATGGGTAGTGTATTTTCACCTACCTAACAAGAGTATGAATATGGTCGAGTCATTCTATGGTAACCCCTGGAATCCGCCAGGCCTAAGAGGATCTACCTCACTACCTCGCCAAAGCCATAGTTAAGCGCATAAAGCTTTAACTCATGGATCCAAAGAAAGAAGACTTCTTCCGAGTGTAACCTCTTTTAGATGGGTTAGGCTAAGTTTTAGCCAACAAAACCCAAAGTCTTGCTAACTCCACTAATCTACAGTAGCTAATATCTCCTGAGTCTTTAGCTAGCAAAGTAGAAATGAAATCCTAATATGATGGGAGTTGGATAATCATGAATCATGTTATGTTTGGTGAATTTAAGCAACACCCATTGATTTTATTCCACTATAGCATGTTTACAGAGTTGTGGATTTAGCTACTCATAGTGGGGGTTTGAATCAAAGATAAACACATGCAATAAAAAGTTGGAATGAATTCCAAAATGAATTATAATTGATATATGATTAAGGATTCAAAAGTACAAGTAATGAAGCTTACAAATCAATGGAAACCGTGATACTTGTCCTTTTTTTTAGGATGATACTTGTCTTCTTAACCCTTGCCTCTAAGATTAAAAAGTGAAATATGGAATAGAATATTGTCAAATCCGTAGCTTGTTCAATTTATACTAAGATAGGAAAATAATTACAAAAATGCCATATTAGCATGTGTGGCCCGCCTATATCCATGGGCGGTCCGCCCCTTGGAGACTTGGCTGACTGGATTTCTTTATTTGTGCAGGTGATGGGCGGTCCACCCAGCTCTTAAGGCAGTCCGTCCCTTGTGGTTCCAGACTTGCACATTCTCTGAATCTCAGTAAGCGGCCCGCCAACTTGCCAGGGCAGGCGCGCATTTTGGCTTTAGCTTCAGGATTTCATCAGGTAGTCCACCTGACCTTCAGGGCGAGGCGCCCATCTCAAGTTCCAGATTTTTGCAACTCTCTGATTCTCATCAGGCGGCCCGCCTATTTTCAAGGGCGGGGCGCCTCACTCTGCATCAATCAGAATTTACGTGCTTTGGCTCCATTTCATTTCTCTTTAGCTTAAATCTTCATGTATCAAATCTTGTAGCTCATTGCAGTGTGGGAAAAGATACGCCACCTATTGTTACGAGGATACGAGTCCAAACAGCGAGAATAGACTTATCCTACAAGTCACTAGGCACTTAGGATATACGCCCTCTCCTAGAGCCAATGAGTGTTTAGGCGGTTTGGCCACATGACGCAGGGCACACATCCCATCGCCTAGGGTTTACAGTCTCCTACTTAGGGTTTTGTATAGAATCGCCTCGAGTTGTAGGCCCATGGTCCTATTAGCACTTGTATTTTACCTTAGTTAGAACTTGGTATGACAGCTATAAATACCCCTCCTTATATTTATTGTACTATCTCTGGATTCTTCATAAACTTCAGCTACTCTTAATGAATAAGATTTACATTGCTTTCCTCCATTATTTCTTATTTATTTACTTGTCTTTACTTTTATCATATTTATTTACTTTTCCATCATAATTTACCCTATTGCTTGTGACCTCATTCATAATTAATTATTTAACCTAGACGAACAAATTTAGGTATAAACAGTTTGGCGCCCACCATGGGACCCAGGCAGTTGTATGTATTCTACGATGGAAAAAGTGCAATAATGTCTGACAACGACAACAGCGTTCCAATGAACACTACAGATGGAGTGGACGAATCAGCAACGGATCTTGACGATCCCAGCGTCCAACAAAAGGATCCAGCCGAAGGATCCTTCTCAAGAGCCGACCCCTGTCGCCAGTTATGAAGGGATCAACCACCGATTGAAAGGTAACCTTGAGTTCAAAATTTTCATCACTGATCTCCTCAAAACTATGATAGAATAGGCACAACAAAATTCCAACAACGTGATTGAGGAGGTATCTCGCAAACTAGGCACGATGTTTACAGGATCGTTCAAAGGACAGCATCTCCACGAGGACCAGTGCCTGTAAGCGATTCCCGAACATATGTTCCTAGTCGAAGGCTTAACATGGATGTTACTCTAGGAGGCTCATCAACAATCAAGATCTTAAGGGAGACCCTTTCATTCAAGATCTAATAAAGGAGATTAAGGCCATCCACGACCGGATTGGTAACGTGTCGGGTGCTCCACCCCAAGTTACCACTATAGATGAGCAGAAGTTTTACAAGTATTCTTACAAGGCAACTGCCACACCGATCTGCATACCAGAGCACTTTTGCATGCCGGATAACTTGAAGTATGATGGGACGATTGATCTGGTCGAGCATATTACTGCGTACTATACTACTGTAAAGAGTAACGAGAGTACTGAAGAAGAAATCCAGTTTGCTCTAGTGAAGAGGTTTGGTTCAACTCTGACCAAATGAGCCCTTGCTTGGTACACTCAACTACTAATGAGTTCGATCGAATCATTCACTCAGATGCAGAATCTATTCAAGAAAGCGCATATCGGTGCCCGCAAGCGTGAGAAGCGCATGGAGGATAGCTTTAAGATCCGACGGCGAGACGAGTTGCTCAAAGACTACCTCGACAGGTTTCAAAGGGAACGCATGGAGCTTCCTCCAGTTCCCGACAATATGGGGCCCACCAGAGAGATGTAGTAGAGTCTGACTCAGTACCCTGTGTTGGCGTGGAATGCCCTGCACCAGAGGTACATGGAGAAGCTTATACTAGAGCTCGGGGAGTCTTCTGCTCCCGAGGAAGCCCCACCAGCTATCCAAGACGTCATCCGCTAAGGACAGAAATGGGGATACGTGGAGGAACCTCGAATGAGGGACAAAGGCAAGCGAAATAGGAAAGACATCAGGGATGATTTTCCAAAACGGCAAGATGAATAGGGAACGTCAGGGTCATTGTCCAAGAGATCGCTCAATATGAAGAATTGGGTCGGCGCGTCAAAGCCGTCGAGTTTGTAAGAGATAATATGAAAAACGCAAAAATTCGTTAGCCAAGCAAACTGAGAGCAGAACATGGTAGGAGGAACAAGGAGCATTACTACCAATTTCATAAGGACCATGGACATGACACGGCCGGGTGCAGAGTGTTGATCTTAGAAGTCATGAATTTGTTGAACAAAGGGTACCTCAAGGACCTGCTCACCGATAAGGGAAAGAAGACCATTGCCAGAAGTGAGAACCAGGATGCACCGCCAAATTTTCCCGATCCTAAGAGGTCCATCAATGTGATAATTAGTAGACCAACATTGCTTAGGGGGTCAGAGGATATCTCAGCAGCGCCCAGCCAGGGTCTCGCTCGAGATGAGACGATCCTATTCAATGAGGAGGACAACATTAGATGCAGCACCCCGCACCATGATGCCCTGTTCATAACACTCAGGATGCAAGACACAGACGTGAAACGTGTGTTGGTTGATGCCGGTAGTGCCGTAAACATCATCAAATAGAATGCACTGAAGGCGATGGGTGTTGAAGATCAAATCGTGCCGAGTGTCTACACGCTCGCAGGTTTTAACGATTCTTGCGAGAAAGCTATAGGCAAAGTTGACTTAACCACCCGCTTGCTCGGATAGAATATATTCCATCTTTTCAGGTAATTAAAGGAGGATTTCCCTATAATGCGATCGTCAGGCAACCGTGGATTCATCAAGCCAAAGCAGTACCGTCCACCTGGCATCAGAAAGTGAAGTATCCTACTCAGTGGCGGATAAAAGAAGTGAATGATGATCAGGAGGCAGCAAGGGAATGCTATACAGCTGCAATCCTTGGAGCAGCTGTCCTCGAGCAAGTGCCCGAGATGAACATTCTAGGAGACCCTGAAGACCTCGAAGCTGTAATCAACCAAGATTGTGATTCAGACGGTATGGTTGATTTACGTCTTTCGGGGGAAAAGGAGTAGGGATAATTGGAAGTACTTTTCTTTTCAGAATTTACTTAGCACATTGTCTTGCTCTTAGATTACAGTATTTTCATACTTTTTTCAGACATGTTATGGGTCTTCACCCACAACATCCTAGGCTCTGCGCCTTTATTAATAAAACTACTATCTTACTTAGTCAGTTTTACTCATTTATTTAGATCCATCTACGATCCAACTATTCATAGTCCCGGCCACATAAAGTTGAAATAATACACCCACTTTACGTGACAAAAGTAGAGTACACTACTCGATTAGAGTTAGACCACGTCTAACTCATCCATCAGGCATTAATCAAGCATTGATTTCGTTAAATCAACAATTGCACTTACACGCCGATGAGGACACCTGTCTACGTTGTGCGAGAAAGTCTTAAATACTCAAGTACTAAGCGAAGACGTTTTGTCTCAAAATGCTAAAGGACCATTTCCACACGGGCAAAAGTCGTCCCATTGTGGGCGCAAACAGCCATCTGCTACGGATGCAGCCTAGCCGTCGTTTATCGGTGCACAACGGACATAGCTGCTCAAGGTAGGCACACTGACACATGTTCTTAAACTAGAATAGTCAGGACGACCGGAAGCCATCTAATTCTTAGGTGAAAATGCTCACAGAGGCATAACTTAGCATTACTTATTATTTACGGCAAAAATTAAAAAATGTCATGAGCAAAGACAAGTGATTTAAGTTACAAAACGGCCCAAAAATTACATTAAAATATGCGCATACACGGATAAATAATTAAATCATCTGATGTATAAAAAAAAGAGCATCAAACGGGAAGGGGGGTCATGATTTCTCTTTCGGGGGACTTCCTTCATCGGCAACACTCTGTGAAGGTCCAGCTTCATCAACTGCAAGTTCCCCAGTCGGTGTATACTCTCTTTCGCCACTCATCTTTTCAGAGCCTTCCTCGGTCAGGACCAAGTTGAGCATTTACTTGGGCAACAAGGCCAGTATATGAGGCAATCTCAGCAGCAAGGTCAAGATCAGGTTCGTCACGAACCCAGAGAAGGGTGGCAAGAGTGGCAGCAACATTGGCACGATCAACTTCTGCTACACGACGAGCATTCAGAGCTTCTTTTTCTTGATCTTTCAGGAGGCACTTCTCGCAAAGGTCGTCATGAATTCGTTCAAGTGACACCACTTGACCTTTCAGCTTGTCATTCTCATCTTGGAGAAAGATGGAGAGACCCTGAGCATCCACAACATATTTCTCAGCTACATTCATTCTCTCCCTCATACTAAATAGTTGTTGTTGCATGTCTCTTACGACTCCCTCCAAACGATTCACATTGCTAAGATGAAGTTACTCTAAGACACTGAAATTTATAAGGGACGACTTGAGGGCCTCCATATCTTGCTTGTGCTTGTGCACTTCACAAGTCAACGCCCTCTCCAAGTTCCTGCTCTTCAAAGCCTCGGCACGATAAGCATCACGGGTAGTCTGCAGCTCGCCTTTCAATTCCTCAACCTTCTCCACAAAGGGCAGTAAACTAGCCAGTTTTCCACATAGAGCATCCGCCTTCTCGACCTAATTCCCTTCTAATCTCTCCAGGTGGAGTATCTCATGATACACCATCAATCCCTGGGCAATAGCAAAGACAGGAGTTTGGTAAAAGGGAAAACGATGTTAAACTTGACATGGTAGTAACAGGAAACTTACCCGGAGGGAGCAGCCGGTGGCAACCTCAAGCAACTCATGATTCCTGTAGCCAGAGAGGTGCTCTTGTTCAAAAGGGCCAACAAGTTCAGCAGTATGCACCGTCACAACCCGCGGAGTTTTCATCAGGTTAACCCCCGCAGCAATAGGGATTACAACCTCCCGAGCTCCACCAACGGGTTCAGGCATGGCCTCTACGACAACTTCTTTGCTAGAACGCCGGTGAAAAGAGTCAGAGCCCACAGAAGTATGAGCAACAGCAACACGTTCTAAACATGAACAGATGATATCAGCCTTCAAAGTCAACAAGGGAAGAATTTTATTTCTAAAATTACAGTTCAAGAAAAGACGGACCTGAGGCTGCGGATCAGAGGGCATGGCAGGGAGCAAGACATCGTCCTCCATATTAGCCTTTTCCTCGGCAATGGGAGTCTCTTCAATCAGACGTCTACGCTTTTGTAAAGAAAGACCAGCCTCAACAGCAGTAGATGGGATTGTCTCAATAGACACCGACGCTGAGGGGACTTTCCCCTCACCATCAGAAATTACAAGGGTTTCACCAGCAATGGGCACGTTCATCGGCCTAAAAGACCTTCTCCTCTTCGAGGAACGGGATCTGCTTTCCCTCTCCAGAATTCTTCCACTAGATGCTTGCACATCAGGTAAGGGAACAATATACGGGGCAACAATCTGAATCTCCACCAGCAAGGTATATCACGATGAGAGAACCTTGGAAGCAGCGACAAATCAGAATATGGAAGAAACCATGGGTAGGAAAAAACAGTACAATAATTACTCACCGTGGTCTTTCGCCCGCCAGCCGCTCGCGTTCGCTGGGGACAAGAAGGTCAAGGAGTCGGGATGGTTCCTCGAGAAGATGGTGATGACCCAAGTCATCAGTTCATTATGACTCAAAGAAACGGAGGACACTACATTCACTACGCGGAAGAAAGAAAATCAGTTGAAAGCAAGGAGATAAGTTTCTACGGATTTACACTTCTATTGAAGATCTCTAGAAAGGGAAGAGAGGAAACCAAGTCGGCCGTCCGCACAGCCACGTACCTGTACACCCAACCACGGTCTTTGGAGTCTTCACTGTTGGGGACTATACTTTTTCTCCCCCGTTTCATGAACATCAGCATCCCCGCTTTATGAAGACGAGTGGAGTAAAAGGTCGGAAGATGATAAAAGTAAATTCCACCTGGGCGTTGTTAGCCAAGTGATCTAGTACGGCCACTAATCGCCACACAGAAGGGCCAATTTGGACCAAGCAAGCATTATAACGACGAAATATGTCCTCTATGATTAAATGGGCGCGCATGTTGAGATGAAGGGTAAAAGGGTATGTGTGAACCATCGAATAGCCAGCCCGGTGAGAGGAAATCCTTTCTTCAGCACCAGGAGCAAGAAAGACAGCAAAATCAGGCCATCTGCATTCATGCTTGATGCGCATTATGTCCCTCTCAGTGACTGCAGAAAGGTAAGACTCGATGGAGAGATTGCTACTTTCACCCTCTTTCTTGGGAGTTTGGACAAGCATGCGGCCATTATTTTTGAAATTGAAGGTACTAGTAAGGTAATCTTGTGCTCAGAAGTTAGGAGGAAGAAAGTTTGGACCTTGTGCCATGATGATATTGTTAGCGAGATTGGGAAGGAGATTGTCATTTGAAGAAAAGTTCTTGAAGATCTTGAAAAGGTTGTGAATAAACTTTCTCGCTTACGACATATATATACATGTCTGGGTTGGAAACATATAGGGAAGTGCAATGATCTCAATCACGTGGGATCGTAATTATGATTATTGAAGTTAAGTGATATGGATCTCCATAATTACGGGATGTGAACAGAGCAACAGCATTGGGAAGATACGCGGGAAAACCCCTCCAATCATCAGGAGACACGTTTCTATACTAAGGAATTTGCATTTAATATGATGCACACAAAAAGTCAAGGAGGCAAGCATCAGTACCGTCACGCCTTTACGTCTGCTATCATGCTTCTTTCACTTCCTGACTACTTGCATCAACACTCAGCAAGTGCGGGACTCACTATGTGGGCAAAATTATGCTACCTGTTGTTACGGGAATACGAGTCCAACTGGCGAAACTAGACTTATTCTACAAGTCACCGGGCACTGAGGATATATGCTCGCTCCTAGAGCCAACGACCATTTAGGCGGTTTGGCCACAGGGCACACATCCCGTTGCCTAAGGTTTACAGTCTCCTAGTTAGGGTTTAGTATACCACCGCCTTGAGTTGTAGGCTCATGGACCTATTAATACTTGTATTTTACCTTATTTAGGACTGTGTATCACTGCTATAAATACCTTCCTTACATTGTATTGTACTATCTCTGGATTCGCCATCAACTTCGGCTACTCTCAACGAATAAGATTTACATTGCTTTCCTCCATTATTTCTTGTTTATTTACTTGTCTTTACTTTTATCATATTTATTTACTTTTCTATCGTAATTTACTATATTGCTTGTGACTTCATTCATATTATTTAACATAGACGTACAAATTTAGGCATAAACAATTGCCCTCTGAAACTAAGCAATTATGGTATTAATAACTCAAAACATTACTTTTGGAGTCAAAAATAAAAGTCTAAAGTAGTCTTTAAATTGGTAAGATACCAATATCAATATTTCCATACGAAATTTATTTATTAAATCATACGAATATTATTTTAACTAAACCACCATTAAAGAGGTCAAAAAGGCAAATCATTGCCTTTGGTATCATAATTCTACAATTCACGCATGAAAGCTTCGCTAAACTCGGATGATTTGCAAGAATGACCTCCTTAAGTTTTACCTTTTAGCCTTGATTAAAAAATCTTTAAGCAATTACTTATGTTGTCTCTCGGATATAAATTATTAGCATAAATTGATTTTGTTTTATAAGGAAGGTGTTTACAATTTTTCAATAAGTTATACAAAGTGAATACGAAAAATTTCACCTAGTACCCTCAATAAGACATGGTCTTACCTAATTGCCCCTACTTACAAATGTTTTAAGTAAATGCCCTCCACATCATACCCCCCTTATGAAAGGACTATTTTGCCCCAACTTGTTTAATTCACGCTGAACATGTTTCCTTCTCTCTTTCCTCATTCCTGGCCTCCTTCTTTCTTCTTTGTGTGCTGGAATTTTGGAATTTTTTCTTGGGTTTGCTTGATTCCAGTGATTTGAAGATTTTTATTGCTTATGGCTATTAGATATTCATGTTTTGCATAGAGCTTAAAATCTTGACCATGGCCAAGAGTTGCATAGATTTTCTCTGCAAGGTGCTTATTGCAGTAGAGTTTAAAGTCTTGGCTATTGCCAATACTTGCAGCGATGTTCCGTGTAAGTTGTCACTTCCACCAGAACTCAGAGTCTTGGCTATTGCCAAGAGTTGCAGAGACTTTGTCTCCAACTTGTTCACTGCAGTAGAGGTAGAAGTCTTGGAAATTGCCAATACTTTTAGAGATTTTTAGTGTCAGGTCCCCCTTGCAGAAGAACTTAAAGTCTTGGCTATTGCCAAGAGTTGCAGAGACTTTCTCTGCAAGTTTTGCACTGCAATATAGGTAAAAGTCTTGGCAATTGCCAATACTTGCAGAGACTATTTGTACAAGTTGCTCCTTCCTTTAGAGTTTAAAGTTCTGGCAATTGTCAATACTTGCAGAGACTATTTGTACAAGTTGCCCCTTCCACTGGAGTTTAAAGTGTTGGCTACTGGCAATAGTTGTAGAGACTTTTTCTACAGTTGTAGAGACCATGGCAACATGGCTTAAATTCTTGGCAGTAGGAAAGAAGTCTCTACAAGCCTCCTATTGCAGTAGAATTTAAAGTCCTGGCTATTGCCAATACTTTAGAGATTTTCAATGTAAGTTTCCCTTTGCAGCAAAACTTAAAGTCTTGACTATTGCCAAGACTTGCAGATTTTTTTTTTCCTGAAGTTGGCCAGTGCAAGAGGGCTTAAAGTCTTGGTAATAGCCAAGAAGTCTCTCCTAGGTGCCCATTGCACCAGAGCTTAAACTCTTAGCTATAAGCCAAGGGTTAACTTTCTCTGCAAGTTGGCACTTGCAACAGGCCATAGAGTCTTACTATTTCAATTTTTTTTTCAAGTTCCAACCAAATGTATGTCCAAACGTTAGCTTAGATTGTCTTCTAAGAGAATGACATTTTTTTTTAAATTTGAAAATCACTTAACTTAGCTTCCCAAGACATGGCTTGTTGGAACCCATTTGATGCTGAAGTCATTATTGTATGAGTTAAATAATAAAACATGAAAATCTAACCACCACTATACTTGTATAGTAGCCCCCAAAAATCCTCAATCATTTTAAGCTAAAACAGGAAATTAATCACAACCGTATTGAAACTCATTGTACTAATGCAGTTAGTACGTCTTGAGAGGAGCATCGTTGTTAACGTACGATACTCCAAAGGAACTCAATGATTGGACTATATATGTTACATCTATTGCGAATGCAAATATTACAGATAAATTCTAAGATAAAAATTAATTTCTATATATTTCCAGTACTTAAGCTATCAGATCATTTAAACTTCATGGTTACATTTTGTATGTGACTTGACACAAAATTTATGAAAGAAAAAAAATTAAAATTTGTGGTTTAAAATAATCATTGATATTTTATGTGGCTATAAATTATTTTGTTAATGGTAAAATGAGAAGTTTAAATTAGATTCATTCCAAAATTAAAAATGTATCATTCTTTTTTAAACGGGCTAATAAGCAAATTGTGTCATTCTCTCTTCTAGAAAGTAGCTTATTGATTTTTGGCATTTTATGCCTATATTTCCTTAATATTTCCTCACGTTTGAGTACTTTATTCGCACGTTTTCTAGTTAATGAATGTGATTTTGCACTGATTTTGTGTCGTATAATTGTAGGTTGTTATGAAAAGCAATTGGAACTTTAAAGAGCATGATCGAGCAAGAATAGATTGGATTTGGATTGAGGATTGGATCGAACATACGTAGGCACAACGCGACACGAGCTGCAAACGAAGGAAGCAGGAAAATGGCCTGGCGCCATAGGTGGCGCGGGGCGCCCCAAAAGCGCCCAGCCTTCTGGCGCGTTTTTCAGCATGGGGCGTGGCTAAGGCGCTTGGATTTCGACGGGTTCTGCTTGTGTGTGCACGTTCGGTGGCGCGGGGCGCCAACTATAGCGCCCCTGGAGCGTTTTTGGACTTCCTATTTCGTCTAGGCTTAGGTGTAACTTATTACTAGGCCTTTGTAAACCCTATAAATACTCTTTTACATAGTTTTTTATAGGAGTTCAGACCTTGGAGCAAATTGGAGAGCTCATAACATCTTGAAAAAGAGTTTTTCTTCCTTCCATTAATTTATTTCATCATTATTTCATTATTTCATCAAATCATTGTCTTGTGATTATGAGTATGCGTGGCTAGATCTTTAGTTCTAGGGTTAGAGTATTTCATGAAGGTTGATGTTTGAAGATTGAATTCCATATATTGAATCCCATAACAGATTGCTTATTCTTTCTTGATTTCACTTGTGTAATTGTCAGGGCCCGATAATTATGCATTATCTATGGTTTTTAGATTGAACTCGAAAGAGGGAATTTATGAACGTAATAAGAAAGAGTAGGCCTAGATTGTGAACCCGGGCATCGGGGAACCAATTTGTGAGTAGGATAGACATATACTTGCTCGCCTAGCTTAACTAATTACAGAATTCGTTAATGCGTGCACGTGATTTAACCCATAGACATATAGGGATTGGAGTAGCCTGCATAGACTGTGAAGAATCGAAAGGTTTTCACGGGTACATTTAATCTGTTAGTTAGTAATCCGGGATTTAAGAAGTGGAATCAATTGGAAAACTCAACTGGATTGTTCGTAACTCTGACCCTGGACCGTCTCATTAATATTGTTTACAACCAAAGTTTGCACCATTGTTTGAATTTACTTCTACCATTTTAATTACTATTTTTGTAGTTGATAATATTCTCACTATTGGAAAAGATCCCTGAATAGTTGTTAAGAAATTGTTTGTTAGGAGTCCATTCTGAATAGTCCTCGTGGGAACGATACTCTACTAATCAATTTATTACTTGTCGACCACGTATACTTGCGTGTGCGTTGGGAGCAACAAGTTTTTGGCGTCGTTGCCGAGGACTAAATAATTGACTGTTTTCTTTTCAGACGATTTATTATTTTCTATTCAGGTTAAATTTTTGTTTTGAGTTTTGTGTTGTTTCAGGTATTAGGTTTCCCTTAATATTTACCTACAGGAATGGCAGCAGAACGAGGTTTAGTTGTGCGAGATGTTGCTCTCCCCAGCCTGGAGGGAGTAGCCTCGAGCATAGTTAAGCCTGAAATTACTGGAAACTTTGAGATTAAGTCCGGCATGATACAACTGTTACATGTGACTGGACAATTTGTTGGATTACTTAGCGAGGATCCACAAAAACATATCCAGAATTTCTTGGAGATCAGTGATACTTATACACTGACGGGAGATCCTATTGATTATGTTCGCTTGACATTGTTCCCGTTTTCACTGATTGGGGCAGCAAAGAGGTGGTTAAAGGCTAAAAAGTCTGGGTCTATCACTACTTGGGGTGATTTGGCTAAGAAGTTCTTAGCTAAGTTTTATCCATCTGCCAAGACAGCTCGGCTGAGGAGTGAAATTATGTCCTTCAGACAGATAGAATGAGAGTCTTTGTATTCAGCCTGGGAGCGGTTTAAAGCTTTATTAAGAGATTATCCACACCACAACCAATCCAATGAGGTTCTTTCACATACTTTTGTGGAGGGGTTGACTGCGGATACTAAGATCGTGGTAGATGATGCTGCTGGAGGCCAAGTACTGGGCTTAAACTTTGACCAGATCTATGAATTACTAGACAAGTTTTCGCAGAGCAATCCTGACTGGCAGGGAGATGGTAGAGCTACTACGCAGAAATCTGCTGGGGTACTTCAGTTAGATGCAGTTTCAGAGCTGAGGGCGAGGATGGATGCTATTTCCAATCAAATTAGCAAGCAGCTCTGCCAAAGACTCAGCAACCAGTGGCTCCAGTGCAACAACTCCCGAGTTTTTGTGAGGTTTGTGGTCAAGATCATGCTACAGAGGTTTGCTCCTCTAATCCAGAGTCAGTTTATTACGTGGGTAATCAAAACAGGCTGCAGGGTCAAAATCGGTTTGGTAATACTTATTATCAAGGCAATACGAGAGCCCCAAATAATTACCACCCACTTCCAGCAGGTTAGCAATTCAGTTGAAGATATGATAAAGCAGATAATGGCGGGCCAGCAGAGAATGATAGCTGACACTGCAGCCATGCACAGGCCATACAAGATCTTGCCAATGCTCACAAGAAACGGGAGCACCAGTTGGGGCAGTTGATGGGAGAAATAAGTACTGTTAAAAAGGGGCCCGAGCAATGTCTTGCAGTGACTTTAATTGAAGGAGGAGAGCTGATGGCCAAGTCCGAGGAGAGAGCTGAAATAGAAAAAGTTGAAAAAGTTGAGAAGGTAAGGAAGAAAGAAGAGAGAAAGGAGGCACCTCTGCCGCCTCCACCATTCCCGCAGAGACTTATACCATCGAAGGATTTGGCTCAATATCAAAAATTTGTGAGTATGTTGAAAGAGCTTCAAGTTAACATTCTTTTTTGACTGATGTGTTTGAATTGATGCCATTCTTTGTGAAGTTCTTAAAAGAGATTTTAGTCAAGAAGAAAAAGCCTCAAGAGATAGATACAGTTGAGTTAGTTGAGGAATGTAGCACAATCTTGAGCAAGCTACCTCCAAAACTTCAAGATCCTAGGAGGTTTACTATTCCTTGCACCATTGGAGAGCATAATATCACTGGTGCATTGTGTGATCTAGGTGCGAGCATAAATCTCATGCCTCTATCTATTTGCGAAAGGTTAGGGCTAGGAGCAATCAAGCCCTCTTCAGTTACTCTTAAGATGGCAGATGGATCACTCACTCACCCTGATGGTAAGTTGGAGGATGTGTTGCTTAAAGTTAGTAAGTTTACATTCTCTGCTGATTAGTCCTAGATTATGAAGAGGACCAAGAAGCTCCAATCATTTTGGGGAGACAATTCTTAGTCACCTCGAAGGCAATTATTTACATGGAGCTGGGAGAGATGACTGTTAGAGCGCATGGAGAAAAGGTTACTTTCAAGGTCTATAATGAGAATGAGCACATAACTAAGGTTGAAGAGTGCTCTATGATCTAATGTGTCAAATAAGAACATGGAAGTAAACCAAATGACGTGTGTGAGCAGAATGTGGAACAGAATAGCAGTGGCACATCACATGTGAAGTTAAAGATGGGTTCTCTCAAAGAAAGGAAGAAAGCAAAGGTTCGTCATAAGAAGAGAAGACATAAATGCTGGAAGTGAGCTAAAAGTGTCGTCGTACCACGACGTTAACTAAGGCGCTTCTCGGGAGGCAACCCGAGTTTCTACTTGTAGTATTTTATTTATAGTGTCACGTAGTTTTTGTTTTTCCTTGGATTGCAGGTTCATGTAATGTCGAGTTTAAGTGTGGGGTGTCCTCACCCCTACCTAATATTGTTGACCTGATGAGGGAAGTCTGAGTACGTCATACTATACGGAAGCTTGGAGGATGCTAGCACCAAGGACTAGAGCCTTCAGGGAGGTTCTTTTACCCCTTGTACTTTATTTTTTATCGCACTGAGGACATTGCTTAGTTTTAAGTGTGGGGTGGGGAACTCTCATTTATTTTTGAGATTATGGATGCATGTACCGTTAGGATTTTTCCTTTGTCACTTGACTTTATTTTTATTTATTTCTTGCTTTAATATATGAAAAAAAATTAGAAAACCAATGAAAAATTTCAAAGAGATTTTCTTTTTAGTCTTTGTTAGTGGTACATGTCATCCACCCCGTGGTTTTTCTTATGACCTCGGTTCTTTTCCATGGGGAGGCCTTTGAACCGGGTAGTTTTATTTTTATTAGGATTAGAGTAGTTAGTTATAGGTGGCCCTAGACGAAAGGAATAGGTGGAATGCTAGGTGCCTTTGACTTGTTTGATACCGGTGGACTTGAACTTATTGCATGTTCTATTTGTGGTGTCTTTTGGTTTTAAATTGTAATGCATGCCTAGAAAAAATGGAACGACCCCCTTGAGATGCTTGAGTCCACTCGCTTGACTTTGTTGTGAACCTTTGTGCATTAGTGCTTAATTTCCCACAAGTTGCACTCTGTTTGCTTGATTGAGAGCGTGATGGAGCCTTTTTGTGTATACTGTGTGCAATGTGTGTTGTGAGGCATATTTTTATTGTACTCTGTGTTGCATATTGGTGTCTAGAACTTGCCCCGTGTGTGTGCAAAGCGAAATCCTAGGTTTGCTCTAGTCGGGAGATGATACAGGCCTTCTTGATTTGCCTTCTCTTGATTTGCCTACTCTTTTTGTATACACTTTGGACTTGATTGTTTTGATCCATATTGACCCTTTTGTTGGTACCACACCGCAAGCCTACCCACTTATTCTAAATTGCTTTCTTTTGGCCCTTTACTCCTTAAGCACTTTAATTGATAATTTTATATTATTGTGGAGTTTGTGGTTGAAATATTGGGAGGTTTTTTAGTGGAACCAATGAGGGAAATATGTGATAAATTATGAAGTAGTTGAAGGAGCATTGGCAAGGGTTGGAAAGAATTAAAAAGAAAAAAAACTGAAAAAAATTGGAAAAAGAAATGAATATCCATCTTTGCTAGTGTTGTGTTTAAAATAAAAAATTGCTACTTGTTGAAAAAGGTGTGTGTGAAAGTTGTTGATTGGGTGGCTTTGATGAAATATGTGCTTAAATTGAATGTGATGTATTAAAGTACTTAGGGAGGTAGTCACTATTACCCATATGTATCCTACCAGCCCCTTAGCCTACATTACAACTTTTTTAAAGTCCTAGTTAATCCCGATTGGAGTGAGCTTATATTAGTAGAGTCCTAAACTACGGGCAAGCAGATGGTACATCATGTGTGACATGTGAGATTTGCATGAGAGTGAGTGAATTCTTTCTATGCTATTGCCCCCGTTCTATTCTTGATATTCATTGTTGTGTGTGACACTTGGGGGACACTCTCTTGCTTCATTTTGGTGAGGGCATACGGTTTGCATGAGTTAGGTGAAATCGTGGCTTCTTGGTTGAGTAGGTAGGTGTGACTTTGTGGAAGCATGGTTGCAATGAGTCGAGTTTGTGCATTTGAGTTGTCTTGGGGTGGTTGTTCTCATGTTTTTGAGTTTGTGATATTGTTGGCATGTTGGTTGGACCCATAGTAGTCATGTATGCATTTTTTCAATGGTCGGTATCAACCATAGTCATAGGCAGACCTGTTCCACCTAGGTTGGGAAGTTATTTGTGATTTCTCGAGGGCGAGCAAAGGTTCAAGTGTGGGGTGGTGATGTTTGGCATTTTATGCCTATATTTCCTTAATATTTCCTCACGTTTGAGTACTTTATTCGCACGTTTTCTAGTTAATAAATGTAATTTTGCACTGATT
The DNA here is from genome assembly GCA_029990175.1 of Petunia secreta. Taxonomy (NCBI): domain Eukaryota; kingdom Viridiplantae; phylum Streptophyta; class Magnoliopsida; order Solanales; family Solanaceae; genus Petunia; species Petunia secreta. Next base: position 62,158,862 of record JARKIP010000010.1, read on the forward strand.
TTGTGTCGTATGATTGTAGGGTGTTATGAAGTGCAATTGGAGCTTTAAAGAGCATGATCGAGCAAGAAAATATTGGATTTGGATTGAGGATTGGATTGAACATACGAAGGCACAACGCGACGCGAGCTGCAGACGAAGGAAGCAGGAAAATGGCCTGGCGCCATAGGTGGCGTGGGGCGCCCCAAAAGCGCCCAGCCTTCTGGCGCGTTTTTCAGCACGGGGCGTGGCTAAGGCGCTTGGATTTCGACGGGTTCTGCTTGTGTGCGCGCGTTCGGGGAGCGCGGGGCGCCAGCTACAGCGCCCCTGGAGCGTTTTTGGACTTCCTATCTCGTCTAGGCTTAGGTGTAACTTATTACTAGGCCTTTGTAAACCCTATAAATACTCTTTTGCATAGTTTTTGATAGGAGTTCAGACCTTGGAGCAAATTGGAGAGCTCATAACATCTTGAACAAGAGTTTTTCTTCCTTCCATTAAATTATTTCATCATTATTTCATTATTTCATCAAATCATTGTCTTGTGATTATGAGTATGCGTGGCTAGATTTTTCGTTCTAGGGTTAGAGTATTTCATGAAGGTTGATGTTTGAAGATTGAATTCCATATATTGAATCCCATAACAGATTGCTTATTCTTTCTTGATTTCACTTGTGTAATTGTCAGGGCCCGATAATTATGCATTATCTATGGTTTTTAGATTGAACTCGAAAGAGGAAATTTATGAACGTAATAAGAAAGAGTAGGCCTAGATTGTGAACTCGGGCATCGGGGAACCAATTTGTGAGTAGGATAGACATATACTTGCTCGCCTAGCTTAACTAATTACACAATTCGTTAATGCGTGCACGTGATTCAACCCATAGACATATAGGGATTGGAGTAGCCTGCATAGACTGTGAAGAATCGAAAGGTTTTCACAGGTACATTTAATCTGTTAGTTAGTAATCCGGGATTTAAGAAGTCGAATCAATTGGAAAACTCAACTGGAATGTTCGTAACTCTGACCCGGGACCGTCTCATTAATATTGTTTACAACCAAAGTTTGCTCCATTGTTTGAATTCACTTCTACCATTTTAATTACTATTTTTGTAGTTGATAATATTCTCACTATTGGAAAAGATCCCTGAATAGTTGTTAAGAAATTGTTTGTTAGCAGTCCAGTCTGAATAGTCCTCGTGGGAACGATACTCTACTTATCACTTTATTACTTGTCGACCACGTATACTTGCGTGTGCATTGAGAGCAACACTTATCACATGTATTTTTTGATACTATGCAAAAATTGTTCTAACGGAGTAATTGTTATCGTAACCAATATGTTAGAGATCTTTTATACTGTTAGTATAAATTAAATCCTACCATGAGAACTAATAAGTTAATAATTTTGAAACCAGAATGAGCAATTAGCATACCACAAAGAAGGCTATGATAAGCATGCGTCAAGGCTCAACATGAATTCCATTTCTTTTTTGCTTTAGCCAATTCCACTTGGGGTCGGACATGCATATTGCATGGCAGAAAGAAAATGCCACTTTCTTTATTTTGTCTTTGTTACCCAATTCAAAGAAATATTGTCCTTCTACTGTTCTACATCCACAAAGTTCTTCATTAGCTGACGTTTATTTGATTTCATGTTATTTAGTATTGCATTACAAGAAGATCAGTAGCTAAAAACAGTTTCGATGACGTCTCATCTCGTTGCTTTTTTATCATAATTTGTTATGTACCAAATTGTGTAAAATGACGTTACAATATATAATAATAATATTAAAGTTATTGTAGTCTGAAAGATACGTACACCTTTAATTATCTGCTTTTTCCGCGCGTAGTGGAGATCCAATAATGAAGAATTCATACAATTGGAAAAAAGTTGAAACTTGGATAAGAAAGCTGATCACACATTTGTATGATGAAATATAATTTTGCCCTTTTAGGCTGGCTTTCCTGTTCTTATAGTTGATCACATGTTAAAAGAATACTACCACTATATGAAATCCAATTCACAATTTTAAGGGATAAGTGAAGTAATTTACCCAAATACTACTTAAGAAACCCTTTTTTTTAAAAAGAAACCCATTCAAATGGCGCTATAGAGCCATTTTCAGACATTCTATGACGCCGTGTTGTAAAAATGTTTGGAACTGGTGACGGAAAACAAATCATAAGCGCAAATTAGAAGAATATTCAGAAGGAATAAAAGCAGACTAAAAGAAGAAGACATATATGACGATGTTAATTAATTATAGTACAATTAAATTGCCTAAGGTGCCTGAAATCTATGTATTTTCTATCATAAATAAAATGTATTGTTTTTGTTGAAGCATCCAGTATACAAATTTATGACTAATTGATTTGTGCCTGATAGACCTAAGGAAATTGATGAAAGACTCTTTACCAAGAAAATCTTCAATTCGATTCAAATTCAAAATGTCTAATTAAGAATAGTAAATTCTAACCCTTTATGATGTAGCATCCTGAATCAATTAGATAGATGCTTAAAAATGAAGAACCTCAAAGTGCGTTGCTTTATGGGCAAACGAGACTTGCGTGTACGTTTTGAAGGGCCACGTTTCCCTTACAAGCAACATGCTGCCAATCGCTTTGAAACCTGGATCTCAATTCCTGAGAAATTAATTCTTTACATGCACAAAACTTAAGCCTCAAGGTCTCTCTTGCTGCCCCAATAAATAGAATACATGAATATTTAACTTATATACTTAGGGGTGTTTGGTACAACAATAAGTTATATCGGGATTAGTTATATCGGGATTAGTTAATACCGGGATAAGTTAATATTTGGATAAGTTAATACTATGGGGTCCTTGGTATTAATTTATCCATCAAATTGTGCATAAACTTATATTGGGATTAGATAATACTGATTTGAATTTGCAAACGAAACACATGATAAAACCATCCAGTTTTTTATACCAGAATTAATTAACCATATACCACGTACCAAACGACCCTTGCGTTATTATTCAATGAAAAGATTTTACTATATTACCCGTTTAGTTTTGCATTAATAATCTCGCTTATTAGTAATATTTATAGCTTATAATTCATCTGTCCCAAATGAGTGTTTATCTTTCCTTTTTAGTTTGTTTGAGTGCCTCTTTACATATTTGGTAACTATTTAATTCCAAGATTTGTTTTGTACCACAAGATTTAAAGGCACTAGCCCACATTACACACAACTTTAATTTTGAACAACAAGATTCAAAAGTCTTCTTTATTTTCTTAATCTCAGCACCAAGTTGAAACAACCTCGGTTAGTCGTTTCGGAAGATAGGACTCTGATTGGCGTGCCAATTATTTTAAAATATTTGTAAGGTCCATAGAGATTTATCTGTAAAATTTGAGCTAAGTCAGACCTCGTTTGGTAGGCATCGGAAGAAGGTTTCAGCTTTTATTGTCAATAAATATTAAAAAGAGATTTTTGAGCTCGATTTTGGCGAATGAGTTCCGATTCGAAATTCGAAAGAGCCGTTAGGTTCGTATGATTATTTATGACTTTTGTGAACTTTCGAAAGTGAATTTCGATGTTGTTCGGCTAGTTTCCGCTAAAATGCCGAAAGTTAAATAATTTGACTTTTTTTCATTTAAATTCGCATGTTGAGTTTCGGGAACCCGATTTGAGATCCGCCTTAGCGAGTATGCTACATATATTTTGTATAACTTGTATGCGAAATTTAGAATTATTTCGAGCATAGTAGGATATCGTTTTAATTTTCGTTAAGAAAAAAATATATTAAAAAAAAAAGAAAAAAAAAAGAAAAGAAAGGATAAGGAGAAAGCATCAAAGAAGGGTGATGGCCTTACTTAAAAAAGGCGAAACAAAAATGGAATGAGAAACAGAAACAAGAATAAACGAGACAGTGACAAAGATAATGAAAAAAATGCCAAAAAATGAGAAAAGAGCTGGAGAAAAGATAGAATTTTTACCCTGAAATATACAGGTAATGATCTTAATACATTATTTTAATTTATTACGTGTGTTTGAATATATTTTGACGGTAAAAATAGGGATATTAGACATCGTTTTAATAAGTTCAACTGATAATTTAAAGGGTCAATTTGACCCCGATAATTGAATTGATTATATATTCGTACTTAGTGAGTTATGGGCAACATATAAATGTAATTTATTTAGAGTTTGGTTGTGTGACTTTGAACCCTGTACATATGCCTGGCCTACGTATTGCGTATGCGAATAGGGTATCAGGTTCCTAACAGGATTGCCCTAAGATGTGAGGAATGAAGCCTTTAGCCTAATGTGAGATATTTTCTGCTTATTGAACACAGTGGGATAGTTTGGCAGTGAATCCAAAGGACAAAGTGGTTATTGAGTGGATGTGCTAACTTTGTAACAAGGTAAGTGTTTATATCCATTTATTTGGAGGCACCTGGCCTTGTGGATTTTCTACCACGTGTGCCTTACGTTTGTAGCTGCCGATAGGCATACTCATTACGCCTTAGCTTTGAATTTACATTATATATTATATGTTATGTCCTGTTGTTTATATTGGATTGAGGATCTGAGCATTGTACTCTGGCTGTGAGTTGGCATCTACCTCCCGGATGTCGATGAGAGTCCCGCGCCGGTGAAGGGTTATTATTGTATCACATGGCATTCATATGCATTATATGTCATTTATATACAATACATTTCATATCATATTGGGAGCATGAGTATTCCGCCCCAGGAGAGTTCAGGAGTATTCCGCCTCTGGTTTACATTTTATCGGATGCAGGAGTATTCCGCCCCAGAAGAGTGCAGGAGTATTCCGCCTCTGGTTTATATCATATAATATTTGATTCTTCCGATCAATATGGAAATGGTGTGTCTTATCAAGTTTCGATGGTTTCCTTGGATATTGTCTTTATTAAGAATCGGATGCGGTAGAGGGACGAGCTTCTGGTATGATTTATTCCTGGAATTTGTAAGACCCTACTAATTTATCTAGTCTAAATATGAGAGATTTGACAGTGAGTGTCGCTATTGTCTGCCTGGAATCTTGTTGTGCCACCTTCTATTATTATGTCAAATTAGTTTACCTCTCTTTTCGGAATTCCGTGTTGGTTGGATGATGGGATTCTAGTTCATCACCTTCAGAGAGTGTCATTGTTTCTTCCGGTGTAAAGTGGTTAGTAAGTAATATTTGATCTATGTATCCCCTCTTGGTTCAAAACGCTAGTAAAGTCATGTTATGCCATGAGCTTATCTGGGTTATAAGGGTTTTCTGGTAAATTGTCAGAGTTTCCTTCTTATTGGGAGGTTAAATTGGCATGGATGTTGTTCCATAGAGTTTATTTAATGTCTATTAATTCAATTGCGATTCTTTGGCTAGCATGACTCGTAAGTAGTCTAGCTCTGGTAGCCAAATAAATAAGAAGAAGAGCTTCTTAATGCTCTAATTATTTCTATCCTCAGTCCGTTTCCATCTCTTCTTTATTCGGCACTAGTGAACTTAGGCGGCCAGTAACCTATTGTGATGTTCTCTGCGTTGAGCCAGAGTGCGTGCCAAGGTAGCCGGGTAAGCACATTGTCGTTTTTCAAGGCTACTAAGGGTAATGAGAGGCGTCATTTGACCTTTGATTTGATCCATCAGGTGGTGATGCTTATAGAAAATGTATGGAGTTGTGACTCGAGAGTTGCAGCTGTTTGGCAACTCGAAAGGGTAGTTGGTAGCTTAGGTCTGCCTACGTTCAGCTTTTAGCTAAATCTTCTTTAGTCCAGCAGACTGTGCGGGGATGGGTATTCCTATTCAAATAGCTGCATGAGTTTGTGCTTTAAGTGGAAGAGTCTTCCTCCAAATACTGAATGGTAATACTAAATCTCTAAGGCATTGATACCACTTTTGTCACGACCCAACCTAAGGCCACGACAGAAACCTACAATGAGTGTCGATCATTGCTAAATCCACTAATAATCTATTAATGCTATAGATAAGCTGGCAACCTGATCATATATATACGTACCTACTTGTTGAAAGCATAAAGTCTGGAAAGATGACACGACTTTAACTTGTTGGCAATTAGAACACTGTGCCACAAATTCTGCTATGTCACACTTCATTCCGTCCTACCAATAAATCTGCTTAAGAACATGGTACATCTTAGTCGAACCTGGATGAACAGTGTATTTGGAATAATGTGCCTCTATCATAATCTATCCACGTAAATCAGCAACATCAGGAACACAAAGTCTATCTTTATACATGAGAACACTGTCAGTAGTAACCCTGTATGGTGACTCCGATTTTCTTCTGGCTATCTGTTTGTATTCAACTAGAACTGGATCCTCATACTGACGCTGTTATACTTCATGAAAATTTAGAGTTAAAGGTCTAGTGCAGCTTGTCGTCCATCCATCATTGGCATATCTCCTTCACAGCTCAACTCTTTGAGAAGTTACTTTAGCGTTATAAGTGCACATGTAATCAACTTTGTTGCTGGTATTCTGCCTCAGCTCATGGTCCAACTACATATCTCTTTTATGTTCACTTTTTCAAGTCATGATATTTCCAATTCAAAGACAATACCCTGAAATAGATGTTCAGTCTAAAGATCATTCCTTGTCCGCATCATACTATCCAGTAGTATTTGCATGATCTTTATCCTTATATGATAGACCCTATTCAGATGAACCTTTGACATACATTAGGATATGAGTAACTACATTTCCAGAAGGAGCTTGCGGAACAACCCTAACATCAACTGAGGTGTTGCATAGTGCGTTCGTAAAAATAATATAGCTTGCATCAAATGTTCTATAGTGTGTAGTGACAAGGTACTTCAAAAGCTCCCCCTATTGCATCAAGCGTGAGCTAATTCTTAGTTCTATCGACCTGTTCTATATCAAAAGGTATATCGAAGAGGTGATTCTCCGCTGAATCATGTTAATCCATCCAAAGTTTAGTATATCTTTGTTTCGAAAAAGGTAAAACTCTCTTTTTGTGATCGAGGAAGGATCAGCTTAGTCAGAATAAGCTGTGCGATGGTATTATCATATTATCCATATATTTTTATTCCAAAAGTACAAAATGCATTTTATGATTTTGATCCTGTAATAAGAAGATAATGCCCGTGGAGCAGTTTATGAAGGTCCTGCAAGTTCTCTTGTTATCAGCGTAAATCTTGCTTTTGACTTAGGCTCGTTCGAGGACGAACGAGAGTTTAAGTGGAGGAGAATGAAACAACCTCGGTTAGTTGTTTCGGAAGATAGGACTCCGATTGGCGTGCCGATAATTTTAAAATATTCGTAAGGTCTATTGAGACTTATCTGTAAAATTTGAGCTAAGTCAGACCTCGTTTGGTAGGAATCGGAAGAAGGTTTCAGCTTTTATTGTCGATAAATATTAAAAAGAGATTTTCGAGCTCGATTTTGGCGAATGAGCTCCGATTTGAAATTCGAAAGCGCCGTTAGGTTCGTATAATTATTTATGACTTTTATGAACTTTTGAAAGTGAATTTCGATGTTGTTCGGCTAGTTTTCGCTAAAATGCCGAAAGTTAAATAATTTGACCTTTTTTTATTTAAATTCGCATGTTGAGTTTCGGGAACCCGATTTGAGATACGCCTTAGCGAGTATACTACATATATTTTTTGTAACTTGTATGCGAAATTTAGAATTATTTCGAGCATCGTAGAGTACCGTTTTAATTTTCGTAAAGAAATTCATTAAGAAAAGAAAATATTAAAGAAAAAGGAAAAAAGAAAAGAAAAGAAAGGATAAGGAGAAAGCATCAAAGAAGGGCGGTGGCCCTTACTTTAAAAAGGCGAAACAGAAATGTAATGGGAAACAGAAACAAGAATAGAAACGAGACAGTGACAAAGAACAATGAAAAAAATGCCAGAAAATGAAAAAAGAGCCGGAGAAAGATAGAATTTTTATCCTAAAATATTCAGGTAATGATCTTAATACATTATTTGAGTTTATTACGTGTGTTTGAATATATTTTGACGGTAAAAATTGGGATATTAGACATCGTTTTAATAAGTTCAACTGATAATTTAAAGGGTCAATTGGATCCCGATAATGGAATTGATTATATATTCGTACTCAGTGAGTTATGGACAACATATAAATGTAATTTATTTAGAGTTTGGTTGTGTGACTTTGAACCCTGTACATAGGCCTGGCTTACGTATTGCGTATGCGAATAGGGTATCAAGTTCCTAACCGAATTGCCCTAAGATGTGAGGAATGAAGCCTTTAGCCTAATGTGAGATATTTTTTGCTTATTAAACACAGTGAGATCGTTTGGCAGTGAATCCGAAGGACAAAACGGTTATTGAGTGGATGTGCTAACTTTTTAACAAGGTAAGTATTTATATCCATTTATTTTGAGGGACCTGGCCTCGTGGATTTTCTACCACGTGTTCCTTACGTGTGTAGCTGCCGATAGGCGTACTCATTACGCCTTAGCTTTGAATTTACATTATATATTATATGTTATGTCCTGTTGTTTATATTGCATAGAGGATCTGAGCATTGTACTCTGGCTGTGAGTTGGCACCTACTTCCTGGCAGTCGATGAGAGTCCCGCGCCGGTGAAGGGTTATTATTGCATCACATGGCATTCATATGCATTATATGTCATTCATATGCATTACATTGCATATCATATTGGGAGCAGGAGTATTCCGCCCCAGGAGAGTGCAGGAGTATCCCACCTCTTGTTTACATTTTATCGGGTACAGGAGTATTCCACCTCAGAAGAGTGCAGGAGTATTCCACCTCTTGTTTACATTTTATCGGGTACAGGAGTATTCCACCTCAGAAGAGTGCAGGAGTATTCCACCTCTGGTTTATATCATATTGGGTGCAGGAGTATTCCGCCCCAGGAGCAGGAGTATTCCGCTCTTATGTCAGATACTGAGTGCAGGAGTATTCAGCCTCAGCTTTACATTATATCAGGTGCAGGAGTATTCCGCCCCAGGAGAGTGCAGGAGTTTTCCGCCTCTGGTTTATATAATATCGGGTGCAGGAGTATTCCGCCTCAGGAGCATGAGTATTCCGCTCCAGTTGGTTATCAGAGATTGGATTCCCCTCGAATGCAGGAGTATTCCGCTTTGAGATGGGATGACTGGCACATGTGATCCTTTGCATCATATTTCATTTCATTTCATTTCATTTCATACCATTGTGTAGACTTGTGGTACATAACTATTGTTCTGTTTCTACGTGCATTACTTATTTGTTGATATGTTTATGGCTCGTATTCCTGATTGAGTTTATGGTTTCATACGTGTTTCCGGTTATTATCTGGCTCTGCCTTTTTTATAATTTAAATAAGAGGAATTTGGTTTATATGTTTCTTCTCCCTGGCTAGCAATCTTATTCTTTGAGATGGCTAGTCTGCCCCACTTATTGAGTCCTTTTGACTCACCCTTGTTTGTTGTTTGTTTCTAGTCTATCTATTTCGTTTCAGCAGGTTCGCTCCAAGATTGAGTTCGCCACGTTGTGAAGGAGCGAAGACGACTTCAGCTGTCAGGGTGAGCCAGCTTTTATTCCGGATGGCCACCAGTTTATTGGTTATTATTTCAGTTGCATTTTGCTCCCTTCAGGAGGTATCTGTCTTCTTTGTACTCGTAGATGTCTAGTCTGGATAGCCCTAAACCTAGTATGTTGGGTAGTCAGCTGTAAGTATTGTCCTTATTTATGAATTGTTATATTTATTATCCTAATTTAATTGGTAAGGGTTCACCCGACGGGTCTGGGGAGGATGTCGGGTGCCCGCACGGCCTAGCCGGATTCTAGGTCGTGTCACAAGACAAACTCATACACTCATTTTGGGACGGAGGGAGTAGTTATTTTTCGAGCGACAGTACAAAAATCTCTTTATATTGTCAGGTGTATAAAAACTAACTCATAGTTGTACTTTGAGTTAAAATCTCAAATGGTCACTCAACTTTGGGAAATTAACCACCAAAGTCACTTTGCTTTTGTTGGTCCCAAAAAGGTCACTCAACTTAGGAAAAATATCTCCAAAAGTAATTCTTGCCAGTTTTTGCACCGTCACCCACCGAAAATCTGATGTGGCTTTTTGAAATATTTTTATATAATCATAGGTCTCACTTTCTTTGCCATGTAGGACTTTTTTAATAGTTACTTACTAGTTTTCTGACAAGTGCAAGCACGTGTATTCCTAATAACTAGTACAAAAATTATAAATATCGTGTAATAAGCGTGTATCGTTGCTAGTAAATTAAAGAAAAAAAAGTAAATTCAAAGTACTAATATATCGAATCCTTTCCGTTCGATATTTTTTGATATCGTAAAACATAATCATACGAAACATTACTATTGTAGAAGGCCAGTAATTAATATTTGAACGATTATAATCATAAAAATTTTACAATATATCAAGTTCGAACGCAAAATAATTATTTGTCGTACTTTAATTCCTAGTGCATAATAACAGTTTGCCATTAGCACAAAAAAATAAAAACCAAGAAAAAGTATTGATATCATGCTAAATACTTGATATTATAAAATTTGCATGATTAAAATTGTTCAAATATTAATTACTGGTCTTCGTACAATAGAAATGTTTAATTAGTACGATTATGTATTGCGAAAATAATAAATATCAATTGTAAAATATTCGATATATCAGTACTTTTAATTTATATTTTTCCTTTAATTTACTAATAATTATACACGCTTATTACTAAATATTTATAATTTTTGTCCTAGTTATTAGGAATATACGTGCATTGCACTTATCAGAAAACTAGTCAGTAACTATTAAATAAGTCATATATGGCAAAGAAAGTGGGACCTAAGGTTATATTAAAATTTTATAAAGCCACGTCAGATTTCTGCTGGGTGATGGTACAAAAACCGACAAAATGATTTTTGGAGATATTTTTTTTAAGTTGAATGATCCTTTTGGGACCTACCAAAGCAAAGTGACTTTAGTGGCTAATTTTCTAAAATTATTTGACCATTTGAGTACTGTTTCTTTCAAGTATCTTTATCAGGTCCAAAAGGTAGATTTGCTAAATATTGAGGTAAATTTGCTAAATATTGTTATAGGCCGTTGATCAAGAATGCTGTCGATTACTGTGGCATTTCACAAAATTTGTTGGATCTTACGGAATACTATTGTTCAGCAGATCTAACTTTATCCACTTTTGCCAAAGATGAGCTAAGTTAAAATGAGTGAAAAGAGAGAAGAATATCATTTGGCTGAAAACAAATCTAATTGGTACGCTTTTTCAAAAGGAAAATTTACACCACGTAACTATCCTAATAGTTAAATTATAAAAACTACCAATACTTTTATTATATTTACAAAACATAACAATAATTTTTAAAAATTACCCTATGTACCATCTTCTTCATTTTCCACTTCTCCAAAACATAAACCCTAATTTCTTCCTCTCTCCTTCTCTCCTCTCCTCCACCAATCCACCCACCCTAACCGCTGCGTCAGTCTCTCCTTCGCCGCCAACCAGCAGCCCCCATCGCTGCTGGTGTCCCTCCCGATGTTGCTGTGATCCAAGGTCGCCGTTTTCGGCACTGTTGCCACTGTGGTGCAGCGGCGCTGCTCCTTGCGGCGGCACTGCTGCACTGCAGTGGTGGCAGCCCCGATCTATGTGTTTCCGGTGGGGTTTTTCCGATTTGCTCCCTTTTTCTTTTCTTTTTTTGTTTTTTCCTTTTTGTATGTGTATAGTATGTATATATTTGTATTTTTGGTATAAAATACGTATATTCTTGTATTTTTTGTATACAAATATTTATTTCTCCATTTTTGTATGTGTATGTGGTTGTATATATATTTATTTTGGTGTATGTTTGTGTATGAAGTAACAAAATAATTTGTACATTTTTTTTTGTATATTTTTGTATGGTTGTGTATATTTTTGTATATTGTGTATGTTTGACTATGAGTAAATTCGAAACAATAAATTATATAAAGTTTCATATGTATATTTGTGTATATTTTGTATGTTTCATTTTGTAGATCTAAGAAAAACAAAAAAAATACAAATTCGGCCACCTGCCGCCGCCGGCCGCCGGCTGACCAGTCGCCGGTGACTGGTGGCAACACAGCAGTGTAGCAGTGGGCAAGGAAGAAGGTTAAAACCCTAATTTGTATGTTTTAAATGAGTTTTGTATATATTATGTAAATAAAGTATTGTTAATTTTTATAAAGTAGAATAATGTTGGTATATTTTGTAATTTTAGTATTAGGGTAGTATATATTTGTAATCCTCCATTTTCAAAAATACTTGGAGGAAATGATGGGCAAATAGTCGTCGTCCTAATATTTGTGTAATAACTGACGTCCTTATGGCCTATCCCTCAAAAAGAAAAGAGCATGTTACAAGATCAAACTGTATATAGTGATTGTACCAAACACAAGGTAAATAAATAAACCAAGTACCTAATTAAGATTGAACTCTAAGTGACCTTTAATTATACAATAATAAAAAATACTCCTAATTAAATAGAGTATATGAAAGAGTCCTTGCTTTTTTCTTCACCTTACCCCTTCCCCAAAAGTATTGGTACTATTGTCCATATTAGAATCATCCTTAACAAACAGCACGAAACTAATCCCATGTTTCCTTACCACATTTCTCTCTCACACAGACACATAGTATAGCACACTCAATTCCTTTGTCACACTCTTCCTCCTTATAAATATAAATTCCCACTTAAAGTCATTTCTTCAGTGAACAGCCTAATTCTTGAAAATGGCTTCTTCTTTCTTGTTTCTCTTAATTGCTCTATTTTTAGTTTCTTTTTCTCCAGCTCTTTCTTCTACTAATGATGATCATGAATTTGCCCTATCATCTACTAAATTCCCTATTCCAATGGCTGAAAAACTCATCAACCAGCTTAACTTGTTCCCTAAACATGATATCAACAAGGTTGCATCTGGGCAATCTGTAGCAGCCACTGACCAAACACTCTTTGAGAAGAAGTTTAATTTATCTTATCTTGGTGATTCTGGAGCCACTGTTCAAGACTTGGGACATCATGCTGGTTACTATCGTCTTCCACATACTAAAGATGCAAGGTTTAATTACTAAGAGTTTAAGTTATATTGATACTAAATTAAAATTACTAATATATTTACACCACTGATGGTACAATTAACTAGATATATCATGTTATTAATTTATTTTTCAAGTTAATTAGCTTATCAAGCTCAATATATGGCTAACAGTGAAAATTTTATGTATATTGTCAGTGTACAAAGATTATAAAAATTGGATTTTGTTCTTCTTTTTGCGCTGTTGTGGTTAAAAATGGAATTCTGAATTATTCACTTTTTTGGTGTATTTTCAGGATGTTTTACTTCTTTTTTGAATCGAGAAGCAGCCAGAATGATCCAGTGGTTATATGGCTAACAGGAGGGCCAGGATGTAGCAGTGAATTGGCTGTGTTCTATGAAAATGGACCTTTCAATATAGCCAACAACATGTCTCTTGTTTGGAATGACTTCGGCTGGGACAAGGTTCTAAATTTTGTTCTTTTATTTCTTTTAACGATACTTAAGACAATTAATGTCAGAAAAGTAGAGTTAGATACATGTTATACTTACTATTCAATCCCAAATTTTTATCTATCATGCAAAGTATATTTCGCCTATCCTAATATTTCTTGTCTTGACACAATGTTGTTTGTTAGTTGGGACTCGTAGAATCTTACGTACATTCAAAAGTAGTTCAACGTCTCAAATCAGGAATGAAACTTTAACAAACAATTCCAGCTTTGGTGTTTTATCTTCATTTACACGTAAAGTCCCTTCCACGGTGTGGACCTATTTTTTCCATCGCTGACATAGTGACCACATGCACCTATAAAGCTCCCTAATCACTTTATTTGCTTTCATTTTCATGAATAAGTAAGATTCCTCTCCTCGAGTTTCTGTAGTTTTATTGATTGAAGCAGCATTATCACGCTATCAAGCACTCCATCTTTACAATTTATATGACATATAGTCTGACTCAGACTCTGAATTTGAGAAATAAATGGCAAGTTTGAAATTTGTAGTTTTAAACAAATTATATATGTTACATAACTTTGAGACTTGTGATATTAAACATCCCTTAACATTTGTGTGACTAAAAGTTTATCATTAACGGAAAGTAGGGAAGTTTAAGTTAAATTGTTTTTAAATGTTAAGTACGTCATTTTTGTTTGGAACGGACTAGTAAGGAAATAGTATTGTACTAAAATAATTAGAATGGGGGGAATAGTATAATCTGCAGCTTGCGACTACAATTTAAAATTTTGAAACTACAACCCTTGTTTTAACTTTGATAGTTCGTTCAGAATGATAAAATGGAGTTAAATGCAATTTGATAGGTCTCAAATTTAATATACGTGGATCAACCAACTGGAACTGGTTTCAGTTATAGTTCTGATGATGATGACATTCGTCACGATGAAAGGGGTATAAGCAATGATTTGTATGACTTCTTACAGGTGTGTGTTACTCCCTGTTTTATTCTGTTTTTCTTGTTTTTTTTTTCTAATCTCATTTAAAACCTCGAAGTTTCAATAATATTAACATAAAATAAGTTGAATGTCATTCTAGCTTCCAATTTAAGTAAAAGAATCTTTTCTTTCTTTATTGATAGGCCTTCTTCAAGGCACACCCTCAGTATGTAAATAATGATTTCTACATCACTGGAGAATCATATGCTGGGCATTACATTCCTGCATTTGCTTCACGAGTTCATCAAGGTAACAAGAACAAAGAAGGAATTGACATCAACCTAAAGGTATTTTTCTTCTTTCTTTTTTGCAATTCAGTTTGCCTTTTTTTTTTTTTTAAGTTTGAACTAGTTACTATTCTAATTCGCCGAATTATATTTGATTAGGGATTTGCCATTGGTAATGGACTCACTAATCCGGAAATTCAGTACAAAGCCTACACTGACTATGCATTGGATATGAGATTGATCAAACAAAGTGATTACAATGCCATAGACAAGTCATATCCCAAATGTCAACATGCAATTAAGCTATGTGGTAATTCTTTGTCCATCCCCTTCTCTTCAATGTCCCCTGCATCAAAACCCCTTAAACTCTTTTATTTTTTTTAATTCTAAAAATCCTTCACTAGTCATGGCCATCAGTTGTGCGCTATCTGAAATTTGTTAGGTACCGACGGTGGAAGTGCTTGCATGGCTGCATATCTTGTTTGCACAAGCATCTTCAACAAGATAATGGATATTGTGGGTGACAAAAATGTAAGAAATTAGCAGTGTTTCTTTTATTTTGCTCTCTGAACTAATCATACTATAGCTAGAAGTACATTGGTCTCTAACAACATTAATATACTTTATTTTGTCCTCTGAGTTGCAGTATTATGATGTCAGGAAGACTTGTGATGGTGATCTTTGTTATGACTTCTCCAATATGGAAACTCTCCTTAATGATCAACAAGTTAAACATGCTCTTGGAGTTGGCGACATTGACTTCGTTTCATGCAGTTCTGCAGTTTATCAGGCAATGCAGTTAGATTGGATGAGGAATCTTGAAGCTGGTATTCCCCCACTCCTTGAGGATGGCATCAAGCTACTTGTCTATGCTGGAGAATATGACCTTATTTGCAACTGGCTTGGTAAGCTTCGTTCTTTTGTCATCCAACAAAACTAATACAATCTTGAACAGGCAGTCCTAGACTTTGTGTAGTTAATTTAAAGATACCGAGGAAAAAAATTAAAGCTACTAATCTTGTACTGCTAATTTAAATGGAGCGACATCGTCAGTGAGTGAGGATTCATATAGCCCGACTCCAATTTTTTTTGGGATTTAGACATTGCTGTTGTAATCCTGTACTAAACTACTCATTTTTTTCCTGCAATGGACAGGGAACTCGAAGTGGGTGCATGCAATGGAGTGGTCTGGGCAGAAGGACTTTGGGGCAGCCAGATCCATTCCTTTCTCAGTAGATGGTGAGGAGAAAGGAATTCAAAAGAACCATGGGCCTCTCACTTTCCTCAAGGTCCATGATGCAGGGCACATGGTTCCAATGGATCAACCTAAGGCAGCACTAGAAATGCTCGAGAGGTGGATGCAGGGGAAATTGTCAAACGAAGGTCACCTTGCTCATATGTAATATCTTCAACATATAAGGAGCCACAATACAAAGACACAATAACAATTTTACAGGTTCCCATGTCGCTCCACAAATGATACAAATCGTGTAAATACACTTCCACATTTCATTTTACCCTACACTCTTTCAACAATATACGTATTTCTTTTTTGGGGAGAATACTGTTCATTCTGAGGTTACACAAAGCATTAAAAGGAAAAAAGCAATTCAACTCTTGTTATTTATCCTTTTAAACTGGCCTTGTGCATAGTCAGGCCCCAAAACCTAGGGTCACTCAATGGGCACCAGATGCTTTAACGTACAGTGAATGATTATCTCCTTACACTTGCCAAACATCTTAACGCATACAAACCGCAAATGCATTCCTTTGGGCAAAACAAAACATTTTAAATACATGACCCCGAGAATATAATCTAAACATATGAATTCACTGCCTAAAATAAATTTACAACTCTCACGTGGACATCATAGAGCTTCTAATGACATAGTCTATACAGCATAAACTTGGGACTTAGCCAAATGGTTATTACATACAGTACCACCGAACTTATAAGCGGGGTTCCTCGGGGCAGTGGCGGATGTTGAGGGGGTTCGGTGTCGGCCAAATCCAGCCGTTTTTGTCTAAATCCAGTATTTATCTTAAGAAATTTATATAATGTGTACAAATTAGTTAGAACCCAGTAACTTAGCAAGGCTAGAACCTTAAACCTTTAAACTTTAAATCCTGGATCACCTCTGTCTCGGGGATAGAAAGATCCCGGCAATGTTGAAATATTAAACTTGTTCATTATTTCTAGTATGAACTAGTAGAATTAATTATTTCTAGTACGGACTAATAGATTAGATGTATTAGGAAGATACATGCATTAGAGTATGAATATATTTTTGTACTTTGGAAGAAGTAAAGTGTGGACAAAATTAAGAAGATACATGTCCACATTTAGATAGATACATTGTGTTATTACCTATAAATAGCCATGTAGTTCTTGTTTCTTGAGCAAGCAAAGTTTAGTGGAATAAAGAAGAATATTTCCCTCACTTGTATCTCCATAAGAGAGAAAGAAGAGCAAGTTGAAAAGAAGAACTATTTCCTCACTTGTCTTCAAGAAAGAGAGATTGTAAGAAACATAGTGAAGTTAAGAAGAACTACTTCCTCTACTTATCTTAAAAAGAGTTTGAGTGATTTGAGAGTTCTCCTCTTACTCCTCCCTCCTCAAATATTTTTTCTAACATTTGGTATCAGAGCGAAAGTCTTTCGGGACCTGTGAAGATTTGAAATTATTGAAGGTAGAGAGATTTTCTTGAAAATTTGAAAGAAGTGAAAATTATGTCATCATCAAATTCCTATTTACCATATGTTCCTTTATTCAAAGGAGAGAACTACCACATGTGGGTAGTGAAGATGAAAGCTTTCCTTCAAGCTGCAGATTTATGGGAAGTGACCGAGTCAAAAGGAGACCTACTTGAGTTGCCTGAGGATCCGACTGTTGCTCAACTCCAGAATTTTAGAGCTGAGAACCAAAAACGGGCCAAGGCTTTGACACGTCTACATGCTGATATATCAGAAGAAATTTTTGTATAGATTATGTCTTGCTCTACTCCTAAAGAAATATGGGAGAAGTTGCAAACAGAATATCAAGGGTCAGAAAAGACCAAAAATATGAAGATTATTACTTTGAAGAGGCAACTTGAGAACTTAAGGATGGAAGAGACTGAGAGTGTGAAATAATTATTAGAAAAGTTTATGAAACTTATGAATCAAATCTGAATCTTAGGAGATAAGATTCATGCGGAAGGATTGTGAGAAAGTCCTTGTAAGTTTGCCTGTAAATTTTGAATCAAAAATCTCTTCCCTCGAGGATTCTAGAAATATTGCAAAGATGACTTTTGCCGAATTGATTAGTGCTCTTGAAGCACAAGAACAAAGAAGAATGATGAGATCACATAGCGAAGATGATCTTGAGCTAGCTTTGCAAGTCAAGGTTGTGATCAACCGAAGCTCTTTGAATAAGAGCAAGAAATTGAATGACAAAGGCAAAGGCTACAAAATGAAAGATGTAGCTCAATTTTTTTGCAATCACTATAAGAGAGATAACCACAATGAAACTGATTGTTGATATCAAGAAAAGACTCTACCACCTTTGAAATGTAGATATTGAAAAAAGAATGGTCACATGAAGAAGTTTTGCTTCAAGAAGAATATGCAACAAGAAAAACAACCACTTGAAGAACAAGAAAATTATGTAGAAAATGAAGAAAAAAAATATGCAACTTTGCTATTTGCACTCCAAGAGGAAGAAGATGCTGGAATCTGGTTTTGAGAAAATGTGAATCAAGTTTAAGGGAGGGTGTTGAAATATTAAACTTGTTCACATTATCCTATTAATTATTTATAGTATGAATTAGTAGAATTAATCATTTCTACTATGAACTTATAGATTAGATGCATTAGAGTATGACTATATTTATGTACTTTGGAAGAAGTAAATTATGGACAAATATAAGAAGATACATGTCCACACCTAGATAGATACATTGTGCTATTTACCTATAAATAGTCATGTAGTTCTTGTTATTTGAGCAAGCCAAGTTGATTGGAATAAAGAAGAATTTTTTCCTCACTTGTGTCTCCATAAGAGAGAAAGAAAAGAAAGTTGAGTGATATTAAGAAAGAACTATTTCCTCACTTGTCTTCAAGAAAGAAAGATTGTAAGCAATATAGTGAAGTTAAGAAGAACTACTTCCTCTACTTGTCTTATTTGAGAGTTCTCCTCCTACTCCTCACTCCCCAAATTATTCTCTAACAGACAATGTCGTGATGTATACTGTCCATGTAAAGTCAAAATAACAAGGTCGCAGAAGCATGAGTAGAAAAACTAAGTCCCATTGACAATTCGCAACATGTGAGGACAAGTCTTTGAAACGATAACATGCAATTTATATCAAAAGATAACATACTTATTCGTTGGTAGAAAGTATTGTCAAGAATTCACAAGCATGTCCAGCAACAAATATGCATTTTCATAATAAGGTCCATTTCACAAACATGTTCATCAACATAGTCAAGAGCATAGCTGATTCCGGATATGGTCAATCAATATAAAACATAAAAATATCTCTATGCATCAACCCTTAATATAGCTCATTTCATGTAGGGCTGTAAAGTCGTAACAGGAATGAACTGTGTACTTGTTAACGTGCATGCAGCGAAATATGTTGATCTTGCAACTAAAAGATTTGGTCCAAGTCGAACTTTGAATCACTAGAACGAAGCTACACTTTTCACGAACTAAGAATCTTTTCTTGTATGTTTTTAGGGAGAAGACTTGGAAAGAAGATGATCTTTTCTAACTTTTATTTCTTTCTTCCTTGTGCATCAGTAAAATCAGATGAAAGTATATATCTGTAGAGACGTGGAAGAAAATTTTCCCACATTAAAAAAAGAACGTGCATTAACTCCTCCTAGGAAGTTACCTTTTATCCAATCTCTTCTCTAATTTTATCTTTTCCTAAATGGATCGAGTATCGGGTCGGGTCAGTCCATATGGGCGACCAATGACCCAAATCAAAAACTTACCAACATCACCACTTCGCACATGGTGGACTGGACACAAATCAGTACTGATATTTCCCAAGATACACCACTTTACTATTTTAAGAACCAGTTCCGTAAAATGTATTCCTTTACTATGTTATGTGCGGAATTCAAACTGTAAGTAAATGACCACCCAATATTAGCGTGGAAAAACCTCTTGAACTCGGGATCAAAAAACCACGACCTACTCTTCCAAGAAGGATTCAAACTTCACTATGTAAACGACCCACTTGGTTATAAGACTACCTTCTTACTAACCTAGGACTAACTCTAATCCTTTAGTGACCTCTTTCACGATCAGTGAAGTTCCTCCAAGTAACAAGACTTGAATGACGCGTACTCTTATAGAGCTTCTATGAAAGCAAATAGTACAATTTGATATTCCCTACTACAGATGAACTAAGACTGAACTTTGACAAGACTCAATCTAAGGAACAGGTTCTTTGAATCCGTTCCTTAATCATCAGTCAAAACTCCAAGCTTATCCAAGCTAACATTTTCCCCCTTTTTGATGATGACAAATTCATAAGCATAGCTGCATATCCTTAATGTCCTGAAGTACAACTTAAAGCTCAAAAACAGTCAGTAGAGACCTATTTATCATTAAGAACCAGATTTTCAATTAGGTATAAGTTCACGCAAAATCAGACTTACTCTTCGCCCTTTTGGCGTCATTGAAAAGGTTGCATAAAAAATATAACTCAAGTGTTAGAATAATCAGCACATGGGCATTGAGGCAACTCAATATGCAAACATAAATTAGATTAAAGCAACTGCAAAACAATGATATTAGCCATCAAAGACAAGTCATCACTAACAAAAGGTTAAACCAGGGGATACAAGCAAGTACTACAGAATTATTCAGAAACTAGAAAAGGAAAAGACTAAGGAAGTAGAACTAGGCTAAATCCCACTGGACAAAAGATGGCTTAAGGCTAAGGTGATCAGGATGTGGAAGGACCAGGTCCCTGAGACTTGTTAAGTAACTCAAACATCTGCTTGAGCATTCCCTCATTGGTCTCCTTTGCCTTTGTTGCCTCTGCCTTCCAGTAGTTTTTCTCCTCTTCCAACCTTGCTATTTTAGTAGCCTGGATAGCAACTTGTTGCCTCAGTGCCCTCACCTTGTTGTTCAAAAGCTACCTCCCAACACCAGCCTGTGGAGGATCAGCTTGAACAGGCAAGTCACAGCTGATCAATGTAGCACAGCCAAACTTCTCCTTTTTGGTAGCCTTCACTACCCATTCCAAAGGAATCCTCAATTTTGCAAACACATCAGTCAAGATGAAACCAAAAGGCAAAGAATGCTTCCTCTTCCCAGCTATCACCCTTTTGATCAGGTGGATCATAAACCTGGGCCAGTTGATCTGCTTTTCAGTGTCCAGCAGTTCCATAAGGACCAGGTCCATGAAACTAGCAATTCATCTTTTTTCCTACCTTGGCATCACAATCTTGTTCACAAACTCAAATAACACTTGGTGATGTGGGTGCATCTCACTTTTCTGCACAGCTCTGGATTTTTCTTCCCCTTCATTCTCAGCAAACTTCCTTGTAATATCCAATTCAGTAGGCAAGTTTGTCAAGTCAGGCCATACTTTCTTGACATAACTATCATACCCAGCAAATGGAATCCCCAACAGTTCACCAAGTTCCCTGGTGTCAAAAGTGATCACGTTATCATGAACACAAGTAGTTATCCTGTCATCCTTGATGGAGCAGTTCTTGTAGAACTCCTGCACCATCCCCTTTGCATATCTACCAGAAATCTGAAGGACCATGTCCCTCCAGCCCTGTACTTGCAATTTCTACAGCAACCATAGCATGCCTTCTTCTCCTACATCTGAAAGCACTCTCCCTTTTAAGACTTTCCTAGTTAGCATGTCATCACGAACACAATGTACAACATCTTCTCCCTCGGCCTCACTCTCACTATTATCACCAGCAAAGGACTCATCACTGTCACTATCAGCAGAACTTTCATCCACCAAAGTCCTTTTGGAGGACCTGGTCCTCTTAGCAGACTTTTCTGCAGCTTTCACAGAATTTCTTGTCACACGTCTCTGTGCAACTTTTCTTTTCTTCGACTAAGGTACAACCTCATCAGCATCTGCCATCTCATCATCTTCATCACCAGCACCATCAGTTTCTATTACCTCCACTTCTTCCTCCTCAACAGGATCAACAACCTGTTTTCCTTTCCCTTGTTTGGTTCTTTCTAAAGCAGCAGCTAAGTTCTCATCAGCAGCTTTAGCAGCACTTCTTGTCCTCCTAACCCCAGAAACAGGAGTTGAGACTGAAGGAACAGGTCCTTTTGCCTTGGAAGAACTTTCACCTTTCTTCTTAAGTCCTGGCTTGTAACTATCACTTATTTTCTTTAACTTAGCCGCAATCTCAGCAGTAACTTGGTCATCTATGGGTCCCTTCCTAGCAAGTTTTCTTTTTAGACTCCTAATGTTGATCAAATCAATAAGAGCCCTATCACTGTCACTTATAGGATCATCAACATCTATCACATCCTCCATGGGTGCTCTAAAAGCAATCTCTGGAGACCCCGATGACCCATGCATGGGTGCTTCCAACCTTTTAACAGTTTCTCCTTCCCCCTCAGGAACAATTCCTTACCCTTCTTCCTTTTCCCCCTCATCTACAACAACATTTAAGGGATAGGTAAAGTTTACCTAATACTGATAAATAATCATAGCTCGTGACAAATCCTCAACCTGTTCAACAATTGATTCAGCCGTGGGAACTGGTCCTTCCCCCTGAATTTCTGGTTCAGGTACTTTTGGGATTAGTTCAGGAATTTCAGGGTTTAGGTTAGTGGTATCCATGGGTGAAGGAGGGTTGAGATTTTGTGGTTGATCAGTAGTGGGTGCAGATGAAGAATTTTTTAGGAGAAAGAGACATTCTAGCAATTCGAATTACGAGATATGTGATTATTCTTTCTGAAATTTTGAGAGTTCAATTGTTAAAGAAAGTGAAAGAATAATGAGGAAGAAGGAGTGTATTTATAGAGTGAATTAGGTAGTGGAGATTGAGTGTGAAACGATCAATATTACCTCATCAAGACATGCAGCCGTTATGGACTCTTGGGAGTCTCCCGGAGAAATAGAGCCGTTAGACTGTTAAGTCACATTTTTAGAATGGAACTGTTCCTCCGATGGGACTCTTATGCAGTTTGGATATGGTTAGGATACATAGTGGGATTTATCCTAATTGCAAGTTACCTATAGCCTTAAACTTCTAAGATAAATGAATAATAAAGAGTACATACCTGATTTTAACAAGAAAAATCAGTGTCCTTCCAATTTGAAACACTTTTGATCAATCTGAAATTCTAAGAGAATAAGGGTAACATCATTCAATTTTAGAAACTCTAAACAAGAATTATGGCATAAGAGTATACACTTAAGTATTAAGCTGGACTAAATAATTCACATTGACTTGAATAAAATTCATTTTAGGTGCAATTTTCTAGCCAATTATGAAGTAAAGCATTGATGAATTTATGTGAATTTAATCATCCCTAATTCCAACCTATTTCTTTCAAAATCATCTCTTCCTAAAGCTTTTGTAAAGATGTTAGCAATTTGTTTTCCAGTAGGACAAAATGCTATAGTGATCAAACCTTTTTCATAGTTATCTCTTAGGAAATGATATCTTATATCAATGTATTTAGTTCTTTTGTGATGCACTAGATTATTTGTCATGTTAATAGCACTAGTGTTATCACAAAAAATAGGAACAGTTCCTACATCAACACTAAAATCCTGTAATTGTTGTTTGATCCATAACAACTGTGAACAACATGAGGCAGCTGCCACATATTCAGCCTCGGCAGTGGAAAGTGCCACTGAATTTTGTTTCTTGGTTCCCCAAGAGACCAAACATTCACCAAGAAAATGTGCCGTACCTGAGGTACTTTTTCTATCAACAAGAAAACCAGCATAGTCAGCATCAGTATATCCAACAAGATTAAAACTACCACTTTTTGGATACCAAAGTCCTAAGGGACCTGTTCCTTTCAGATACCTCAATATTCTCTTAACAGCTTTCAAATGAGATTCCTTAGGATCTGATTGAAACCTAGCACACAAACCAACACTAAACACAATATCAGGTCTACTGGCAGTTAGATAAAGTAGAGAATCAATCATACCTCTATACAATTTTTGATCAACTGATATTCCATGTTCATCAAGATCCAATTTTGTAGCAGTGGCAATAGGTGTGTCAATTTCATTAGCATTATCCATATCAAACCTTTTAAGTAATTCCTTAACATACTTTTGTTGATGGATCATAGTTCCATTTGAGGTTTGCTTAATTTGTAAACCCAAAAAGAAATTAAATTCACCCATCATGCTCATCTCAAACTCACTCCCCATCAAGTTTGCAAATTCCTTACTTAAATTTTCACAAGTAGCACCAAAGATTATATCATCTACATAAATTTGAACAATTAAGAAATGCTTACTTATTTCTTTAAAAAATAATGTGCTATCAATTTTACCTCTTTTATATCCATGCTGAAGTAGAAATTTTGATAGCCTTTCATACCATGCTCTTGGTGCCTGCTTGAGCCCATACAAGGCCTTGTCCAACTTGTACACATGTTCAGGGAATTGTTCATTTTCAAATCCTGGAGGTTGCTTAACATACACTTCTTCTTTCAAGTAACCATTCAGAAATGCACTCTTAACATCCATTTGATGTAGAGTAAATATCATGTATGTAGCAAAGGCTATGAGAAGTCTTATCGCTTCCAATCTTGCAACTGGGGCAAAAGTCTCATCATAGTCGATGCACTCCTCTTGACTATACCCCTGAACAACTAACCTGGCCTTATTTCTTGTTACCATGCCATCCTCATCGAGTTTGTTTCTGAAAACTCATTTTGTTCCTATTATGGACCTATTCCTTGGCTTGGGTTCCAGATGCCAAACTTGACTTCTTTGGAATTGATTCAATTCCTCCTGCATAGCATTAATCCAATCTGCATCCTTTAGTGATTCTTTCACATTTTTGGGTTCAACAAGAGATAGGAAAGCACTAAAGGCACACATATTGTGATTTTTGACTGCTGATCTAGTCTGTATCCCAGCAGCCTTATCTGAGATTATTTAATCCACAGGATGTGACCCTTGATACTTGTAAGGCTTGAGTCTCAATCCATTGTCAGAAGTCCCTTGCAGAGGAACAGTTCCTGAGGGAGTAGCACTTCCAATTTATGAGGTGGAACCAACATTTGTTCCCCCTGTTTCTGTGTCACTCTTCACAGGTCTGTCCTGAGGAACAGTCCCGTGCAGTTCACTTCTCACATCCAGAGTCTGCATTTGTGGATTAAGTTCATTATGTTTCAGCATTCCAATCTCTTCATCCTCCTGTACCTGTTCTTGAGTGAGACTGTCAGTTTCATCAAATTTAACATGTATGCTTTCTTCAATTTTCAATGTTTTCTTGTTAAAAACTCTATAAGATTTACTATTGAAAGAATAACCAACAAAGATTCCTTCATCACTTCTAGGATCAAATTTTCCTAAGGCATCTTTCCCATTATCGTGTATAAAGCATTTGCAACCAAAAGCCCTAAGATGAGAGGTATTTGGTTTTCTTCCCTTAAGCAGCTCATATGGAGTCTTTTCTATTAATGGCCTTGTCGTACATCTATTTATTATGTAACATGCAGTATTAATAGCCTCAGCCTAAAAGTTTTGTGAAAGATTTCCAGATATTAGCATAGTCCTTGCCATTTCCTCTAGACTCCTATTTTTCCTTTCCACTACACCATTTTATTGTGGAGTTCTAGGTGAAGAAAAATTGTGATTAATGCCTTTTTCATTACAAAAATTGAAAAACATATGATTTTCAAATTCAGTTCCATGATCTGACCTAATGGCAACAATATGACTATCTAGAGTTCTTTGAGCTTTCTTAGCAAAAATTGAAAATACATTAAATGCTTCTTCTTTAGATGCAAGAAATATAGTCCATGTAAATCTGGAGTAATCATCCACCAATACCATAACATACTTCTTACCTCCACGACTCATTGTTCTCATTGGTCCACATAAATCCATATGGACCAGTTCCAAACGTTTAGTGGTACTTACCTATTTCTTTGGTTTAAAGGAGGATTTTACCTGCTTCCCCCTGGCACATGCTTCACATATATTTTCATCCTTAAACTTGATGTTAGGAAGACCTATCACCAAATCCATGGACACAAGTTTGTTCAATTGTGAAAGACTAGCATGTCCTAGTCTTTTGTGCCATAGGAGGGGATCATTTTGCACCACACTTAAGCAACTCAAGCTTCCATCAGATAGTGTCAGCAAGTCTACCTTATAGATGTTTCCACGCCTATTTTCCTGCAAAATAATCTCTCCAGAAGTTTGGTTAGTCACAGTGCATCCAGTAGATGAGAAATTAACATTATTACCTTTGTCACACAATTGAGATATACTCAATAACCAATGCTTCAGCCCATCTACTAGAAACACATTGTCTATACTATGTGAATCAGACCTACCTACCTTTCCAATGCCAATGATTTCCCCTTTCTTACCATTACCGAAGGAAACACTTCCTCCTTGAAAGGCTGAGAGTGAAAGGAACAGTTCCTTATGTCCTGTCATGTGCCTTGAGCAACCACTATCCATGTACCATTTGTGGTTCCTCTCCTTCACTCTAGCCTGCAAAAGAAAATTAGGGGTTAATTTTAAGAACCCAAACCTTGCCTTTAGAAAAAGGATGAATCAATCTCTCCTAGCCCAGAATGGTAATGGTTTCTTTGTGTGAACAGTTTTTTTTCTTACAGAATTTTGAACAGGTTTATAGGACCTGTTCCTCTGTGCAGCCATTTTTAAGGATTGACAATTTTCTTTCCGGTGACCAGTGTTCCGACAATGAGTGCATAGCCAGTTTTCAGGAAGTGATACGTACTTACTCTTTGGATCCCATTTGGATGAAAACTGTGCTTTCATGAATCCAATACCATTCCTGTTACTACTATGATTTTCCTGTAACCATTCTAGTGCTTCAGAATACTTGTTCCATTTTATAGTTTTTCCTAGCTCCATTTTTGTTTTAACCAAGTCTTCCTCCAAAGATCTTATCTTCTCATCTTTTTTCACAATACATCAACTGTGACTTTCAGTTTCTCTTCAGCAATGATCTGATGAGAATTAGCAATACCTTTACCATTTTCAACTGTTTTAACATTTTCTAATTCCTGAACAGTTGATTCAAGTGTGAGGACCTGTTCCTCAAGCATGCTAATCTTTCTTTTCAGAATGTCATTTTTAATTACTGCCTCTTTGCATTCTGCTCCTAAACTATCGATTTCATCATGCAGTTGATGGTTGCCATCCCTTAGAGATTTAAACTCATTTAACACAGTATGAAATACTTTAACTAATTTCTCTCTAGGCATGCTTTTCACATCTTGTCTAAGTTTAGAAACAAATACCTCAGCATCTTCTTCATTTTCTGAGTCTTCAAGAGCCATTAGAGCAAGATCTTCATCCAGATCATCATCTGATACTTCATCCTCACTGTCGTGCCATCCTGCAACCATTGCTTTGGGATTTCCACTTTTCTTACGGACCTGTTCCCTAGCCTTTTTCCTTTCCTCAATAAATCTCTTCCTCCATTCTCCTTCCATGATTGGACATTTGCTAATGTTGTGCTCCATGCTTCCACATTTGTAGCATTCTCCAGCCTGTTTCATGTTAGAAGACCTACCCTGTCCACTAATCCCCTTTTTCTTAATCAAATATTTCTGAACACTTTTAGCGATAAGGACCAGTTCCTTATCATCAATAAGCTTATCAGCAGCAGTCAAGGCTAGATTAGGTTCAGTTTTAACTGATACTCCTATGTTTTTAACCTTTTTCCTTAGTTCATAAGTCTTTAAATTTCCTATAAGTTCATCTAAGGATAAAGTGGTTAGATCCTCTTGCTTTCTATGATAGCACAAGCTTTGATCTCCCAAGAATCTAGAAGAACCCTAGTTAGGATCTTTTCTATTCTATCTTCCACAGTTAAAACTTTTCCTAAAGAAATAAGTTCAGATGCAATGGCATTAAATATAGTATACAATTCAGAGATTGACTCTTCTTCTTTCATTTTAAAACTTTCATATTCAGCAAAAAAAAAAAAGTGTACCTCTAGACCTTTTAACCTAACTTGTTCCTTCATGTGCAACTTGTAGAGCATCCCAAATCTCCTTTGCAGTGGTATACCCTCTGATCCTAGTGCACTCGTCAGGACTGAGTCCACCAACAACCCACTTCCTAGCTTTTTCATTCTTTTCCCATTGCCTTATGTCTTCAGCATTGCATTCTTTCCTGGTTTTGGGAACATCATTTCCCTCAGCATCCTTCTTCATTGGGATCATGAGACCTTCAGTCACTATGTCCCATAATTCATAGTCCTCAGCTTGAAGATGATCACGCATCCTTTCCTTCCACCATGAATAGTATTTTCCATTGAACAAAGGAGCTCTAACCATTGACTGACCCTCACTGTTCCCTCATGATGTACTCATCTAATCCTAGGTGTTAGCCTTTTCAAGGATAACCCGCTCTGATACCAATTGATATTTCGCAAGATACACCACTTTACTGTTTTAAGGACCAGTTCCTTAAAATGTGTTCCTTTACTATGTTATGTGCGGAATTCAAACTGTAAGTAAATGAACACCCAATATTAGCGTGGAAAAACCCCTTGAACTCGGGATAAAAAAACAACGACCTACTCTTCCAAGTAGGATTTCAACTTTACTATGTAAAAGACCCACTTGGTTACAAGACTACCTTCTTACTAACCTGAGACTAACTCTAATCCTTTAGTGACCTCTTTCACGATCAGTGAAGTTCCTCCAAGTAACAAGACTTGAATGACGTGTACTCTTACAGAGCTTCTGTGAAAGCAAATAGTACAATTTGATATACCCTACTACAGATGAACTAAGACTGAACTTTGACATGACTCAATCTAAAGAACAGGTTCTTCACTTAGTTCCCTGTAGCTTAATGACTACACAAATACAGTTTCAACTCAACAATGATATAGCTCTTTTCTCTCTGTATTTGTGCGTACTTCAATGGCTGATATTCTCCACGTTTTATAGCTTCAGCAGCCAAGAAGTCTTGAGCAATTAGAACTCCAAAGCTCCCATGAGTTTGAGTCCTAATTGGACTCTTCTCTTTTAAGCATCCGGATCTTCTAACCCTTATCCAATATTTATGAAATCTTTTCATATCACGTTTAGACCTGCATAATTATCAAGATAAATATTAGTCTAAGGATAATTAATAATATCTCAGCTTAAATGATTTTGCATGATTATCTATTTAGCTACAGTGATTCAAAGGAACAGGTCCTTTGAATCCGTTCCTTAATCATCAGTCAAAACTCTAAGCTTATCCAAGCTAACAAGTACCATGTCAATTAACACATACAATATATACAGACAAATAGTTCGTGTGACCTGCGAGCATCATGAAGAATCATACCTATTAAGGTTGTACAAAAGCTCTATGTAGAAAATCGGTCACATACAGAAAGGATTTATTACTAATTTGAGGTTCTCATCACTCGCAATACCCCAAACATCATTGGCTATTTTAGTAGTTGGTTATCTGATCCTTCAACCTCGATTGAGGCGAACTCGAGTTCCTTTTAACTTTGTATAGGAATTATATTTGAAACATCATAGTGTGAAGTTGAAGAAAATGAGCCTTGATATTTCCTTCTCCTTTCTTTATTTGAAATACCACTCTTAGCATATTCCATAGTTACAACACCATTGGGAGCAGAATTAGTCAATGAAACTTGAAGAGTTTCCCATGAGTTAGGAAGAGTATTCAAAAGCCAATGTCCCTGAATTTCTTCATCAAATCTAACACCCATTCTAGACAGCTGGTCAAGGACACTCTGATAATCATTAATATGATCAGAAATAGGATTGTCCTCTTTGTATCGAATATTCATCAACTGTTTAAGCAGAAACAACTTATTATCGCCACTCTTTGAAGCATAAAGTGTCTCAAGCTTTTCCCACAAACTTCTAGCATGTGTTATTTACAATATGATTACAAATGTTATCTTCTACCCATTGTCTAATATAACCTCAAACCTATAGGTGCTCAAATTACCAATCTTTATATGATATATTCTTAGGTTTATTGGATGCAAACACATGTAAATGCACTTTTTTAACAAATAGAAGATCTTTCATCATGGCTTTCCAAATACTGTAATTACTACCATTTAAATAAATCATCTTGCTCATATTTTTCTTCATCATTCAAATAGATAAACCACCACAAATAAAACCAGAAGATTTGATACCAATATGTTGGAAAGAAATCAAGAAATACCACAAATTACATGACGAGGTAAAAGCGGAAGGAATACCCAAACCAAAACTTCCGACACTATTTGAACATGAGAAATAAACTACATTAAGAACAAATGGTAATAGAGCAGCCACCAATATAAAATAGCAAGGCAAAGTAGTCAAACCAAATGCAAGAGATACCAAAGTTACGTGGAAAACCCCTTCAATGTGAAGATGTATAAATCACGGAACTTCGGCCCACAAAAGCTCCACTAAATCAACACTCTAAAATGGTCGTCAAACAAGTGCCATATAATGAGCAACAATACATATAACAAATTACCAAAAACTAGAGGATAAAAGGAGTAATTTTACCAAAATATAGCTACTTTTCACGAGTCAAAAACCGGGGCTACGGAACTCCAAGTCGACCTCCATCAGTTCCTTAAGCTGTCCAAAAATCAGCTCAAACAGACAAAGAACGAAGTGGAAATTTTGTCTCAAAGTTGGCTGCGTTGTGTTGTTTTAATTTGTACAGAAAAATCTACACATTTCTTTTTCATTCTCCCTCTATGTGGCTGATGTACTTTTCTTGTTGTCAACTTAAAAATCAGACATAAATATGCTTTTAGGGCACAAGTGGCCTGGTCCAAAAGTGAGCTTTTATTTATCCACATAGGAAGGGAAAAAGACCCAAAACCCAATAACTAATTCTTTACAGTAGCTCAAGGGTCTCACCGTGGAGCTAGAGAGAATGAACGGGAAGTGGCCGGATTAGGAAGTCTCTTTTTCCACTAATCGTTCGGAACTCTCAAAGAAAGAAAATGCATATGAAGCCTCGCTAGAAGAAAGTAAAAGAGTATCGTTTTAGCTAACGAAAGATCTTTCTCGGGCACTTGAAGACCAGAAGGCTTTACATGCCAAGTTGGGAGGGTATGAAGCTGCCTCGAAGGCTTCTGACGACAAAGCATTTGACGCGAAATTGTAGAAAGATAAACTTAAAAAAAACAAGTGGTAGCACGGAAAAATTAACCATGGTTTGGTAATGGTGAAAACTCGGCTAATGTTCTTTAACAACTCAAAGCAGGAAACTTGGACCTTGAGGTGAGCATCAAGGAAGAAGAAGAGTCAGCTACTCATAGGAAGGCTCACTTGGAGTTTCTACCACCTGGGATAATTCAGACATCTCCAGGGAGGATGAAGGTTCCAAAAAAGGCCTTGATAAGGAATGTGGAGGTAAGAATGGCAGCGGGGCAGGTGCTGGGCGGGTAGGACCTGAACCCGCCAGTTGGTTAACCCGCCCCGCAGAGCACTTTTATCTTTTTAAAACCCGCCCCGCCCCGCCCCACTTTTTTTTAAAAAAAATTATACTTTTTTTTCTTTCAAAATATACAACTCAAATCATATTTGCAAGTGGGATAATAACATATCTAACAATTAAAAATATAATTTATTTTCTTGGAACAAGCCAACACTATTACTAAGTGCAACGCGTAATTGTATTTACATCAATTACTACAATTAACCAAGATCAATTAGTTTTTGATTGTTGTCCAATCATTCTTTTCTTTTTGGTCCTTAGTTACTGCATCATTGATTATACCATCATTATCCAATATTTTACAATCATGACATTCCCATGTATTAAGCAGGTCCAATTTATAGAAGTTTCAGTAGTTAAATCAATCAATGTCCACTTATACTCTTGAATTTGCAGCAATAGTGAAAAGTGTTTCAATGCAAGTATGTTCTCATATTGCAACAATTTCAGACAAAAATCATAGAACCTCCACTATAATTTAAAAGTTGAAACTAGTTACTGTCATATAGCATCTCCTTGAAATCGTTAAATCATATATTATGTTAGAAAAGAAAGGTAATTTAGTATGTTTAACTCCTCAATAGATCCCCCCAAGAAATGTCACCCAAAAGGAGAATAAAGCAGCTCCATGAGTTTGGCCTTGATATAAAGACAAGGCTTTCTCTGGACACAAGCACTTAGATATTACTACTATCTAATCTTTACAAAAGAGATGAATGAAGAAGGTAGGCTAGCTGATAGTACATTCCTGTTGATGGGATATATACTATTAACCATGTATTTAGATACAGTATAGTATTATAACAATGACATGGTTATAAGTATAAATGGGAGATTGTTGGGATATACTAATGACCATGCAGTTTAGTTTGATTATTCCTAATTAAACAATTAGTTATTCACTTATTAAATATAATAAATTATTATTTGGATCAATTGTGTCATGTGTCCTATTATTTATATAGTAGTTGATGTGTGTAGAGCCAAGCTTATACACGGAATATTAAATTATCGGTTCTTATAAATAATAAAGTAATGTTCACAATATAATATGGAAATTGGACAAAGTCATAGGTATGATTGTAGTACAAGATTATATATAATTTATCTTGATTATGGGGACGGTATAGTTCTAACTGCTTATGCTAGTGTGCTTTGTGTGCATTGAACGAACCAAGTAGAGATAAGTATTTTCATACTGACTATATAAAACAAACTCTCTAGCTCATCGAATGTACTTATGCTCTTAATCTTTATATAACCATTATTAGTGGTGTATATTATTCATTATCTTGATCTATCAATAGGTAAGGTCCAGGATATTTAGGTCAAATAATTCTTGATAAGTTGGATAATGATAATATGCATTTGCAAAATGATAGCTAGTTGATAGAATCCACGTCCCCTTTATGAAAACTTATAAGTTTCTATGTGTAAATCTGGCTAGTGAATTTTGTATCTAGGACATAGAATAAGTTAGGCAGAAGTCTAAAGGATATTCATTTAGTCAATATATTAAATTGTCAGTAATTTAATAATATTGATTGGTGCATGTAATATTAACATGGGGGGAGTTAAATAAGATTTTATGGAAAAATTCGAAATTCAACGAGGAGTGCAATTACGAATTTATAGTGGAAATAATTTGTAATTTATTATGAAAAGGTTAATTCTAGAGATAATGCATTAATTCCCTAATTGGGAGCCTTATTAATTGATTTTGTGGTCCCTATTGTGACCGAATCCAATTAGGACTAGGAGAAATATTTCTTGGTGGAAAAGAATCATAAACAGTTTTAAAAAAGGGTTTTACCCTGAAAACTATATAAAGGGGATTCTCGACCAAAGGAAAAGACACAAGAAAAACCTATTAGTTTTCTCTCTATAAAATAGTTTTTCCATCCAAGTGTTATTAGTCCCAATATTGTTCAGGCACACGGCAGAAGATCATGGAACTGGAGGACGATCTCATGGATGATCTTGCTCGTGATTAAAGATTTGTTTCGCGGTTGAAGTCATGCTTCAAGAGGTATTTCGTTTTATGTTTATGTAAAACTAAATAGTCTGCTAGTTTGTCTAGATTACATGTGAGTCATGATCCTAGAATTGCTTCCGCTGTGTTTATATTCCTTCACCTGTCTCTTAACAAGGTTGAACCACATAGAAGACCATAATGCAGCAGCGCAAAGATTTTCCCAACTTCTGACAAGGTTAAAATCTAGTTTATGTAATCATCGATAAACTAACCATTTCAATTATCCAAGGATACTGAACTTCCCTATTCCTTCCAAGAAAACTTATCATCACTTACCAAGAACTTAGTATATAAGTTTTTTACCATATGAAAGGATCATCATAAGTAGAACGAAGATCAAGCACTTGGTTGAACTTCAAGTTCCATTAAACAACAATTGTAATATTGGTCTACCAGTCTTCAGCTTTGTGCCTCACAGCAGCTAGCTTGTTCATTAGCTTGTCTTATGCTAGGCCGTCAAGTATCCTTAAGCACCCGAAAGATAATTAGTTTCAATGGATCTCAAGAAGAGCCTGTTGGGGAATTAGCTCTACCGGTTCATATACCGGGCGTGACGAGCATAACCTCCTTCTAGGTACTGAATTGTAGTTTACCATATGACGTCATCTTGGGATGGCCATATATATATAGTGTAAAGGGAATACTGTTGACACCCAATTTTGTCCCTCCTTTTTCTATAATCGGCTATAATTTAACTTAAGGGTGCAATTTGACTATATGTGCATAATTTGCATTAAAAGGCATGCATTTACGTGTGTTATCCTCTACTTATATATTACGTACTTAAATGTGGCTATATTATGTAATTTTACATCATTTAGGCTACTTGTCAAATGTGGTTGTTTGTGCAATTTTAGTGCATTTGTAGCATTTAATAAATAATTGTGGCTTTAATAAATATTTGTGGCTATTTATTTATTTTATTTACCGTGCACCTTTAAGTCAATCTTTAGTCTAAATATCTCAGTCCAATTTTTCAATTTTATTCAATTCAAATTCCTTAAATTTAATTGTTATAAATTCTTCTTTTTTTCTATATTGAACTTAGACATAAATCCATATGCATTTTATGTTTGAATTTAACTCAAAATAGACAAGACATCCTTTTACTCAATATATGGATTGCCTTAACTAATTCCTAATTGATCTTGTTCTCCATCATATCTCCTAAATCACTCATAATCTCCCAAAATATCTCCTTAATATTCCCTTAATCATTTCCTAATCTTCTCCTCAAAATCCTCAAAATTATTCCTATCCCCAACAGCTCTTTTACAAATTTTAGCTATATGTACACTGCCTTTGAACATTGAGAAGTACATCAGTCACATATGCAGGCTCCAACCCCGCTTTGTCTTCTTCCCTAAAAGAAAACATCACCCTCACCATTTTCACTTCTCCCTTTCTCACACACAAACACCCCACAACCAATACACAATAACAAATACACACACACAGTAGGAAACAGTACAGTACGCTAACCCCAACATCATCTTCTCTATTATACATCAACATTATAAAATCAAACGCAACACACACGCCAGCTTTTCTCTCCTCTCTCTCACATTAGAAATACAGTACAACGGATACATACACACCACTGTCCCTTTCAACCTGACCCCGTCCAAACACAACCCCGTTACACACATACCCACCATCACAATACAAAATACACACCTCACCCGGTACCCCCCCCCCTCCATTTATCTTCTCTTCTCTATCCATTTTTATACAATATACATCAGACACATACAAAATACATTATACACCAACACAGATCTAGAAAGGGGGTCATCGGAGATCAAAACAGAGGGAAAGTAGTGGTATAAACACCACAGCCGGAGTATAAATCGGGACAGTGGTGACACGCCACTTCCGTTGAGACCCACCAGTGATACAGGGGAAACCATCAACGCCGTGATTTGGATTTGAAAGTTTAGCGGAGTAGCAGCGATTCTGCTGGTGTCTCTTCGCCGGAGAAGCCAAGCTGGCAGTCGCTCCTCCCTGCTGTTGTTGGCTGTTGTATTTTTTTTTTATCTTCAGATTTAGTCAGATTTGGCCGGTGTTGCATCACTGTACTGGGTTGCTCTGTTCGTTCATAAGTTGAATTTAATCGTCGTCTTTTGGGGTTACACTGCCGTTTCATGTGATGGTTCTGGGTTTCTGCTTTGTGGTGCTAATTGTTCTTTGGATATGCAGCTTGACTCATTTATTTGCACTGGTGTTTGTTCCTTGGTTTATTTGGCCAATTGTTCTTATGTTGTTCGATATTGACAGTGGACTAGACTGAATTGGGATAATTATGAATTGTTGATCTCTCTCATAGCATTAATGTTGGATTACTTCTGTTGGTTTCTGTCGATGGGAATGATACAATACTTGAGACATTACACTGATTTGACGGATACTACACTAGTCATGGCCAATGAAAAAATATATGTATACATATATATATATTGGGGCCTTGGGACTGATTTGAACATGATACTACACCTAGGCCAATGACGTTTGAAGGCCAAATCAGTCTCGCGCTTGCTACACCATGTCCTTAAAAATAAATAGGCGATGATGACATGTATGAGCTTTATTGCAAAACAAGCCAACAATGGAGTGGGGGGACCGGTGCTTGGCATAGCAACCGGTGGGCCCCTCTGTTAGAAGTCGTTCCGACATCGCTAACCTCTACCCGATACACCATACAAACCTGAGCTTACACTTTTATAAAATTTATTTTTTCCTTTATTCTACTACTACTACTCCTACTCCCTACTGCTGCTGCTGCTGCTCCTGCTGCTACTACTACTACTATTAATTTCAATACTAACTCGTTTTCTTATATTTTTGCGAGGTAAATTTGGATGAGAGACGATATTTTGGAAACATTTTGAGTCCAATTTATTATCACATTATTTTTGCCTTGTCATTATTAATTTGGCATACTAACCAAATTTATTTATTTTGCAAGGTCTATTTTGGAAGAAAGCAATTAGTAGAAAAGGATCCTTTATTATCATTACTAACATTCTCCTTATTATTATCACTATTATTATTATTACTAACATTTTATTATTATTGCTATTATTATTCCTTATTATTATTACTATTATTATTATTTTATTATTATTATTTTATTATTTATTCCACTTTATTAACTATCGTACTTATTCTTTTTCATATCTTCCCGAGGCACATTTGGATGAACAATCTTGAAGACGATGCTCCCGAAAATATCTTTTGGATTACATTAGTTTCATTTAATTTAATTTTCATTTTTATCACTATTGTCTTATTTTAATATACTAACTAATGTGTTTTATTTTGTGAAGTGTAATTCTCCAAGGAAGAAGCCAATTAGCAAAATGGAACCTTTTTTATTTAATCTTAATTACAAAATGCATACTATAAATATTCATTTAATTATTTGTCTATTTTAGTTAGTTATTTACGTTTAATTGCTTAGAATCCCAATTATTTAGTCCGGCCGGTAACCACATTTGGTGGAGCCTGAGAGGTGCCTAACCCATTCCTCTCGAATTAACTTGAACTCTTACCTAGAATTTCTAGTTCGAAAACTAAGTTTCGTAGTTAATTATAAAATTGGCTAGAAACAAAGTAGGTGCTCTAATACGCCTAGTTAAAAAATAAGTTAGGTAGCGGCTCTGAATCTTTACGCGTGAGTTCTAATAAACTTTTCGAACTTTAACTGGTTCGGAAAAAAAAGGGTGTCGAAAAGTACCCTCAATACTTCAAGTTTTCAAAAACCCGACCTCGTGCGGGATTGTTGACTTATGGGGTGAGCGGTCTTCACTTGGAGAGTATCGTCCTACCTATGGCAAGGATCTTGGTGTACGACCTGTAGCCAAAATAAATATGGCCGAAGAGGAGCCCATCAAGTTTGAGGCCATGGAATGAGAAGTCAGAGAAGAGATCGGCGAACTAGGGGATCGATTGGCAGTGATGGATCAGCTAGTTCCCAAAGCCACAAAATCGGTATGTCAGCTCTCTGAGGTGCTACAGAGTCAAGGAAGACCCCTATAGCTGATACAGAGTTATCTAACTGTCGCGTAGACAAATATGCAGCTCCTACAGCTTCCAGTGATAACCGAGCCAAAGCCAGGTGAGCATCTGTTACTGTATGTCTCGATCTTAGAAATAGCATGGAATGCATTCCTTGTACGAAAAGAGAAGGGGAGGCAATTTCCCGTGAAGTACGCCAGCCAAAGACCTTCGTGCCGAGACATGTTTTTGCCTCTACTCTTTAAGTTTATTGCGGTCGTGATCATGGTGGCCTAGGAGCTGTGCTTGTATTTTCTTAACCATACGGGTAGCATGGTCTCCTCCACATCGATATAGATCATACTGTCTAAACTCGGACTCTAAAAGGAGATGGCAGAATGGGCTGAGATATTGAAAAAGTATGACATTATCTACTAACCCGGGACAACTATCGAGTCGCAGGAGCTGGAAGGTTTTACCTCAAACTTCGTGAAGAAACTGAAGCCAAAGGCAGAGGATACAATCAGAAATGAAGAAACGATCTAGCCTAGACACTATGAGATTGGCATTGGAGTTGACATAAAAGGGGAAGAAGCTGAACTCGATCTGTGGGTCAGGACACCCACTGGGATGGTCTTCCACAAGGCCTCCACTGGTCAAAGCAAGGAGTCAGAGTATGAAGTCATAATTTAAGCTCTTGACTTAGCCTACAATTGACTGACCTTGCGCCGGTATCATTTCGCTACATACTAGGGGCCAGAAAGGTCACACTCATCAGAAACTCTCAATTGATCGTCGATCAAGTCAAGGAATTTTTTTACCACAGAAGGCATTTTCACGCCAGATCGGCAGGAGCGAATGAAAGCACGCTTGAAAACGTTTTAGGCATGGGAGCTTTTCCATCGGGAAGGAGGCTCAAGCGATGGCGAAGCATCTGAGGATTCTTATAATCAGTAGATAGTGGTCGGGTTAACTGCCGTAGACCTGATGAACCTTGAAGTTTCAGACACGGGATCCGTAACAGGGCAGCGTCACACACTGATCAACTACCTAAGCAAAGAAATCCTCCCTGAAGACAAATCAGAAAGCAAGCATTTGTGGAAGCAAGCCATTCATTATTGTCTGATTGGTACAGAGTTGTACCATCAAGCTTGCAGTGGCCCACGAGGTAATATCTCCAGGCTCAACACCCTCAAGCAGGAAAGCCAAGCACATGCCCCCGAACCTTCCAAGGGTCGGGCATAAATTATCTTAAAATCATTTATTTTATGTTTTTAACTTTGATCGCAATATTTTCATACTCATCAATCATGTTACAGGTTTTCACCCACAGATCGCAGTATTTTCATACTCATCAATCATGTTGCGGGTTTAGTTACTCAGTTTTAATTATTCATTCAGATCCATCTACGATCCAACATTCATAGCCCCAGCAAGACCTAAGTTGAACTAATACACTCATTTTTCGCTACAAAAAGCTGGGTACACTCATTTTCATACTTAGAGCTAGATCTAGCTCAGCCACCAGGCATTATTCGTGAGTTGAACTCATTAATTCAACAGATGCACCTACACGCCGACGGAGACGCCTGTTCGCACATTACCAGAAAGTCTTAAATACTCGAGTAACTAAGTAGAGACGTTCGAAGTTGGATGCAAAAGTCCCTATTATCACATGGGCTAAAGTCGTCCCATTGTGGGCACAAAAAACTATCTCCCACAGATGCAACATTGCCGCCAAATATTGGTGTACAACAGACGTAACTGCCTAAAGCAGGCTCACTAATAAATATTCTTAAACGATTAGAACATTCAGGACGACTGGAAGCCATCTAACCCATAGATGCACAAACATATTGCTTGACTATACATTACAAAACATGTAATAACACAAGTACGTAAAAGAGTATTGATGAACGACCGTTCGTCGGTCTAGGTTTGTCTTTTCCTCATCTTTCATCCTATGGACTTGAATCGCCGTTGAAAACTCACCCTCATATTAAATTCAAACGGTAACTTGTGAGGATGTTCTTTTCTGCCTTTTTCCTTGTTTCCCTCTTTCCATTCCTTTATTTTTCTAGTTGAAACGACCCCCAATGGGATCGTTTCAATTAGAAGAAAAGAGTGACGGATTCGAGTGGTTGACATACAAACCGAGGCTGTTTGGCGTGGTGAAGTTGTGACTGTGTAGGTGTTGGTGTTGCGAGATAGCAACGATTGGAGATGTGGGGATGATGTTGAGGTTAGTTTAGTTAAGTTTATGTGTTATGGGGGTCGTGATGATTCGGCTTTGCTTGTAATGTTCAGGTGCTGATGAGGTAGTGATAGCGTGATGCCGAAGCTGATGGTGACGTGGTTGTGTTTGTCGAGGCAGCTCGTTGTTGATCGAGAAATCACTGTGATGGCTGCTTGTAGATGTAATGGTGTTGATATATATAGTGGTGCTGGATAGCGGAACAGTGTCGAGTGTGGTTAGGATGATGTTCTTAATGGCATCAACAATGGTGGCCTTGTGAGGCTGTTGCGCTTGGACCCAATGCTGTTATGATGATGAACCCGTGGAGTAGTGGTGGACAGTGTGTGTGCAGTGACTCTGGCAGTGGTGAGGTGATGATGTCGTACTGGTACAGTGATGGAAAGGCAGTGGTAGTGCAGCGCCTATGGCGCTGGCTTGATGGTGTCGGTTAGACTAAAACCAAAATTTATGTGTTCTTTGCTTATTTGAATTTAGGATTTTGTTTATCCATTAGTTAGTATTGTTTGATAGTAGCTTAGCTCGTAAAATCAACGTGATGAAGTAATGATTAGAATGTGTAGTCTTAGTTTGTAGAAAACCATGTTAGTGATAGTGACTATGTACAAAAATTGTTTAACCAAGTCATGTATGTATACCTGTTGAACATGTGTTTATTTCCTGTCTATCTAATCCTAGAATTAGCTTAGACTATTTTGGTCCTTGTTTAACTTGTGTACTTTAGTTTCTGTTAAGTAGCAAGGTTACAAAAGCTTATTGTTGTTACTTTTAATTCTGGTAAGCATGAACACACTTTACTAATTTAGCTTGTGTTTGAATATGAATCTTGTCTTGCTCTTGTGTCTCTGATCAAGCAAAATACCTCGAGTCTGATGTTGTCCCTAATAGGTATCTGTGAGTTTAGTACTCCCTCTGTTCCATAATGGTTGTCATAGTTTGACTTGGAGCAGAGGTTAAGAAATGTGGTAAGACTTTTAGAACTTGTGGTCCAAAATAAGTCACACATAAATATGTGGCTATAAAGCATTTCATTAAGGGTAAAATAGTAGTTTCAACTCAAAAATGTTTCCAAATTTAGAATTGTGCCATTCTTTTTGGAACAGACTAATAAGGAAACTATGACAACCATTTTAGAACGGAGGGAGTATTTGACTAGACCTGGTGAAGTCATTTTTAGCTATTGTTTAGCATGAAATTCAGTTTGTGATTGTTTGTTCATTTATTCCTCCTGTTTTGCTTATGCATGTAAGTGTGTCCACGTTTTGGACATTAAGGAGTTCTAGGATTATTTGATTTTTACCTTTAACGGATTCCATTTTGTCTACTTTTTATTTTGAGTCCTTTAAGTTTAAAGTTGCTAGAAAGTCATTTTTGGGTCAAGAATAGTGGGTCAAGTTTAAGTTTCTAAGTCTGAAACTTTTTTTAAATAAACGTCAAAGAGTCAAAAGCAAATAGTACAAAAGTCACCTTGAAAATAGGCTTTAGTGTCATCATCTTTTGTTGTCTAGTTGAGGCATGCTTGCTTGCATTTATAACCTTACCATACTTGCACTTATGACCTCAGGGCTATACATCACCCATGAGTTGTCTACTCTTTCCTCTATATAACACACATCTGAAATAGAGGAAGCTCTCTGAAAAAACACTCGAAGAA
The DNA here is from genome assembly GCA_029990175.1 of Petunia secreta. Taxonomy (NCBI): domain Eukaryota; kingdom Viridiplantae; phylum Streptophyta; class Magnoliopsida; order Solanales; family Solanaceae; genus Petunia; species Petunia secreta. The sequence continues at coordinate 62,200,157 of JARKIP010000010.1, forward strand.
AACAAATTTTCAGATCTAAAATATTGAGGAAAAGAGATAGAAAAGAATACAGTAAAAATAGAAAAAAATTAAAGAGAGACTTTGAGAAAAATTAGAGGTCTTACAGTGAGTGTCTAGACCTAAAAGTGACTAGGACTGGTTGTGTCGCTGCTGTAGCTGTTTGTTTTGGTTGGTTCGAGCTGCTGGTGTTGTGGTGTCTTTGCTTTTGCCAGGGAGTTCTACTCTAGGTATTTTCCCTTTTAAATATTGAGCAAACATGGTATGGGACTACTGTTATGTTTTTGAATAAGGTATAGCCTATATGAGGCCCAACTTAATTAAATTAGTTTGGAGAAGGCATGGTTAAATCTGAATCTTAAGCTTCTTTGGACCAGGCCCATAAGAGTATTGTTTTTTTTATTTATTGTATCTATGGTTTATAAGCATTGTTATGATGCTGGAAGAATTAAAATCAGAAAAAAAGGAGTTAGAATTGTGAACCACGCCATATTAATAGCTGTAGGTCAAGCAAAGTTGGGCATTTCCATAATTTGTTCTGAGGCCCTTCACTGTTCTAAGTTTAATTAAATCTGAGTAGTTGCTATATGTTAAAATCGAGCAAACATGAGAATATTTGCGCTAAAATGGACAAATCTTGAATGGTTAGGTAAAACTAGAATGCAAATGCAAATGGTGTAAAGTTAACAACATAAACTATGCACAACGAGCTAATTTTAGAGAGAAGTTATTGAGAGCTTAGTCCAGCAGATGACAGGCGTAAAAAAAAGGCAGAATTTGATAACAAAATGTTCACTTTACAAATATGATTTGAACTATGATGGGTTAGTAAAAGAGCAACATTTTCTTAAAGATATTCGACTAGGCAAATTGATAGGCCAAAAAAAAAATTAGCCGACTATTTATTTTCAACAAATTAGCCCACTATTTATTTTCATTAGAACTCATTTAAATCGGAAGATTTCGAACAGGTAAAGTCCCCGCGCGATTAACTGATTTAAGTCGGAAGATTTCGAACGAGTGAAGTGCTCGCGCAATTATGTCTCGATTTTGAGTCCCAATTTGAAACGGACAAACTAAATTAATAAATCAAGGTGTAACCACTAAAAGGCAAAATACATCAAACAAATTCCAAAAGAGTCGAAATGCGTCAAAAAGCAATTGTGCTAGCACAGGGTTCAAGGATGCCTAACACCTTTCCGAGAGTCAACCGAGATCCTTACTCGGAACTCTGACGCAGACCATTTACGAGTCATTGGTATTGTGAGGTACACCTTTTGGTGACTTGACACACCTTTAACTTGTCAAGTGGCGACTCCAAAAGTCTCAATAATTTATGTATTTAAAACACCCCGTTACAACCTTTAAATGCTATCTTTTTAAGTTAAAAAGGGTCGTGACAGCTTGGCGACTCCGCTGGAATAAAAGTGAAAATTGAGAGTCTCAGGCTTTAGAGTTGTTACCTTTCCGCTTTTTTTATTATTGCTTGTTTGTATTGCCTTGATTGTTACCGCTTTGATATATTTGAACTGTATATACGTAACTGTCTTCTCTCGTACACTTCTAAGTCTTCTGGAACACTGCACACATGCACGCCAGTTTCGCTTCGGCGTCTAGAATTTATGTCGTGTTAGGACACAAAAAACTTAACACTTATTAGAAAGAGGTGTGTTGGGTTAGGCCGTTAGACGTTATTGACCGATACCCTCGAAGCACTTCTAAATTACTGAACCGCTATATCATGAACTCGTTGAGTCACCTAGAGTTGAACCTGTGCTTTTATTTAGGCCGATTTATTTTCATGTCATTAGACTTAGTGAGGTGCGGTACACCAGTACCGCATTTGTCTAGGCTGACTCACTCGTATCATAATGGGGCCCACGTCCCCAAAAGACACATCATGAGCATACTATGTGTTGCATTTATTCTAGTTGAATGATTGTTATGCTGACCGATCACCGGGGGCGAAAGCCAATTTTTGAAGGGAAAAAAAGGAAATTATAGAAATAGGGTTTAGTCCAGTGTCTCGAATTCTTTTTAGTTGTCATTTTACACCGTTATAATAGCAAATTTTTTATAATAATTTTTTGAGTCTAATCTTGTGTCCGGGTTTGGAACCTAGGTATTAGAAAATATTTTAGGCCGTTATAATGACGAAATTTTTGGACCTTTTTGTGAGTCTGAGTCCTAATTTTTGAAAATATTTTATCGAGGATTTACGTCATTATAATAACAAAATTTTGAAATTTTATTGTGTCTATGTTTAGGTCAATAATTTGTCTCAAGTGTGTCATATTGTGTCGATAACAAGGGTCAATTTTGTAAATGTCTCGAGATATGTGTTTCAAGTCAAATCAGAGGTATTTAACAAACCAAATTTCGTTGTATTCAATTTTGAGTCGCCTTTTGGGTAGGAAAAAAAAGAGGAAAAAACAAAAGAGCTAATTCTATAGTTCTGCTCGAATATCGTATCGACTCTTAACTTTTCAAAAACTCTGAGTTGGACCATGTTCTTTAGATGTTGTCTATTTGCGTTAAGTCGAGGTAAGGACGATCAGTTGTGATCACTTGAATTGTATTTTGTTTCAATTCTCGTTTAATAACTTGACTCCACTTGAATGTCGAGTCTCGATATTTTCACAGTCCCGGAGGACTCGCCCAATATCATGTCAGTTTGTTTATATATTATTTTGAATTCGTCTCGTGTCATTTGTTTAAGTTACGTTTGTTGTATCGGAAAAGGGATTTTTTTGGGATAATAAAAGAAAAAAAAAACTAAGCAAGTTCATGCGTCGAGTTATGTGTCGACTATAATGTATGTTCCAACTCTGTCTAACGTGACAAGTAGCAATCTTTGGGGGATACGGTCAGTACACTTGGCTTGCATCGAAAACTATTTCGGGATGAGGTATAACAACTCTAGGCTTGCAATTTGTGACTCTTTTATGCTAATCTGATTTGTTTGCCCATAGCTTTTGGAGTTTGGATATTTGGTACGGAATTTTAGCATTGACCCATCCATACAGAATTAGATCAAACGAACATGTGACTTCACTTATAGCCATGCCATCAGATGGAGAAAGAACTGAGACTGGTGCCCGGGAACTTTTGGCATTAGAAAATGAAAGGTTAACGGGGGAGGTCCAAACCTTGAAACAACTTGTGGCCGACATGCATCATGAAATGACCCTAAGGTAGGCACCCCCTCCCAGGCCATCTGTCCCAGATGGGGTCGTGCCAACAGTTCTTCAACAGGCAATGACCACATCTACGGGAGTTGACAATCCAAAATTTCCTTTTGGTCTTGCCCTTGTCTGTGGCGTAACAAATGCAACTGAAGTGCGCCCCTGGCTCCACCACCACCTCCAACACAAGTGCAGTATGGCCCATCTCTGGCACATGTTCCAGTATTTACAGGCCCTGCTAGGCCTACCATGCCCATATCATACAGTGATCCACATCTGCAGGCAGGGGACTGTCACCATAATCAACCCTATGAACCCAATTTCCGACATAGTGACTCATATGATCAAGGGTTCCATCATGAGTCTCAGGTTGAGGTTAACCATCTGGCAAACCCGGTCGAGAATGAGGTCTTGCGTAAAGTGAAGGGTTTAGAACAAGCTGTAAGAATTATGTAAGGATATAGAGGTCACGCCAACACATCCTTCAAGGATATTTGCCCTTTTCCTGAATTGCAATTTCCAGATGGGTTCATAGTTCCCAAGTCCGAGCCATACACCGGGCAGGTTGATCCAAGGGTTCATATGAAGACATATTGTAACAAAATAAGAGGAGTCAGGAAGGATAAGCTTCTTATAGCATACTTTTCTGAAAGCTTAGAAGGAGGAGCTGCTGAATGGTTCATGAGGCAGGATGTAACCAAATGGCCAATGTTTGAAGACATGGCAAAGGCATTCTATGACCACTACAAGTACCACATTGAAGTCGCGTTGAATCGCTCCTCTGGATGCGATAAAGAAGAAGCCAAGTGAAAGCTTCAGGGAATATGCCCTCAGATGGCGTGAACATGCTACTCGAGTGAGTCCCGCAATCCCAGATGAAGACATGGTTCGTTTGTTCATTGAAGCTCAAGATGAGGAGTTTTATGGTACATTGATTCCTGCATGGTGAAAGCCATTTAACGAGGTTGTCAAAATGGGTAAAATGGTTGAGAAATGAGTTAAAGCTAGCAAGATTGTGAGCCAGACAACACTAAGAGGGACAACCTAAGTAGTACAGAACCACGCAGGAGCTTTTGGAAAGAAAAATCAAGATGATGTGTCCATGGTAGGTTCGGGGTCACAAAAGAGGAGCGATAAAAGACACAATCAAACCCACTCATACCAAGCTCCACAAATATGCCCTCCACAACCCTACTACCCTCCACAAAATCCACAATACTCCACTCTTCCACCACAATTCTCAGTCCATCTAGCACAGTCGTATGCTCCAGCACCTTTCTATCTGCAATGGCGTGCTCCTGCCTCACACCCTAGATATCTCACTCACCAAGCTCTACATAATCATTTTCAAGCTCCACGAAATCTTCCTTACAGGCCAGATAGGCCTCCTGTTTTCCACCCAAGTTCTTATCATCAGAAGCTCAGGAAGAAAAGAACAGGTTCACGCAAATTGGAGAATCTTACTCTAGTCTTTTTCAAAAGCTGAAGGACTTGAATATGCTGAAGCTAATTGCTGGAAATATCATTTCAATGGCAAAGGTAAACCATACTCATCAATGTGCTTACCATTCAGACATGCCAGGGCATGACACGAATGATTGTTGTAGTCGCAAGAAGGTGATCCAAACTCTGATAGATAATGGTCATGTTCAAGTCGGAGGCTTAGATGCAACAAATATTCAGAATCCATTGCCAGTCCATGATGCATAGGTGCAGTACATTGGCCCGGACTTGTAACTGAACGACCAGGAAACACTATAGCTTGTTTTGTAATGCTTTCTGTGTACTTGGTTATTTAAGGGTTGTAATCCAAGTACATTTATTTTGCTCGTTTTGATGTTCAAACCCTCATGTCTTGAACTTAATGAAAATCGAGATTCTTTTCTCATCTCAGCATTATGTCTCTTATTTTTTCTCGGTCTTGTTTCCTTAGTATTCTAATTTCATGTTTTGTCGGCCTTAATAAAATGACATGCGTGTTGAATTTACGTATTGATCTAAACATGCGCTCTGACTTAAAGAGGGATAAAAGAGGGAGTGAAATAAGTTGGGAATTAATCAGTAGTCATCCGATAAGGGAGATCGGTGAGAAGTTCAAAATCGTGCACGGTCGCTTCGACTGAAGTTGAAATACCAGTTTTGAGAACCATCGGTGAAGCAGAAGTCGAGGACACGAGTGGATCAATCCATGTCAATTGATTGAATTATTATTTATGCGAGGAATTTTTGGGTCGGAATAACGCACGGCATTCATTTTTTTTACCCAAACATTATATCCTTTGTCAGCTCTTTTGAGCCTTCTTTTGTGTTTTCTTTGGCTTACCCTCCATTAAAATCAGCTTGACGTGATTAACGAAAAGAAAGAAAAAAGGAAAAAAAAAAAAAACAAAAAACAACAACAAAAATCTACCATTTAGTGGTAGAGCTGCGTCTGACCTGATTCCCCTCAAAAGGATACGTAGGCAACCATTCGGGTGCGGTCATCACAGGAAAAAGTTTATTTTTTTCCTGTTTCATATTGGCGCAAAACTTCCCTCCAAGTTTGCAGCCTATGTCAAAGGAATTCAAATCCTAAATGTATACTAAACTGGGGCAGAAAGTTTTTGTATTTTATTTTATAAAGTAAAATAAAATAAAACTAAACTTCTATTCTCTATTTTAAAAGGCAGTTTTGGGACTCGCCCCGGGGCGGGGTACTTGCAAAACGCCCTGAGACTATCGGGCAGGGCTTAGATCCGTGAGGCATACGCCTCAAGCGCCCGACGATGCGTCCAGAGCACGCCCAATGCCCAACGCTCGCCCAATGCCCAACGCTTGAGACTCGCCTTATAAAACCTATGCAAATGATCTTTTCAATTTCCTATTTAAGATTGTTCATCCATAATTTTTTTTAAAAATGAAGTTATATTCATCTATAGAAAAAATTGAGCATAGCATCAACTAACAAGACATAATATTACATGTATTATAATTGAGAATATCATAAGTGTGAATATAGTCTGTATGCTTAATCTAAAAATGCATAGCCGATGTTTATAATATCATCACTTGTTATTGGTCTTCGTGTTTTATTTCTCTCACTCAAAATTGTTAGACTTTAATTATTTGCAATTTAGAAGGAATTTTATATTTATCAATGAAGAATTAAAGTTTTAAATTATAATAGTAATAAATTTTTATTGTTTATTTACTTTTTTGTCACGACCCAATTTCCAAGGGCTCGTGATGGCACCTAAACAACATTTGCCTAGGCGAACCAATGAAACAAGATGCGGAAAAGAACAATAATGTGAAAAGATCATAAATGGTTATATAAATATAAAAGGGTGAAGTCCAAAGAATATATCCATAAAAGAATTGGAGCATTCTAAGAGTGACTCAATAAAGTATGAATATACATCAAAGAAATCTGAGTCCTATCTCTAAGTGACTCCGGCGGTATGCCACCACGGTCTGTGTGGTCGGCTCACCTCAATCAAAAGTCTCAGAAGCCTCCGGAACCGCTAACGTCCGGGCTGCTGACTGGATGAAGGACCTGCGCACGTAGCAGAGTAAGTTATGAGCCGAAGCCCAGTAAGATCACCGACAGGCCCGCTAAGGTACCCTTGCGGGACAAGTCGCTACATGCATCATAAGCAACAACATACTATAGTAATCATACAATAAAGTAGTGAAATCACAAATAGATGTAACACATTCCGTACACACAAGTAGTAACCAGAAGTCTCAAGGATTATGCCCATCCAACGTAAGGCATAGGTCAACTCAGCGGCGGTTTGGAGGTCCAATCTCTACTCCCGTGCCGACTAACCTAGACCTACGATGGACTAGCAACAGCACTACTAAGTATCAACCATATACCGTGACCCGAAGTCACTATCACAATCATGAATAAGTAGACCAACGACCCGTAGTCGTTGGCTCATCTCAAATCTGTCTACGATCGCACCACACCCCCTGTCAAGTGCGTCGTATCTCAATAAATCAAGTGACCACACCACACCCCCTGTCAAGTGTGTCACATCTCAAAGATCAAGTGTCCACACCACACCCCCTGTCAAGTGTGACACATCTCATAGTATAGGCGACACCACACCCCCTGTCAAGTGTCCCTCTAACAGTATTAATATCCACGACATTAATAACAATAACAGAAATAATAACAGAAATATTAATAACGATAATATTTCACAGTCACCGTAACCCAGGTTGGTTATGCTAGCTGAACGTAAGGCGAAGGTTAACCCGACCACAGTTTGGGGGTACAATCCCTACTCCCATGTCGTCCAAGCCAAGGTTACGTATAGACAGCACTACCCAACCCGGCACGTGAACAAATCAAGTACCAATATCATACAAAAGCCGGCAAAATCCTCGGCAAGACATTTATCATGACATGCCGGCAACATCCTCGGCCATGTCCCAAGTTCTTGCTATCTAAGCATGGCGTAGCAAGCGTTACTACGATATAAATTTAAGCTACCTCGACGTAGCGTTTAGACCGGCACATACCTCGGTCGAGTCACAGTCTCGCTTTTTATAACAAACAATAATAGCAAGTAATTCACATCATTAATCCTAACCATTGTTAGGTATATATATGCGTACATGAAGCATACTAGCATGAAGGAAGAGTCCACAAGCACAATAGAGGTCAAGTCTCACTTACCTCGAAATTCGGGCTCAACTGCCGGGAAGAATCTCCTTTCCCGCTCGCCTTGTCCGCGAAGGACTCTCCACTAGGTCTATTAAGACAAGATATAGCACATATGAGTGATCAATTATAGCTATTTAAGCCTATAGGCATCCTAGGGTAAAAATTACCAAAATGCCCTCGGGTAGGGCCGAGCCTTAAATTTACAAAATGTACTTTTCCGGACTCCCCACGCTCCCGTGAGTCCAAAAGTACACTTAGATTCCACATGCGAGCCTTGCTCGATGTCTTTCCCCAATTCTTAAGAATCTAGGGTTCTAACCCATTTCCAAGAATCAACCCTTTGATTCTTGTGTTAATCAACATAAAGATGGATTGAAAGGGCTTACCTTAAGTGTAAGTATGATTGGGTCTTCAAGAAATACCCAAAAATCGCCTCAAGAGCTCACCAAATGATTTTTATAAGTTATGAACCGAAATGGCCTTTTTCTAGCAGTTTTTGCCTCTGTGACAGCTTCTTTTTCAAAAAATCATAACTTTCGATAGGAATATTCAAAGGACCTGAAACCAGTGCCATTAGAACCACAACTCAAAGGGCTACAATTTTCATGTTTTGCTTTTTTCCTAATTCCTTACGGATTGGCCGGAAAATCAGCTTTTATCCAGATGTTTGCGCCAAAACAGAACAGAAAAGTCGCACCAGATTTTCTACTGTTTTAGGGGCAAAACGGGACCCTACGAAGCTCGGAATGATCCCAAATTTTGTACATAAGCCATAAAATACTTGGGTGAAATGCTCGTCAAGACGGAACTCAATTCGGACCTCCAGAACTCAAAAAGTGGGTCCCACGACAAAGGTTCAATTTTCGACTTTCGCCAAAATAGCAAAATTTAACCAAACGACCTCGGAATCCAATTCCGAAAGTTGCTACAAGTCACAAATGACTATACGAACCTAACGGAACTTTCGGATCTCTCATCGGAGCTTATTTGCTCAAATCGAGCTTGGAAACCTCTTTTAACTCTTTTAAACTTCCGAAACGGGGACTTTATCAAAAGTCCTATCAAACGAGGTCCGTTTTCAATTTTGAAGGTTGCTACATATCATAAATGACGAGACGGACCTAACGGTGCGCTCGGATTTTCCATCGGGGTTCGTTTACTCAAAATGACCTATCGAAACCCCAAATTCTTTTCCGGAATTTCATAAACGGATCCTTTTCTCGAAAACCTATCAAACGGACTCCGTTTCGACTCAGATTTCACAGACGGGTCATAAATGACCTAACGGAGCTTTTGGGACTGTCAACACGCAAATCGAGGTCCCAGATCCCGTAACGACTATTTGAGGGTCGTTACATTCTCCCCCACTTAGACTCTCGGCCGTCCTCGGACGAGCCTAAGTCTAAGGTAGGATCCACACACTAGCCACGGAGCTGGCACGGATTTCGAGGACCCCTCGGTACCACCCGAAATCAATAAAACTTAAAAATACAAATTCAGGCTTAGAAAATACAAGGATTTCATACCTGAATCATCGAACAAGCGCGGATGCCTCTCACGCATCTCGGACTCAAGCTCCCAAGTGGCCTCGGCAATGGAGTGATGCCCCCACTGAACTCTCACAAGCGGGATCACCTTCGATCTCATCTTACGGACCTCTCTAGCCACAATAGCAATAGGCTCCTCCGAATAAGCTAAGTCGCCATCTACCTCCACGGAAGCCATATCGATCACATGAGACAGATCGTGAACATACTTCCGGAGCATGGACACATGGAACACCGGATGAACAGACAGAGAGGGAGGCAAAGCCAGTCTATAAGCAACGGCGCCAACGCGCTCCAATATCTCAAAAGGCCCAATAAACCTAGGACTGAGCTTGCCTTTCTTCCCAAATCTCATAACACCCTTCATGGGCGACACTCTGAGGAATACCCGGTCCCCAACCATGAACTCAAGATCTCTCCGCCTCCGATCTGCATATGATATCTGCCGGCTCTGAGCCGTGCGGAGTCGATCCTGAATAACCCAGACCTTATCTAAGGTCTGCTGCACCAAATCGGGCCCCAACACCTGGACCTCACCAGACTCGAACCAACCGATAGGCGAGCGACATCTCCGACCATACATTGCCTCAAACGGAGCCATCTGGATAGAAGCCTGATAGCTATTATTATACGCAAACTCTGCTAGCGGCAAATGGCTATCCCAATGGCCTCCAAAATCAATAGCACACGCCCTCAACATATCCTCGAGGATCTGAATGGTCCGCTCAGACTGGCCATCAGTCTGCGGGTGAAATGCAGTGCTGAGATCGAACCGAGTACCCAGCTCTCTCTGAAAAGATCTCCAAAACTGAGCTGTGAACTGAGCACCTTGGTCAGAAATGATAGAAACAGGAGCACCATGCAATCTCACAATCTGCTCAATAAAGATACGAGCCAGACGCTCCGAGGTATAAGTAGTCCTCACTGGAATGAAGTGAGCCGACTTCGTCAGTCGATCAACTACTACCCACACCGAATCATGCTTACCCACGGTCAGCGGCAAACCAACTACGAAATCCATAGTGATCTGCTCCCACTTCCACTCGGGAATGGGCATAGACTGGGTCACCCCGGCTGGCCTCCGGTGCTCATACTTCACCTGCTGGCAATTCAAACACCGAGATACATAATCAGCAACATCCCTCTTCATCCCTTTCCACCAATACAGCTCTCGAAGATCATGATACATCTTCGCAGTACCCGGATGAATGGAATATCTCGAACTGTGAGCCTCTGCCAAAATCATCTGCCTCAGCTCCACAATGGCTGGAACACATACCCGGCCGTTAAGCCGCAAAGCACCATCATCACCAATCACGAACGAGGACACTCCCCCACTCAGGACCCTGTCCCGGAGATCTCTCAGAAAAGGATCCTCGAACTGCCTTTCCCGAATCTGGGAAGCTAAAGACGACTGAGACCCCACATATACAAGCACCCGGCCTGGAACAGAATCATCAAACCGAACCCCACTAATGGACAAAGCCTGCAACTCACGGGCCAACGGCCTCATATCAGCATCAAGATAGGCGAGGCTACCCATGGACTTCCTACTCAAGGCATCGGCTACAACATTAGCCTTTCCGGGATGATACCGGATAGAAAGATCATAATCCTTCAGCAGCTCTAACCAACGGCGCTGTCTCCCGTTCAAGTCCTTCTGAGTGAACAAGTACTGGAGACTCTTATGATCGGTGAATATCTCACATGGCTCGCCATAAAGATAGTGCCTCCACAACTTCAGTGCAAACACGACAGCTAACAGCTCCAAATCATGGACAGGATAATTCTTCTCATGGACCTTCAGCTGTCTCGAGGCATAAGCTATCACCTTACCCTCCTGCATCAGAACGATACCCAGGCCAACACCCGAAGCATCACAATATACGGTGAATCCCCCGGATCCACTAGGCAAGGCCAACACTGGCGCTGAAGTCAACAGAGTCTTAAGCTTCTGGAAGCTAGACTCACAGGCATCGGACCACAGGAAAGGAACATTCTTTTGGGTCAACTTCGTCAGAGGTGCTGAAATAGAAGAAAACCCCTCGACGAACCGCCGATAATAACCTGCCAAGCCTAAGAAACTCCGAATCTCTGTAGGAGAAGTAGGCCTAGGCCAACTCTGAACGGCCTCTATCTTCTTCGGATCAACACACACCCCATCCTTGGTCACCACGTGACCTAGGAAAGATACAGAACTTAGCCAAAATTCACACTTGGAGAATTTGGCATACAACTGCTGATCCCTCAGAGTCCGAAGAACAACTCTCAAATGCTGCTCATGCTCCTCCCTGCTCCTCGAATAAACCAAGATATCATCGATAAACACAATGACGAAGGAGTCAAGGTAGGCCTTGAACACTCGGTTCATCAGATCCATGAAAGCAGTTGGGGCATTCGTAAGCCCGAAAGACATCACCAGAAACTCATAGTGGCCATATCGGGTACGAAAAGCAGTCTTAGAAACGTCCTCGGACCGAATCCTCAACTGATGATACCCCGACCTCAAATCAATCTTCGAGAAGAAGGTAGCACCCTGAAGCTGATCAAACAAATTATCAATACGCGGCAAAGGATACCTATTCTTGATAGTAACCTTATTCAGCTGCCGGTAATCAATACACATCCGCATAGAGCCATCCTTCTTCTTCACAAATAATACCGGGGCACCCCATGGAGACACACTGGGCCTAATGAAGCCCTTATCGAGCAAATCCTGAATCTGCTCCTTCAGCTCCCTCAACTCAACAGGAGCCATACGATACGGGGGAATAGATTTAGGCTGAGTGCCTGGCAATAGATCAATGCAAAACTCTATCTCCCGCATAGGCGGCAAACCCGGCAAATCATCAGGAAACACATCCGGATACTCACGAACAACCGGAACTCTATCAAGGGATAACTCCTCTGCCCGGACATCCCGAACTGAAGCAATATATCCCTCGCACCCACAAGATATCATCCTCTGCGCCTCCAAGAAAGAAATGATCCTACTCTTCGGAGAAGGCCTGGAACCTCTCCATACAACCCGAGACTCACCCTCTGCCCCAATCGTCACGGACTTGGCATGGCAATCCAAAGTCGCATGACAGGAAGCCAGCCAATCCATGCCCATAATGACATCGAAATCAGACATATCGAGCAGCATCAGGTCCACTAAGGACTCTACACCACAGATGGAGATCATACACTGCCGATAACCCCTATCTACACATATAGAAGACCCGACAGGGGTGGCAACCATAAAGGGATCATCTAAGAAGACCAGATCCCTGCCCAAGCAAGGGGCAAATCCCGGCGACACATACGAATAGGTAGACCCCGGATCAATAAGAGCATAAGCATCGTGGCCACAGACAGAAATAATACCTGTGATGACATCATTGGATGCCTCAGCATCCTGACGAGTCATAGCATAGACCTGCGCCGAGCCTCCTGAACCCGGAGCTCTCTGAGACTGCTGTCTAGGAGGAATCTGAGAAACGGGCCTGGCGGCCTGAGGACCAGATGGTACCATAGCTGCGGATCCCTGGCGACCTGATGAAACATAAGGGCAACTCCTGACATAGTGCTCTGGAGACCCACACTCAAAACATCCATCACCTCTACCTCCTCTACCGCCTCTACCACCTCTGCCATGACCACCTCCGGACGAACACCTCCCATGATGCCTCTGATGGCACCTCCCTCACTGCGGCGGACCAGACTGCGAAGAGCCACCCCGCCTCTGGGATGACTGAGGCCTCGGGGTCTCTGAAGAAAAATCCTGGGCAGGCAAAGCAGCAGCCTGGGGCCTAGACTGTGAACGGCCCTGATGACCCTGACCCCTCTGAGCGGATCCACTATACCCACCAGACTGACGCGATCTCTTGACTGCCCTCTCCGCGTCAGCCCTGGCGAAGATATCCTCCATCCGCCGCGCCACATCAACTATCTCAAAATATGACTTGTTGCCCATATCAGGGGCAATAGCTACCTGCAAGCGGGGATGAAGACCCTCAACAAACCGGAGGACCTTGTCCCTCTCCTGAGCCACCATAGCCGGCTCAAACTGAGACAACCACAAGAACCTGGTGTCATACTCTGAAACAGACAGGTTTCCCTGCCTCAACCCCTCAAACTCGCGCCTCTGAGCATCGTGCTGACTCTGGGGCACGAACCTGCTCATGAACATAGACACGAACTCAGCCCAAGACAAAGGAGGGAGGTCACTAGACCTCTGCCGCATCATGGAGACCCACCATGTCTCCGCATCTCCCGATAATCTAAAAGAAGCACACTGCACCCCTAAGGTGTCTCTAGTACCAAGAACTGTCAAAATCTTCTCACACTTCTGAATGTACCTCTGGGCAGTACATGTAGCTGAGGTACCGTCGAACTCTGGAGGCTGAAGCTTCATGAATGACTCTATCCTCTTGGCAACCTCCTCAGTGCCCATAGGAGGAGTAGAAATAACAGGACCTGCCTGAGGAGCAGAAGCAGAAGGCTGGGCAATATGATCAGGAGCAGCCTCAGAAGTAGGCGTGCTCGTAACAGGTGTGGTCGGCTGAGGAGCCGAAACAGGAGCTGCAACATCATCTCTGACAGGGACCTGATGGCTAGACAAGGCCATCAGTCTCATATACTCTTCTGAAGAGATCACAACGGTGCCTGGCACAACAGCAGGCACAGGGGGAATAGATGCTGACAGAGTCGCTGCGGACACCGCAGGGATAGCTGTGTCCTGCCTAGTGGCTGACGGGCGACCTGCCCGAATCTTCTTAGCAGCTGGCGGCTGCGTAGGTGCTGATGGCTCTCCCGCAGACGCGGGTGTAGAAGATGCAGCCCTCCTGGCTGAGGATGCTCGCGTCCTCGCCATCTGATACAATACACGAAAAAGGGTCAGCACCTATATAAGCTACTCAGCACGAATAGAGATGAAACGAAGGGAAAACATATCCTAACATGCCCTTGTAGCCTCTCGCTCATAAGTATGGTCGACAACATACCCATAAGCAAGACTCTACTTAGACACTACTCCAAGACTCCTAGGACTCGAATTAGAACCTAGGGCTCTGATACCAAACTGTCACGACCCAATTTCCAAGGGCTCGTGATGGCACCTAAACAACATTTGCCTAGGCGAACCAATGAAACAAGATGCGGAAAAGAATAATAATGTGAAAAGATCATAAATGGATATATAAATATAAAAGGGTGAAGTCCAAAAGAATATATCCAAAAAAGAATTGGAGCATTCTAAGAGTGACTCAATAAAGTATGAATATACATCAAAGAAATCTGAGTCCTATCTCTAAGTGACTCTGGCGGTATGCCACCACGGTCTGTGTGGTCGGCTCACCTCAATCAAAAGTCTCAGAAGCCTCGGGAACCGCTAACGTCCGGGCTGCTGACTGGACGAAGGACCTGCGCACGTAGCAGAGTAAGTTATGAGCCGAAGCCCAGTAAGATCACCGACAGGCCCGCTAAGGTACCCTTGCGGGACAAGTCGCTACATGCATCATAAGCAACAACATACTATAGTAATCATACAATAAAGTAGTGAAATCACAAATAGATGTAACACATTCCGTACACACAAGTAGTAACCAGAAGTCTCAAGGATTATGCCCATCCAACGTAAGGCATAGGTCAACTCAGCGGCGTTTTGGAGGTCCAATCTCTACTCCCGTGCCGACTAACCTAGACCTACGATGGACTAGCAACACCACTACTAAGTATCAACCATATACCGTGACCCGAAGTCACTATCACAATCATGAATAAGTAGACCAACGACCCGTAGTCGTTGGCTCATCTCAAATCTGTCTACGATCGCACCACACCCCCTGTCAAGTGTGTCGTATCTCAATAAATCAAGTGACCACACCACACCCCCTGTCAAGTGTGTCACATCTCAAAGATCAAGTGTCCACACCACACCCCCTGTCAAGTGTGACACATCTCATAGTATAGGCGACACCACACCCCCTGTCAAGTGTCCCTCTAACAGTATTAATATCCACGACATTAATAACAATAACAGAAATAATAACAGAAATATTAATAACGATAATATTTCACAGTCACCGTAACCCAGGTTGGTTATGCTAGCTGAACGTAAGGCGAAGGTTAACCCGACCACAGTTTGGGGGTACAATCTATACTCCCATGTCGTCCAACCCAAGGTTACGTATAGACAGCACTACCCAACCTGGCACGTGAACAAATCAAGTACCAATATCATACAAAAGCCGGCAAAATCCTCGGCAAGACATTTATCATGACATGCCGGCAACATCCTCGGCCATGTCCCAAGTTCTTGCTATCTAAGCATGGCGTAGCAAGCGTTACTACGATATAAATTTAAGCTACCTCGACGTAGCGTTTAGATCGGCACATACCTCGGTCGAGTCACAATCTCGCTTTTTATAACAAACAATAATAGCAAGTAATTCACATCATTAATCCTAACCATTGTTAGGTATATATATATGCGTACATGAAGCATACTAGCATGAAGGAAGAGTCCACAAGCACAATAGAGGTCAAGTCTCACTTACCTCGAAATTCGGGCTCAAATGCCGGGAAGGATCTCCTTTCCCGCTCGCCTTGTCCGCGAAGGACTCTCCACTAGGTCTATTAAAACAAGATATAGCACATATGAGTGCTCAATTATAGCTTTTAAGCCTATAGGCATCCTAGGGTAAAAATTACCAAAATGCCCCCGGGTAGGGCCGAGCCCTAAATTTACAAAATGTACTTTTCCGGACTTCCCACGCTCCCGTGAGTCCAAAAATACACTTAGATTCCACATGCGAGCCTTGCTCGATGTCTTTCCCCAATTCTTAAGAATCTAGGGTTCTAACCCATTTCCAAGAATCAACCATTTGATTCTTGTGTTAATCAACATAAAGATGGATTGAAAGGGCTTACCTTAAGTGTAAGTATGATTGGGTCTTCAAGAAATACCCAAAAATCGCCTCGAGAGCTCACCAAATGATTTTTATAAGTTATGAACCGAAATGGCCCGAAATGGCCTTTTTCTAGCAGTTTTTGCCTCTGTGACAGCTTCTTTTTCAAAAAATCATAACTTTTGATGGGAATATCCAAATGACCTGAAACCAGCGCCATTAGAACCACAACTCAAAGGGCTACAACTTTCATGTTTTGCGTTTTTCCTAATTCCTTACGGATTGGCCGGAAAGTCAGCTTTTATCCGGCTGTTTGCGCCAAAACAGAACAGAAAAGTCGCACCATATTTTCTACTGTTTTAGGGGCAAAACGGGACCCTACGAAGCTCGGAATGATCCCAAATTTTGTATAAAAGCCATAAAATACTTGGGTGACATGCTCGTCAAGACGGAACTCAATTCGTACCTCCAGAACTTAAAAAGTGGGTCCCACGGCAAAGGTTCAATTTTCGACTTTCGCCAAAATAGCGAAATTTAACGAAACGACCTCGGAATCCAATTCCGAAAGTTGCTACAAGTCACAAATGACTATACGAACCTAACGGAACTTTCGGATCTCTCATCGGAGCTCATTTGCTCAAATCGAGCTCGGAAACCTCTTTTAACTCTTTTAAACTTCCGAAACGGGGACTTTATCAAAAGTCCTATCAAACGAGGTCCGTTTTCAATTTTGAAGGTTGCTACATATCATAAATGACGAGACGGACCTAATGGTGCGCTCGGATTTTCCATCGGGGTTCGTTTACTCAAAACGACCTATCGAAACCCCAAATTCCTTTCCGGAATTTCATAAACGGATCTTTTTCTCGAAAACCTATCAAACGGACTCCGTTTCGACTCAGATTTCACAGACGGGTCATAAATGACCTAACGGAGCTTTTGGGACTGTCGACACGCAAATCGAGGTCCCGGATCCCGTAACGACTATTTGAGGGTCGTTATATTTTTATAGTAACAAATTTTTATTTTTAATTGTTTGAAAGTTAAAGCCTTATGGTTTATTTGTATCTCATAAAAATATTAACATTATTCAATTTCTTACAATTGTTAAAAAGGTTAGATCTTTTCTTTTTATAATCTTTTTTCTTATTTTTAATTTTTTCTGTACTTTTGATATTTTTTTGACTCATTATGCTATTTTATTAATTTAAAATTAATTAAAAAATAAGATCCATGGGACTTACGCCACATGTCTCGGGGCTTACGCCTCGCCTCATTGCAAGTAAAGCGCCTCGCCTTGTGCCCCGTCTTTTAAAACATTGCTTCTATTTTGTTGTACCATCTATTCGCATGTTTCAAGAGATGTTCGGCATATCGGTCTCGAAGTCAAGGAAGAAACTCAAAGCGCCCCAATTTATCCTAAACTGGGGCAGAAGTTTATTTTATTTTCAAAAGTAAAGGGAGAAAGTTGATTCCTTTTGCTTTCTTTGTGTTCATCTTAGGGGAAAATCTTTATATCCCCTATGTTTTCATATCAGAAAAAATTCAAAAGATAATTCCTCGATTTTGACTAAAATGGGGCTACAGTTAGTTATTATTTTAAAAAAAAATTATTCCAAGGGTTGTAATATTTACCAAGTCGTTTCATCAGATGTCTGTATACCGCTTTCATGCCAAAGAGAAAAACAGAAAAAAGAAACCAAAAAGAGAAAAAACTAAAAAGAAAAAAAGAGAATGCCCAGTTCGCCTAAATTGGGGTAGAAATTTTTTTATTTTTAAACATGGTAATTTCAAAGGTGGTAATGTTCATCCAGTCATCTCAGGAAATGTTTCATGAGCTTTATACTGAACCCTTTTCTTCGTAGCCTAACCAAGTCCCATACTACAGTCCAAACAAAGACCCTTCTGACCGATCACTGAGAATGTTAAGTTATAGGGTATCAAGGGAGAAGTTTCATATTATGAAGTCACATTTATTCGTCATCAATCACAATCAGGAGATGGGAGCACACAAGTCATCGAAAAGAGATCTCTGAGGGAAGAAAAAAAAAAGGGAAGACAAAATGGGTAAGAGAAAAATAAGGTCGACCAGCAAGGAAAGATGAGAGGTCAATGTGGAAAGAGTAGAAAAATAAAAGAAAAAGAAAAAAAAAAGAGAAAAGAAAAATGAAATCTTGTGGTGAAAAACTGAAAGGGCGCCACATGTCCACAGTGAGAAAAAAGAACCAAGAGAGAGGCTAGTTGGTGAAAACCCCTAGGGGCACTACTAGTTTAATGAGGGTCATTTAAGTTGATACCAAGTTCGGGGTAGGAAGGATTGTCAAACTCGGGCAAGGTCATTAATAGGCCGTGTGAATCGGATCAAGAGTTGATTCCAAAATGCTTGTCATGTTTAATATGGTCGTCGTTTCACCTTCTGATAAGTTTCTTCTTTTTTTGGAGACATCTTTGTTCAATGTCTCCTCTTGAAATTCTTCACTTCACTTTTCATTTTATTTATCTCTTTTCTTTTCGAACAATAGAAAGTTTTGCACAGCTCGTTTACAAGTTTCATAGTTGTACTAGAGCAAGTCAAGACCAACCTTGATAATTGGAGACAATGCTGCACATCGACATAAAGAATGACAGGCCAAAGAATGTGCCGTGAAATAGATCATAAAATAATAGGCAGATTGAAGATGCAGTTTCAGTCTTAAAGTCAAAATCTGCTCAACTATAAGTGGACACTTCAACATTCAAGTCAAAGCCCGTCAAAGCGGCAATTTCAAATTTCAAGTCCAAGCCCGCCCGAGCGGCAATTTCATGTTTTCATCAATTTAAACATTCAAGCCAAAGCCCGTCAAAGCGACAGTTTCAACATTCAAGTCAAAGCCCGTCAAAGCGGCGATTTCAACCTTCAAGTCTAAGCCCATCAAACGGTACTTTCAACATTCAAGTCAAAGCCCGTCAAAGCAGAAATTTCAAATTTCAAGTCCAAGCCCGATCGAGCGGCACTTTCAAGTTTTCATCAATTTCAACATTCAAGCCAAACCCCATCAAAGTGGCAGTTTCAACATTCAAGTCAAAGCCCGTCAAAGCGGCGATTTCAACTTTCAAGTCAAAGCCCGTTAAAGCAGCAATTTCAATATTCAAATCAAAGCTCGCCAAGCAGCATTTTTAATTTTTCAAGTCAAAGTCCGTCAAAGCGGCAATTTCAACTTTCAAGTCAAAGCCCGTCAAAGCGGAAATTTCAACTTTCAAGTAAAAGCCCGTCAAAGTGGCAATTTCAATATTCAAGTCAAAGCTCGCCAAGAGGCAATTTCAAGTTTCAAGCCAAAGCTCGTCAAAGTGGCAATTTCAACTTTTAAGACAAAGCCCGTCAAAGAAATTTCAACTTTCAAGTCGAAACCCTTCAAAGCGACAATTACAACTTTCAAGTCAAAGACCGCCCAAGTGGTAATTTCTTCTATCAAGTCAAAGCTCTCCCTAGCAACAGCTTCAACTTTAGAGTCAAAGCCCGCCTGAGCGGCAATTTCAAGTTTTCAAGACCCACGTAGGTAATGGGAGTTGCGGACCAGTTTATCAGCTTATAAATCATGAAGACTTAGTCTAGAAATTATAATTTTATTTTTCAATCTTGTATTTTCATTTTCCTGTAATGCAATGATCACTAGCCAGCAACTAGCAACAAATGACCAGCAACAACAACTCTAGTATATCAAAAGTGTCTCGAGTCAATCCGGGTAAGTCTAGAAATGTCGATTCAGTCCCAATACGTCTCAAAGTGTCTAGAGTTAGTCCTGTTATGTCCCAAAGTGTCTATAGTAAGTACATGTGAGTCTATAAGTGTATAGTGTCTGTCAAGGAAGCAGTAGTCCCAGCTACCGCACGTGAGGAACTACACTAACCTGATATGTAGGTAGCCTTGTAGTCAAGGTACGGTCGCCATTTTGAAAGCTCTTGGTTAGACTCAGAAATCCAATATTAGTTGTCGATTACGTCTTTGTCCGAAAACTTTTCATGTTCTCGAACAAAGAGGGGAAACTGTAATCACCTAATTTTGGCACAAAATAGTAAAATTGAGTAAAATAGTTGTGTTATTATGATGTGATTTTGCTAGACTTTTATCTTTTATTTAGTCATTTTTATTAGTTAATCAGAAGGAAGATGCCAAAAATTATCAAAAATATTATATTTCATGGAGTAATAATGAAACGACCTTAAGTAGTCGTTTCGGGAATTAGAACCCCGATTGACGTGCCGTCAATTTTAAAAGCTTCGTAAGGACCATCCCGACTGTTCTGTAAAATTTTAGCTAAATTAGACCTCGTTTGGTAGGCATCGGAAGAAAGTTTCAGTTTTCGTTAACGATAAATAGTAAAAAAAGAGGTTTTTGAGCACAATTTTGGCGAATGAGCTCCGATTCAAAATCTGAAAGCGTAGCTAGGTTCGTACGGTCATTTATGACATATGTGAATTTTTGAAGTGAGTTTCGAGGTTGTTCGATTGATTTCGGCTAAAGTTCCGAAAGAATTAATAATTTGGTCATTTTTCCTTTTAATTCGTATCTGGAGTTTCGAGAGTCCGATTTGATATTTGCCTTGACGAGTATGTTACATATATTTTGTATAACTTACTTGAAAAATTAGGGATCATTTCGACTTCTCTAGGGTTCCATTTTAATTTTAATCGTCGTAGCAAATTTATTTTTTTAAAAAAAAAAAGGAAAAGAATGTCGACTAGCTTTGGGATAATACCCCTTAGCTTGTTTGTAACAGAAACATTGAGAACAAAAAACTGAGAGCAATAATAGAGATAACACAAAGAGCAAAAAAAGAAAAGGGGAAAGAGAAGGAGAAAAAAATAGTGGAATTTCTACCCGAAATCTCCAGGTAATGATGTTAATTCATTATCTTAGCTTATTACGTGTGTTTTAATATATTTTTACGGTAAAAATAGGGATATTAGACATCGCCCTAATGACTTAAATTGATAGTTTAAAGGGTCAATTGGCCCCCCATGATGGAAATGATTATATATTCGTACTCAGTAAATTATGGGCAACATATAAATATAATTTATTTAGGGTTTGGTTATGTGACTTTGAACCCTATACATAGGCCTGGCCTGCATATTGCGTATGCGAATAGGGTATCAGGTTCCTAACTGGATTGCCCTAAGACATAAGGAATGAAGACTTTAGCTTTATTTGATATAATTTTTCTGCTTATTGAATAGAGCGGGATCGTTTGGCAGTTAATCCAAGGGAAAAAGGCAGTTGTTGAGTAGCAGGGCTAGCTTTGGAATACGGTAAGTGATTATATCCAATTCTTTGGAGACATTTGACCTCGTGGTTTTCTACCACGTGTTCTTTACGTGTGTAGCTGCCGATAGGCGTACTCATTACGCCTTAGCTTTGAATTTATGTCATATATTATATGTTATGTTATGTTGCTGGTATTGCATTGAGTATCTGAGCATTGTACTCGGGCTGTCATTATTGCATATACTTCCCGGTAATCGATGAGAGTCCCGAGCCGGTGAAGGATCATTATCGTATATACTTCCCGGTAATCGATGAGAGTCCCGAGCCGGTGAAGGGTCATTACTGCATATACTTCCCGATAGTCGATGAGAGTCTCGCACCGGTGAAAGGTCATTATTGTATATATCTCCTGGTAGACGATGAGAGTCTCACGTCGGAGATAGGTTTCGGGCACATGTGACCCCATTGCATCATGATACATCATTGCATATCTTTATATGTATTTTTTTAGCTCTATAGATTTATTGCATTAATTATCTGTGAATGATTTATCTGGTTGATTGCTATGGCTTCTATTTCCCTGAATAGCGTATCTATTTTTTGAGGTTGCTAGTTTGTCCTCACTTATTCAGTACTTATGATTCAACCCCTATTTGTTATTGTGTTTTCTTTTCGTTCGGCAGATTCTGCTCCATGACCCAGCCAGCCGTGTCGTGAATGAAAAGTAGTACGTTTTCAGCTGTCTACGGTGAGCCATCTTGTTCATTGCGGCCACCAACTTTAGATATCATAGTTCTCCTTACTTTTTCTCCCTTTGGGAGGTGTGTATATCTTTTGGCCTTCTTAGATGTCTGATCTGGAAACCTTTAAACCTGTGTATTCTGGGTAGTTAGTTGTATTGTCCAGATAGTTTGTATATATGTCTATCCTTGAGAGTTATTTTATGTTGTTAAGGTCATGTTTAATTTTATTTTCAAGGTAATTTTACGCCATTTATATCGATTCAGTCAATAGGGTTCGCCCGACAGGTCTAGGGAAGGTGGTCGGGTGCCCGCACGGCCTAGCCGAAAATGCGGGTCGTGTCAAATATTTAGTTGATAATTTCTGCTAGTTATGTTATTCCTTATGTGTTTTCTTGTCAAGTATTGTCTTAATTAGTTAATTGTGATATTTGTTTAGTCTCAAGTTGGTATTTTAATTTTTTTCTACTACTCTTGGACCATGAGAATCTTTCAAAGGAAATAAAAACAAAGTAGCCCACAACACCAGTGACCCCCAGCCCAATTCCACTCGACCCGGCCCAGTTCCTCATTCAAAAGGCAAAATTTTGCTATTTTTGCTCATTCTACACCCTAAGTTATCAGCCCTAGAGAGAATTTTTCCCAAATATCCCACGCTCACCAGAACCGCTACTCTGACCTCCGGCCATCTTTTTGTAATGAATGGAGGGAAGTAATCAACGGCTAGGATTAAAAGGGAAGCAACGGCTGAGATTAATCAAAAGGAATGCAGCAAGTTAGTTAAATATGATTAATCAGGAGGGAGAAAGCAGTTATGAAATCTGGTACAATCCTACTCCTTCCTCTCAACTGATTATCTCGCTCTCTCTCCCTCGTTCTTTCTCTTCTCTTTCTCATCCAAATTCTTGATCCTTTTCAGGTATACTACATCATCAATGGAAGCTTGAGTCACCATTTTATCCCTTTAATCTTCCTGTATTAGTTTGTAATAGATATTGAAAATCAATAAAATCCCAATTCTTGTCAATTTCCATTCAATCTTTTAGTTCATACTTAAGTTCATTACAAATTGGTATCAGAGCACTTTCTTGGGCAACATTCATCATGGTTGAAGCTTGCGTACGCAGCATTGATTGTCAATGCTATTCTTGTCTCTATGATTGCTCGAAGAGAAATGAGGTGAATGATTGTATAGACATGACAACCAAAAAGTTGAGGGAAACAACAGGTCGAATAGTTGTGAATTTAAAATCATCGCTGAAGCAATATGAAGGATGTATACAGAGTATCGATTGCCAATGTGACTCTTGTCTCGATGTCTTCTTAAGAAAGAAGGACACACATTGCATACACAGCGTTGACTGCCAGTGCAATTCTTGTCTGCACGACAGGGAAACCCAGATCGAGGTAATAGAGTCCATGGCGGGATCTGCCAATCAAGAAAATCAAAGAAGTGAAGATGTTCTTAATGAGAAGGATAAGGAGCACAATAAATTGTTAACCTTGAAAGTAAGCCATCTCAAAACTTATCTTAATGTTCATCAAAAATTAGTTAATTGTGATTTACTTAGAATGGGGCGGCCTGTTGACAATTTAGAGTGTAACTTAGCTCATGACATCTGTGGAAAGGAATTGGAATCAAATCGCTCACTAAAGCTGTTTGATGAATTGCTTGAACTAGAAGTAGTGCATATCTTATGCTTGTTTGATAGCTCCTCTTATTATGTCTATGAAGAGAAAAAAGATGGTGTTAATATAGTTTTTGATCCTGGAGGGAGAGTCTTTGATTGGTTGAATCAGTTGTCCAAGTGTGTCAAAATTGAGGATTGTGAATCAAACAATGCACTCGAGTTGGATAAATTGCCTGATGTAGATGTTGATAGTTGGATTTCAGTTATAATTCTTCCTAGCGACCGCAAGAATCATGTGAATGGTTTCTATGCTTTTGTCTCAAATTCAGAAATGAACTCTAATTGGGAACATGCTAGTGTGAGTTGTTACCTTTTGGGAAATTCTAACCTGAATATTATAGAGCGTGTAAGGGTTATTACTTCTTCGGTAGATGAAGTTGGAATTATAGAATTGCTTCTCCTAGTAATTGTCAAATTTGGTGCTGCCTCCTTAGCTTGTGGCTCTAACAAAGCAAATGATGAGCCTAACATAATTTTTGACCCAGGAAGGGTGGTACTCAGATTTTTGTATCACTTAAAGGAGTCATCCAATGAAGCTAAAAATTGTTGCACCTGCCTCATTTGCCTCATTTTATCTGTTCTGGAAATTCCTTTAATTGAGTGTTCTCTAGATTATGCTACAACTATGAAAGAGTGGTCTGGGAAGCGATTCATTAGGGTGCTAGATTTTTACTGGAGGGGCATCCAATATGATGTAGTGCAAATAAGTCTAAAGATGACTTCCATGTTCTTCCTATATGTCCTTAGACTCAACAATAGGTTAACTTTACATATGGAGCTGCTGGTTACTCTCAAACATCACAAGCAACTTTATTCAGTGCAACTTATTTTCATTTGTAGTTGCACAAAGCTGGCAGTCTCTGCTATTTTAGCCATTGGATTTGTTAGTCCAGTGGTAAATACACTCTTGGTAACACCAGCACTGAAGGTGGAATATAGTGAGGATCTCAAGTTTCAACTCTTGAAATTGTCTTTCCATGTTTGCTCACAGAGAGGCATAGCTAAGGATGCCTAGGTGGAAGAAAATGCTGATAGCAACTTGTTACTCAATGATACTGCCAATTCTGAATGTTCAAATGGTTCTGCTATAGCTGCCTTATCCCATGAAGTGCAAGTAAATTTTCAATCCTTATTGGGATGCTCCCTGGCAACAAACAAATGGATTCTCTCTGTTAAACTTAAACATATAAGAGAGTTTCTGATTTGTTGGAATCTCAAACATTGTTACTCTATCAGTAGCAAGTTTATCGATAGATTGAAGAAGGGTGAAGATGATTTCAGTATAGAAGTAAAGAAAATGGAAGCTCTTCGGAACATTGAGATAGCTCCAACACTTGTTACCCTTGGTCTTGATCAAGATGAATCCCCGGAAGAAAATAATGAGATGTTATATTGTGAATTATCTCTGTTTCTCCATCTTAGTAAATACTATCAAATGATTGGAAAATCTCTCGAAGGTGCGTGTTTTCTTATAAACAAAGTTTGGATTATAGTGGAGGAAAAATGGTTTCCCCATGAATATAACATGGAAGTCGACAAGCTTGCATCCGATAGTGCGGACATATATTCTTCATGGTTAGTACACTCTCTGGTAACATTTGGCCAAGGGCTAAGGTATTTTTATATTGGAGCTTTGAATATAGGATACATTTTTGAAAAGAGAGTTAGCTGGGCTATTGTGTTCTGTAAAGAAGAATATTATGGTTTTACCAATTACAAGTGCTATGTTGGGTTAATGCTTCTTAGTGAAATTTCTTTTGATGAGGCTGTTAACTGCATGTGCTCGCTTGATTCATTCCCTGTGATTGTTTGGAATGAGAGTGTCAAATCTCTATTAAGTATTAGTGTAGCCAAGGCGTTTCTTGGTGCAAGCAAGACCTATACAATAGCAGGCTATGAGATGAGGTCAAACTCCTCCACCTGATATGTCGACGATGCAGTTTAGATTAGATTCACTATATAAGCTCATTTAGCTGGATTATTGTAGATGGCACTGGTACTCTTGTGGTTGTTCGATTCTACCTGCCACGAGCATCCCTAGGAGCCATGACTGCAACAACAAAGCACATTAATGCAGCAGCTAAGTTGCACAGCCTGCATTTGATTCTGGAGTACCTTCTCAGATATTGACCTTGAGGACAAGGTCAGTCTTCAAGGGGTAGGGAATGTAATGAATGGAGGGAAGTAATCAACGGCTAGGATTAAAAGGGAAGCAACGGCTGAGATTAATCAAAAGGAATGCAGCAAGTTAGTTAAATATGATTAATCAGGAGGGAGAAAGCAGCTATGAAATCTGGTACAATCCTACTCCTTCCTCTCAACTGATTATCTCGCTCTCTCTCCCTCGTTCTTTCTCTTCTCTTTCTCATCCAAATTCTTGATCCTTTTCAGGTATACTACATCATCAATGGAAGCTTGAGTCACCATTTTATCCCTTTAATCTTCCTGTATTAGTTTGTAATAGATATTGAAAATCAATAAAATCCCAATTCTTGTCAATTTCCATTCAATCTTTTAGTTCATACTTAAGTTCATTACACTTTTCTGTCAACTAAATATATTCCCAGGCACGCCTCGACCTCCTCTATTCATTCCCCGTGATGGTTTTTTCCAAACTCATACGGATTTGGCGAAGATCGGGATTTTAAAGGGCGATTCAAGACTTTTCCGGTGACCTTCGTATGTCTCGGTTTTTCTTTCCTCATCTTTCATCCTATAGACTTGAATCACCGTTGAAAACTCACCCTCATATCAAATTCAAAAGGTAACTTGTGCGGATGTTCTTTTCTGCCTTTTTCCTCGTTTTCCTCTTTCCATTCCTTTCTTTTTCTAGTTGAAAAGACCTCGAATGTGATCATTTCAATTAGAAGAAGAGAGTTACGGATCCGAGTGGTTGACGTATAACCCGGGGCTGTTTGGCGTGGTGGAGCTGTGACTGAATAGGTGTTGGTGCTGCGAGACAGCGACGATTGGAGATGTGGGGATGATGTTGAGGTTTGTTTGGTTAATTTTATGTGTTATGGGCGCCAGATTATTCGGCTTTGCTTGTGATGTTTGTGCGCTGATGAGGTAGTGATAGCGTAATGTCGAAGCTGATGGCGACGTGGTTGTGTTGGTCGAGGCAGCTCGTTGTTGATCGAGGAAGCACTATGATGGCTGCTTGTAGCTGTAATGGTGTGGATATATGTGATGGTGCTGGATAGCGGAGCAGTGTCGAGTGTGGTGAGGATGATGTTCTTAATGGCATCAACAGTGGTGGCGTTGTGCGGCTGTTGCGCTTGGACCCAATGTTGCTATGATGATGAACCCGTGGAGTACTGGTGGACAGTGTGTGTGCAGCGACTCTGGCAGTGGTGAGGTGATGATGTCGTACTGGTACATTGATGGCAAGGCAGTGGCAGTGCAGCGGCTATGGCGCTGGCTCCATGGTGTTGGTTAGACTAAAACCAAACTTTTTGTGTTCTTTGCTTACTTGGCTTTAGGATTTTGTTTAGCCATTAGTTAGTATTGTTTGATACTGGCTTAGCTCATAAAATCACGTGCTCAAGTAATGATCAGAATGTGTAGTCTTGTTTGTAGAAAACCATGTTAGTGATAGTGACTATGTACAAAAGTTGTTTAACCAAGTCATGTATGTATACCTATTGAACATGTGTTTATTTCCTGTCTAATCATGGAATTAGCTTAGAATATTTTGGTCCTTGTTTAACTTGTGTAGTTTAGTTTCTGTTAAGTAGCAAGGTTACAAAAGCTTATTGTTGTTAGTTCTGGTAAGCATGAACACACTTTACTAATTTAGCTTGTGTTTGAATATGAATGGTGTCTTGCTCTTGTGTCTTTGATCAAGCATAAAACGCCTCGAGTTTGATGTTGTCTCTTATAGGTATCTGTTAATTTAGGAAAGTGAAGCTTAGAGTTTTGGTTTTAGGTCTGTTATGGTTGTCTAAAAAAATGAAAATTGTCAAGCCTATGTATGTGTCCATTACGAAATAGGCAGTGTATTGAAATTGATTCACTTGGTAGAGCTTCGTTCATTACTCAGTAGTATTTGTCTAGACCTGGTGGAGTCATTTTTAGCTATTGTTTAGCATGAAATTCAGGTTGTGATTTGCTGTTCATTTGTTCCTCCATTTTTGCATATGCATGTAAGTGTGTCCATGTTATGGACATAAAGGAGTCCTGGGATAATTTGATTTTTACCTTTAATGGTCTCCATTTTGTCTACTTTTTGTTTTGAGTCCTTTAAGTTTAAAGTTACTAGAAAGACATTTTTGGGTCAAGAATAATGGGTCATGTTTAAGTTTCTAAGCCTGAAATTTGTTTTAAATAAGAATCAAAGAGTCAAAAGAAAATAGTACAAAAGTCAACTTTAAAATAGGCTTTAGTGTCATCATCTTTTGTTGTCTAGTTGAGGCATTCTTTCTTGCATTTATGACCTTAGCATGCTTGCACTTATGACCTCAGGGCTTTACATCACCCGTGAGTTGTCTACTCTTTCCTCTATATAACACACATTTGAAATAGAGGAAGCTCTATGGAAAAATATTCTCTAAGAAAATAAATTTCCAGATCTGAAATATTGAGGAAAAGAGTTAGAAAAGAATAGAGTAAAAAGAGAGAAAAATGAAAGAGAGTCTTTGAGAAAGAGTTGAGGCCTTACAGTGAGTGTCTAGAACTAAAAGTGACTATGACTGATTGTGTCGCTGTTGTAGATGTTTGTTTTGGTTGTTTCGAGTTGCTGGTGTTGTTGTGGGTGTCTTTGCTTTTACCAGGGAGTTATACTCTAGGTGTTTTCCCTTGTAAATATTGAGCAAACATGGTATGGGACTACAGTTATTTTTCTGAATGAGATATAGCCTATGTGAGGCCTAAAACTTAATTAAATTGGTTTGGAGAAGGCCTGGTCAAATCTGAATGTTAAGCTTCTTTGGACCAGGCCCATAAGAGTATTGTTTTCTTATATATTGTATCTATGGTTTATAAGCTTATTTATAATGCTGGAAGAATTAAAATCAGAAAAAGGGGGTCAGAATTGTGAACCACATCATATTAGTAGCTGTAGGTCAAGCAAATTTGGATGTTTCCATAATTTGTTCTGAGGCCCGTCATTGTTCTAAGTTTAATTAAATCTGAGTAGTTGCTTTTTGTTAAAATCGAGCAAACATGAGTATATTTGCACTAAAATGGACAAATCTTGAATGGTTAGGTAAAACTAGAATGCAAATGCAAATGGTTTAAAATTAACAACATAAACTATGCATAGTGAGCTAACTTTAGAGAGAAGTTGTTGATAGCTTAGTCCAGTAGATGACAGGTGTAAAACAAAGGCAGAATCTGATAACGAACTGTTCACTTTACAAATATGATTTGACCTATGATGGGTTAGTAAAAGAGAAATATTTTCTTAATGATATTCGACTAGCCAAATTGATTGGCCAAAACAAAATTAGCCCACTATTTATTTTCATTGGAACTCATTTAAATCAGAAGATTTCGAACGAGTGAAGTGCCCGCGCGATTTAACTTATTTAAGTCGGAAGATTTCGAACGAGTGAAGTGCTCACATTATATCTCGATTTTGAGTCCCCATTTGAAACGGACAAACTAAATTAATAAATCTGGCATAACCAAGAAAATGAAAAATACATCAAACAAATTCCAAAAGAGTCGAAATGCGTCAAAAAGCAACTGTGCTTGCATAGGACTCGAGGGTTCTTAACACCTTCCCGAGAGTAAATCGTGATCCTTACCTGGAACTCTGACGCGGACCATTTACGAGTCATTGGTTTTGTGAGGTACACCTTTTGGTGACTTGACACACCTTTAACTTGTTAAGTGGCGACTCCGAAAATCTCAATAATTTATGTACATAAAACACCCCGTCACAACCTTTAAATACTATCTTTTTAAGTTAAAAAGAGTCATGACAGCTACAAGCCGCAAACAGTCCGGAGTTCTTCTCTTCTTCTGGCAGCCCGAGATATGTCAGCCCAAGCATTCCTTCAAGGCATACGGCCGTTGGTGCAACCAAAGCCTGCCTGCTTGATCAAAGCAAGGGACCTCGGAAGCGTCTGAGTACAGGCCTGACCTTCCCCCATCTCGTCCGCTGAACTTAAAGAAAGACTCGAAGACTAGCAGCAAAGCTTGACCATCCGAGTCAACCTCAACTGGTCAAGTCAGAGTGCACGACCCCACATATCATCAAGCGGAAACGGAAGTTAGTCGAGAGCGGAAAGGCTTAAGCTGTTGATCCGCCATAAGGGAACCTCTTCCCTCAGATTTTCCACAGCCAGCGGCCAAAGAAGTGTCACGATAATGGTTCAGCTGAATCAGAAAACCAAGGTGAAAGTCATGAATCACAATGGGATCTGAAGCTTGGGGACACCTTAGCCACTCGCCGGTGTGAAGCTAAATACTCTTGCATGCCATGAAGCGAAGCCGAGCAATGGATCACCATCTTGGTACCATTGAAGAAGCGGCCGGCACATACGAAGTATCCTGGCGGAGAAGCCTCATGCCAGATGACGGGGTTAAGCCTCTTGACCCCACATGATAAGAGGAATATCACAGCAACCGCAGTGTTAGAAGATGAGTACACCATAATCAGTGCAGATGGCGCTATGAAGACATCCCAAAGGACGACGTTAGAATCTCGATCAAACTTCATGACTCGGGGGACTTCATTCATTCCTTCATAGATGGAAAAAAAAAAGATAATTGTAGATGAGTTTCCTCATATAACTCTCTCGAGCATCATCCATTTGGAACAAAGAAGAGTTTCTAGGAATATCAAACCAGGATCAAAGGCAAATATTTTTTAGCAAGGGAGAATTTTTCATAGGGGGCTTCGCGGGTACAAGTTTTCTGAAAAGGGATGAGTGTTTTCTGAAGAAGTTTGTGGTCTTTCCATTGGCAATAGGTCACTATTTATAGGTAGAAAGGGATAAGGATGGAGCACGAAGCGGTCAAATGTCACTATTGATGGAGATATGAAACGATTCGGAGCAGTTAATGACAGTTTCTAAAAAGGTGCATGTGATCAGTACAACCAATCAGAGGGAAGCACGCAAAGTTCTCGAAGAAATCAGTATCATTCTTGATCAAAATGACTGCGAGTCTCAAGGAGTCAGTGAGATATCTTTTCACATCCACACCGCTTTCACTTCCTGACTGCTCGCGTCAGTACTCAGTAAGTAGGGGGACTGACTGTATGGGCAAAAATATGCAACCTACTACTACGAGGATACGAGTCCAGCTGGAGAGACTAGACTTATCTTACAAGTCACGAGGCGCAGAGGATACACGCCTGCTCCTGGAGCCAACGACCATTTAGGCGGCACGACCATAGGACGCATCGTATACATCCCACCGCCTAGGATTTACAGTCTCCCAGTTAGGATTTAGTATATGCCACCACCTTGAGTTATAAGCCCATAGCCCTATTAGTCTTTGTATTTGACCTATTTAGGACAGGTATCACTACTATAAATACCTCTCCTTACATTGTATTGTACAGAAGGCGATTCACCACAGAATCCGCCTATTCTCAAGGAATAAGAATTACTCTACCTTTTCTTGTTTATTTCGTCTTGCTTTATTCATTAATATTTTCATTATATTTACTTACTTTTCGCCGTAATTACTGTATTGCTTTTGACCTCAACTGCAATTAATTGTTTAAAATAGACGTACAATTTTAGGCATAAATAATTTGGTGTCTTGAAATGATGTTGAGATTATTTCTAAATGTTAATGGTTTTCAAGACATTCGGAGCTCCCGGATGCAATCCATACGCTGATCCTACTCCTTCAACTGTTCCAGCACCGAAATGTCTAGAGATGAGACTAAGTCCCCTAGTATCAGAGTTTTTGGCCACTGAAAGTGGAGTGCCTCTGATCAGCTTACTCTTGGAGTTTTGTGAAGTTCTTCGTTTCCACCACTAGAAAACTCTAGTAAGGTTGCACAAACTTCTTTGTTCATAGCTTGTCGTTGAAGGATGAACTCATGTAGGGTTCCCTTCCATGAATCTTATCCGTCCCCTAGCATTTCTTTTCCTCATGGGAAAGAACTCCGAGATTGAGATGTTTAGTGTGGGGTGCATCTCCAACCACCAGATCTGGAGTATCTTCGACTGCTTCATCGTTTCGGGTTGAATGCAAATTAGCTAAATTTGCTATGGCACAGCACAAGAACAAACAAGAAAGAGATTAAGTTTTTCGAAAAGACAAATAAATCTCTTAATAACAATCTTGTTTAAGGCCCACAGTGGGCGCCAAATTGTATGAGCTTATATTGAGTTTAGTCAATAATAGTTAAATTTATACTTAAGTGGATGAAAAATAAATGTGTTATATCAAGATTTATGAATATGTTTAGGTTTAAATGAGGTTAAAATGAGAAATCATGAGCTTAATCAAATGTCGTGAACTTAATCAAAGAAGAAAAATAATTGTGAATAAGTAAATTAAAGAGTAAAAGTATTCTTATTGATCGAAGGTTCAAGAGATCCATATGAGAGCTTGATATTTCACTAATCCATATACAAAGACAGTCATTTACTAACAAAAATAAATGAGAGTAGTTGTTATTATTTTCTCCTACGAGTAAGGGATAAGATGTATTTATAGTATAGTCTAACCGTAGAGGTTTCCTATACATTTCCCTTTTGGATAAGGTTTTGTACTTTTGTAAAATGTAGACGTTGGTGAAAGTGCACAGTCATATAATATTCCTCGTACTGAAGTACTAGTCCCGGTGTCATTTTGAATTTTTAGGAAGTGAGTCGAAAGTTAGCTGATGCATCCGTCGATTGAATCTATAATGGGTCTGAGTTCTTATGGTTGGGGTCATTGAGACAACTATTGTCGGGATAATCTCTTGCTTAATTTTTATATAGCCCTTTTTTCCTTGGTTATATTCTCATCTCCTGACATGGCACTTTGAATTTATCTTCTTTTGTAGCCATGTGGCCTGTCACGACGTATTCAATATAGATAGTCCCCTATTTTTGTGTTTTGTTTTTGCTTAATTAGATATTATGTACTTGTGGTTCTACTCTCTTATCTAATAAATGAGAGTATAATTTATGATTATGAAGCATTTCATCACTATTGTAAGTAATATATTGATTTATTATGTTATCTTCAGGTGCCTTAGATCACTTTTTTTTTTCAATAAGAATTGCTAATTATGAGGTTGTACTATTTATTAAAAATAGATTTCATTATCATGTGCTTAATGGTGGAACTAAAAACCAAAAAAACCTAGTAAACTGTGCAAAGTGTGCACAAACAACAACAATATACCCAGTATATTCCACATGAAGAGTATGAGATCAGGGGCGGACCCACATGATCTGATCCGGTGCTCGAGCACCCATTGAACTCGACGCGGAATATGTATATGTACATAGACAGTATGTAGAAAAAAAAAATATATATATATATATATATATATATATATATAAGAAGCACCCATGAAACAAAAGGCCATATAGGTGCTTTGGTTGAGCAATGGGTGCAACCTCAAGCTCCGTGGTTCGAAACCTGGTAGCTACAACCATTTTTGTTAGAAACAAGATTGTACTTGTGGACCTCCTTAACTGAAGCTAGCATTAATTTATGAGCATAATAATGCTAAAATTTCGCCCAAATAGTACTATTTACTACTTTTCCTTTTTTACTTTATTTATTAGGTGTAAACTTATAAACAAAATCTGCCTAAAAAAAAAAAAGAAACCTAAACCCTTTTGAATACAAAACACACGCTTCACAAGGCAAAAGACTTCTATCTTTTTATTGTCTCTTTATTCTTCCATTAAAGATTCATATTACTATCATCTACAATCTCAAGATCAAAATACAAGATAATAAGATTATTTTTACAAGTATCTTTCAAACTTTTCAAGTTTAAATTCTTATTTATGCATAATACACTATTACTATATGAATTGATACATTTTTTTGTTGCTTAAGCTAGAAAATTCTTAAGTCTAGTTTATTTATTCTTTTTTTGATGAATTATGTGAATTGGAGCAAAAATTGAATAGAATTGAATTTTATTTTGTATGAAGTTTTCTTTATGAATTATGATGGATAAGTTTGTAACGAGATCAAAAATTGTGCCACAAAGTGCTAGCTCGACTCAACCATCTTCGGGTTTCTCTATCTCTCAAGAAATTCAGAGGGATACTGTTGCTTCAGGACTTGATTTGGAATCTCTCAAAGATGACCCAGGAGATCGAAAGCCTATTGTAGAATTTGATTTTAATATACGCGATGAAGTCAGAAGATATAATATTAAAAAGGCCCTTGCCAACCTTTGAATCATGATTTTCCCAAAACTACATTTGGGAAAGAAATGCACCAGTTTCATCCTGTTTGGTTCAAGAGTCAACATTGCAAGTGGTTGGAGTATAGTATTACAAAAGATGCTGCATATTGTTTGTGTTGCTACTTGTTCAGGAACGAGCATGAAGCCCATGGAAGTAAGTGGGATTCTTTTACGAAAACCGGCTTTAAAGGTTGGAACCATGCTACTGAAAGATTTAAAGCTCATGTTGGAGAGGTAAATAGCATCCACAACAAGTGTTTCAACAGAATGCTTGATTTAATGAATCAATCACAGTCAATTCGCACTTCTTTTGATAAGCGTTCTGAGAAAGAAAAGAGAGAATCCCGGCAGCGCTTAAGTGCTTCAATTGATGTGACGAGGTTCCTTTTGAGGTTAGGATTGCCATTTTGTGGTCATGATGAGAGAGAATCTTCTACAAATAAAGGTATATTTCTTGAACTTTTGCAATGGTATGGAAATATTGACCGAGATGTTGGAAGCATAATATTAAAAAATGCTCCAAGAAATGAAATGATGTGTTCTCCAAGTATTCAAAAAGATATTGTTGATGCTTGTGCAAAAGAAACAATCAAAGCTATCATTGAAGACTTGGATGGGGATTATTTCGGAATACTAGTTGATGAATCAAAAGATATATCACATAAAGAGCAAATGGCACTTGTTCTGAGATATGTTAATAAAGAAGGTGAAGTCATAGAGCAATTTGATGGTATTGTTCAAGTAAGTGATACATCTGCTCTATCATTGAAGGAGGCAATCTACTCTTTTCTTTTAACTCACTCATTAAGTCCATCTCAAATACGTGGACAAGGTTACGATGGAGCTAGTAACATGCAAGGTGAGATAAATGGTCTTAAAATTTTGATTTTGAATGAGACTCCATCAGCATATTGTATCCACTGTTTTGCTCATCAATTGCAGTTAACACTTATGGCTCTTTCAAAGAAAAATCCAAAGGTAGATGATTTTTTTTGTTATGTTACTAAAGTGTTAAATATTGTTGGAGCATCTTTTAAGCGCAGAGATTTGCTTAGACAGCATCATGCTGAAAAGTTAAAAGAGTTGCTCATATCAGGTGAAGTTCATACAGGGTGAGGATTAAATCAAGAACGTGGCCTTCAACGACCAGGTGATACTCATAGGGGTTCTCATTATAGAACATTAGATAACCTCATTGTTCAGTTTCCATCAATTATTTATGTGCTTGAATTTACAGCATGCAAGTCTCCTAATTCTTCGGATCGACTTGATGCTGAAACTCTTGTGACTAAGCTTAAGGGATATGATTTTTCCTTTTTGTTGCACTTGATGTTGAAAGTTCTAAAGATGACAAATGACTTGAACTTCTCATTACAAAGCATCGATCAAGATATTGTCAACGCTATGGGATTTTTGGTTGTTACAAAGCAAAGTTTGCAAAAGATGAGGGATAGTGAATTTGATTCTTTAATGAAAGATGTCAAAGCTTTTTGTGGTAAACATGATATAACGATCCCGGATATGGAAGTGAGGTACTTGCCTGGGAAATCAAAACGTAATGCCCTTGATATCACATATTCTCATCATTTACGGTTTGCCCTTTTTACTGCTGTTATTGATTTACAGCTTCAAGAGCTTAATAATCGTTTTGATGCTGTGAGTACTGACTTACTCCTCGGTATGGCTAGTTTGAATCTAATTAATTCATTTGGTAATTTTGATAAGAATAGGATAATGAGGTTGGCTGAATATTATCCGAATGAGTTTGACAACAACAAGCTTCGAGATCTCAATTGTGAGCTTGATAGTTTTATAGTGTATGCTCGTGGTACTGATAACAGGTTCTTCAACATGAAGCAGATTAGTGACCTTGCTAAAGTGTTGGTTAAGTCAGATTTACATCGAACTTGGCCACTTGTTTATTTGCTAGTCAAGTTGACCCTCATTCTTCTTGTTGCTACTGCTTCTGTGGAACGAGCTTTCTCATCTATGAAATAAATCAAGAATGAACTTCGTAATAGCATTGGTGATGAGTTTTTAAATGGTTGTTTAGTTTGTTATGTTGAGCGTAAGATCTTTGCAACTGAAAGCAATGATGTTATTATTCATCGTCTTCAACAAATGAAAAATCGTCGAGCATAATTGTAATTTGGTGTTTAGAAGTCTTTTTTGTAATGTCAATATTCTTATAGTTTATTGTGACTTGTGACTTGCGACTGTAAGTGTATTTGGTAATGGTTATATTAATTGTAGGTTTTTTTATAGCTTTTCTTATTGCCGCGTTAAAATAGTTGAATATTTATACTATGTGGTTGGTAGCAAATTTTTGTTAAGAGAAGTGAGCACCCACGACCTTCAAATCCTGGATCTGCCACTGTCTGAGCAGAGTGAGATATATGCAAACCTTACTCCCACAAAGGTGGAGAGACTATTTCTGATAGACCCTCGACTAGGAAATACATATTAGAAAATACTTTTGAAAATCAAGCCAGTAATATCATGCTAAAGAGAATGTTAAAACTAAAGCATATTCAAAATAAACAGATAATAACAGTATATATAAAGGTGAAGACTAAAATGAAAATCGTCTCTATATATGCATAATACTACATCTAATAAGAGAAAAGACACTCGGCTACTACCTAACCTTCTACCCTAACCCTAACCCTAACCCTCAACCTCCATACTCTCTTATTTAGAGTCATGTCTTTGGTGATTTGGATTTGGGCTATAGTGTGTATAAACAACGAAATACATACTCCCTCTGTTCCAATTTGTTTGTCGTAGTTTGACTTGGCACAAAGTTTAATAAAGTAAGGAAGACTTTTGAAACTTGTGGTCTAAAATAAGTCTTGGATATTTGTGTGGCTATAAATGAGTCAAAATGTAACTTTAGAGTTGAATTATTGCCAAATTTAGAAATATGACAATCTTTTTGGGACAGACAAAGAAGGAAAGTATGACAAACAAAATGGGACAGAGGGAGTATTAATTTGCATACTCTTTAGAAAACGCGAACATTTAAAGTTGTTAGCATTGGATATTGGGTAAACGAATCAGATAAGTTTGTTAAAATGTTTTGAATTTAATTATTTTTTGGTTTAACTTAATAAAACAGTTGTCGTGTCATAAAAATCCAACCGAAGATACTGTTTTCAGCCACACAATGATCATTTAAATTAAATAGGCAAAGTTAAGTGAAGTTCTAAGACATACAAATAAAAGTGATTTTGTTCACCTCTTTTGAATAATTGAGTGACAATTTAGATAATTAACTCCAAGTTATGTCATTACAATACTTTCACAAGTTCTCTGTTTCTCACAGATTCGGAATTTCGGTCATTTCTTTGTTTGGAAAGCTACTTCTTAGGCTGATCATTATTCATTCATGGGTATATTTCCTTGATAACACGTATTTTTCTATTGTGCATTTTATAACGAGGTAAACAAAATTGATGCTAACAGTGAAGCTGATGGACGCACCAGGAAAACTTTTCACTGACGGGGGAAGAGGCTAAGAAAGTGATACCTGGAAGGGTAAATAGTAAGATTTTCAGTTTTGTCCGGTCGCGCACTAATGTAGGATAAGACATCCTCTAATGATGTTGATGTGTACATCTTAACTAATATTAGCACAAAGCTAGTAGCTTAGTGCGCTTTATGTTTTTAAAGAATTACTTCATATTATTACCATTATTGGATAGATAAGTAGGAAAGGAGATGTAATTATCATGTACCCGTTTAATGTCATTGACTAATTGGAGAATAGCTCGAAGCCCTATAGGCAGCAGAGAGTGTGAAGCTAGTGAAGGAAGGTGCCTTTTTTTTCTGCCTTGGTCCCAAATTTGGAGCTTTGATGTGAAAACATCCATGAGATAGTAACATGGGCCAAAAAAACTCCTTTGAAGAAGAGAAATTGGAAAAGGAGCTTTTCGATCTCTTCGAATATCCAAGTTCTATAGGTGATATAAACCAGCTTCTTTGTTCTAGTTTCCAATCCCTTTCTCCTAAGAAATGAACCAAAAAAAATAACAAGACGAGGAAAACTTCCTAATACCTCACTAGCATCTTACTGTTTCTATTTTATTTTATTTTTTCAAGTTTTTGATCTGTGTTGGTTAAAACATCCAACATCGTAAGTTCATTTCTAAATTAGAATACTTTGTATCTTGTGCGATTTTTTGGTCGCATTGAATCTTCATAGCCAATAGTATTTCTTAAACATGTTAAGGCCGTTAGGTGCATCCAATTGTTTAATCTTGAGCAACTCTGAGAGAGTAAACATTTAGATCAGGCTTATTCATTGTCATACCAAGAAAACGAGTAGAATACATAATGAAAGATGAATACACAAGTAGAACCCCTAAATTTGTTACCAGAAGTATTTAAAAGTTGAAGTCAAAAAGATAATTTGACTTTTCCAATTAGTATATAATTCTCATTAGATACCCTTTACATAGTCATAACTAGTGAATAATTAAAATGGTAACAACGGAAAATATGAGACACCTTTCTTTGATATGAAAGAAAGAGTAGCTGAGCTTTCCCCTTAGAGGCAAAAATGGTGGTATGCAAAGTATTGGCATGCAATTGAGTAGGCATTGAGTGTTTCTCATGTGAAAGTGCATCTAGCCTCCCCTATCACACTCTCCTGTTAAACTCTCTTAACACTTTTGGTCATTTTTTACTTCAACAATTTGGTTAAGTTCTAGTAAAGTATTACTTGGACATTACAAGATGATTGAATGACTTTTAAAGACTTGCCGACGAGTTAGATGGACCTCAACTTCGCTTGCATAAATTCTTTTCCAACCATCCTACTGTTTTTACTAGTAGCTATTGAAGAATGAACCCTTTCGGTACATGTTTCTGTCAAACCTTGGTTAATTTGTAATACACTTTACCTTTTTCTTTCTTCTTCATATTCTCGTGCTCTTTGTTTTTCTACTTTGCAGATCAGTTATTTATTGAGTAGCTAAAGTAGAAACCCTCTGAACTTCCCTTCGTTGTGTCAGAGAGACAAAAAAAGGTAGAAGCAAAAAAGTTAGACCAGCACAAAACTCTCTTGTACGTCAGTCTTAAGTATGCATTTTACAGTGCATTTCGTATACTGTATATGATACAAATAAAGTAGATTAGTCGATTTTGTCTCAATATGCTATGCCATAATCGTTTCTTAGATATTAGTATGTAGAATTGTAACATGTAGCTATTGGAAAATATATTCTCCGTCTTATTTTATTTGTCTAGTTTGACTTGACACAAAGTTTAATAAAGAAATAAAAAAAATTTAAACGTGTGGTCTAAAATAAACTATAAATATTTGTGTGGTTATAAATGAGTCAAAAAGAAAGTTTGGAGTTAAATTGTTTCTAAATTTAAAAATATGACAATATTTTTGGGACGGATACTGATAAGAAAAATATGACAAACAAAAGGGGACGGATAGATAAATTACATGTTAGTAATTCGTTTACAAAAGCTAAAGATTCATTGTCTTACGTATTTGTTTACTGCTAGAAGGATATTGCGTGAACTAGTTATCGAGAATGGAATACTAAAAGGTGCATTTCCATGACTAAGCTCTTTTTAGTGGCATTTCTTTCAAGTGGTAATTATTTGTATAGTACCATATACATATTTCATAAATTATTAATGAAACTCAAGTTTCGTCAATGATGTTGTAGTTTGTAAATGTAGAAGCTTACTGTAATTTGGCCGACTCCAACAGGTTATCTGTCATTCTTCCAAGCTACTAACCTGTACATAGTCTAATAACATATAAATAATCGATCTTAAATGATCTGATGGAAGAACTTGTCGTATATCATTTACACTCAAATCCGCTTCTTCTTAGCAGTAGGAGTAATAAAAATGATAAATTTAGTAAGATTGCCATCAGAGTATAAAGAGAAAAAGGCAAATTATTTGATGGTTAAAGAAGAAAGAAAAGTTTCCAAAGGAAATGATGTTTCTCCTTCCATTGTTAGTTAGAGATTCTCTCCCTCTATTATTTCTTTCTTTTTAAACTGTCCACAGAAACAGACATTTATAGAGAGACAGAACACATCCTATTGCTTTATTCATACCACATTTACTATCACTACACAACATTTCTATGCCTAAAAACAATACAGAAAACTCCTTGGTGTCATACTCCATTTCTCCCCCATCTTCCACGTTTCAACCCCCCTTCTTCTCCACTAATCTTCACATTCTTATTAACTGCAGCGGCAATTGTCTTCACGGTATGTGACACCTCACAAGCTAACTAGTGCTGAGCTACGAGATTTTCCTTTGGCTCGTTGAAACTCCAAGCCAAAATAAGTCTGATTTCAATTGGTCCTTCTATAGTCCCCTTCTGAATTAAGGACAAATGGATAGAATTGAGTAGCTAATTCTACAGATTCTCAAAAGTAACGACACCGAGGACTACGGTATACTATTGCAATAAAAGCTGCTAGAAATTTTTTTAGAAAAATGTCTGAGCTGTGCATACCAAGCAGTTGTACTACTTCAACCAGACCACAATTTTTCAGTCTTCTCATGTCAAACTTGTGTTGCCTGTGTTCTTTCATGCTCTCTCACCCTCTCTACTTCTCCTACTTTGTTTTCTTCTCTCCTTACCTACTAAATTTTTTTTCTTTCCTCTCTCCTCTCTTCATTACCACTACCCTTTTGCTCCTCACCATTCTTACTATCTCTCCAAGTCTCATCCTTCACCATAACTCTGCCTCTACTGAATTCTCTGAATCAAGAAATGTTAGTGTTCTGCTCTCGGCATACAATACTGTAGTAGAAAGATTAACACAAAACAATGATAAAATCGACGAGCTAGAGGAATTTGAAGCCTACAAAATCGTATTTGGCCCGTCCATAATTGATGTTCAAGAAAACTCTGGTGAATTCTTGGACTGTACATCAGCTGAGGAAAGTGAAACCCCTGTTCATGATTCTTCATTTCATCATAAAGGTCAGTCTTTAACAGATAATTTCGGTGAAAAATCAGCAGCAGTGGAGAGTATTAAGCAGTCCACGGAGGAGCCGACTTTGGAAAATTTGTTCAAAGAACTGGATGAGTTTGAAAACAAGACTTGGAGTCATAATGTCATTGAAAAACAAAAGGAGGTGGAACAAATGAGAAATGGACCTAAGGCCACTGCTGGTAATGTAGTATATGTACATTCTCAAGGACTTGGCCAAAATCTTGAGAATGTGGGAAGTAGTTATGGATCAATGAGCAAAGAGAAAGAGTGGAAAAGGACATTGGCGTGCAAACTTTTTGAGGAAAGACACAATTCTAGTTATAGCAGTAGTGAAGGAATGGATTTGTTGTGGGAAACACATGAAATGGACACCAAAAAGAACAAAGTAAAAAGAGACACTAGTAGTTTCAAGAATATGAAAAAGAAAGGAGAATCGAAGGGCTATCATAAAGAATATGATGAGGATG
Source organism: Petunia secreta (assembly GCA_029990175.1). Lineage (NCBI taxonomy): Eukaryota > Viridiplantae > Streptophyta > Magnoliopsida > Solanales > Solanaceae > Petunia > Petunia secreta. Next base: position 62,241,898 of record JARKIP010000010.1, read on the forward strand.
ATGAAGAGATGGATCAGCAGCAGCTTTGTTGTTTACAGGCCCTGAAATTCTCATCTGGAAAGAGAAATTTGGGCATGGGAAGACCTAATCTTGTTAAGATTTCTAAGGCATTTAGAGGGTTTGGATGGCTACATCATGTGAGCAAGAATAACAAGAAGGTGCATTGTGGAGATGGCTTCTAACGAAATTTGCTTTTGATGAGTTAAATAATCTACATCCATTCTGTATTATGAGGATCATGTTAACTTGTTTAATGCCGGCCGTTAACCTACTGCAACTCTCCTCCTTTATCGGGGATTGGAACCGGCAATGTGTGCAAACTCAAACATGTGGAGTTTATGATTCAATTAGCTGCTGTGAGAATACTTCTGGTAATATCAAATGTGTTTTGAAATTTACACATCTACTTCTCAAGTTAATTTTTGTGTATTTATCATATTCTATGTTAAGAATTACATTTATAAAAAGCATTAGATAGACAGAACTTGCAATCTAACTTTGTCCTCAAGATTGTGTGAGCTCAAAAGTACAGGTTATAGTTATATCTATCTCTAGCTCATTCTGTCACTGGGTAAACATTGAGATTTCAACCACCAAGTTTATGAATTATGAAAAAGTAAAAGTTTTACCTTCATTAGTTTATCAAGAAGCATATAATATGCTGCATGTTCTGTGAAGCAAGGCAGTAGAAAATGAATTAATTAATCATGAATGATTCATCATATAAGTAGTACAGTAATAAATCTTAAAAAAATATTCAAGTCTACTTCTGAAGTCTAGTGTCTTTCAGATATAAATTACAAGTGTACATGATCAACTCTAGAACCTAGAATATATTCAGAGAGGATATAAGTTGATTAATCCTTTCATAGAGTAACTATTCGGAGGACTCATCCCAATTAAATTATTTTACACACGCTGTCAAACTTCCACGACTCTCTTGCTCTATTCGTGTTTGGCACCGGTTATACTGTGTCATAGACAAACACGCTCAAACATTTGCATTTTTTTAGGGATTTTTACACTAAAAACACAAGCAACACACAAAAATTACTAAAATCGATCCCTATTTGCAAATTTTATCCGAAATGTCACATTTTTCCCGAGATAGCAACATGATGCAAGTTTATACGCATATATAAAATTGTATAAATTTGTAAGTATGTATATGCAAGTGAATAAATCTGTATAGATTTTTAGATTTCTTTAGTATTAAGGATGTTTATATGAATTTTTATTATTATTTTTTGTATATTTTTATACTAGTAAATCTACCAGCGCATTGCGCGCGTGTTAAAAAAAACCTCTTAAATACCGTTGAATATTAATGTCATAATATTAATTACAAAAATCAATGTTGACCAATCAATGGAGCAAGTGCTAAAGTGCACAAATAGCGGCTTTTGCAATTGCTATTTGGAGAGCAATCACTTTCTTAAAAGCATTTATTTCTGTTGCTAAATGCACGATAATTTGACATGTGCAAAAGTATCAAACAGTCTTATGAACCCACAATTGATAAATCTTTTGGCAGAGTTCATAGCAAAATAAGCATTTGTTACCGTTTCTTTCCTTCATATGTACACACAAATTTCCATATCCCTTGAATCTAACATCTTACTCTCTAGTTCTAGGCTAACTACTTTTTTCTTTTGATTGATTTTAATCAGTACAAAACACAAAAGCACCCTAGAAAGCCTCTCAAGAAGAAGAAATCAAAAAAAAAAAAAAATTGAGGGATTGTAGACTACGATATCTCCATGAAGTCAAAGATGTTGGAGGAAAAAAAAATCTTTTTAAAAAAAAAAAAAAGATGAAAATAACAAGAGGAAGTCCTCCTTTACACAATTCTCAATTTTTGGTCTTTCTGCTGCTCTGGTTTAAGCAAAGAATTAGTGCCCTTAAATAATACAACTATCATAAAGCTTGTCTTGACCCTTAGAATTCTCTTATTCATCCGTTTCTTGATGCTCATATTCATTACAATTATTATTCATTAATATCAACTATGTATTAATAGCAATTAACATTTACTATTAACAATTAGTACTAAACGTTATGAAGGATTAGTAATTAATAATTGGAATTTCAGCCATCTTCTAATTTTAAAATTAAGAAAAAGAGCAAAAAATTGAGGTAAAAGACAAATAAGAATCTTGGCTTATGGGAGCTATGATGCGGGGAAAACCACCACAAGACCCTTTATGAGAAGCCAAAGCAAAGCAATCCATGATACTCACCTTCACTTGGTATGGAAAGGCTTGGTCGTGGAAGATGGGAGCTCCGGAACCACCTTGAAGATCATGCATTGGAGCAACATGGAAGAAGGACCATCTAGGTCACACGGAGAGGCTCAAAAGACACAAATTGAGGCGCCTCAAGAGGCTTCAGGAAGAGGCGGACCGCTTACTCAAAAGGGCGGACCGCCTGATTTTTAACAACTCTCTGGATCTCCACTGGGCGGACCGCCCCTGTGCAGAGGCGGACCGCCCACTCTGCTGAGGAAAGCCACTGGGCGGAGCACCTACTTGGGGTGGGCGGACCACCTACCCTTGATACAAGCCAATCCGAATTTCCTATATTTTTGTGTGTAATTCCAATTATGGCCCCTATTGTTTAAACCTACTTAGGGGTATTTTAGGCTTTTCATTTCAAGTATGTAGAAGACTATAAAAGTATTCATAAGGTCTTGAACTCATTTACACATCTTTGAATATAAAAACACAAGAGAATTCTCTCTATTGAAACGTATGAATTTTGGCTTGATTTCAATTGGATGATTTCAAGTTAAACTTCAAACCTTTTTGATCATTCTATTTGTAAGGACCTCGTGATTCTTAAGGATAGTTTCATAACGTTGGTGATTTTTGACCTTCGTTCGGGGTGTAACGAAACAAAACAATCGTGTGAGTCTTGTTTCGTTTTTATCTTTTTTTCACTTTCGCAGTTTACCCTACATCAGTTGGCATCAGAGCGAGGCTAGGGTTATGTTCCTACGAACCCTCGTCCTACTCTTCGTGCTTGTTATCTTTGTTTCTTGTTGTTTTTCATGTTCTTGTTCTTGTTAAATTGAAAAGGAAGAAAAAAATTCAAAAACAAAAAAAAAATCACTAGTTGTTCTTGGTTACGATGTTTTCTTTGATGATTGTTATCGGGGATTGTTTGTTACCACACTCCCGTTGATTGGGTACCCACAAAACATACTTTAAGGTTGTGAATCGAAAATCTTAAAAATCAAATCTTCAAAAGTTGAAAATCCTAGAATTTGTTCCAAAATTTGTAGATTTGGATTTGTGTTGGTTGATTGTTATTATAAACAATTGGGGTTTGCTTGTAGTAGTTGAATACATATTGGGGAACCTTTGAATTGGGCAAACACCTTGAAAACCTTGGAAAAATTGGGTGCCAAAGCCAAGAACACGGAATTTGGACTCTACTGTGAGACACAATAGGCGGACCGCCCAGTTCTATAGGCGGACCGCCCACCAAAAATCAACTCTCTGAAGTTTTGTAGGCGGACCGCCCCTGTGCCTAGGCGGACCGCCCACTCCTGGAAAGGGTGTCCGGGTAGTTGTTTCGTAGGTTTTCGTGTTTGTTTGTTTCCCTTACTTCCGGTTAGTACTTTGAGAGTAATTCTCCTACTCAATTAGTACTAATTCACTGAGCGCTTAGGATATTCGTGCGTGTTGGTGGTTGATAAATTCCAAGAAAACTCGTAGAATTTCTTTGGCTCAGGTGCTCACTTATAAAGCCGAACGCCCATAAAGTCCCATTAACTCCATTCTTCCCAAAGAGCATTGGGAACTTGTTGAATTGGTTGGTCGTTGAGGAGGTTGTTCAACTCCGAGGAAGACTTTTGGAATCAAGCACGAGTGAACCTACCCCAAACTTGAGTGAACCCGAGCGACAATCAAAGGTGAGGGAGTGCATGAGGACTTTTACTCTAATCTCTTTGCTTGTTTTTGATTGTTTGTAGGTACATGTCGGAAGAGAAAGTAAAGAATACCATTGAGGCTCCAACCGACGTCTTGGCTAGCCTATTAGCCTTGATGAAGGCTTTAAATCTCAAAATGGAGGTTCTTGAAAAGAAAAGAAACCCGAGTGTCCATAAAGATGCCGGAGAAGGCACAAGTGATGACTCAATCATGAAACCGGATCAATATGCGGAGCTAGTTCGTCGACAACGGTTGAGGGATGAAGCTCTTGCTCGAGAAAGATTGTTGGGCAATCCCCAACCTATGGGCAATCCCCAAGGTGATGTTCACTCATGAGGCCCCGAAGAAATGGTGCACCCCTTGAGCAAGTTGATGAAGCTCAAGAAGAGGAGGGTCCCGGACTTGGTGACAACTATGATGACTTTAATGCTCCCTATCCACATAGGAGGGCGATGAATGGAGGCCGGGGTATAGATGGAGGTCGAGGACCTCCAAGGGCTTTTGTGGGGAGGAACTTGGGACGAGAGTATAAGGATGTTGATAACTACTATGGGGGCCAACCGGAGCCAAACCGTGGAGATCGTGACAACAACCTAAATAGTGTGAAGATCACTATCCCATCCTTCAAAGGGACTAGTGATTCGGAAAAGTTCTTAGAGTGGAAGGTTCAATTAGAGCGGGTGTTTGACACAAATGATATGTCCGAGGAGAAGAAAACCACTTATGCCATTTTGCTTCATTTGAGTCATATGCTTTGACTCGGTGGAAATTCGTCAAGAGGTCAAGAAGAAGAGTTGGGATGTGAATGAACATTACTTGGGAAGAATTGAAAGAGGTGATGAGCACCAAATATGTGACACCCAAGTATAGGCAAGAACAACTCAAGAGGCTTTATGAGTTGAAACAAGGCTACAAGTCCATTGATGAGTATTTCAACGAATTTGAAGAGAACCGAATGGCCATTGACATGGAAACCGAAGATGAAGAGCAAGCTATCATCTGTTTCAAGAATGGTTTAAGCCGGGAGATTGCTTTTTCATTGAGGCTACACATCTTTCATTCTCTTCAAAAATTTTGTGATGTCGCGGTTGAAGCCGAAAAGTGGCTCAAGGAAGAGAAAGCTCCTCGCTTTAGGAGTATTACTTCTACTCCAATGACTCGGCCCAAAGAATGGAAGAGCCCAAACACAAGTGGTGCAAGTGGGAGTCGTGATGTGAAGAAGCCTTTTCAGAAGGCTACCCCGAGAAGCGACTTTAAAGAAGTGGGAGGTAACTCTAAAACTCAATTAAATACTCATTCTTCTTCTTCTTCTTCTTCTTCTTCTTCTTCTTCTTCTTCTTTCTAATGCCACAAGTGCAAGGGTTATGGCCACTTTGCCAAATATTGCCCCACCCGAAAAACAATGATAGTTATGGATGATGGGATGGTGTATGAGGAGGAAAGTGAGCCCGAGGGTGATGTTGTTGAGGAGAGTGAGGTAGTTTAGGGAGAAGAGAGAGCGGCGGAGGGTGATGATCCTAACATGTTCTTGATGGTACGTCGTAGTTTGAGTGCCATGGTGAGTTAGGAGAAGGAGTATGAGCAAAGAGAGAACTTGTTCCATGCTAGGTGTAGAGTGAAGGGACAAGTGTGCTCCATGATTATTGACTCGGGTAGTTGTGCGAATGTGGTGAGCCAATCTTTGGTCTCACAATTGAAATTGCCTACCCTTAAACACCCAAGCCCTCATCGTTTGCAATGGTTGAGTGAGTGTGGGGAATTGAAGGTGGTGAAGCAAGTCTTGATTAAGTTCAAGATTGGGAATTATCAAGATGAGCACATGTTTGATGTGGTGCCAATGCAAGCTTGCCACTTCTTGTTTGGTAGGCCTTGGCAATATGACAAGCATGTGGTTCATGATGGCAGAGCCAACACTTACACGGTCAAACATGAGGGCAAGAAGTATGTGCTTACGCCCTTGACGCCAAAGCAAGTGAGTGATGACTATCGGCGTATGAGGGAATTGAGAGAAGCGGCTAAAGCTGAATCCCCCGTTGTGGCCAAGCCTTTGACCGAGACCCCACCATCTCCTACCGGACGCATTTGTGCCATGATGCAATCGGGTGAGTACTTGAGAGATAATGATGGCACCAAAATGCTCATTTGCCTAGTGCACAAAGGTATGGTTCTAAACTTCGATTGTGATTATTCTTCTAACCCTAACCCTTTGCCTAGTGCTATTGAGAATGTTTTGAAGGTATTTGAGGACATGTTCCCGGAAGAGATGCCGAGTGCTCTTCCTCTATTGAGGGGGATTGAACATCAAATTGATTTCGTCCCGGGGTCCCAAATCCCAAACAAGCCGGCCTATAGGAGCAACCCGGAAGATACAAAGGAATTGCAAAGGCAAGTGGATGAGTTGCTCAACAAAGGCTTGGTTTGTGAAAGCTTGAGTCCGCGTACCGTACCGGTCATTCTTGTGCTAAAGAAGGACGGGACATGGAGGATGTGTATTGATTGCCGTACGGTCAACAAGATAACGGTAAAGGTCGTCATCCCATTCCTAAACTTGATGACATGCTTGATGAATTGAGTGGTTTAAGTGTCTTTACCAAGATAGATCTTAGGTCCGGCTACCACCAAATCTGGATGCAACTGGGTGATGAGTGGAAAACCACATTCAAGACCATGTTTGGTCTATATGAATGGTTGGTGATGCCTTTTGGCCTCTCCAACGCACCTAGCACTTTCATGAGGTTGATGAACCATGTCTTGAAGCCGTTTATCAAAAAATTTGTGATTGTCTATTTTGATGATATTTTGATGTATAGCAAATCAATAGACAACCGTGTGGGCCACTTGAGTCGAGTTCTTGAAGTGCTAAGAGCCAAAAAGCTCTATGCCAACTTTAAAAAGTGTGCTTTTTGTGTTGAAAAGGTTGTCTTTCTTGGGTTTGTTGTTAGTGCCAATGGTGTAGAAGTTGATGAGTCCAAAGCTGAAGCCATTAGAGATTGGCCTACTCCTACTACCGTTTCTCATATTAGGATTTTCCATGGCCTTGCGAGTTTCTATAGGCGCTTTGTTAGAGACTTTAGCACCATCGCCGCACCACTCACCGAGTTCGTGAAGAAAGACAAGGCCTTTGTGTGGGGAGAGCCTTAAGAGAAGGCTTTCCAAGAGTTGAAAAGTAGGCTGAGTACCGCCCTATTGTTGCAATTACCCGACTTCGGTAAGGCTTTTGAGGTTGAATGTGATGCCTCGGGGGTGGGTATTGGGGGTGTTCTCATGCAAGAAGGGAAACCTATTGCCTACTTTAGTGAAAAGTTGAAGGGTGCAACCTTAAATTACTCCACGTATGACAAGGAGTTGTATGCCCTTGTGAGAGCTCTTGCTCATTGGCAACACTATCTATGGCTTAGGGAATTTGTGATCAAGAGTGACCATGAGTCACTCAAGCATCTTAGAGGCCAAGAGAAGTTGAAAAAAAGGCATGCCAAATGGGTGGAGTTCATTGAGTCTTTTCCCTATGTTACTCATTATAAGAAGAGAAAGGACAATGTTGTAGCCGATGCACTTTCTAGGAAGTTCGCCCTTACTACCACTCTTGCTTCTAGGCTTATGGGTTTTGAGAGTATAAAATCATTGTATGAACATGACCCAAAGTTCAAGAGTATTCATGATGCTCTCGTGAGTGGGAAGAGGGTGGAGAAATACCAATAGGTAGATGGCTACATTTTCAAGAATGGGAGAGTGTGTGTCCCCGAGTCCTCTTCGCGAGAATTGCTAGTGCGTGAAGCACATTGTGGAGGCTTGATGGGTCACTTTGGGAGGGATAAGACTTTGGCCATTTTTATGGAGCAATTCTATTGGCCTAAGATGGGGTTTCATGTTGAGCGGCTATGCAATGCTTGTTTGGATTACAAGCACGCCAAGTCTAAGTCTAATCCCTATGGCTTGTATACTCATTTGCCTATTCCTACTAGCATGTGGATGGATATTTCTATGGATTTTGTTATGGGATTGCCACGGTCTAGAGGAGGACATGATAGCATTTATGTTGTCGTGGATAGGTTCTCCAAAATGGCTCACTTTATTCCTTGCAAAAAGAGTAGTGATGCACAACATGTAGCTTCTTTGCTCACTAATAATGTGTTAAAGTTGCATAGAGTGCCTCAAACCATTGTGAGTGCGGCGAACCCTCAGACGACCTATCTAAGAGTACCAGCCACGTGGCATCTTGACAAGGAAATCGAATGGATCCATCCAATACAGATAGAGCGTCATATACAATTACTCTATCCTTTGGAAACCACTATATAAACAAATAGTTGAAGCGTGCGATAGAAAGCGAAAAAACGAAAGGTTTTCTCCGGTCTTCCTCAAAAAGACAGCTATAGGGACACTAAGTTCCTAAGCCATTTTTGGAGGTGCTTGTGGGGTGCCCTTGGCACCAAATTGTTGTTCTCTGCGTCCCACCACCCTCAAATAGATGGTCAAACCAAGTTGGTAAACCGAACCTTGGGGTCTTTTCTTAGAGCTATGACCCGAGGTAAGGCGGGGACTTGGGTGGAGAAGTTACCTCTCATGGAGCTTGCATATAACCGTACTTTACATAGAATGATTGGCATGACTCTATTTGAGTGCGTTTATGGTTTTAATCCTTTGATTCCACTTGATCTTACCCCTTTGCCAAGGGAGATTGTTGTTAGTTTTGAAGGTAAAAGCCGTGCTAAGGCTTTGATTGAACTCCATGCTAAGGCGAAGACGAACTTGGAGGAAGCTTATGAAAATGTGGCCTCCAAGAAGAACAAGGGGAGAAAGAAGGTGGAACTCAAGAAGGGAGATTGGGTATGGGTGTACTTTCGAAAGGAAAGATTTCCAAATATTTAGAAAGGGGAAGTTGGCACCCCGAGGAGATGGACCATTCCAAGTGTTATCCAAGATCAACAACAATGCATATGTGATTGATTTACCCGGTGAGTACAATATTTCAAATACTTCCAATGTTAATGGCTTGGCTCCTTGTGATGTAGGTGATGCCGTGGAGGATGACGCCTTAATTTCGAGGACGAAATCTTCTCAAGAAGGGGAGGATGATGCGGGGAAAACCACCACAAGACCCTTTACGAGAAGCCAAGCCAAAGCAATCCATGATGCTCACCTTCACTTGGCATGGAAAGGCTTGGACGTGGAAGATGGGAGCTCCGGAACCACCTTGAAGATCATGCATTGGAGCACCATGAAAGGAGGACCATCTAGTCCACACGGAGAGGCTCAAGCGACACAAATTGAGGCGCCTCAAGAGGCTTCAGGAAGAGACGGGCCGCCTACTCAAAAGGGCGGACCGCTTGATTTTTAACAACTCTCTGGATCTCCACGGGGCGGACCGCCCACTCTGCTGAGGAAAGCCACTGGGCGGAGCGCCTACTTGGGGTGCGCGGACCACCTACCCCTGATACAAGCCAATCCGAATTTCCTATATTTTTGTGTGTAATTCCAACTATGGCCCTAAGTGGCTTCTATTGTTTAAACCCACTTAGGGGTATTTTAGGCTTTTCATTTCAAGTATGTAGAAGACTATAAAAGTCTTCATTAGGTCTTGAACTCATTTACACATCTTTGAATACAAAAACACAAGAAATTCTCTCTATTGAAGCCTATGAATTTTGGCTTGATTTCAATTGGACGATTCCAAGTTGAACTTCAAACCTTTTCGATCATTCTATTTGCAAGGACCTCGTGATTCTTGAGGGTAGTTGCATAACGTTGGTGATTCTTGACCTTTGTTCAGGGTGTAACAAAACATCGTTCTTCGTTGTTGCATGAACAATCGTATAAGTCTCGTCTCGTTTTTATCTTTTCTTCGCTTTCGTAGTTTACCCTACATCAAGGTACCACATCACTTCAATCTAGTATTTCGATAATTTGTTTGAAGTTAAGTAGTATATTTACATGTTTTGCAAAGTAAAGTCTCCCAATAACATCTAAGTGGCATTTTGCTATTTTATAAAAATGATGTTTCTAAACTTGTGAAGATATCTAAATTGCCAAAGGACGCTGCTTCTCACATAAAGCATACAAATTAATATATACAGTCGTGGTTGGTTAAACGTTGAAAAATATTTATGTCTTCTTCAATCCTCTTCGCCGTCTCGGCAGTTTGATATTTTTTAGTACTTATCATTAACACCTACTTGCCTTTAAGTAATTATAAAAAAATATGTAGAGTATCTGCAAAACAAAGTTACATGGAAGTGAATTTCCATAGCAAGAATCCCAACATTTTTTGTCTTTAGGGGCCATTATTGAATTATTTTGAGCTCTTTAACTCATGGTCATAGCTAATAAGCGAAACATATTCAATATTCTCTCACACTATATCAAAAGAAAAATGAGTCAATCTAATTAAGAGAAATTGAATAGAGATATCAAATTAATTTCGAAATATGAATAAACGATCCAATCATGTGAATTTAATAGAAATATCAAATTAAATGTTTTATAAACTTCTCTTCGCTTCCGAAAGAACTACCGGATTCTCCCGAGCCTCGGTTTAAAAAGTTACAATCATGCATACAGTTTCTTTGAAACACAAGATGGTTTATAAAGAAGTAAAAATATATTTAAAAAATGATCTTACACAGTACACAAATGAATGTACGTGATGATCATACCTTTTCCACTGCATCCCTTTTTATTAGAAAAAAAAAAAGTGGGAATCAACTCATGTTCTAAATGGTAAATAGAGTCTTTAATAGACATTAAGACAAATAAATGTCCATTGTACTACTCCTTTCATATACGTAATGAAATTTGTAAACTACATTAAACTAAGGGAGAAAAGGCCACAGGATGCTTCTAAACAAATGAGAAGGAAAAATTGTTAGATCTTAATTGTAGATTATACTACATCTACCTCAGGATCTACTATGTCAAATCATCAAGAAAGATTAACTGAAAGCGGAAGCGTAGCTGAATCCATAGCAGCAGGTGTGATTCTTCAATGCCTTGGTTTTTTATCTTCCAAATCTAGACGTGAGCCGTTCTCTCTATTCAACTGATGATGGGATATCAGTTAATAAAACCTACGTCTAATTTGGGGACCATAACCCCTTTTTATACTAGAGTATAGTTTATGTAATTCTAGTTTAGTCCATCATTAAACTAGAAATTACATCCGAGTATCTACACATAGGCCCCCACACTTTACAAGGTGTCTAAATAGGTCTACATAACTTAAACCTTAGTAGATCACGTTTAATCTGGACCAACCTTTTAATGATAGCAACTGATATTTAATTATTTACGTATTTATATATGTGCAAGTCCATATAATCTTACAATCTCCCACTTGGACTACACATATATACATACACATAACCTTATAATTGTATATCACCTAATGAGCTCAAAATATTCGCTATCATAGACTGAAGTACCTCTAAACAATCTCGTCCATCAATCATGCCAGCATAGAATCAAGGCGGCTTTCGCTACATTTATATCGTAACTAAACCTTCCTTGATCACGTATACCAACATAACCGAATGACATAGATCAAGCATGGATCCGTAGCATGGAAATTACATGTAATGTGATCTAAACATGCCTATTTCCAACTGGTCCAACCGAAAAACAAGTCAGGGAGGATAATAAACTGAATACTTTATTTCTGCAGAAATATTCTTAAAATATCCATACACTGAAAATCGTAAACCTGAACCAAAAACTGAAAACCAGATTGTGTCTATGAATAGAACATTAAAAGTTACAAACTCCCACTAAAACTGAATATCCTCAGATGACATAACACCCATACGAGCAGTGTGCTCATGAAAGACATTGGGTGGTAGTCCCTTAGTAAGCAGATCCGCAACCATGGAGTTTGTACTAATATGCTCTATAGACAGCTCACCTCCCTGAATCTTTTGCTTAACAACCAAGAACTTTATGTCAACGTGTTTCTTTGACCTCTTGTTGTTATTAGCAAATCTGACTGCCGTTTCATTGTCACAGAATATCTTAAGTGGTCTTTCAATTTCATCTACAATTCGCAGCCCAGTGACAAAATCTCGCAGCCATGTTGCACGTTGAGATGCCTCATAACACGCTACATATTCAGCTGCAAATGTGGACGGAGTAACAAGTGACTGTTTAGCACTTCTCCAAGAGACAGCTCCTCCAGCAAGCAGAAATATGTAGCCTGAAGTAGATTTTAAACTATCTTGGCATCCCGCATAGTCAGAGTCTGAATATCCAATGATCTCCAACTTATCTGACCTTCTGTATGTGAGCATGTGCTCTTTTGTTCTCTGCAGATACCATAAGACGCATTTGGCTGCTTTCCAATGATCCATTCTCGGATTACTCAGGTATCTGCTCAACATGCCAACAATGAACGCAATATCCGGACGCGTACAAATTTGAGCATACATCAGACTTCCAACTGCTGAAGCATAGGGAATCATCTCCATTTCCTTATGCTCAAATTTATTCTTAGGGCACTGTTCAAAACTGAACTTGTCTCCTTTAGCCACAGGGGTATCACCTGGTTTACAATCTTGCATGCCAAATCTCTTTAATATCTTTTCAATATAGGCCTTTTGTGATAATCCAAGAATACCTCGAGAGCGATCTCGATGTATCTGAATCCCTAATACAAAATTTGCATCACCAAGATCTTTCATCTCAAAATTCTTTCTCAGAAATTTCTTGGTATCATGCAACAAGCCCATATCGTTTGTGGCAAGCAATATGTCATCGACATATAAAACCAGAAAAATATGCTTACTCCTACTGAACTTGTGGTATACACAATCTTCAACAAGATTCATCTCGAAACCGAATGAGGTGATAACTTGATGAAATTTGTGATTCCACTGACGAGACGCCTGTTTAAGCCCATAGATGGATTTTTTTAATTTGCAGACCATAGACTTTGCATCACCAGACACAAAGTTTTCAGGTTGCACCATATAAATTGTCTCATCAATGTCACCATTGAGAAACGCAGTCTTAACATCTATCTGATGTAGCTCAAGATCAAAATGTGCGACTAATGCCATTATAGTCCTGAAAGAGTCTTTCGATGAAACTGGAGAGAAAGTCTCTGTATAATCGATGCCTTCTTTCTGGGTGAAGCCTTTAGCAATAAGACGTGCCTTGTACCTTTCCACATTGCCCTTCGAATCCTTCTTGATTTTAAATATCCATTTGCAACCAATGGGTTTCGCACCTTCAGGCAATTGGACAAGCTCCCATACGTCATTGTCGTTCATAGACTTCATCTCCTCATGCATAGTATCAATCCACTTTTGAGAGTTAGAACTTTCCATGGCTTGACGGAAGCTGATTGGATCAGCTTCAGTCATTCCAATGTCATCTCATGTTCTTGGAGAAACACAAAATAATCGTCTGGAATTGCATTTCTCTTCTCTCTAGTGGATTTCCTTAATGGTATTGGTTCTTGAGGCTGTACAGTTTGTTCAATGACATTGTCTTGATCTGGAGTTGTTTCTCGAGCAATGTCAGGTATAAGAGACTGTTCCTGAGCATTGTCAATAGCAATTTGAGGAATATCAATATGCTCTTGTTCAAAGACAAAGTCATTTATTCTTTCTTTCTCCGCAAACTCAACATCCTTAAATAACCGCGTATTATTCGTCTCAAAAATAGCCTTAGTTGTGGGATCATAAAATTTTTAACCCCTGGATCTTTCAGAGTATCTAATAAAATAACAACTGATAGTCCTTGAGTCCAGTTCTTTTCATTTGGCCTATAAGGCCTTGCCTCAGCTGGACATCCCCAAATGTGCAAATAATTTAAGCTAGGTTTTTTGCCTGTCCAAAGCTCATAAGGGATCCTATCAGTTGCTTTATTTGGAACTCTGTTGAGTATATATGCTGCGGTCTTTAATGCTTCTCCCCAGAGTGATTCAGGCAAGGTAGAATGACTAATCATACTTCTCACCATGTCTTTAAGCGTTCTGTTTCGTCTTTCAGCAACACCATTCATAGTGGGCGAACCCGGCATGGTGTACTGTGGGACGATACCGCATTCCTCTAGGAATTTAGCAAATGGTCCTGGACGTTGTTCACATGATCCGTCATATCTACCATAGTATTCACCATCACGGTCAGATCTAACGCTTTTAATATGTTTGCCAAGTTGATTTTCAACTTCAGCCTTAAAATTTTGGAACACATCAAGTGATTGCGATTTTTCATGAATGAGATATATATAGCCATATCTTGAAAAGCCGTCTGTGAACGTTATGAAATACTGTTGACCATTCCAAGAAGCTGTAGGGAATGGTCCGCAAATATCAGTATGTATTAGTTCTAAGACGTCAAGTTTCCTGTTGGCTCCAAATCTCCTAACATTTGTTTGTTTCCCCTTTATACAATTCACACATACATCAAAATCTGAAAAATCAAGGGGATCGAGAATACCATCGAACACAAGTCTCTCTATTTTCCTTTTGGAGATGTGACCTAATCTCTTGTGCCACAATGAAGCTGAATTCTCGCTGGTTAATTTGCACTTTTTACCAATTATATTAACATGCAAGGATTCATTATACGAAGCAATTGTGTCTAGTAAATATAGATTATCATAACCTGATAAAGAATCAGATCCAACCAATTTTGAATTATGAAAAAGACTAAATTTTTCATTTTCAAATGAACAACAATAACCAAATTTGTCCAAAGCTGAAATAGAAATCAAATTCCGTCTAAAAGACAGTACAATAAAAGTCTCATTCAAATCCAAATAAAAACCAGTTCTTAACAATAATCTAAAAGTTCCAATTGCTTCGACTTCCACCGTCTTGCCATCACCTACATAGATGTATCTTTCACCATCACTTGGCTTTCGGCAATTCAGGCAACCCTGCACAGACACACTGATGTGAGTTGTTGCACCAGAATCTATCCACCATGTGTGTCTTGGCACTGAAGTCAAATTAACCTCTGAACAAACAAAATTAAGAAGCGTACCTTTCTTTGCACGCCAAGCGTGATAGTTGGTACACTGCTTCTTCTGATGCCCTGCAGCTCCTCAAAAGTAACAACCATCATTATCCTTAGATGGTTCCTTATGTTGCTTCTTTTGTGTTGTCGTATCCGCAGCTTCCTTATTCTTTCTTTTCTTGTCTTTCCTTTTGTCCTTTGGCACAACGGCTAAATGAGCACTTTCTGTCCTTTCTTGCTTCAATCTATCCTCTTCCTGAACACAGTGTGAGATGAGCTCATTCAAAGACCAAGTCTCTTTCTGACAGTTATAGCTCACCTTAAACTGGCTAAACTGTGGAGGAAGGGATATCAAAACCAGATGCACTAGAAAGTCCTCAGAGAGTTCCAGCTTAAGTGCTTTCAACTTTGAAGCAAGATGAGACATTTGCATAATGTACTCCCTGATGTTACCTTTTCCTTGGTACCTTATTGAAATCAGACTTGTCAAAAGTGTACCAATTTCAGCCTTTTCACTCTTGACAAATTCTTTTTCAATTTCAGCTATAAATTTCTTAGCCGTATTCACCTTATCAGACATAGTGCCCCTGAAGGTTTCTGGAATGGCTTTCTTCATGATCACCATACACATGTGATTTAATCTCTCCCACCTTTCCATCTCTTTCTTCTATTCAGAAGTACTGTCATATGTAAGAGGTGGTGGAGAATCAACCCTTAACGCAAGGTCAAGATCCATGACTCCGAGAACTATGTTGAGGTTCTCTTGCCACGATTTGTAGTGCCATTTAGCATAGGAATGGAATTGATATTGGCAGTAATACTTGCAGGAGTAATTTCAGCTGAATCAAAGAACAATAACAAAATAAGCTCACATTAAATTTATACCAAAATTGAAAATAAATTTGAATAAAGGTAAACCCCATCTCAAGATACCGGGTACTCCATTAATATTTTATCTTTGGATAAAATACTAACTTGTAAGTGGTATCTTGTCGTAGTAATCAAACATTGATAATAAAACAACATGTCAAATAAAAAATCTTCCTTTGGGCCGATTTATTATTCACACGTAAACCAAAAATCATCACATGTTTATTACCACAAAATGCACGTGTAATTCTGTCAAACATTTACCTTCCTTTGGGCAGATTAATATTCACATAAGTTACACGCACACAACTTTTTATATTTCAACACGAATAAATCTCCACAAGAGATGTCACTTTGGCGACATCTAGCTTTAATTTATTCATCTCAAAATATGTATACCAATACTCAAATTTAAATTCATCAAATTGGGATACATCCCAACTTAAAAATAAACTAATAGTGGGCAAATATTTCCTTTTACAACATACTGCCAGATAACCTTTTCATTAAGTATCAAGTTTAATAAATAAATAATGTCACTCAAATTTAGTAATTTAATAAGCAAAAAAACTAAATACAAATTTAAGGCATCTGACAGCCACCAATTTTCGATACCATAAGTCGCGAGACCTACCGCCGCTGAATCCATACAATTCTGAATCTAAGTCCATCATAATAACCATAAACATAATCAACTATATCAACTAAATAAGTAATAAAGCTGGAGTAATTTCTTTATTTGACCAATTATATGATGACTTTAAAGAAGAATTGTAGACCAAAACAAATCCTAATTTGGCGACAACAACATCAAACAACTTGGTGACGAAAAACGACAATCTGAACGCTTTGAATTGTTAACAAACCTTAATACTAAAGTACAATCACGGTAAATAACTCTTAAATTGAACCAGTCATGTAATTTTAAATTGACAGAAAACTGTTGAAAATACCGTGAAGCAACAAAAGGTTCTGGAAGTACTTTTCTTAATGTATCATAAACAATTCTTAATGACTTAACATAATAGAGGCTCTTGATACCACTTGTTAGATCTTAATTGTAGATTATACTACATCTACTTCAGGATCTACTATGTCAAATCATCAAGAAAGATTAACTGAAAGCGGAAGCGTACCTGAATCCATAGCAGCAGGTGTGATTCTTCAATGCCTTGGTTTTTGGTCTTCCAAATCTAAACGTGAGTCGTTCTCTCTATTCAACTGATGATGGAATATCAGTTAATAAAACCTATGTCTGATTTGGAGACCATAACCCCTTTTTATACTAGAGTATAGTTTATGTAATTCTAGTTTAGCCCATCATTAAACTAGAAATAACATCCGAGTATCTACACATAGGCCTCCACACTTTACGAGGTATCTAAATAGGTCCACATAACTTAAACCTTAGTAGATCACGTTTAATCTGGACCAACCTTTTAATGATAGCAACTGACATTTAATTATTTACGTATTTATATATGTGCAAGTCCATATAATCTTATAAAAACGGCTAATAACAATGTCATTAGTACTAATTATATTAGTGGTAGTAAAAATAGAATTTAAGTCTATGATGAGTCATTAAAATTAATAAAATGTTCATATGAAATGAGAAAAACGGATACTTTGAGAAAGAAGAGGAGGAAGTTGGTGGGAAAAAATCAAAAAAAGGAGAAAAAGATAAAGGAAGTCACCTTCTTTATGCCCTGGAGCTCTTCATTGTCAAAGCCAGATGCTCAATTACCCGTATCAGAACTGCAATTGATCTTATACAATTATAGAAATGAGGAGAAGAACCAACCAAAGAGTGAAGAAAAGTAACGCAAAAAAAAAAAAAAAAAAAAAAAAAAAAAAAAAAGGGGAGGAAGAAGAACCTGGATGGGTTCCATGAGAAAATAAAGACTCTCTTCTTTATATATCAGATAGTTTCCTGCATTTAATAGGAGACATAAAAAGCTTGAAAGTTAACAAACAATGAAGAGTCCGTTATAATTGAAATTAAAGGTATTAGAAACTGAATGTTCTCATTACATATCATAAACGTCTTCATGGCTCATTTAGTTATAGAATGTATTAATAATCACATTTATATTTCTTCTTAAGTAAGTTTAACAGTAAATTTGGGAAAAGGGAAAAAAACCACAAAAAAGATGGGAGTAATTGTGAATGTTGGCCTGGAGAGGTGCCACATCACTTCTCTTGAGCCTAGCATTATATAATATATATAGAACGAAAAAGGGTCAAAAATACTCTTAATCTATTAGAAATGGTTTAAAAATACCCTTCGTTAATCTTTAGGGCCAGATATACCTCTGTCGTTCATCTTTAGGCCCAATTATACTCTCATCGTTTTATTTAGGCTTAAAAATACCCTAAAAACTAACGGACTTTTAATAAAAGAAAAAATAATTAAACAAATAAAATAGTAGGGGATATATTTTGCCCATAATATCAACAAAGGACATTTCAAAACTATTACCAATAGTTTAGGACAAGTTTAGGTCCTTTTCCGTTTAAAATTTATACGTAGATTTGAAAATTAGCTATTGATTTATTATCTGTTTAAAATAAGCTATTGATAAAAGGTATTTACGTCTCACCAATATATATACACAATATAAAATAAAATAGAGACTACAACTTAAACAATAACATACCCAATGTAATCCCGCAAGTGGGGTCTGGGGAAAGATGTATGTACATCTTACCCCCCACCAAAGTGGAGAGACTGTTTTCGATAGACCCTCGACCACAAAAAAAACAAGAAGCATATTTGGAATAATAAATTACAACTTAAACACATATATATTAATGTATAATATCCAGAAATCATAAAAAAAACTATTAACTATATACACCATTGGAAAATGATCAATTGATTTTTATGATAGATAGATATTGAATACATTACATATGCACTTAGTTGTACTCTCTATATTATTTTATATTATATATCTACGAGTAGTAAATATCTTTTGTCAAAAGTTTATTTTAAATAAATGATAAGTCAAGAGCTAATTTTTAAAATTTACCTATAATTTTAAGCTGAAAAGGGCCAAAACTTCCCTTTATATATTGGCAATGAGTTTGAAATGCTCTTCTTGAATATTATGGGCAAGAAATATCCCCTACTATTTTATTTTTTTAATTATTATTAACTTTTTTAAAAGTCCGTTAGGTTTAAGGGTAATTTTGAGCCTAAATAAAATATTGAGGGTATATTTGGACCTAAAAGTTAGCGGCAAGGTATATCTGGCCCTAAAGGTTAACGAAGGGTATTTTTAAGGAATTTTTACATAAAAGTACAAGTTTTAGCACTTAATTACCAAACATAACAACATTTTAGCAAAATAATCCTAAATAGAGAAAAACGCAAGCTAATTACAAATATAGCATATTATGTCAAAAAATATTGCTAGTTTTATTTATTTCTTTATTTTGGTACTGTTTGGGGGCGTTTTTGTAATTTTGACAAAATTTGTGCTAATATATTGTTTTTTCCTTATTTTCTCAGTTTTCCCGTTTTTCCACTGTTTCAGCATTGTTTCTCTTCCCTGCCTTTGTATCATCCGTGTTTCTCAACCGTTTCTCCCTACTTTTTCTCTCCCATTTTCTTCCCCACTTTCTCCACTATCATATCTGTTTGTGAAGCATTTCGTAACTGATTTGCAGTGTTTAAATTTTGAGTTTTTTCCATTTTTTAGGGTTTGATTTTAGGGTTTCATTTCAATGTCTAATTCTAGTTCGTCTTCTAGTTCTAGGGAACTTAGGAGTAAAACGAAACATGATACAAATGTAAATAAAATTGGGTCGAAATCAGTTTTAAAGGTAAAAGTTCCTGTCTTTAAGCCGAAAGAAACCCCGCAACAATTGAAGCGTGTGACGCGGTCGTCTGCCTCTCCTGCTACGGGTAAAGGTAAAGCTAAAGTTTTGGTTGATGCTGATGATGATTTTGAAGAAGATGCTCGACCGTTGAAGAAAAGTCGGATTTCTGTGTTGGCTGATGTGGCATTACAGGTAATTTTATTTCTATTTCTGTTTTCTGTATCAAATTATTAATTTGTTGTTTGTTGTTGCATTTTTTGTAATTTAGTGTTTCTTCAGTGTATTCATTGTTTCTGTAGTTTTTTCTGTTTCTGCTGTGTGTTTTATTGTTTCTGTATGTTATTATTACTGTTTCTGTAGTTTTTTACTTGTTTGTTTAGTGCATTTAGTATTTGTTTAGTGTATTTAAGCGCTGATAATAATTCATTAATTACCTGAAAAATCTTGGAAAATCTTTTCCTGAAGCATCCCAGATTGATAGCCAAAAATGATTTTCTGTTTCTGCTGTGTGTTTTATTGTTTCTGTATGTTATTATTACTGTTTCTGTAGTTTTTTACTTATTTGTTTAGTGTATTTAGTATTTGTTTAGTGTATTTATTGTTTCTTTAGCATATTTACTGTATCTGTGCCTTTTACTGTGTTGTATTGCTTTGGTAGGCTTTTCGTTGTTCTTTAGCATATATTGTTGTATCTGTGTGTTTTACTGTTTCTGAATTGCATTTTACTGTTGCTGTAGTTTATTTATTGTTGCTGTAGCTTTTTTTACTGGTTCGGTAGGGTTTTCGTTGTTCCTGTATCTGTGTCTTTTACTGTTTTTGACTTCCATTTTCCTGTTGCTGTAGTTTATTTACTGTTGCTGTTGTTTTTGTACTGGTTCTGTATGTTTTTTTACTGTTTCTGTCTTTTCTTGTTTGTTGATTGTATCATTGTATGTTACTTTTGTTTATTGTGTGCTATAGTGTTTTTTATTGTGTCTTTTCTTGTTTCTGTATTGATTTTTAATGTTTCTGTATTGTACTTACTGTTTTTTAACTGAGTTTGTTTTTTCCTTTATAGGCTGTATCGTTTTATATTCCTCAGAATTTTAATTGGAAAGAGTTTCATCTACGTCTAATTACGGATGGTGATATTGGAACGAATTTGAAGGATGTGTTAAGCCCTGTGCAGTTGGGAATGTTCAAAAAAGAGCTGTTTTGGTTATTTGTTACAGTTAGAAAGTTTGCCCGTTCAAAATCAGTTGCTTGGGTCTTTGCTGGTGCGTGAGATTGCGTCCTCCACGCCTTGTACGTTTGAGGTTTGTGTGAATGGTTCACGTTTGCAATTTGGATTGCGTGAGTTTGCAGTAGTGTCTGGTTTAAAGTGCTCTAGCGATACTCTAAGTTCTCTTGATACGAGTGGTCCAAATCAGTTGATGAGTAGTTACTTCCCGACTGTGGAGAAGGTGTCTCATGTAGATATTAAGAATGCTTTTATTCAACGGAAGTGGATTGGTGATGAGGATGCTGTTAAGATTGCAGTTCTATATGTTATTGTGAATTTTGTGATGTCGGTATCTGATGTTCAAACTGTATCTAAGAAATACTTCGATTTGGTTGAGTCTGGTCTTTACAATGACTATCCATGGGGTATTGATTCGTTCAAAGAATTGTTTGATAGTATTCACAAGAAGGTTAAAACTACTAGTACATATTTTCGGGTGGTAGGTTTGGCTTCTGCGTTGCAAGTATGGTTTTATGAGTGTTGGACAAACATTCCGTCATCAGTAGCTATGCGCGTTAGGAGTCGAAGTCCTCGTATCTTGAACTAGAAAGTGACGAGTAGTCTTTCAAAGTATAAGACAATTTGTAAGATTTTAGAGGACCCAGTCAACAAGGTATACTTTCATTGTTTTGTATCTGTTTTCATTTCTATTGTATCTGTTTCATTTCTATTGTATCTGTTTCATTCTTCATGCTTCTGTTTTGCATATTTTTGTATCTGTTTTTGTATCTGTTTTCATTGATTTGTGTACTGTTATGTATGGTGCAGCCTGTTTTCCGGCCTATGCAGCCAACTGTTGCTGAGTTGGCCAGATTGGAGTTGATGGATGATACGGTCGCACCTGTTGCGGATGCTATGCAAGATTCTAGTGAGGATGATATTTTTCTCCACCATGTAGCGTCTGGTCCCTCCTCTTCTGCCGCTTTTGTCGACATTCCTCCTGAAACTGTTGCAAAGCAGGCACAGTCGAAACCTGCGCCGCTGTTTGAAAATGATGCTAAGATTGACATATTGACTCACTCAGTTGAGAAGGTATGTTTAGTTTTTAATATTGAGTCATTCAGTCACTTGAATATTTGTGATACTGTTTTTTTGGCACATTCTGATACAGTTTTTGTTTTTTGTTTCAGCTTAGCAATGATTTGGAGTTATTAAAGGGTCATGTGAGGATTATTTGTGTTTATGTGTTTTTACTTTATTTAAACAGTTAGAATTATTGTCATATTGTTTTTCCTTTGTTTCTTTTGAAGGTTGATGACCAGTTTAATAATGTCAAGGAATTCTTTGGTGAGGAGCTTAGAAAAGTTGTTGATGCAATTAAGCTACTTGCGCAAGGACAGGTATTAATTGTTGAAGAAACTGTTTATTGTTTCTTGTCGATGTAATGTTCGTTTCAATTACCTTTTTTTTTTTTATACAGGGTACTCAAAGTGGTGCAGATAATCGTCAAGGTTCACCACGGACACCACCTGCTAGTGGTGATACAGAGAAGCTCAATTCTGATGATGTTGATGCTACAGAAAAGTTTCAATCCGATGTTGGTGATACAGACAGTTTAAATGTTGGTACGACTAATGTTACGGTATGTAGCTTATTTCATTTATGTTGAAACAACTAGATACTTTTAGATACAAACAGCTACAGATAGTTTCAACTTGAAACAGTTTAACAAGCCAATGAATTTGTACATCTACCAATTATTTTTCGTTTTATTTTTTTAGCCATGTGCTACTGGTGGAGCGACTAATGTAGCAAGCGGCAGCGGAAAAGATGTTACTGTGTTGTCTGCTGATGGTGGTGGCAGTCATGTTGAAAGAGTTGTTATTAGAGAACGTGTTCCAATGGCTGCAACAGTTTCAACCAAGGTTCCTTTGACCCCTTCATTGCAATTCCCAAACTTCGACCTTGGTTTGAATTTCAGCCAAGATTTTTTAAAGACTCCTAAACCTGATGAGGTGCGCCCATTTACCTTTTTTTTTCTCTATGTTATTTAAGCCTTTTGTTTCTCCCTTGTTTGTAAACTGTATTATATATTTGTACATTGTTTCTGACGTTAATTTTTTTTTTTTTTTGTATTAGTTTATTAAAGGTTATTCTGTTGATGGTGCTTCATTTTCTAAGAAAGATATTGCTGGACCTTCTTTTATATCGGATGATTTCTTTGATAATTGGACGGCCGAGCAGTTTGCAGAGATGGACCGTAACATTTCCGACACCATTAAGAATGTGAAGAAACAATTTGAAATCAACCCTGTTGCTGGACAACCTGGTGCCACTGTTTCTGAAGCAGCCACTGATACTGTTGAAGCAGATGCTGCTGCCGCTGTTGCTGAAGATGCTTATGATACTGTTGCTGCAGAGCATGGTGCTAGGGTTGCTGAAATGCCTGCTGATACTGTTGCTGCAGATCCTAGTCCCAGTGTTGCTGAAGATGCTTCTGATACTGTTGCTGCAGAGCATGGTGCTCGGGTTGCTGAAATGTCTCATGATACTGTTGCTGATGAAGAGCTCATTGAGCACGATGCTGATGATTCTGATATTATGTTGGTTAGTGATCGTGAGAACAAGGATGCGAGCCCACGTGCGGATACTAGTACACCATCACAAGCGTTGGTAAGGGTGAAGTGTCCTGGTAAATATGATGTTTCACCTTTTCTGCGTGAGTTTGCTTCTGGTGCTAGTGCCAATTATGTTTTGCCCAAACCTTTGATGTTGCAAAGGCATCCATTTTGTGTTCCCGTCACAGAGGATGTTGATGAAGAATTATTAAATCGGTTTGTATCATTTGTTGATGATCTTGCTAAGCGGAAAAAAGGAAGGTTTGTTCCCCTTCAATGCTTGTTTATTGTATCATTTATCATGTTGATATTTTTTTAATTCATTTTTGTTTTGGTTTTTATTTTTAGGATTTGTGCCTATTCCAAAACTGACAATATACTTCCATATGAGTTTCAATTCGGAGTCGAAACTGTGTCAACTCGAATGTGGTTCTATATTCTGTTGCATGGTGGTCATGCATTGCAGGATTCAGTAAGTTTATTTTGTTTTTCTTTTTAGTCTTTGTGTGTTTTGTATCTTTACTGTATCTTTTCTGTTTCTTCTACTGTGTGAGGATGTGTTTCTGTTTCTTTTATATTTGTGTGTGTGCATATGCCCCTATACTGTTTCTTTTTCTTTCTCGGTGTATCTGTAACTGTAATTTTGTTTGTTTCTTCATTGTTTCTGTAATGTATCATCTATTTATATCATTAATATTTTTTTCAATGTTACAGCATGTTAATGTTGTTTTCTACTACTTGCGTAAGCAAGGAAAGTATCGACCGAAGACTGAATTATCCTTCACTACTGCTGATTGTTGGTTTAAAACGATGATCGAGATTGTCTATGACAAGTATGTGAATAGTGGCAAGGATGTTTCAGTTCTTTCTGATGTTGATTCTGTTGCTGGCTACATTAGAGGCTGCAAGATCCTTGGAAATATGCCTTGGGTAGAGGTTGACTATGTTCTGCTCCCGATTAATATAAAGTCTCTCTGTCATTGGGTGTTGGGTGTAGTATCATTCAAGGATAGGTCCATTGGGATATACGATTCAATGAGTGGTGGGGGTACTCGTCATAATGCAGCTGTTGTTGAAGTTGTTGAAAAGATTGCCGAGTTGTTGCCACGGTATCTTGTACTGACCGAATTTTACCAGTCAAGGCCCGACATTGATATTCTTACGAGTGAAGCATATGCTGATGCAGATCTAGATGATCCTTTTGGGTTTTTCTTTGTTCCAGACCTTCCGCAACAGAGTCATGGTTCCCTGTATGTTTCTTTTCCCTTTCTTTTCCCTGTATCTGAATCACATCTGTTTCAGAATTACTAATTGTATGTATTGTCATATTTTTGTCACTGTTTCAGGGATTGTGGAATGTTTGTCATGGCGTATGCGGAGTACTTTATTTCTGAGACTGATATCACAAGTGTGCCTGATTTTGATATAGATCTTTACAGTGGCCGTCTTGCAACGCTGCTTTGGGATTATGGCAAAAGGAAGATTGATTTAGATGCAGTGAGCGCATGTGAAAATCCTGGACGTCTTGCTAAGAGAAAAGGCGCCATAAAGCGTCGTTTACGAGTTGCCAATCCCAACCATTAGTTCTGTTTCTTTTGTGATGTTTCTATGTTTATGTTTGAAGTAGTAACCGTTTCTACTTTAGTATGTTGTTTGTTCTGGATGTTGTTTGTTCTAGATGTTGTTTGTTGTACTCACTATCTATGTAATGACAGTTTCGGAAGGTTTAAATTTTACAGCAATTCTCTTTTATTTTAGTCCCTTTTTGAAGTGTGAAACAGTTTCATACAATTATTAATTGTATCAGATAGCTAAGTTGACATAAAACAGTTGAAATTATCTTCACTACCTCAGCAACCACGTGTGAAACGGTATCACTTCTAACTAGTCAGATTCAATAACAAAGAAACAGTTAAACACAACTATGAAACAGTTTGACACAATTATTAACTGTATCACATAGCTAACTTAACACAGAAACAGTTGAAATTATCTTGACTATCTCAGCAACCACTTGTGAAACTGTATCACTTTTAACCATTCAGATCCAATTTGGAAAAAAAATAAAACATAAAGGTGAAACAGTTTCATACAGTCATGAAACAGTTTTCATACAGTCATGAGACATTCTGCTACAGATAGCTAAATTTATTAAAAGCTCACGCAGCAATTGTCAAACTGTATCACTTCTAACACTTCAGATTCAATGACAAAGAAAGAACTAAAAAAAGTTCTATTTGGGCTTCGGAGGATGTGTGCAAGTTTTTCTGTTGTGTCCTTCGCGACCACAATTTGCACACGTAATCTTTGTCCTTTTTGCATGTACTTCCCATTGTGGTTTGTATCTAGTAGTTTTTGGCCTTCCAGGTGGCCGTCTAGCAACTGGCGGGAGTAGTTTAATTTCTGAAACAAATGCTGGAATCTCCCATCTGCTTTCATCTGGTATCGGATTAACATGGAACTCGTATGTCTTTACCAGGGACTTTGTTGAGTAGTAGTTACAGCTGTAATCTTCTTCTTCCAGGCCTTTGTACTTTAGAATAGCCAAAGCATGCACACAGGGCAGTTCTTCCATTTGAAATTTTCCACAACAGCATGTCCGTTCATTCAGATTAACAATGAATTTTTTTTCACCGTCATAGATAGCTGCTTCATTTCCTGTTGAATGTATCTACAACACACAGGATGATACATTTTTGAAACAGAAAATACAAGCAAGATACAGGATGAAACAACTTAGATACGGTGGAAATGAAACAGTTTCTATTCTACCTTTAGCTGCATAGCTTTGCTTCTGTATCCATCCAATATTTTGTTGTACTTGAATCCAAGAGGTGTGAATGTCTCATGTGATTTCTTTCTGTTATCATCAGTCCAAGTTCCAATCAGTGAGCGCATGTACTCCATAAATGCGACTACAGGCATATCACGTGCATCCCTGTTGACTGCATTCAAAGATTCTGCAATGTTTGATGTCATTGTAAACCCCCTATTTACTGTTGAATGCGCCCTTGACCATTTCTGGTATCCAGCGTTTAGCAAGTATGCTTTGATACGTTTATCCATTTTTTCCACACTGTTCATGTATGTGTCAAATTCCTGTATGGTGTATGCCTTTGCCATACTGAAGAATGTTTCATGGAGCTTGTCTTCACATTTCTTGAACTTAGTCTTAAGGTTGTTCCACAAGTGCCATATGCATGCATAGTGTGGGACCTGAGGATATATGATTGTAGTAGCCTTAATTATGCTTTCATTACGGTCTGACACAACGCACATGTTTTCTCTCTCACCGTAAGCATATTTGAACTTTTCAAAGAACCATTGCCATGAGGCATCGTTCTCTGAATCAACAATTGCATACGCAAGCGGCAATATGCTACCTATGGACAGAAACAGTAAGATAAATATTTGAAACAGTGCCACACAAGTAGAAATTGTAACAGTCTGATTCAAATAGAAAGCTTAAAGTTCTCAAAGAAACTGATAGCAAAAATCTGTAAATATTTTTGATACAAAGTGAAACAGTGTGATACAGATAAAACATGATTTAATAGAGAGAAATAGATGGCTTTAAAAAGTCTGTGGCAGAGTTCAAACGGTTTGATACAAAGGTGATACAAAAATTGAAGCAGTCTGATACAAATAAACCATGTGTCTGAAAAAGCCTGATACAAAAGCTGGAAATAGTTTGATACAAAAGTGAACCAGTCTGATACAGATAAAAGATGATGAAACAGATAATATATGGTCTTAAAAATCTTGATAACAAAGTTCAAACAGTCTGATACAAAGCTGAAACAGTATGAAACAAATGAGAGATGTTGAAATATTATGACACAAACAGTTGAAACAGTATGATACAACAGGTACTGTTAGAAATCAATTTACCTGCTGCATCTAATGTACTTGCTGCTAGGAATGTTCCTTTGTGCGCTGCTTTTAGGAAGCTACCATCAACAACTACGATTAGTTTGCAATGTTGAAATCCCTTTATTGAAGCATTCAAAGCAACAAAAGCGTACTTGAACAAATGGTCCTCACTTGCATGTAAAGCAACAACTGACCCTGGGTTTCTTTGCTCTAACATATAAAGGTAACTTGGCAGCTTCTTGTAAGATTCAGTTGGGTCTCCTCGTATCATTGCAATGGCCATTTCTTTTGCTCTCCAAGCCTTCATATAATCTATGTGTATACCGTAACACCTCTGCATTTCGTCCATTATCTCTTTAGGCTTGTAGGTCGACTTTGGGTCATCAACCCTGTCCTTGACAATCATACCAATCATTCGTGATGTAAGCTGCGCTTGCCCATAAACTCTTTCTTTGTATGGACATGTGTGTTCATTGGTGAATTCTCTAACTTTGAACAAACTTGATGAATTCAAGCTTGACGCCCTAAATTTCCATTTGCAATTTTCACCTTTGCATATCAGGCAGTAGCTGCAGATACAGTATGATACAGAAAATGTTACATGATACAGAAAGCTACAGAAATTAAGTAACAGATATAAAATTGTACAGTATTATACAAATACAATTTACTTAATTTCTAACAGCCATGTATGATATAATCAGAGATGGTAGAGTTATAAATCAGATACAATGTGATACATAATTCACACAGTGTATCTTACATATAAATTGTTATTGCTTGAAACAAAATACACATTTCAGATACAATATAGAAACTGTTTGTTCATGAAACAAACTCATGATACAGTTACACAGAAACAGATACAATGATACAATTTGAAATAAATTGATACAAAACAAAAATACTGATATCAAGAACATTTCTTAGAGTACTTATGATACAGTTACACAGAAACAGATACAATGATACAATGTGAAATAAATTGATACAAAACAAAAATACTGAGATATAATACCTTGTTGCGCTTGATCTCTCAACCTTAAACTGAACCTTTTCTGTTATTGCAAATCGTTTCATGGCCATTACTACAGTGTTTTTGTTAATGTACACTTGGCCCTCTACTATCTCGTTTTGTAAGCTATTGGTAATTACTGCAACTTCTTCTACCTCGTGCTCATCAGAAGTTCCTTTAATCAGTAGTTCTACCGTTTCAGCACTACTGATAAGCGTATCATCAATGTTCGTGTTTATATTGGAACTGTTTCTGTCAGTATCAACACAGTCTCCCACTGTATCACGACTCCTTATGCTTTGTCTATCACTCCAGAACCCTTGATCCTCAACAATATCTTCCAGTGTGATACAAAGTGGATAGATTTCTATTCCTTTTTTCTCTATTTTCAATCCTGTATACACTAAAACACCCATGTCATTGTGTATTTCTAAATCCGGACTTTTTTCCATTACCTTATACTTTATTTTAACAATTTTTCTCGTCAGATCAATGTTCAGTTGCTTCGCAACTGTATCACGAAGCATCTGAAAGTTTGAATCTGGATTTATCGCGATTGCATCAACAACAAAATCAATATAATTGTCGAATTTGTCCCATCTTTCACTATGTTTTAGTAAAATTTGTATTTGTGCCATATCTATTGTAAAGTTTCGATTTTGATATGTTTAAATTGTACAGCACTCGTAACAGCAACCAGAAACATAGGCTCGACAGCTGCGACACAGAGCAGAAACAGACGCGAAACAGATCAGAAACAGACGCGACACAGTGGAGAAACGGTAGCAGCTTTGTAGAATTGTTGATCGAAAACAGAGTACGCTGTGTAGAAACAAATAGAAACAGAAAAGTAACGATTTTCAATAGTTGTAGATTTGTTATTGGAGGCAGAGTGAATTAGAAAACTGTAAGGAGCTAGAGAGAGAAAAAACATAGAGAAAACAAGAAGGGTTTCAGTTTCTGTAAATAGAGTTGGAATAAAGTATTTATACATTGCTGTTTTGCTAGGAAAAATATTGTCATGCATTGTAATTAGAAAAGTATTGCTATTTTTATGTAATTAAGGGTGAAAATTTGTATATTTGTGTAAAAAACCCCTATTTTTAAACCCTTTCTAATAGGTGAAGGATATTTTTAACCTTTTTCCGTATATAGAATATAGGTAGATAGATTCTACCAAATATATATATATATATATATATATATATATATAGATTTCTCTCATCGCCTATGCATTTATCAAAATAAGGACAAGTTTTGTGTGTTGAAATGGTAATAAGGATTTATATACCGACCACAGCTAGTTAATAATGAAGGCATAGTTTAATGTTATTGTCGGGTTGGAACAAAAAACTGATAGGTACTAAATACTACTCCCTCCGTTTCAAAAAGGATGAACCTTTTCATTTTTTGAAAGTCAATTTGACTAATTTTTTAACCTAAATTAGACTATATTAAATTATTATTTTCATATAAAAATTTGCATATTCAAAAACTATACGAAAAGTACTATAACATGCAACTCTTTGCATATCAATATGATGAAAAAAATTATCTTAAATTGTTGGTCAAAGTTCATCCAGTTTGACTCTCGAAAAGCGAAAAAGTTCATCCATTCTGAAACAGAGGGAGTAAGATTTAGATACGGAAACGTAGGTCACGAATCAGAAACAAGTAATCATTCCTGAACCAAAAAACATACTATTAATCATTTTAGATAAATTGACCACAAATTCATTCCAATATAGTACCCCTCCGTCCCATTTTAGTTGTCGTTTTAGCAAGTTTCATTTGTCCCAAATTAGTTGTTGATTTAGCATTTCAAGACATTTTTTACCAATTCTTTCCAACTATGCCCATATTTAATAAAGGAGTATTTCCTAGAAAAGTCAATCCAGTTTCATTTATTAAGGGTAAAATAGTAAAAGACATACCATATTTAATGATTTCTTAATGGACGTGCATAAACCTAAAGTGACAACTAAAATGGGACGGAGGGAGTATCATTTAAGTTACTGCACAACATTCGAGTAGGATTTACTTTCGATACAATAAACGTACCTACTGTAATTTCACAAGTAAGCTCTATGCGGAGTCCACTTCCTTCACAAATAGGCTCTATGCGGAGTCCACTTCCACTAGAAGTAGAAAACAGAAATAGGACATGTACGACGGTATATATTCACAAAACCAATCACAATCCAAGTTTCTATTTGAACTAGGGACAGGCCAGTCTAAGAAATAGTTTTACTCCCTCCGTCTCAATTTATGTAACACACTTTCCTTTTTGATCAGTCCCAAAAAGAATGAAACATTTCTATAATTAATAACAATTCAACTTTATGAGATAATTTTCAACCACACAAATTTCTATATTTTATTTTAAACCACAAATTTCAAAAGTCTTTCTTATTTCTTAATCATGAAAAATGCATGTCAAGCGGAACCTATGAGAAGATCCACCCGTTATTGTTGGCGTAACTGTTAAAAAGATCCATCAAGAAAAGCATGTGCTTGTACGACTACAATGGTTGGATTGAAAGAATAATGAAAACAGTATACACACAAAAGATGTATAATCAGCAACATGTAAAGATGGAGAACCTGAAAACAGTATAATCAATTACCAGCTGATAATAGAAGCAATGAGATATTTACGGGTAACTCATTTCCACCATTGCCAATTCAAAAGAATCATCCCACCAATACAAAGAGGACTGGACAATCTCTTCCTAGAGACTTAGGTACTCTTATACCAAGTAACAAGAGCTAAAGTCAGTTCCTACCCCACCTATACCAATTAACTGGGAAACTGAGGGAACTGCAAAATTAGCAAAAAGAGCTCTTGCAAAAATATATTCATAGCTCCTGAAAAAACTCCATCCACCGGAGCAACCTGTTGTTAATGTCAATTTTGAACAATTGAACTACTAAAATTAGCTCTACATATTTGCTTTTAGCGCTACTGCATTTCAGGTGTACCAAAAGCCCGGGTTGCTTTGTGTTTGGAAGTTCCATTAGATATCCCACCACCACGATTAGTTCGACCAACATTGCTACCTGTGTTATCTGCCCGCTGGTATCTCTCATCCCCATGATTTGATGACCCTCCGTGATTGCCACCCCTGTTGTTGAACTCAGTTCTTCCACCATAATCACCTCGACCATAGCCCCTGCCACCTCCATAGTTTCCTCGACCTCTAACGCCATCATTCCTGTATCCAAAACCCCTTCCAGATTGAAATCTACCCCTAGTGTTACCTGCGATGAGGAAGATGATTATACACACAAAAGGATAAATAGTGAAATTAGAAAGTGCTCAGCAGATTGTAGCATAGTAGAACTGAAGCGACTGGCATGACACAAGTACTCTGTAAGAATTGATGAATCTGGTTCCCGGACTCGTTAAAACACAAATGCAGCCTCAACCAACTATCTGGGGGTCGATTGGAAAAAGAGAAAAGGTCCACAAAGACATGGTAATCATTTGGCAACACTTCCTATAACAAATGTTTTTCTTTTGACGTTTCCCTTTAAAGATGCAAATCTGAGTTAACAGGCAGCATTTCAAACTAAGGGTCTTTACAGCTTCAAGCCGCAACTTTATATTCATTATGTAAACATACAAACCAGAACAATATTCCCATGCTACACACTCATACAGTTTGCTGTTCCCAGCAATGCACGAGTCATTTATTATATTTTCATGATTTCATCAATTAACTATATAGCTTAGTTATTCTCTAATTACTTCAAAAAGACAAGAATTCAAGCTTACCTCGAGAATATGTAGACTTCTTTTCCTCAACATCAACTTGGTGTTCACCAATTAAAATTGGAGATGCCTAAAATACAGAGGAAAAAGTAATCAGATAATGGACCAAAAAAACTTAATACCAAAAGGTCAAATTGATTTATACACATCGATGCACAGTATGACTAACATACGTTCTATCCAAAATGATATTCATATGTACAACGATAACGTAAATATGCATTTTGAGAAAACCATCGACTGCTTACATAACCCTGATTCAGAAATTTCAACCCACACCCCTTTACATGATAGATATGTTCCAGAGGTAATGACTCGTAGCATATTTTTTACAACTTTTTTTTTTGACAAGAAGCATATTATAGCCATAGATTATCTATGCAAGGAATCTAAAAACAAATACATAGAATAGCAACCAATCAAACACTTGCTTAAGTTTTCTCATCATTTCATCTATAACTTGAAGTAGACTGCCTAAGAGATCAGCCTTCCTTCTGCTGCCTCAAGACTTCCGATGTTACCCTGACTTACAGTTCTACTTGATAGATCGACCAAGATGAAGGATCAGTTCTGGCAATGAATCCTGAAGGACTTGACCATGATTCTTTTCTCCAAACATGATTAACCATGTGATTCCCACTAAAAGATAAACTGAACAACTAACCAACTATTCAAAACCACAAAAATAATTTAACAGACTAACATTTTTGAAATCATACGTGAGCTTCGCCTAGCTGGTCCAAAGCACGGATAGAGGAGGAATATTGCAGTAAGTTGATGCCAGCATAAAATTAGTGATGAAATCACTAAAAGATTATATTCAGACTATTTTGAAATCAATATCTTAACACATTAAAAAAAAAAAAAAAGTAACCGATCAACTAAACCTCAGTCTGAAAATAGTCGGGGTCTGCTACCCCCCCCCCCCCCCCCCCCCAAAACCAAAATAAGAAAAAACACTAAACTTGAAATATTACATGTAGACATTGTAGGGCCAGAGTTTAAACTTCAAACAAAGCTTCATTTGAAAATCTGAAGGGTAAAATGCATCAGATTAAAGTTGTCAAATACTGGCACACAAAAGACAATAGGATTGAGATTACCAGAGATGGTACAGTAAGACTAACAATGAAACCTAACTGGATAGAAGTTCATAAGACATAAAAATAAGCACAGTAGTGGAGTATACATATAAGATGAGTAGATATCCTTCACTTAGGATTATATAAGTTATCCTTCATCCTTTCCAATTTTAACTCTCACACATTTTGGAGAGACGAGACAGGACACGCAAGGCTCATAACCAGTACATCTACATTAAATTTAGCCATTCCATTGAATGGACCGGCACAGAACTTCAAGGGAATTGTTTGGTCCTTCTGTAGAATCTCACCTACATTTCCTCTTCTACAAGGATTCATATCACAGCAGTCAAAGTTGCAGGTTTTATCAAATAAAGTTCTGTGGAACATATTTCAAACTAAGTATATACCAAAGTAACAATTTGCAATAGACCTGACAATTCAGCTAGCTATGAATACAATAGCTAAAAAAGCAAGCAACAACAATCATAATCAATTTTAAAACAAAATTTAACAATGATTCCCAGAACAAAGTTTAAAGAAAACCGAATGGACAAAAGAAAGCTCAAAATTCCTACCACCAAGCAACTTGCAGCAATAAGATGTTCTCCACATTTTTTATGCACTTCCCAAAATATTTGAAGCATCCAATAGAGGAGTTTTAGCCAGTCATCTTCTTCTATGTTAACTAAAAAACAAGACATGATATGTTATCTAGAGAATGAAATTGGGGATACCTCAATAGCTTTCTGCACAGCACTTGCCACCTCAAATTCCACAAAACCAAAACCAAAATCATATCCCTGCTGTTGTAATTCACCAATTACAATTGCATATAAAACTTAGTGAGCGCACAAAGCAAACCTATTAACCATCAAAATACACTGTTTTTTTCTTGATTAGTTAGAATGTTACTGCAGACCACATACTCTGTTATGTCTGACTTGAATACCCCCTTTCTTGATAGGCCCAAACTTCTGGAACTCCTCTGCAAGTAAGGCCACAGTTGCACTCGTAGGCAAGCCTCTTAAGTAGATTGAGTGGCCATCAGCTGCTGGAGGCAGTTAAAGATAATATACAAAACATAGAATACTTTAGCAGCAAGACAAAAATTATAAAAAGACAGAGAACTGATGAGGAATTGAGCAATGCCTTCTCCCTCATGGTTATTCACGTTAACAGCATCTGAGCTGGAAACTGGGCCTTCTGTTGCTGTTAAAGGAGGTTGATGTAGTTGATCAACACTCTTTGCCATAGGCTTCTCAGAAGCAGGTACTGGAGGAGGGGAGAAACTAGCAACACTTTCCTTGAGATGCATGACCTGAAAGAATATTGCAAATTATTAACTTAAGAAAGGTTCATCATAGCCGAACTCCGCAAAAATAATCGTTGCCCAAAACCAAGAGAAAAAACAAAAGGACTTGGCATCTGTACTCAACTAACAGTAGCATAGAATCTTAGAGCTATATCTTAGTTCAAGCCTTCAGAAAGAAACAAACACAAGCATTGGCTTCCTTTTGTTCTTTTTTTTTTTTTTGGGCCAAAGCAAACTTACAATTGAAGCGTAAGACTTCTTCGGGGTATCTTCAGTTTTGATGTCAGATTCAGCTACTGTTTGAGAGTCGTCTTGCATTTCATCAACAACCTCAGCAACAGGAACTTCCTCCTGTTCAACAACATGCATGTCACCATTCTCAGGAGGGTTGTAAACTTCTCCCTCATTAGATTCCTCCAGTAATGGTGTCTTCTGCTCGGAAATGTGATTCTGCTGCACTTGAGGAGGATCTACCACAGATAGAGAGCACTTACCTCAATGTTCAATTGCCAATATAATGCATCAAACTAATATTAACTTATCAGCTTAAATTACCTGGTTCTGGAGTCACGGGAGCCACTGCATCAGTTGCTGGAACCTGGAGAATGTCATGTTGATTTACACCCTCTACATATCGAAACATGTCATTTAAAACAAAGTAACCTCGCTCTTGTGGTGCTAGAAAGAAACTCTGGGAGAAGTTTCGGATCAAGTTGTCTTTCCCAGTCAAATATCCAGTCACAAGGACATGCACTCCCCCATTGAAGGAATCTTGAGAATCCACAGACTTAATCTCAGCTCTGAAGTCCCCATAGTTTAGTGAGAGTATCTTATCATTGATAGCCTGTGTGTTTGACATCAAATCAAAGAAAATGAGGGGCTTCAGCAACTTAAGCTCAAAATTACCGCAGAGAACAAACACAGAAGCAGAGTAAAGAGTCAAATGCATCTCAGTTTTATAACAAAACATGAGGGGATTCAAGGATTGAATTCAAGGATTGACTCTTTCAAAGTTTTCGAAAAGATATTAGACAAATTCAATTCTGTATTCCCAAAAACCCAAACCCTGCATTGGCAGTCATACTGTGCCTCCGCATCACAGCATTTAACAAAGCCATGACTAACCGCTTAGCTCAGAATTTCAACAAGAGCAAAATGCAAAGCCCCTTTTGATTATACCAAAGACACAATGGTATAATCATAAACAACAGGTAGTTTAGACATAACGCTGGAAAGTTTCAGAAACTAAAAGAAGATAATGTGAGGAGGCCACAGAAAATATCTCAATTACAACTACTATGCCTCAAACTACTTTGGGTCCCCACTACATGAATCATCAATATCTATTTTATTCCATTTGGACATGTCTCATTCAAATACTGAATTAAGCATATTTGATTAACAGCCTTTGTAGAGTTAGAGTTGTAGTCGTGATTTTCAGGTGTTTGTAAAACATGATATGCCCATCGGGAAAATGACTTTACTCGCAGAAGGCATTTTATTTCAATTATCTTGTCTTTTAACTTGATATTATTTAATCAAACAAAGACTCAGACAAGAGAGCATTAATCTTTGGAGCTCAAAATTTCCATCAAAACACTCATACTTTAAGTGCCAACCAAGTGTGGAAACAAAGTAAAATACATAGAAGAGTAGCTTACTTGCATTGTAGTAGTAATGCTCATGGAGCCATCATGTTGGGGTCGACCAAGCTTACTTATGTCTTGATAAAACCTAAAAACGAGTCCAGGTGAATGGTGGAGTATATGATAATACTGCTGCACAAAAGCGTTCCCAACCTATATAAAACAATAAACCCCACTTATTAATCTCCAATAAGAAAAAATGTAAAAAGGTTATGTCAGAATAATACGTACAACTTGAGCAGAGACAGGTAGTTGCGCTACTGCTGCCTCCATTTTCTGATTTAAAATAAAATGATAACAGACGTTTATTAAAGTAACACATTCATTAAAGAGAAAAAAAAAAAAAAAAAAAAAAAAAGGTGATGGGTTGTACCTGAAGTTTTTTCTGAAACACAAGTGTCGCTAGGGTTTTGCAGAAAGGTGACTGGAGAGGGAAGAGAAGGAGACTGGAGAGAGAGAGAATATAAAGGGTTGATTCGCTTCCCCTTTTTTCCCTTCTAAGACAAGATTAACATTGATGAGTGCTTATGGTACGATTTTGGACATCATGTACATTATTACTAAGAAATTTAAGGACTCATAAATGTGCCTAAGAATATTAAAATTATAATCTTTTAAACTACTTTAAATAATGGTAAAGTTTGATGAGTCAACGTCATGATGATCAAATTACAAGTTCTGAACAAATTGAGACCCCAAAGGACCATCGCCGTGACACCTTAGTTTTTGTCCTTTTGAATTGCAAATTTTACGTCAGCAATGTTCCGTCACAACTAAGGGTAGCTAACGGTCCGGTCCGGGACCAGTACTGGATTTCGGTTCAGGTCCGGAACCGGGCCAAAAAAATTTGAAAACCGGGGTTTAATCGGCCTACTGGTCCGGTCCTATCCGGTTTAAAAAATTGTGCCGGATCGGGACCGGTTCCGGCGACCGTTAAGTCGGTCGGTCCCGGTCCGGTCCGACCGGTTTAACGGTTATTTTTAATTTTTTTTAGTTTTTTTTAAGGCAAATAAAGTTGAAAATTGAAAAACTTAACAATTTATGTAAATACCATTTATAATAATTAGGTAAATTATATATTTTAATGAAACAAAATAATTATGTAAATTATATTTTTAAATTTATTAAAGTAAAGTAAATAAATAAACACTAAACAAACGTTAATTAGAAAGAAATACATACAATTTATTGAAAATTCGGGAAATACATAATTCAAATGACAAAAACAAACTAGAAATATAAAATTACAAAGATACCAAATAAACTAGAAATTCGAAAGTACATAATTGAAATGACATAGAAAATTTCTTAACCATTTCTTCAATTATTACGCAGATATATGCCCCCCACACGACGACTCCATTCGTAATTATGTTGTCCTTCTAAATGTTGTATAAGTTGATGATAGGTTCTACCCACTAAGCTCCACTCTCTTGCACAAATTCTACATTTAGCTTTGTGATCTTCTCTATTATACTCCATAAATTCCCAAATTTCAGAGCGACATCTTCGTTCAGGACGTTGTGGAGCAGCATGAGCGGGATTAGCGGGATTAGCGAGAGCTTGATTTCCAGTCATTATAATTTATAATTGTTTGGACTTTGGAAGATATTTAGAAAATAGCCTTTGAGAGTAATTTGAGAGATAAATTGATAGAAAATGCTAAATTGTGTGATATAATGATGAAATAATAGGGTATATATAGATAAAAATAGGTTGGGGATATGGGGGGGCGTTTAGGGGGGGTGATAGGCAAATATAGCCGTTTTTGGCTGTTGGCCAACGGCTATATTTGAAAGAGAGCCGTTGGTCCAAACTGCCGGTCCGGTCCGGTTCCGGCCCGGTCCGGCAATTTGGGCCAAATATATATTTTTTTTGTTTTTCCTTTGTGTTTTATTTAAAGTGGTGGATAATTTGAAAAATATTACAACAAAATATTATTAAGTTTTTAATTGTACATATGTTTGGAATGTTTAGTTTATTTCAATGTTTAAAGTTTAAACTTAGAACGGAAAAGGGCCAAAACTGCCCTTAACGTATGCGAAAAGGATTAAAATTGCCCCCACCGTTAAGTTTTTGCAAGTTTTGCCCTCACCGTTAAGTTTGTGGCTCATTTTTGCCCTTACTACTAACGGCCCTATTTTAATTTTTCTGTTTTGTTTCTTTTAAAATACGTGGCGCTCTATAATTGGTCCGTCCCAAATAAATATACCCAACCCATTCTAATACCCAACTCATTCATACAATCCGCCCCAAATAAATATAACCTATCTTCTTCATAACCCATTTTTCCTCGTTCAAAACAATAAACTGATTATATTGATGAAAAAGAAAATGGGGAAGTCCATGAAAATTAATTTATATACAGTTGAGATCTTAAATAGTAGATGTCGGGAAAATTATCTTCTTATATACTATTGATGGAACTGAAGATAGCTATATATATAAATAAAAAATTTATATTTATGTTTTATTTGAAATCCGCAGCAAAAACAAATATACGTAATTTGTAAGTAACTTGGATTCTATTAAAACAAGACTATACGGAAATTTTACAATATTGATAATAATTTCAATTACAATTTTGGTGTGACTCTAGGCTTCATTTATTTGTACTTAATAAAGGTCTTGATCTTTATCATTTTAATTTGATTTATTAAGATATTTAATTTTAGGAGGTTTGAATCTTAGACCAACACTTAATAAGTCTAAATAGATCTGACCCACAACCAATTATTTGGAGTTATGAAGAAGATAAGATATCTTTATTTGGGATGCGTTGTATGAACGGGTTGAGTATATTTATTTGGGACAGACCAATTATACAGCGCCGCGTATTTTAAAAGAAACAAAACAGAAAAATTAAAATAAGGCCGTTAGTAGTAAGGGCAAAAATGAGCCACAAACTTAACGGTGAGGGCAAAATTTGTAAAAACTTAACGGTGGGGGCAATTTTAATCCTTTTCGCATACGTTAAGGGCAGTTTTGGCCCTTTTCCGAACTTAGAATTAAAAAACTTGTAGTATTTTTTTATATTTTGAACTTTGAAGTAATGAAATTTTTGAAGTGATGATTCAAAGTTCAAACTTTTGAATTAATTTGTTAAGTTCAAAATTCAAACTTTGAATTAATTTTAGAAAAATCAAATTTGAACTAATTTACAAACTAGTAATTAATTGTAGTATTTTTGCGCAAACTATAAAGTAAAAATAAAAAGTATGAAGATAATAGTTGTGATTGAATTCCAAGACTTGGAGCAATTTTATTGAATTGTTTAAGACATAAGTAGTGCTAACAATAGCTAAACTTCAAACTTGTAAATTCAAATTCTTATTTAGAAAAATATATTTTTTAAACATATTAGCTAGTTTCTTGACGATAGTTGTAGGCTTTTCTTTAGGAACTGGCCGTTGTTGTTCTTGTTCATCATCTCCTTCTGGTTCTTCTTCTTCTTCTTCTTCTTCTTCTTCTTCTTCTTCTTCTTCTTCATTGCCGGTTTGACTCCCTTCACTTGTTCAGTCGCTCAAAATTTGATCGAGATATGCTTTGCCTTTTTCCTTAGTAAGTTCTGGTAGACCAAAGTTTCTTCGCTCTGCTCTGATCCAATCCCTGAATAAGACTCCTGTCTCCATTGCCTCCTCCTTCAACGAATATCTGTGATCTCCAATTTGAAATCTTCCTTGGCTAAAAGCGCTTTTCGATGCAACTGATGAAGCTTGAATTGTTAATATATCCCGGGCCATTTTTGAAAGAATTGGAAATTGCGATTCTTGATTCTTCCAATAATCCAACAAATTCTTAGTTCCAAAGTTGTTAAGTTCCTAAGCTTGAATTAAATTCTTAGGAACTCGCTGTATTCCTCCCCGTACTCGTCCTGTTCTGAAAGCAACATTTCGTCAAGTCCTCCAAAAGTGCTCATCCCCGCATGTGAAGAACTTTGTCCGGTGGATTGTATTGGTTCCGTTGGTGTAGTAGTGTCTGCCCAAGCTCTATACTTTGCAAAAACAGCCACGATATCTGTATAAACTTTAGCAATAGTAGTAGTAAAGTTTGATGAGTCAATGTCATGATGATCAAATTACAAGTTCTGAATAAATTGAGACACCAAAGGACCATCGCCGTGACACCTTAGTTTTTGTCCTTCTGGATTGCAAATTTTACGTCAGCAATGTTGCGTCACAACATTGATCCAATTGCGTTTGGATTTGATGTTGTCATATTTCATAGATCCAATTGCATTTGGAATTGATTTCTCATTTCGTCTTCAAGAACTTATTTTAGGTCTATTTTTAAAAACAGTATAAGTATTTGGTAGGAGTGTGCACACTTTAGTATTACTATTACTGGATATCTAGATCGATTGATTTCAAGATTTCGGTACCAAGTATTGAAATTGGTATGAGTTTTTACACTTTATTGATTGGTATATTATCCGATTTTTTAAAAGTAATTTGAAATATCGAATATCGTGTCGGAATAATATATATTTATATTAAATTATTGTATTATTATAATAATAATAACAACATAGTGTTACCTTACAATGGGATCTGAGGAAAGTAATATGTACGTAGACTTTGCCCCACTAAAATAGAAATTATTGCATTATATATCGATAGAAGAAAATAGCATTATAAATATAAAACGCTTAAAATTTATCTA
Organism: Petunia secreta; assembly: GCA_029990175.1. Lineage (NCBI taxonomy): Eukaryota > Viridiplantae > Streptophyta > Magnoliopsida > Solanales > Solanaceae > Petunia > Petunia secreta. Next base: position 62,282,670 of record JARKIP010000010.1, read on the forward strand.
ATTACCCTAACCATGTTTACTTGATTTTTTTTTTAACAAAGGTCACTAAGCATCTTGCTTAGTGATCGTGCTTCATGACTTATTTTTTCAATTATCCATTTATCTCAACCCTTTAATAGTTCAATCACCATCATTGCAAGTGAATATATTAGAATTCCTCGTGACTTAAAAATGCATGGATTACAATTCCATTGAATTTAGATTAGAGCTAATATCTTTGCTTAATGTATTTTTCTCATCCTTTATGTGCTTCTACTAGACATGAGGGTATGCTGGATCTAAGTTCAGTTTGTAAGTTACGATGGTGGGGTCTATCCTAGCCATATATGCATGACGTCAAAAAAAATAGTCCATGTGATTATGCAAAAATTGTATAAATTTACATTAGATATCGTCGGGAGATTTTTATCGATGTAGACCTACTTCCTAGGAGTGCTTGGATCCAAACTGATAGGCTTGAAGTTTCTTCATTAGGCATGTTCTATTGAGATGCTCCGAGTGATTGTAATTGCTATTGGCTGGTTCCTAATGTATGATCGACTTGAGGGTGATTTCTTAACATTCTTCGGCGTCTTGCTGATCGACTTTAGGGTCTCGATCTTGATTACCTGGTGGTAGGTTGATGGAATCAGCTTCACTTTATCTATGTCCATTAGGTGTGAAGGAAAATATAAACTATTTGCGGATAATTCTCATTAAGTGTCCACGATATGTAAGACTTCCTTCCATAGTTTAGCCAAGGTGGAAACTGGAGATCATGCAAGGGAATGAACCATGTACATGTCATAGTGCTCTACCATTTTAGCTAGTACAAACTAAAAAATTTGGCAATGCCAACTTCAATTTGACAAGGCCAAAAAAAATAAAAAATTTATGATAGTTATTTTTGAATCACGAGTCGCCCAGGTGGACTGGCCCAACCAAATACTTGACACAATTAAATACATATATGTGAGGTTGAATTAAAGAAGTTATCACCTCTTCTACAACTACTTTTCACGTTAATGTGAGATAGGGGTGGGTCCCCATCACTTTCTTCAGATAAAAAGAAGAAAGTTGAACGTGATTTCTTCATTTTTTTAATAGAGGAAAACAACTCTCTGATTTTCTCCTAAAAGAACACATAAAGAGACATCTAGTTTGTGGAACATAATCTTGTGTCCTAGAGATTCAAGATTCGACTTGGGCAAACGTCTTTGGTGGTGATTTCAACAACCTTCTGATTGCGTTGATTACGTTAACATGTACGTTAATTCGTTCCTATTACGACTTTAATTACTAACAATGGTATCAGAGCATCTAATTATTTCCAGTCGTTGGCTTCTTCCGTAGAAAATATTGTGTTAGAAAAAGTTTCCAACTTTCTATAGTTGAACTTTTACGTGTGTAAACAAGCATGAACAGATAGTAAAAATTTTTAAAATTTGGCAATGAAATTTGTTATTTCATGGAACGTCTTTTTTTTTAAAAGGAATAGGAAATTTAGTAACTCAAGTGATATATCAGCATTTGAATTTAGGGCGTATTATTTAGTTTTTAATGATGATTCTGCGAAAGGAGACAAAATGTAATCCTATTATGTTATACTTATGTATTTTAATAGTAAATTAGCAAGGCCTCGTACATGATGTAATTTTTTTTTAGCAGTAATGGCTTTTCTGATACCTCAACTCTGAAGTCAATAAAATGGTTTTCCTTAAAATAAGGAGATTATGTCATCGTAATGAATTTATTTAAAAAAAATGTACTGCAAATTAAATTGTGTTTATCACACATTTAAAATTTCGGCATGACATTTATATTTTTTGAGTCTACTCGTTTAAGGATTTTCGTTGATATATTAACCAAAAAATAAATAAATTTAAAATGAGTAAGATATGATTTTTTGAAGTTGCGGAAAATTGTGACAGTTTTTCTGAAAAACTGTGTTCTGTAATTTGGTTTCTGAAAATTACTTGTTAAGAATTACAAAGTGTGGTATATATCCTCAGAATCTACTCGTTACAAGCTTTTCCGTTGATACATTATTGATGTTAAACGGATTAAAAATGAGTGAATTATGGAGTGTTGAAGTTCTGTCAATAAAGTTTTTTGTTATAAATAATTTTTTTATGACCTCTATCAGCCACACCACTATAAATGGTATATGATCCTTAAATGTAATTTTATCTTCTATGAGTAATTGTGGCATATGTTGTCATATGCACACCATTCTAATTATTTTATTTTTCATATTTCAGACATGGCTGAATAGGGACAAGCTCGAAGTACTCCAAGCAGGAGTTCTCAAGATCGAGCAAGGGGACAATGTAGAAGAGTACATCATCGTTGGACATATTCTCGAGGACGTGAAGTCATAACGAATAATATCCCCAGGGCGATGCAAAATCTAATAATGGATCAAAGGGCTATACGAAGGGAAGGAGAGAACGAATTTAGAGAGTTTAAAACTTTTAAGATGTCTCCTAGTGCTTCAGTGCCTGAACATATTGATTTTTTTTGTAGAAACGAGATGAACTGTCTAATTTTATTGTAATTTCTTATTGGAAAGCTTTAGGAATTTTAGTAGATTCCCTCTAAGAACCTTGGAGTAGTATTTTAATTGATATTTATCACGAAATTTGGCCAAGCCAACCTTTTGGGTTCTATGTTCAAATATTTGAAACCGAGTGGAAGAGTCATGTCTTTTTAGAGTGTATCGCTATTTTGAAAAAAAAAAAGGTTTATGGATGAAGTAATCGGAATGACAAGTGGTTACGGTTGCGGAAAGCGGAGAAAGTCGGAACTGTCGGTTACCTTTTGAATCAAAGTAGCGACAAGCCGAGTATTACGACTACAGGGGGAGAAGCAAAGCTTCGTAGACAGCTTCGCTTCCCCCTTTGACTTGAGCATTGAATTGACTCTTCTTCAATAGCTTTCAAGCGCTGAACGACCTTAGGGACATTTAGTTTCCCTTTAGAGTAGTCCCCGGGGAAGGCTAAACCATATATATAAAGAGAGAGAGAGAGAGAGAGAGAGAGAGAGAGAGAGAGTTAATTAAAATTCATTACAATATTATTTACACTAAGAATTTTTTTCATTTTTGATTAAACATTTAGATATTAGATGATGATCGAAAACTTTGTGACCTTTGACTTTACGATAAATATGAAGTTATGTATGAGAATTAATTTGCTTGAGAGTGAATATCACATGCATAAATTTGTTAAACTAAATACTTATGGGCAAGTTTAATATATATGGCATCTAATAGCATCATTGCTGATTTAAACAAGGGTGAGAAACTAAATAGTGAGAATTACGATATATGCAGTCGTAAGATGTGGTATGTACTGGAAGATCAAGATGCTCTAGAAGGTATTAACCGTATTTTGGTTCATCCAGAAGAGGGTAACACTGCCCAACACATAAGAGATCTCGAAGCTTACAATGCATGCAAAAAAGAACAATTCCACAACACGCGGAATTATTATGAGTTCTGTTGTTGATGATCTCATTCATGAATGTGAGGAATACCCTACTACTCATACTATGTAGGCACACTTATGAGAGATATATGAGGGTGCTATTGTGACCTGCCCTAGATAGCTGACTATCAAATTTGATACTTACAAAAAGCGTCATGATCACAATATCAAACAACACCTTAGGGAAATTTCTAACATGATTGCTCAACTCTAAAGTGTTGTCATGTTCTCTTTAATGAGCAGAAGGTTCAGGCAGTGATCTGGTCTCTTCCTAACAATTAGGAATACTTGAAGGTAAACTTGACCCACGAAGACGAATCAAAAGCTTTGCTGATATTGCCCACCATGTGGAGATTGAAGATGAGCGGCTTAGTGTTGCAAAAGTTATACCCACTGCCTATGTGATAGAATCAAGTGGTAAAAAGCTTTTAGGATTCAAGCACAAAAATGATTAGAAAAGAGGTGAGAAGGTCAATGAGACTAGAGAGGGACCCTTCAAGAAAATAAACAAACCAAACTCCAAGAAGGGAATGGCGGTTTTTCAAGAAGAAAGACAACAGTAAGATGAATTGTTACAATTGCCAAGTGTTGGGACACTTTGCTCATGAATGCACTGAGCCAAAAAAATATAGTATTTTGAAACGCATCTCTAAGTACTACATTTGTTTCTATCACTGTTTTAATAACTAAATCTTATCTGGTGTGGATTGTAGACGCAGGGGTCATAGACCATGTGACCCATGATAGAGAAGAATTTGTGGAGTACCATCGAGTTCCATCTGGATCAAGGTGGATATATATAGGAAATAATGTGAAAGTTAGTTAAGGGGGTTGGCACTTGCAGGGTAGACTTACATATTGGCCGAACTTTGATGTTGCATGACGTCCTATATGCTCCGGAAATTCGACGAAACTTAATTTCTGTGTCTGTTCTTCTTAATTTAGGTTTTTGTTTGAACTATAGTCCCAATGTTGTGATGATTACTCTAGACAATGTCTTTTATGATTCTGGACATCTTTATGATGGTGTCTTTGTGTTGAGTTGTAATCCTTCTACTTATGACTATTATGTGGACTGATGTGTTATGACATGTTCTTCTAGTAATAGAGATGTTGATATTATTATGTGACATGCTAAATTTGGCCATATTGGGCAAGATCAAATGAATAGATTTGCTAAGGAAGGACCCTTGGGTTGTTTCTCCAAAATTGAAATGCCAATGTTGAAACAATGTCTTGCCGGAAAGATTACACATAAATGATTTGGGAAGACTAAAAGAGCTGACATCCCATTGCAATTAATCTATTAAGATATCTATGGTCCAATGAATATGAAGGTAAGATCTGTTGTCTTGTATTTCATTACATTTATTAATGATTTCACGCCTTTTGGTTATGTTTATTTAATTTCTCATAAATATGAAGAACTTGAGTGTTTCTAAAGTTACATGAATGAAGTTGAGAATCAATTAGACAGGAGTATAAAAACTCTAAGGACTGATAGAGGGCGTGAATATCTATAAAGACAATTTAAAGAATTTTGTAATGCAAAATATATCACCACACAATTAACTATTTCTTATATACCCCAGCAAAATGGTGTAACAGAAAGGAGAAATAGAACTCTATTGGACATGACAAGGTCTATGATGGTGCAAGCTAATTTACCGATCTCCTTCTGAGGAGATGCGTTATTAACTGCGGCCTATATTGAATAAAATATCTTCCAAGTCAATGCCTTCCACACCTTATGAGCTATGGACCAACCAGAAACCAAACTTGAATAATTTACGACCTTAGGGTTGTACTGCATTTATAAAGATTTCTTTTAACAAATTTGGTAAACTGTGCCGAAAAGGCATGTGTCTTTATAAGATAATTAGAATACTCCAAAGGTATGTGTTTATTTGTGAATTGGAAGATGGAAGTGTTACTAAAATTGAATCACGAGATGTCACATTTTCAGAAAATGACTTTTCAAGAAGAGTGAAGTAAAGAATGGAGAGCTTCTTTATGAAATGTTGAACTCAAATGATCAACAAGTGTCTTCTGACACGTTTGATGATCTATTGGATCAAGAATATGGTGTTGATCTGAGTAAGAGTTATCAAAGTGTTAAATCCTTTTGAAGAATCAGGATCTCAACGAAGAAAGAGTACTAGGAAAGGTATACCTAAACGTACTTATGACATTGAGGATTACGTTTTCCTAGTATCGCCACCGGAAGTGAATGAGCTAAATTCTGTGGCCGAGGTTTTATTGAACCCTGAAAAGAAGGAGTGGATGAAAGCTATGAAGCAAGCGTTAGAGTCCATTAGAACCAACAAAGTCTAGGACTTACTTCCACCTAAGCGTAAAGCAATTAATACTAAATGGATTATGAAAATTAAACACGAAGCGGATGGATCAATAGAAAGATACAGGGAATGATTGGTAGCAAAAGGCTTTACTCAACAAGCAGGAATTGATTATGAGGATACCTTTATGCCAGTTGCAAAGTTTACCTCAATTCGCTTACTTTTAGCTATTGTTGCATGTTTGGATCTAGAGTTACACCAAGTAGATGTAAAGACAGCTTTTCTCGATGGAGAACTGAACGATGAGATCTACATAGAACAACATGTAGGTTTCATCGTTATGCCTTGAAATGTGTCTACGGGCTCAAAGAGAAAATGAAGAAATGTCTTGAGTTTCATACTCAAGTGCTATCGGGAGCTTGATGTATGTTATGTTGTGTACTCGCCCATATGTTTGTTATGCCGTAGGTCTGGTTAGCAGGTAGCAATCCAATCTTGGAAAAGACCATTGAAAGCAGTGAAGAGGATGTTCTATACCTGAAAAGGACTGCAGATTATTCACTATGCTATGGTGGATCTCATTAGATGTTGAGAGGTCATACAGATGCCGATTGGGCTGGTGACTTGGATGAGAAAAAGTCAACATCTGGATATTCTTTCTTGCTTAATGGTAGAGCTATTTCATGAAAAAGTAAGAAGCAAACGTGTATTGCCCTTTTGACTATGGAAGCTGAGTTCGTAACTTATACTATGCAGTACAAGAAATGGTAGAGCTATTTCATGAAAAAGTAAGAAGCAAACTTGTATTGCCCTTTTGACTATGGAAGCTGAGTTCGTAACTTATACTATGCAGTACAAGAAGCTGTTTGGTTGAAGAGATTATTTAAGCATTTAGATATTGCAAAGAATCTTCAAGGAGTGATAGTTTTACATAGTGATAGTCAGGCGGCTATTGATTTTATAAAAGATCCTAAGCATCATGAAAAGTCCAAACATTGACACCGAGTATAAGTTCTTGTGAAATATCATTGCAAATAGAGAAATTCCAATACAATACATGCCTACGCTGAAAATGGTAGCCGATCCTTTTACAAAGGCGATATCTAAAGACCAGTTTGAGAAACATGTTGTGGATCTAGGTTTGCATAGAATATGACTATGTTTATGTATTGTAAAATGATGTGAATGATGCTCATCACTATATTACTATTTGTGTTATATGCATGTGATGAAATCTGTTTATGCTAAGTGTGTCGAACAAGCCACCAGATCACTCTCTCATACGAGAGATCGCCTATGACGTCGAGGGACGTGCTGAGATAAGACCAATTGGAACCTTATTTTGTACAAGGTCACGTGTATTTTAGCTAAAATGATCAGTCTTGATCAAAGTTCAAACTAATGGATTCCACCATCTTATATGACTTGTTTATTTGAAAGCCATATGAGAGTTTTTTCAAAAGATTGGATTTGAGGATTGTATGATGAAAAACTCTGGTTAGTCATTTAGAATTTGTCTAGACCAAGATATGTACGATGTTTACATTTATGAATGAGACACACGCGTCGAATTAGGCAAGAACATCGTAACAGATATTTCATACCAGGTGTTGCTAATCGACTAATAGAGTAATGGAAGAATGGATCCCTACTTCTTCATTATGTGAGACCTTGAAAAATCAACCCTATTGATTTTTTACTGTCTTTTAAAGTACCAATCTGCGTGCTACTTTAGCATTTCACTAATAGTCATGAGTGATTAGCCAATGCGGTGCATGTCTAGGAAAACAACTGATTTAGAATGGATAGATTTGAGTCGAAAGGGAAGACAACCAAAATTATTAATTTAACTTATATTCACAGGTCGACCATTATGCTTACCATGAGAGTATTAAGCATAATTGTGATACAGAGTTAAACATGAACTCGAGTTCACCACTTTCAAGGATGAGGGATCGGATAACTAGCTACTGGGGTAGCAAATGATATATGGGGTACAACGAGTAATAAAACCCTCATGTTAGTAGTGAGTCCTTTCCGTATATGATTGAATTTTTGCATGGAGCTGTTGTACAACCTTAACTGGTATAGCTATTCTTGATGCTCGCAGGCCATACGAACTATTTTTATGTATAGATGTTGACATCCAATTTTGTCCCTCCTATTTTACATTTTTATCATACAAAACTTTGAAAATACAATGAAAATCGCGTCAATCATCGTACCCTTATCCATATCACCAACGTTCTATCTATATACATATGTACCCCAATGCATAAATACGTCATTTAAGCCGTTTTCAAAGGGTTAGTACAATTTCTGTAATTATTTATGCAATTTATATACTTGAATAACCATTTTTACCATTATTTATATTCGATTAATGTCACATAAATTCATTTATAATTATTTAGAGTCAATCATTATTTTTTAAGTCTAAAATATTACTCCTCATGTTTTATTAGTCTTTCTCTTATGTTATTAGCATTTTTAAGCCAAATTATTGGCTAATTATACCCGAATATACATTTTACAATTATTTACATTCAATTGATATTACATAAAATTATTTCCAAATCAATTATTATGTTTTCTAAGCCTATAATATTGCTCTTTATATTTTTGTTAATTTTCTCTTATTCATTGGCATTTTTAAGTTAATTATAGACCAAATATATCCCCATATACTCGAAATATACAGCATATATACACATAAATATATATAAAGCACATATTATAAATACACATCACTCTCTTTAGGACCCACGTGCACACACCTCAGCCCACGCGCGCATATGTGGCGCACTCCTAGCCAATCATCCGTCCATGTCAACTTCCACTAACTACTTTTTCATTCTTCCATCTTTAACCAAACACCCCCCTTTACCAAAATAAACCCTAGGTTCATTTCCCCTCCCCCTCTTTCCCTTTTCAGCCGACACTCACCCCTCCCCTTACCCCAAAACATGATCAAGTACACTCCTTCACCCAAATCTCCCAAAAAATCCGACATCCCCGCCCCCAGTCACGCCATATCTTTCATCCCCACTGCTCCGTTTCTCTCTCCTCGTCGCGGATTCAAACCGAAAAGGAAGGTAAGGAAATGGAATTTTTTTGACGAAATCGTAAGAGATTGATGCTAATCAAGACAAGAATGGGGTTGATACATTACCAAACAAGGCATAGACCAAGTTTTCGGAATCAAAACAAGGAAAAGTTGAAGAAAACCGAATCGGGTCAGATTGACCCGACCCGAATGCCAAACGGATATTATTTTATTCTTTTTTTTTTTCTTTTTTTTTTCTCTTTTCTGATTTGTTTTGCTAAAACAAGCATGATAGTTCGAATTTTATCCGATCCATGTTTTGTGTTAATTGCGGAACTTAAAATGAATGTGTTAACTTTGGTTTAGTTTGAGTCGCTGAATGTGTATGCATATAATCGACATCATAAAAGCGCTATTTGTTCAAGATTAATTCCTAAACTTTGAGAATATGCTTGCTTCATCTATGCTTTTCCTGACTATTCTGACTGAATGAAAGTTATTATACACTATGCGATCGCGCCCCCGAAAAGTATGTAGAAGTTCTGTTTGATAGAAATATAATTCTAATTGGATCTCTAGAAATCATGTTGATTATTTGCTTTATTGGTTGGATGATTCTATGAACCAAGACTGTTTATAATGAGAAAACTCGCACACACAACATTTTAAGTAGAAAAAGCTGTTGATGGAAGTTCAAATTCTTTTCCAAAGATTAACAGGCTTTATTTTTAGAAAATAGGACTGTAACTCTGTGATTGACCCCTTTTTAGGCTTAGATGACCATGTCTGCAACTATATGAAAGGAAAATAAGCTCTCAGCTCTGAAATTTCGAATTTATCATAATTATTTTAAGTAATAGAATAAAAATCAGCTTCTACTAGTCCTATTTTTAGAAGGGAACCTCTGGAAATATCTCTTGACTGTCAAACTGATTTGGTTTAATTGTTCTCTTACTTTATTTTATTTTTTCCTCCTTTCACACCCCTAATTTTAAGGCCTGATAACCCCTACTTCTACACTATAAAAAGGGGCAGTCTTTCTTTTATTCGGGACACACCTTACAAGCTAAAAAATATTCAAAACAAAGGCAATAACAATTCTCTTCTAAAAGAGTACTTTTATTGTATTTTGTTCACTAGCTTTGGTTTCCCTGGTTTCTTTTGCTCTGCTCCATCTTGCTGCCTACGTTTTTTTTTTCAATCAATTGCTAAGGTAATATGTCTGAAGCAGAATGAGGGATCTCCTATAATAATTTATCTTAGTTCCCTGTAATGAATGACTTAGTTTCATCAAGTCTTGCTTGCTGTTTGGTATGTCTTGCTTGGCCTTTTCTTTTGGCCGTCACTAACCATTGTTGCAGGTTCTGTCGGATAGTCTCTAAGGACTATACCAGTGCCTTTATTACAGGCTTACAAAGTCATACGAGTAAAGGTTGAAGAGCCTCACAATACTAACAAGTTTGTGTACAGGGAATGAAGCCATTATGGCTAAGTATAAGATCATAAAGGACCTAAACTGAAGGAATGCAAATGGTGTACTCAGGACACCCATGCTCACTTTTCTCCAATGTATCTATGTTTTAGTTTTCCCATTGATTGTATTTATTGGATTCATTCTCTTTGTATAATAATGTCCTATAAATAATGTTTGGAAAAGATTATTTGTTAAAATCGCAAGTTAATTCATTTATACAATTCGTAAGTTAGAATCAGCATTTAGAAGTGTTTTAAGGTGCATGACAGGTGGTGGTGTAAATTTTGGAATTTGCAGGGCTTTGTTTAACTAAATAAAGAGCAGAATTTTTGATTTTTTTAAAACAGGGGCTATTTTCGCAAACTGCCTCAACTGAGGCTTATTTCTGCAAAACAGAAAATTACCAGTAACGTCTTTTTTTTATCACGTAAGTTCTGAAATTTATTTTAAGACAAAGTTTATTTATCAAGCCCATCTCATATGAGTCTTATTTCTGCAAAAATTTTTTTTTTGGGCCAATGTTTTTCTTGAAAGTCTTAGGCTTGTTTTATAAATATGGTTTAAACATTCTAACCACAAGCCTATTTTGAAAAAATGTCACACAAAGCATGATTTTCTTCTTCTCCAAGTTAATTAATAATTTGGAGGGGAACAAGAGCTTTTGAGGTTAAGCTCTATCAAAAAGTATCTATTTTCATGAAATTAAAGGTTTGCGTTTGGTATTTATTATCATTGTATAAGTGCATATTTATCATATAACTCATTTGAAAATAATGATATTGTACTTTTTTTTTACGCATACTTATCTATTACTTTTCTTTATGCATACATATGTTTTGCTCCTTATAAACGTATTTATAAAGTTATAAATTGTGCAAATATAGGTATGTATTTTTCATAGAAACTCCCTATTTAATTATAGATGCAATTTTAATTATATCTATGCAAATATTATATGTGCCTATTTTAGAATTATTTATAAAAGTATAGTATTTTTGAAAAGGCAAATGACCTCACATTAAAAGCCGGAAGATATGGATATTTTGACAGTTAATGTCAAAATATCATTCAAAATGGCTGACATTTCCTTAGGCATTATAATTCTTTTTTTTTTGTTTTTTTTATTACTTAAGGAATTTCGTGAAATTTAGGGAAAATTTAAGAAAAATATTTATTTTATTTTATCCGGCCTAATCATATATTTTTGTGCAGAAATCTAGCCCTTTCTTAAAAGAGACAACCGTGTGAGGCTGTTTTCTGCAAGAGAGTCGCCTAAGTGGCTTGTACGTATAAAGGCCCAAGAGAGAAATTGAGTAACGCTCACAGTAGCTCACTGCTTATCTCCGAATTTGCGCAGATAGTCTTTTCCGTGCCTGAATTGATTTTTTGGTCCTACTTTGTTATTCTAAAACATTTTAAGATTGGTTTATATTAGTAGCCTCATTATAATTTATGTTTGCATTAGGTATATTTAAAATCTCTTCTAATAAGTCTTCCCCATATATTTAATTTGTATCCCAAATTTTAAACTCTGTCGGGAACCACTCTTAGTGGGACTCGGGAAGTGCCTAATACCTTCTTCCCGAGTCATAAGGGCTTCTTACCTTAAGATCTTTGCTAGCAAGACCTACCCGGAGTTAACTTTAGATACTTAGAAGATTTAGGTGCCCTAATACACCTTATACGAATTTGTTAGGTGGCGACTCCAACATTGACTCAATCGAGTCACCTAGTCAAACCCAACCCTTTTGAACTCGATCCGAGCTTCGAAAAAATGGGGTGCGACAGAATGGCGACTCCGCTGGGGAAATTTATAGTCCTAACCACAACGGGTTTTTCTTTTTTTGGGATATTTTATTAATTGCTTTATTTTGCTTATTATTTTACTAACTTGTTTTCTTTTTTGTTTTCTTTCTTTATTATTTGTATGAAATATCTTTGTTTTCTTTTATTTTTCTTTTATTATTTGTTTGTATGAAATATTCCTTGTAATATTTATTGGCATTTTTCACCCATATTCCTCCACTTCTGGAAACGACACTTTGCACACACACGAACGAATACGTGGATCTCACGGTCGTTCCACTTCAAAAAAAAAAAAAAAAAACCCTTTAAGGGGGACGGTTGGGATATAGTTGGTCCGTGGTACAACCAACAATTCCAAACGTTCCCACCCCTTGGTAGTCCACCTCGGGGAACCAAGTCTACAATTACACCACTCTTGAGATGTAATGCGCATGCATCATGCCGTAGGAAGGGCTTCCCGTAAGCCGACTAGTTTTTCTCAACTTGTTCAAACAACTTGACGGGTTTTTCTAAATCCCGAAAAGACGTTTGGACATGTTTACATGCATTTTTTGAAGAGAGAGAGAGAGAGAGAGAGAGAGAAAGAGATGAAAATAAATACACATTTTGATCATCCAATTGTTCTCAAAAGGGGTTAGAATTTCTTTTACTCATTTGTTTTCTTTTCTTTAGGGCATTATGGGTCAGAAATTTCATCGTTTTGGAATGGCTTTGGGTGCACCTCCTATGTTGACCAACTGGTGGAACAACTTATCATTGGGCGAACAAACGGAAGTCCGTCAACACTTGGGGCATTTGGTATCTTTGCTAGAAATGGAACCGTGTAGAGAAATGATCGAAGCATCAGTGACGTTCTGGGATGAAGAATTAAATGTGTTTAGATTTGGAGACATCGAGCTGACACCTTTGCTAGAAGAAATAGGGGGGGTTCATATCACATTCGGGCTTAGACAAACATCGGTGGCAAGGAGGTCGCATCTTAGCTCCCAGTGTTCCTACACCAAAGGAGTTCCGTGATAAATTGGGGATGGCGGCGGATGTTGATGTGGGGTTTTTGCAACAAAAGAAAATACCATTTTCCTATCTTTACAATAAATTTGGATATTTGACCGCTTTTGACAACCATAAGAAAGAATTCATATCCTATAGTGATTGGAGGAGGGCTAGACCATTTGCATTTACTGTTTGTTTCCTGGGGATAATGGTGTTTCCTGAAAGCTCGGATCACAACGTATGTTCGAGACTTATCATGGTTACCGACGCGGTGTTCAACGGGATTGATGGTTATCTGCACACTATAGTCCCTATGATTGTAGCAGACATTTATCGGGCTTTGGGCCGTTGCAAAAAAGGAGCGAAATATTTTCAGGGATGTAATCTTCTGTTGCAAGCATGGTTCAAGGAGCATTTGAGGAAGGTGAACGGGGCGCAAGAATTGTTCAAACCAACTGGTTCGAATTACTTGATTGGAGAACGGTACGGGGTTCCAAAATTCAAGCAGCTAAGCAGCACAGAAAAATGGGTAAAGCTGTTTGAAAACATAACGGAGGATTCAATCTAATGGATGTTCACTTGGTTTCCTTCACCTGACTTTATCATCAGCTCTGAGAAAGCATCTTTTGTGATACTTATGGGATTACGAGGCCTCCAACCCTATCAACCGCTAAGGGTGATGAGGCAAGCAGGGATTAAGCAAATCATCCCAATTATACCAGACACGAAGACTTACCAAGTCGACTATACTGGAGACATTGTCCCAAATTTCAAAAGTGTTAGGAAATCCTGGTTAGGTAGGCAAGTCATGGAAGAGCCAACATTAGCACCAGACAGATACAATGCTGGATGCGAACCAAATTACATCAGTTGGTTGCGTTCTAGCATAAAGGGGAATGTGGTAGTAGGACCAAGCCGAGGGAATGACATCAGAGACCGTGAAGCGGAGGCTCAAATCCGATACCGAAAGTTCATGTTGAAAGCCATTAAAAGGGACAAAGAAAACAAAGAAGAGATCGAGATATGGAAAAAGCGTGCATTGGATCTAGAAGGAAAAGTAGAAGGGTTAGGAGCAAAGCTTGAACAATGGAATTCGGAATGTGCCGAAATAGATATCTTGCACTTAATTACGGCCAAGGGGTACTTGACCAAAGCTTTGGAAGAAATCAAGGAGGTCGCCCGAGAAGCAAAAAGAGCCAGGCTGGAGAAGGAGCATGCTGCTTAGTTTAAGTGTCATATTTGTGTTTTTGTTTTTTAAAGAGTCTTTATGTATTGAATTCAAAAGATCATTTAGAAGTTATGAGAACAATTGGCAACAAAATGTGTATTTATTTTCTTTTGCATCATGACAAACCTAGGAAGGCTAGACGTCCTTGGCACGTCATAGTCCATTAATATACCTCGTCCAAAATGTCAGAAGGTCCATGACCCGAAAGTGACAAATATTCATACGCATAAAGTGGTTGCGCCAAATGTTGATTGTTTGCTTGTGAATTAACCAAAATGAATAGGATTAACTTTTGTTTTGTTTTCAGACTATGGTTGCAAAAGGTTCACTTCAGTTCGACTCGGTGGCTCAAGTTTCCTATGTGCTCAAACTTTGGTGGGAGGATTTGACCAAAGCTAGCAAAGAAAGAGTTCGATCGCTACTAGGTGATTTGCTGTCTCTTATGTGGTACGAGGCAGTGCCCGGTTTGGTTGAGGCAGCCGCTCATTTTTGGGATTACAAGAGGGCAGTTTTCCACTTCAATGGCATAGATTTAGCACCAATGATAGAAGAAATTGCAGGCTTATCCGGTTTGGCACCTGACCCAGAGACTTTGATTTATCCCCGAAGGGTAGAACTCGAAGAATTCTTCAACTTTCTGGAGGTTCCCCAGGAACCATACTATAGCGGTGTTCAAAATGCAAGGGTAACTTTAGAGTTTTTGCACTCCAGATTCGGAGACACTACCCTCCGATATGACTTCCCAGGAGCATCGGAAATTGAAGATTGGCCACGAACTGAGTCCGTTGCTTTCACTGTTGCTTTCTTAGGAGCTGTGATTTTCTTCGAAAAAGGAGGGAAAATCCACACAGGGACAGCATTGGTGGTTGAGATATTGCGTAGGGACATTAATAGGCGTCGAGTGGGTTTAGTTCCAATGATCGTGGGAGATATTTATCGAGCTCTGACTAAATATAAGAAAGGAGCAGACTACTTCGAAGGTTGCAATCTTTTATTGCAGATATGGTTGATCGAGCATCTCCAAAAGCTCGAGGCACCCCCATCTGCACCAATAGCCCATACACCCGATGGTATCATGACACACTCACTTCGCATGACTGGCACTTTGCAATGGGAAAAGCCTTCAGATATGAGAGGATGGTTTGACAAGCTTAATCAATTGCAAGAGGAGGACGTATAGTGGGTGATAAAACATTGCGCCTTTTTTATAGTTTCCATTCAAGGCCAAGACGCTACCTTTCTGACATTGATCGGGCTCCGAGGGACTCAATACTACATCCCTTTAAGGATTCTCAGGCAAGTGGGAACGATGCAATCAACCCCCAGACAAGCAGAAGGGCGGAACCTCAACACCGAAATAGGCAACATGGATGGAGTTACACGAGAAATGATTCTAACCATATGGGAGAAAAGGAAGACTAGACAATTTTGTCGTCACCGAGATGATAGGGTTAAACCCCAGGCTGCCTTAGCTTATCCCCATTGGCTTGAGCTCGACAAACAAAGGTTCCTATCTAATAAACCCACACTCAAAAGAAGAATCGAAGCCACCAATTTTGAAGAAAAGTACAAAAGTTGAGAACCAGAACCAGATATGATTAGAAGAAGGTGGAGCTGAAAGAGACCCAGAATCGAGAAATGAGAAGGCAATACCAAGGGAAGGCTAAAGAAGAAGAAACCAGGTTTTGGATGAACCAGACAGTGAAACTCCGACATATCGCAGGGAACCTTAAGGATATCTTGAATATCTGGAAAGGACATTTCCAGTCCACACCATTGGAGGATAAGGAAGTACTAGGAATACAAATTCTCTCTGCTTGTGCGAAATCTTTGGATGACATACAGTCCGGGAAGGATCTTCTTGAGGTTGTCTTGATGCACTTGGAACCCTTCATAGAAGAAGACCCATCAGAGGAAGAATATGAAGAGGATGCTGATGATGACGTCGAGGACAAACCAAACGCTTGATCAGAGCACATATATGCTTGGCTTTAGTTTGAATTGCAGTCGAGTCATTTTCCTTGCAGTCGAGCCATTTCCCTTTTCAGCCGAGTCATTTTCCTTTCAGTCGAGTCATTTCCCTTTCTAGTCAAGTTGTTTTCTTTTTTTGCAATATTAGTGATTGTAATAAAGCCAAGCAATTCTATCAATAAAATTTCTTGTTTTGAAGTTTATAAAGTTGTTTTGATCATTCTCAAGCAAACGAAATGAGACAATTGGCGCAAACATTACCTTTAAAAAATCATCGGTAGGCCTACCTCTGGTATAAAAGAGGTCCCCTGCATAATAGGATGCGATTGCATGACATTAACTTGTATATTAAGCTCTCTATATACTTCGCTCACATTTATCTTTGGCCATTTATTTTTTAAGGTTATTTCGCTCCCAATCCCCGAAGGTTGGTTTGTGCATTCTGGCCGAGCAGCATTACCGTTTGAGATCCAGAGGATCGATTTCAACACCTCCCCTTTTACCTACAAAGACAAGGATGAGACGAAATATCATGGCTGAGTTTGACAAAGTTGACAGAACTACCGCAAATTCTGGTGTTGGAGGGACTCCTGGAAAGAAGGGTATGGTTGCATACGAAAAGCTGCAACAAAGGATGTTTGAACTGGAAAACCGAATCTACGCTGATGGAACTACTGATCCAAGCAAACCCGTACGCCCTCATGGCAAAGATCCCGTTATGCCTGAAAAAGACCACCCATACCCAACTTATGTCGCACCACCAAAAGTACCCCAAAACAACCCCACCGCTCAATTCCACACCTTCACTGTCGAAACCAAACCCGCTTCATCGCCTACCAAAGAGCAAGACATGTATGCATGGGTAGGAGAAGAGACAGACAACACCAAGGAGCAAGTCAAGTGGTTGGTGGAAAAGGTTAAGTAATTTCAAGTGACTAAGGAGACAAGGGGATTAGCTTATTAAGACCTCTGCCTTTATCCCAATTTGAAGTTGCCTGACGGTTACAAGATACCTAAGTTCAACCTGTTCGATGGTAGCGGTGACCCGATGGCTCACCTGAGGTCTTACTGTGACAAGCTGATCGGAGTAGGACATGATGAAAAGATCAGGATGCAGTTGTTTAACCGCAGTCTGACAGGGGATGCCTTGACCTGGTACTCCAAGCAGCAGCTGAAAAAGTGGACTAGTTGGGAAGTAATGGCTGGGGATTTTGTCGACAGTTTTGGGCACAATACCGATTCCATGCCTGATCGCTTTTATCTGGAGAAGCTAAAGAAAAAGCCTAATGAAACTTTCAGGGAATATGCAACGAGGTGGAGAGCTGAAGCCACAAAGGTCCAACCACCCATGGAGGACACAGAAATTATAGCAACCTTTATCCGCATACAAGAAGATGCATACTTTGACAAGATGTTGAACATGCAGGATAAGAAATTCGGGGAGCTGATCAAGATTGGAGATATCGTTGAGGATGGTTTGAAATTTGGAAGAATCATTAGCTTGGCTGCACTACAAGCCGCAAATAAGGCCCTGCAGTCTGGTAGCACTAGTGTCACCAAGAAGAAGAAAGACGAAGTCTCTTTCGTCGCTACTTCTCTTGACCACACCCCCACCCACAAGCACTACTATCAAACACCCCTCCCACCATACCCATATGCTCCATCACCACACACTTATCCCGTATATAACACACAACCCGCTCGCCAAGGTCCACACCCACCACGGCCAGCATATCCACAAAGCTCAAACTACAGAAACACCAACACATACCATCCTAGACCCCGTCCAGACAATAACCAAAGACCCCGAAGAAACTACACCCCGCTTGCTGAATCCCGAACCCAGCTGTTCGAAAGACTCAAAGCGGCTGGACATATCCAACCTGTCCCATTCAAAATGCCTGAAACAATTACACCATTCTTCGACCCTTCCAAAACTTGTGCTTACCATTCTGGAGGACCTGGCCATGACACCGAAAAATGCTTTGCTTTGAGGGACAAGATACAAGATTTGATTGATTAGAAAGTGATACATTTGAAGGCACCTAACGTGCACAACAATCCTTTGCCCAATCATGGAGATAACAGAGTAAATTTGATTGAGTTAGAGGCTGAATGCAATCTAGAAGGAACCATCGTCAGAGCAAAAGAGGCTACACCGGGGCTCGCCTCTGTTGCACAGGCTGTTAAAGTGCCAGCTCCTATCGAGGTGGAAATGGCCCCCAAATTCTATGTGGACGTAATCCCACCTTATGATGACAAGGCAGTGCCATGGGATTATGAAATGGAAAGGGAAAGAAAAGGGAAGACAGTAGTTGAGACGGTTGCAGCGCAAGGGATGACTAGAAGTGGAAGGTTCTATATTCCCGAGAATTTTGCTCATGGAAAAGAGCAAGGCAGAAAAAGAATCAGTGAAGAAGAGTCTGAAGACCTATGGAAGAAAGTGCAAGCAAAGAACTACTCTGTAGTCGACCACTTGGGCAAAACCCCAGCCCAAATCTCTATTCTATCCTTACTTGTGAATTCAGAAAGGCATAGGAATGCATTGATCAAAGTCCTAGATGAGGCATATGTACCGGCAGACACCACTATCGAGAATCTGGCCAGCATGGTCGGACAAGTCATGGAATCTAATCGAATCACTTTCCATGAAGATGAATTACCACCGGAAGGGCTCGGGCACAACAAGGCTCTGCATGTCACTATAAAATGCAAAGAATGGTTCGTAGGAAGAGTTTTGATCGATGGGGGTTCCGGTTTGAACATATGCCCGTTCATCACTTTGAAAAGGATGGGAATTGACCAAAACAAGATCAAGGAGAGTGATATGAAAGTGAAAGAATTCGATGGGTCACAAAGGAGCACTATTGGAGAGATCAACCTAACCATCATGGTGGGTCCGGTCGAGTTCACTGCCGAGTTCCATGTCATGGATATCTCGGCATCATATAACCTACTATTGGGAAGGCCGTGGATACACATGGCTGGGGCAGTTCCATCTACCTTGCATCAGACGGTGAAGTTTGAATGGGACAACAAAGAGGTTGTGGTGTTCGGCGAAGGGAGCAACTCTATATACAATGAGCAAACCATACCAGTGATTGAAGGAAATGTTCTAGATGGACAAACCTTTTACACCGTAGAGCTTGTGGGAGCAGTGCATGGTAGTCAAAGTGGTTACTGCAAGAACTACGATGAGAAATATGGAATGTGGAGCCACAATAGCCACAGAGGAAGCACTCGAGGAGGATATTCCGCATACTTTGCTCCCAAACTTGTCAATGCCCCGCCAGGGATCGAAAAGAAGAGGAACTTCTACAGCGCTTATTGGGACGGCCAAGGTAAAGGTTATAAGGGAAGAAATCTAGTCTGGGAACCTATAATGTCTGATTGGGGGGTGCCTGCACGTGAGTTCCGTGAAACAATACCTGCCAAAACGGAGAAGCGGCCTGTATACCCGCCCAATGCCCGTCCTGATTGGAAGCGTATCTCTAGAGAGGCAAAGGTAAGGCAGGTGTGGATACCTAGAGTAATTGAATCCGAACCTGAAGAAGCACAGATTGAAGAACCATACATACTCCCACAGTCCGCAAGATGGCCCGGAGATTGGGTGATGGGTATTATGTTGGGGCAAGGCTATGAACTCGGGAAGGGTTTAGGCAAAAATCTGGATGGTCTGCTGGAACCCGTTCACATTGTGACGAGAGGCGACAAGTATAGGTCTGGCATATGCTATTTTGGGGGTTACGAAGGAAGTTTGGAGGAAGCCTCCTTGGATTTCAAGTACTACAAAAGAGCTGTCAAACCTCTACTACATGTTTTCGTCTCGTCTGGTCTCTTGGATGGTCACAAAAGTGAGGCACTCGCAGTACAAGAGGACAAATCGGAGGTTGTTGATGCCGAGGAAGACCTGCTGACAGGCATGCAGAAGTTGTTTTTATCTGATGAAGATTGTTGTGTAATTCTGGAAGAGCACACCGAACCTCTTTAAATCTTGCAAAAGTTGAACTCGGAGCTGAGCTGAACAATTGGACCAGCAACTTGACCCGAGCATACCGCGGACCTTGGTAGAGCTATGGGGTTTTGTTTTTATTTCATGCTTTCGAAATAAAACACGACTCCGAGTCGTTAGAATGCATTTCTTTCCTATTTTCAGTTGTCATGTTCGAATGTTTCCCTACAAACATTGTTTTGCGAGGATTCATGAATAAAAGCATTGATCTTTTTCTCCTATTTCTTTTTCTTCCATTTGTTAATCCTTTTAATTATGCATTACTTTACCTTTTCAGCACTCAAACTAATAATTCCATCGAATCGACAACCGCAATGTGTAACGAAACAACTGTGTTTGAAGAATCTGATTTTGGTTATGAAGAGTTTGATGAGGCAACACAAGAGGAAATTAAGAGATTCGAAAACAAGCCTAAACCAAATTTGGATGAAACAGAGGTGGTTAATTTAGGAAACAACGAAACCGTAAAAGAAACAAGGATTAGTGCACCCTTAACCCCTGAAGATAGAAAACAATACATCGAGTTCTTAAAAGAGTATGAAGATGTATTCGCATGGTCATATGATGATATGACAGGCATAAGCACGGATGTTGTTGCACACAAGCTGCCTATTAATCTAGGTTTCCCACCGGTCAAGCAAAAAGCCCGAACTTTCAAATCATCAACCTTAGTGCAGATCAGGGAGGAGGTGACCAAGCAACTCAATGCGGGAATCCTTAAAACGGTTGAATATCCAACTTGGTTGGCCAACATCGTACTAGTGCCGAAAAAAGATGGAAAAATCAGGGTTTGTGTGGATTACAGAGACTTGAACAAGGCAAGCCCTAAAGATGACATCCCTCTACCAAATATACACATCCTGATCGATAATTGTGCAAAGCATGAACTACAGTCCTTTGTAGATTGTTTCGCCGGTTATCATCAAGTGCTTATGGATGAGGAAGATGCTGAAAAGACGGCTTTCACTACTTCTTGGGGAACATACTGTTACAAAGTGATGCCTTTTCGTTTAAAGAATGCTGGAGCTACCTACATGAGAGCAATGACCACAATGTTTCATGACTTAATGCACAAGGAGATTGAGGTGTATGTAGATGATGTAATCATCAAATCAAGGAAAAGTTCCGAACATTTGGACAATTTGCGCAAGTTCTTCAACCGTTTGCGCAAGTACAACTTGAAGTTGAACCCAGCAAAGTGTGCTTTCGGTGTTCCATCCGGAAAGTTATTGGGCTTTATCGTCAGCAGAAGAGGTATTGAGTTGGATCCAGCCAAAATCAATGCCATCAAGGAATTGCCACCACCGAAGAGCAAGAAAGAAGTCATGAGTTTCTTAGGACGACTCAATTACATTAGTCGTTTCATAGCCCAGTCCACTGTTATATGCGAACCCATCATCAAATTGTTGAGGAAAGATGCCGTCATCGAGTGGACAGAGTATTGCCAGAAAGCATTCGATCGGATAAAGGAGTACTTATCCAGCCCGCCCGTATTGGTTCCGCCCGAACCGGGTCGACCTTTGATACTGTACATGTCTGTGGTAGATTCAGCATTCGGATGTGTATTGGGACAGCACGATTTGACAGGAAGGAAAGAGTAGGCAATATATTATCTGAGTAAGAAGTTCACTCCGTACAAAGCCAAGAACACGCTACTGGAACGCACCTGTTGTGCATTGACTTGGGTAGCACAGAAGTTGAGACATTATTTGACATCATATGCAACCCTACTGATCTCAAGAATGGATCCTCTTAAATACATCTTTCAGAAGCCGATGCCTACCGGAAAGCTAGCCAAATGGCAAATGTTACTCAGTGAGTTTGACATCACCTTTGTCACTCAGAAAGCCATGAAAGCTCAAGCTTTGGCCGATCACATGGCCAAGAACCCTGTGGATGATGACTACAAGCCTTTGCATACTTACTTCCCAGATGAGGAGGTCATGTTCGCCGGAGAAGACATCACCGAAGAATACGATGGTTGGAGACTGTTCTTCGATGGAGCGGTAAACTTCAAAGGAGTTGGCATTGGAGCGGTGTTGATTTCTGAAACTGGCCAGCATTACCCGGCCACTGCTAAGCTCAGATTCCTTTGCACCAACAACATGGCGGAATACGAAGCTTGCATCTTAGGGCTCAGGATGGCCATAGACATGAACGTGCAAGAACTATTGGCAATTGGAGATTCAGATCTGCTGATACATCAAGTACGAGGCGAATGGGCAGCAAAGAATTCTAAAATATTGCCGTATTTGGAGTGCATAAAAGAATTGAGCAAGAGGTTTATCAAGATAGAATTTCGGCATGTACCTAGACTTCAGAATGAGTTCCCTGACGCCTTGGCCACAATATCTTCCATGATTCAGCACCCAGACAAGAATTATATTGATGCAATACCCATAGTAGTGAAAGAGCAACCAACATATTGCTTTCAGGTGGAAGAAGAATCGGACGGAGAGCCATGGTTCCATGACATTAAGAAATTCCTCAAAGAAAACCTTTATCCTGAGAATGCTACAAGTCTTCAGAAGAAGACATTGCGGAGATTGGCAAATAGTTTCTTTTTAAATGTCGAAATCATGTATCGGAGGACGCCTGACTTAGGTTTGCTGAGATGCGTGGATACTAAAGAAGCTGTCAGATTGCTAGAAGAAGTGCATGCTGGAACTTGTGATGAATGGTTTCGTGCTTGCAAAGAAGATATTAAGGGCAGGATACTTTTGGATGACTATGGAACACGATTGCATAAAATACGTAAAGAAATGCCATCAATGCCAAGTGCACGGAGGCATGATTCGGGTACCCCCGAATGAGCTTAACATTATGGGATCGCCTTGGCCATTCGCTGCTTGGGGAATGGACGTCATAGGACCAATTGAACCCGCCGCATCAAATGGACATAGGTTCATATTGGTAGCCATTGATTATTTCACAAAATGGGTGGATGCCGCGTCCTACAAGTCGGTGACGAAGAAGGTAGTGGTTGATTTCGTCCGAGAGAAGATGATATGTCGATTTGGAATCCCCGAGTCAGTCATCATTGATAATGGATCCAATCTCAACAGTGACTTGATGAGAGCAACTTATGATATTTCAAAATCAAGCACCGCAACTCTACTGCGTATAGGCCTCAGATGAATGGAGCAGTTGAGGCGGCCAACAAGAACATCAAGAAAATACTGTGCAAAATGATCGACAATTCAAGACAGTGGCACGAGAACCTTCCCTATGCTCTGTTAGGGTACCGCACCACAATGAGAACGTCAACAGGAGCTACCCCTTATCTCCTAGTCTATGGTACTGAAGCGGTAATACCAGCAGAAGTAGAGATTCCCTCTCTAAGGGTTATTCAAGAGGCAGAACTAACGGATGCAGAATGGGTTAAGAGGAGAATAGAACAATTGGCACTCATTGACGGCAAGAGAATGAATGCAATATGCCATGGACAGTTGTATCAGCAAAGAATGGCAAAATCATTCAACAAGAAGATCCGCGTAAGGTTATTCGAACCTGGACAGTTGGTTCTGAAGAAGATATTCCCCAATCAGGAAGAAGCAAAGGGCAAGTTTGCACCAAACTGGCAAGGACCTTATGTGGTTCATCGAGTTGTCACTGGAGGAGCACTCATATTGGCAGAAATGGATGGTGAAGTTTGGCCGAAGCCAATCAACGGGGACGCTGTCAAAAGATATTGCATCTGAAAATCTGCACTAGCTAATAGCTTTATTCCTTATGCAATATCTCATGTAATCTGGAACTACGTTACGACCTGATTCCCCAAGTGGGATACGTAGGCAACCTACCCAAGGTTCGGTCGCATTAATACAAAAAATTTTATTTTCCCCACGAAATGGATACTGGGGCAGAATTTTTGAGATTCTCTCAAAAATTTCAGGGGAAAGCCAAGTGCAGAAACTGGGGCAGAAATTTTTGAGATTCTCTCAAAAATTTCAGGAGAAAGCAAAGTGCAGAAACTGGGGCAGAAATTTTTGAGGTTCTCTCAAAAATTTCAGGAGAAAGCCAAGTGCAGAAACTGGGGCAGAATTTTGAGGTCCTTACCTCTAAATTTCTCAAGGATGTTTTACTACAATAAAAAAGACAACAATCACAACATTGTGCTCGTACTACACAAAGCGGTCTATTGATTCGATGGAATAAAATATATTTCTTCACAAACCTTTTCTTTAAAAAACGCATGCCTACGTTCTCTTTACTCTTTATTTTACTCCCCGTAGTTTAACCAAGGTCCGACATTCGTGAAAGAAGACACCACAAAAGAAAGGCGCAGGTCAGGCGGAGAATGCACAAACGAAACCTTCCCCCCCAGAACTTACAAAATTTTCTTTGAGTGCAGGCCACCAAAAAACGAACGATATGACAATCAGCATAACAACGTCTCGGGCAGTCTTGTAGACAAGCTCGTGACGAGCAGGTAGAATAGCTCTTGACGTGGAGGCAAAATAGCTCTTGACGAGCAGGCAACAGCTCCGGCAAGAAGGCAAAATAGCTCATGACGAGCAGGCAAAGTAGCTTTTGACAAGGAGGCAAAATAGCTCTTGACGAGCAGACAGACAGCTCCTGACAAGTAGGCAAAACAGCTCTTGACGCGGAGGCAAAATAGCTCTTGACGAGCAGGCAACAGCTCCGGCAAGAAGGCAAAATAGCTCATGACGAGCAGGCAAAGTAGCTTTTGACAAGGAGGAAAAATAGCTCTTGACGAGCAGACAGACAGCTCCTGACAAGTAGGCAGAACAGCTCTTGACGCGGAGGCAAAATAGCTCTTGACGAGCAGGCAACAGCTCCGGCAAGAAGGAAAAATACCTCATGACGAGCAGGCAAAGTAGCTTTTGACAAGGAGGCAAAATAGCTCTTGACAAGCAGACGGACAGCTCCTGACAAGTAGGCAGAACAGCTCTTGATGCGGAGGCAAAATAGCTCTTGACGAGCAGGCAACAGCTCCGGCAAGAAGGCAAAATAGCTCATGACGAGTAGGCAAAGTAGCTTTTGACAAGGAGGCAAAATAGCTTTTGACGAGCAGACAGACAACTCCTGACAAGTAGGCAAAATAGCTCATGACGAGCAGGCAAAATGGCTCTTGACAAGGATGCAAATATCTCACGACAAAAGACCACGACACATTGACGGTTGACACTCAAAATGACAGGAAAGTATATTTATGCACCTACATATATGTATTATTCGCAAAGACTCACTCTTATCGCAGGGCACACAAACTAGCATCGCAACGACACCACAATTCGGCACCCTACACGACCACCCATAATCTCCAAATACATCCTTTCAGAGTCATGACAAAATTGGCCGCACTGTCAACATCTTTGCCCGAAGACTCTTTCATCATCCCCGGGCAAAGAGGGGCAGCTGTTGACACCCAATTTTATCCCTCCTATTTTACATTTTTATCATACAAAACTTTGAAAATACAGTGAAAATCGCGTCAATCATCGTACCCTTATCCATATCACCAACGTCCTATCTATATACATATGTACCCCAATGCATAAATACGTCATTTAAGTCGTTTTTAAAGGGTTAGTACAATTTCTGTAATTATTTATGCAATTTATATACTTGAATAACCATTTTTACCATTATTTATATTCGATTAATGTCACATAAATTCATTTATAATTATTTAGAGTCAATCATTATTTTTTAAGTCTACAATATTACTACTCATGTTTTATTAGTCTTTCTCTTATGTTATTAGCATTTTTAAGCTAAATTATTGGCTAATTATACCCGAATATACATTTTACAATTATTTACATTCAATTGATATTACATAAAATTATTTCCAAATCAATTATTATGTTTTATAAGCCTATAATATTGCTCCTTATATTTTTGTTAATTTTCTCTTATTCATTGGCATTTTTTAAGCTAATTATAGACCAAATATACTCCCATATACTCGAAATATACAGCATATATACGCATAAATATATATAAAGCACATATTATAAATACACATCACTCTCTTTAGGACCCACGTGCACACACCTCAGCCCACGCGCACATATGTGGCGCACTCCTAGCCAATCATCCGTCCATGTCAACTTCCACTAACTATTTTTTCATTCTTCCATCTTTAACCAAACACCCCCCTTGCCAAAATAAACCCTAGGTTCATTTCCCCTCCCCCTCTTTCCCTTTTCAGTCGACACTCACCCCTCCCCTTACCCCAAAACATGATCAAGTACACTCCTTCACCCAAATCTCCCAAAAAATCCGACATTCCCGCCCCCAGTCACGCCATATCTTTCATCCCCATTGCTCCGTTTCTCTCTCCTCGTCGCGGATTCAAACCGAAAAGGAAGGTAAGGAAATGGAATTTTTTTTGACGAAATCGTGAGAGATTGATGCTAATCAAGACAAGAATGGGGTTGATACATTACCAAACAAGGCATAGACCAAGTTTTCGGAATCAAAACAAGGAAAAGTTGAAAAAAAAACCGAATCGGGTCAGACTGACCCGACCCGAATGCCAAACGGGTATTATTTTATCCTTTTATTTTTTTTTCTTTTTTTCTCTTTTCTGATTTGTTTTGCTAAAACAAGCATGATAGTTCGAATTTTATCCGATCTATGTTTTGTGTTAATTGCGGAACTTAAAATGAATGTGTTAACTTTGGTTTAGTTTGAGTCGCTGAATGTGTATGCATATAATCGACCTCATAAAAGCGCTATTTGTTCAAGATTAATTCCTAAACTTTGAGAATATGCTTGCTTCATCTATGCTTTTCCTGACTATTCTGACTGAATGAAAATTATTATACACTGTGCGATCGCGCGCCCGAAAAGTATGTAGAAGTTCTGTTTGATAGAAATATAATTCCAATAGGATCTCTAGAAATCATGTTGATTATTTGCTTTATTGGTTGGATGATTCTATGAACCAAGACTGTTTATAATGAGAAAACTCGCACACACAGCATTTTAAGTAGAAAAAGCTGTTGATGGAAGTTCAAATTCTTTTCCAAAGATTAACAGGCTTTATTTTTCGAAAATAGGACTGTAAATCTGTGATTGACCACTTTTTAGGCTTAGATGACCATGTCTGCAACTATATAAAAGGAAAATAAGCTCTCAGCTCTGAAATTTCGAATTTACCATAATTATTTTAAGTATAGAATAAAAATCAGCTTCTACTAGTCCTATTTTTAGAAGGGAACCTCTGGAAATATCTCTTGACTGTCAAACTGATTTGGTTTAATTGTTCTCTTCCTTTATTTTATTTTTTCCTCCTTTCACACCCCTAATTTTAAGGCCTGATAACCCCTACTTCTACACTATAAAAAGGGGCAGTCTTTCTTTTATTCGGGACACACCTTACAAGCTAAAAAATATTCAAAACAAAGGCAATAACAATTATCTTCTAAAAGAGTACTTTTACTGTATTTTGTTCACTAGCTTTGGCTTCCCTGGTTTCTTTTGCTCTGCTCCATCTTGCTGCCTACGGTTTTTTTCCAATCAATTGCTAAGGTAATATGTCTGAAGCAGAATGAGGGATCTCCTATAATAATTTATCTTAGTTCCCTGTAATGAATGACTTAGTTTCATCAAGTCTTGCTTGCTGTTTGGTATGTCTTGCTTGGCCTTTTCTTTTGGCCGTCACTAACCATTGTTGCAGGTTCTGTCGGATAGTCTCTAAGGACTATACCAGTGCCTTTATTACAAGCTTACAAAGTCATACGAGTAAAGGTTGAAGAACCTCACAATACTAACAAGTTTGTGTGCAGGGAATGAAGCCATTATGGCTAAGTATAAGATCATAAAGGACATAAACTGAAGGAATGCAAATGGTGTACTCAGGACACCCATGCTCACTTTTCTCCAATGTATCTATGTTTTAGTTTTTCCATTGATTGTATTTATTGGATTCATTCTCTTTGTATAATAATGTCCTATAAATAATGTTTGGAAAAGATTATTTGTTAAAATCGCAAGTTAATTCATTTATACAATTCGTAAGTTGGAATCAGCATTTAGAAGTGTTTTAAGGTGCATGACAGGTGGTGTTGTAAATTCTGGAATTTGCAGGGCTTTGTTTAACTAAGTAAAGAGCAGAATTTTTGATTTTTTTTATAAAACAGGGGCTATTTTCGCAAACTGCCTCAATTGAGGCTTATTTCTGCAAAACAGAAAATTACCAGTAACGTCTTTTTTTTTTTAATCATGTAAGTTCTGAAATTTATTTTAAGACAAAGGTTATTTTTCAAGCCCATCTCATATGAGTCTTATTTCTGCAATTTTTTTTTTTTTGGGCCAATGTTTTTCTTGAAAGTCTTAGGCTTGTTTTATAAATATGGTTTAAACATTCTAACCACAAGCCTATTTTGAAAAAATGTCACACAAAGCATGATTTTCTTCTTCTCCAAGTTAATTAATAATTTGGAGGGGAACAAGAGCTTTTGAGGTTAAGCTCTATCAAAAAATATCTATTTTCATGAAATTAAAGGTTTGCGTTTGGTATTTATTATCACTGTATAAGTGCATATTTATCATATAACTCATTTGAAAATAATGATATTGTACTTTTTTTTTACGCATACTTATCTATTACTTTTCTTTACGCATACATATGTTTTGCTCCTTATAAACGTATTTATAAAGTTATAAATTGTGCAAATATAGGTATGTATTTTTCATAAAAACTTTCTATTTAATTATAGATGCAATTTTAATTATATCTATGCAAATATTATATGTGCCTATTTTAGAATTATTTATAAAAGTATTAGTATTTTTGAAAAGGCAAATGACCTCACATAAAAAGCCGGAAGATATGGGTATTTTGACAATTAATGTCAAAATATCATTCAAAATGGCTAACATTTCCTTAGGCATTATAATTCCTTTATTTTTTTTTATTTTTTTACTACTTAAGGAATTTCGTGAAATTTAGGAAAAATTTAAGAAAAATATTTATTTTATTTTATCCGGCCTAATCATATATTTTTTGTGCAGAAATATTTCTTATTCATGACACGGCTAAAAAAATCTAGCCCTTTTTTAAAAGAGACAATCGTGTGAGGCTGTTTTCTGCAAGAGAGTCGCCTAAGTGGCTTGTACGTATAAAGACCCAAGAGAGAAATTGAGTGACGCTCACAGTAGCTCACTGCTTATCTCCGAATTTGCGCAGATAGTCTTTTCCATGCCTGAATTGATTTTTTGGTCCTACTTTGTTATTCTAAAACATTTTAAGATTGGTTTATATTAGTAGCCTCATTATAATTTATGTTTGCATTAGGTATATTTAAAATCTCTTCTAATAAGTCTTCCCCATATATTTAATTTGTATCCCAAATTTTAAACTCGGTCCGGAACCACTCTTAGTGGGACTCGGGAAGTGCCTAATACCTTCTTCCCGAGTCATAAGGGCTTCTTACCTTAAGATCTTTGCTAGCAAGACCTACCCGGAGTTAACTTTAGATACTTAGAAGCTTTAGGTGCCTTAATACACCTTATACGAATTTGTTAGGTGGCGACTCCAACATTGACTCAACCGAGTCACCTAGTCAAACCCAACCCTTTTGAACTCGATCCGAGCTTCGAAAAAATGGGGTGCGACAATAGATATATGTGTTATTTACATGGTACTGGTTTGGGTTCAATCCACCATGTGTGAAATAAGAGATGTTAGTTATTTTAATTATTGAATCATGGATTGCCCATGTGGATCGACCCAGCCAAATACTTGACCCAATTAAATATGAATAAGTCAGAGTGGTTTTAAGAAGTTAACATCCCCTCTACAACTACTTTTCACGTTAATGTGATATTGGCCCCTTACTTTCTTCAAATAAAAAGAAAATAACTAAACGTGATTTCTTCATCTTTTTCAACAGAGAAAAATAACTCTGTGTTTTTCTCCCTAAAGAAATACATAAGGAAACATCTAGTTTGTGGAACATATTCTTATGTCCTAGAGATTCAAGATTCGACTTGGGGAAAACGTCTTTGGTGGTGATTTCAACAACCTTCCGCTACGCTGATTATATTAAGAGGTACGTCAATTCGTTACTGTTGCGACTTTAATAACTAAAAATTTATTTAACTACAAGAGATCGCCACATCATAAGCACCAACATATGGTATACCCATTAAATTGCGGTCATTATAGTTCCTATGCTGGTAGGTGAACCATCATTTGACCTTGCATGACACTGCGAATCAAGAAAGATATGTGTATTGGTTAGACTAATCAAAGTGAATATAGGCTCAAGAAAGGAGTTGAACTACTAGTTACAAGGCTCGACTCTTCACATAATAATAGTAAAAATCGGCCAAAACGAATGTTTGAACAATTTCTGCCAAAATGATCACCGGTATCCACAAGAAACCCCCTCCACTCAAAGACAAGTATGAACCAACTGTATCATATACCTGCATATGAACTTGGAGACTATGAAAAGTCCAATCTAGAATTTTAAATTAATGAATATGAAGTGTTACTATTTTCTTGTGACTATGTATGAATTAAGTACTTATGTACATACTTCTAGAGTTTTTAATCAGCCTGTAGTTATTTCAAGTCATGATGACATGGGAAAATGTACACATTGCAAGAAGTAATTTGTGTAATACTTGTTTTTCACAATACATCTCAAGAAATCCAATCTTAAGAGAGAAGGTCTGGGCAAATTGGTGTATTTAATTCAGAAGTTAAAGCTATAAAAATTCATATGACTAACCTTAATGACCCAATGTGCACAGCTGAAGAGTCTTGAAATGGCCAATGCAAACACATAATGGGTTGTGAATGGCTCAATAATCTGAAATACAAGAATAGGAAACACTATTGGTACTTCATTCAGGAAAGAAGACACATATTTAAACTTTTTTCTTTTCTTGTGAGGAAAAGAACAGATACGTACCTTGACATTCTGCATCAAGTGAAGCTGAGGTAGAACAGGGATGCCTTTTATATACACAGCAAAAGCCCAAAGTATATTGATGATAAAATTATTCGTCCGAGGTTGGCTAAAGAAAGTTATCACCAAATAAGGTACTATTTGTGGAGAGAAAACATGTCATGACTTATGAAGTAATTTGTGCGCACATATATCACTTTAAATGGATACTTCGACATTTTTTTGCATAAAAGCAGCTAGAGTAAAGTTATCGTGACCAAGGAAGTCAGGATTACAGTGGATCTACGCGTACTGAGTGGAGCTTCAATTGAATCCCCTTAGTTGGAAGACTATATTATGCAAACAAAGTAAAAAACCTTTTTATTTATATAAACCATTGAATCCTGTCGTTCTTATATTTTTTGGGATCCCATTGTTAGAATTCCCAACTCTAGCACTAGTTAGGACAGCATTTACTGCCATATGCTAAAAGACCGAATAATTTATCTCCAAGAAAGCAACATCCTAATACCTCTCTCTCCAAACTATAGTTGAGGATTTTTCTCTGTGGAAGTACTTCAGTGCATATTTGCTCAACATAAATTGCACAAACAAAAAAGCTCATGTAATATATAAACTCAAAGAACAGAGGGATCAGTAGACAACTACATATTTATTTTTAACAACAATCATAACAGGAAGAGGCCAAGGGAAGAAGGAATTAACAGCATACCACATAATATTTCTGCATGTTATCCAAATCTGCCATGTAGGATGATTTCAAGTTGAACTTCATCATATATATAAGCCAGAATGTTACCACAAGAATGACAAGGTCTAGTAAAGTATGAATATCTCCCATAATTTGAAGGCTACAAAATAATCTTACAGATAAAAATGTTGCTGTAAGTTGTTGAGTCTTCAATGAAAGGCCTAAGCATAGCATAGCAGAGAGATGTTAGAAAAATGTTATACTGAACGACAAAACTAAACTTTTCGGTCTAACATTTGAAAAAGTTAATGAACGATATGTGAGTGAGAATTGAGAAAAAGCATGTGAGGTATTCAGACACTTTCAAATTCAGGATAGTTAGAGATGTAAAACTGAAGTGCTTATTAGTGACCAGGTCAAAACTGAATTATCTTTTGGATGTAAAAAGTGAAAACAAATACAATTAGGCCTCAATCCAATCCCAATCCCAATCCAATCCCAATCCCAACCAAGCCGCAGTCTGCTATATGAATTGTCACTCAAATTTAAGCTCATTTCGATGCAATATTATATGAATCATCTTTTGGATGTCACTAATAAAATGTATTGCCTACTAAGAACAGAATTAGGTGACCGATTAATGTCCAAGGGGAATGAATGTTTCACGTCTAGTAAGTTACTAAAGTTCAGTTGGTACAAGATATAAATTTACTACCAATAAAAATATAGTACATTTAATATTATGACAAAAGCAAAAGTAGTGTAAATACCAGAGCAAGCCTTGAGTTTGGTCAACTTGTAAATCAAAAGCAAGATACCAATGAAATGAGCAAATTCAGCTAAAATAAAAAAGTGGTTGTGTTCATGGATGAGGAATTTGAGAGTGACCAGCAAAGTCAGCACTGTGGTGACCCCCGAGAAAGTCTTCACTTTGTTGGACTACTTTTTAACCCATGAGAACAGCTTTTGCAATGGCCTCTGCACTCCCTTCTGACCTCTCTCTCTTTCTCTCTCTCTCTCTCTCTCCCTCCTCCTCTAATCAATATACAAATATTATACTTGTAAGTTATCGTAATATAGTACACTATCATGCGTGTAATTTAAAATTCAATTAAAAAAAGATGGGAGTACACTGGTTACGTAGTTACATCAAAGGGGAAGAGACACGTTGGTTTTGTTCAGAACTAATAGCACTTACGCATATAGTACTCTGGTGTACCACTGATGCTTTCGTAGCTTCTTCAATTATTGGTGTAATCACCTAATTTTGGCACACGAAAAAAAAAATTGCTCAAGGTAGTCGTGCTAATAGCCTAGGGTTTTTACTGATTTTTTCTAGAATTTTAGTCTTTTATTTTAACTAAAATTGTCATTAATTAAAAAAAATTCAAAAATTATTAAAAATTACTTGTTATGTGTTTTAATTGTGATTTTGTGTTTTGATTGTGATAATATTGTATTTTCTGTGGTTTTAGTTCTAGCTAATACTTTAAATAGTTTTGACTTCTTAGTGGCCATTTGTAAATTCAAAAGAATGAAAAATCCAACCAAATCTACAACTTGACCTATTAAAGCCCACCTTATATATTCATATTTTCTCCTATTTTTTCCCATTCAAATACATTATCTTCAGAACTAAACAAACCCTAGCTGAAATTTTCCTTCCGCCAGAGACCACCCATTCCACCGCCAGGCCATCGCATTTCGGTGGCCGAAAATTACAATATTAAACCTTTCCGAAAAGCTCTCAACTCTTTCTTTCCATTTCTCAACACCTTTTCCCCAAAATCTTAACCAATTTGCACTGATTGAAGCTCAAAGTTTCGGACTAAGCCTATCTCTGGCGAAGTTTTGCTTTTCCTGATAAGTTTTTGTTTTTCCTCTTCCTCTCACACTCCTCTATCAACTCCCGTACCCCAATTATCGTAGATCCATTTTTTCTTTATCTTTGGTGTGAATAATGATGAAGTAGGGCAGCATGGTAGTGGTGATGTAGTGGTTGATTTTTTGTGCTTGCTCGTGATGGCGCTGAGACATCGAGGCAGCCGTTGATGGTGGCATTTATGCAGAGGCAGCAGTGATGATGCAACAAGCTGGAAGTGGTGCTGCTAGGTTAATGCAAGGCAGTGATAAGGGCGGCAGGAAGCTGTGGTGTTTGGTTAATGGGTTAGAAAAAAAAAATTTGGACCCCCTTCCTTTTCATTTTTTGTATGATAGTGTTGGAAGTAATGTTATGAGTTGATACTACCTCGTGTAGTTTCTGCATGATACGTCCATATCAAATGTTCGTTTCATGTTAATTGAGTAAATAAAAATCCACGTTTCTAGCTAATAATTTCCAAGTTTGTGTTTGAATTTCATATGTTAGTTATTGTGATTCCTACGTGATTGTGGATGTTGTTATGTATTGGAGGTAAACCAAAAGAGTCGATTAGTGTGGCTAGAACTGGTTTAAACCTGCATTTTTTTAATGTTTTTTCAGTTTGATGCATGGTGTGTGTGACGTTTTCCCGTTATCATTTAGGTTAGGAATATCAATTTATGAGCGAGTGTTAGCTATCATATCTTGTCTTAATATGATAGTTTGTTAGTTTGAGGTACTGTCTTAAGTGGTGGATCTGTTAGCGTTTACCATGTAGTATTTCATGTAATCTTTTGATTGATGTGAAAGTAGTCCATTGATGGTTGGTAATTTGGCTTTCAGCATGCATTATTTTGGTGAGTCATATATGCTCGCCAAGTATGGATTCAGTATCTAGAGCTTTAAATTGATCTAATTGTTTTCTTAATCTTGATGGAAGTTCTGTTTAACTAGATCAATAAGTACCATTGTTTCTTTAAGTATTGGTTTGGACTATGTTAGTTGTAATCAAGAGTCTAATTTTTATTGTGAATATCTTGGACTCAATGAGTTTTAACTCAATCATGGGATGGATTTGGGTAGTTTGCAGTTTTATGGGTTTTGGTTAGGATGCCAAGAGGCCTACAAGTTCATATTTCTAAGTTCTGAATTTTTTGCTTACAAATGAAGTCCAGAATGGTTTTTGAATATCTTGGACTGTTTTTAGTTAGTTTTAGATGTATAAGTTAGTATAAACGGGTATTGGGCTGGACTTTAGCAAGTCCAAGCCCAAGCCCATTAACCCATTTAGCCCAGCCCAGGGATGTCTTCTCAAGTGGCAGTCTGTTTTTTCAGCTTTTGGCATGTGTAGGGTGGCTATACACACCCTTAAGGCACCTTAAAAAGTGGGCCTTGGGACATAATGAGTAGAGGAGTATGACAAAAAGGACTGATTTCATCCCAACTACCCCCCTCATTTCTTTCTATAAATAGACACCAAAACACACACAGGAAAATGAGGAAGAAAGAGTTGAAAAACAGAGAGAAAAACAGTAAATGCGAGCTAAAAAAAAAGAGAAACAGGGCAATGAATGTGAGTTAGTATTAGGGAGAAAAAGTAGGAATATTAAGTGAGTTTAGGATCGAAAGGAGCTGGTCTTTGTAGTTGTTTAGGTGCTGGTTGCTGCTACTGTTTGGACTATGTTTGGCTTGGCTTGTTGCTTCATTGCTTATTAGCTTGGGTCTTGCTTCATAATAGGTAGACATAGAAAATCTCCTTGTGTATTTATTGTTCGTATGAAATGAAATCAAGCAGGCCTTGAAGTTAAAAATTATTCTGCTCATGGTGATGTATCTTCTTTTATAAATTTATTTCCTTTTTTTCTTTATATTTGTTGTCTTTTCTTGAACATATATATCTGAGAAAGGTAAAGATATACTTTGGCAGGATAGTGAGCTGTTTTAATGTGAAAGGAAAAAATTTCAGATCTGTTAATTTTTACAGAATGTAAATGAGGACAGGATAGTCTTTTGCAAAGTTGTCCATTTTGTGTAACTCTTTGTAAAAGTGTATATATACAGTTGTGAATCCATGATTTTATAAATCTGGATGGTATTTCTTTCACTGGCGATTCGGTGTAAATTGTATAAATGTTGTAATCAGGACTGTCTTTTGTAAAGCTGTCCATTTAATGTAATTTATTATAAATAAAAAGCTGGACAGATTTTGCAACAAGGGCTAAAATAAGATTATAAGTGCAATTGACTAAAAATATATAATATGAACGAATAGGCATTCTATTAGGACGTTTTGAAAAGCTGGCCACATTTTTAACAAAAAATAGCCGCTGTTGGCATAGATAAAATCGAATATATTAATATTTGCAAACAATTTTTTGAAACAACCTATTGGTGCAAAGTAACTTTTTAAATCTGAAATTGCAAGTCTGGTCAAACTCTAAAGGAAATAATATAACTGGGCTATCTGTGTAAAATGAGGTACTTTAATATTACGTTTTCTGAGTGAAATTTTCTCCCACATGCCACTTTTTTCAATGGTATTTAGTTTGAAGTCACTTTTTTTAATGGTCTTACATGAGATACCACTTTTTAGAACTTCAATCTTTGTGGGCTGAAGTTCAAACCTTGTGGGTTGAACTTCATGTCTAAATTATGAAGTTTCAACTTCAATCTGTAAGGGCTGAACTTTTAGGTATAGATGCATAAACTTCAACCCTTGTGGGCGGAAGTTGAACTTCAATCCTTGTGGTGGGCTGAAGTTCAACTTCAATCCTTGTGGGCTGAATTTGTGTGAAGTTCAACCCAAAAGAATTGAAATTCCAAAAAGTGGTCTCTCATGTAAAACTAATAAAAAAAGTGGCCTCAAACCAAAGACCACTGCCAAAAGTGGCCTTTGGTGCACTTCGCCCGTTTGGGTTTAACATATTTTGCAAAAACAGGCTAATATTTGGTAACTCTTGGATAAACAACCTCCCCTTTTTTACATAATCCGATTTTAATAAGCAATACCTTTCTTTAATTTGGTTTAGCAATTTTATTTGGTTCGAAATAAACCTCTCCCAATTATTTTAGGCGTGTATTTTATTTTAATTATATCATGTAGTTGCACAATTTTCTTCGCGTAGTTGGTATATCATTTTCAAAGACCGGAAATGAGCTAATAAATGATAACCGTACTTTCAAATTTTATCCAAGATCAAAGGGTAACTTTGTATAAAGTTGTAGTCAAGGTATACCCGGCGGGTGAATTGACACAGTCTTTTAATATAACAACAAAAATATTACAACTATATTTAACAAATAAAACACGACAATAAAGCAGCTGTGCCTAGCACAGGATTCGAGAGTGCCTAATACCTTCCCGCAAGTCAATCGAGATTCTTACCCAAATTCTCCGACGCAGACCACTAGACGAGTCATTGGTGTTCTAAAGATAGACCTTTTGGTGACTTGGCGCACCTTTGAACTTGTCAAGTGGCGACTCCGAATCTCACAATTTTTTTGTACCTTTTGAAACACTAGTCACAACCTTTTAAAATAAACTACTACACTTTTCGTAAATAATTCTTAACTTTTTAGAGAGCGTGACAGCTTGGCGACTCTGCTGGGGAATAATAGTGAAACTAGAATCTCCGGCTTTTTTGAATTGTCATTTTATTTTTATTTATTAAATATTGATTGTTGATTTTATTGTCGTATTCACATGAAAAGTTGAATGTTACCGCTTTGATATTATTTGGACTTTATACATAAACTGTCTTCTCCGTGTACACTTCTGAGTCTCTGAACACATGCACACGTACACTTATCGGAGACACTGTTGCCAGATGGCCCCGACACATTTTCCGCCTAGTTTGTCCTCCGGGTTTTCAGCCAGTCTAGACACCGTGTCAGTTAAGTCACCTAGATTTAAACCATTAGGCCAATTATTTGCATTCCATTTGACTTAGTGAGGTGCGGTACACCGGTATTGCACTTGTCTAGAGATACCACCTTTGTGTCTAAACATGACCCACTTCCCGAGAAAGACACATCTGAGGCATTTTATGTGTCGCATGCGCCTAGGAAAAGTTGTTGTGCTAACCGAACTGGAGAGGAATGGATTTCAAAAGAAAAGAGAAAAGTGAAAAAAAAATGAAAAAATGAAGAAAAAAAAGAAAAGGGAGGAGTTAGGGTGAATACCAGATTTTCCGTAGATGTCTTGTTTTTGTAATTTTGAGTCATACCGCTATAATGGCAATTTTTTTTTTTCAAAAATATTTGTCAGTGCCAATATTGGCCAATTTCGTAGATGTCAATTTTGTGTCATTATAA
Organism: Petunia secreta; assembly: GCA_029990175.1. NCBI lineage: Eukaryota > Viridiplantae > Streptophyta > Magnoliopsida > Solanales > Solanaceae > Petunia > Petunia secreta. The sequence goes on from JARKIP010000010.1 coordinate 62,320,728, forward strand.
TGACGAAATTTTACAAAAAAATACTTAATACTAAAAAATCAGAAAAGACTTTTGGTGTCTGTCTGTACGTCATTATAATGGCAAAATTTTTTTAAAATGCATGTGTATTGATGTCAAAATTCTTTTTTGGATCCAATTTTTCACGTCGTTATGCTGGCGAATTTTTGTAAAAATACTTTTCGTGGTGTCATTTTTTTGCATCGTCGTTATGCCGAAATTTTATTTTTAGATATACTAAATGTCATTGTTGGCGATTCTCTTTTCGGAATTTATTTTTGTGTCATTATTATAGCTATTTTTTTTAAAGAGTTTCAAAGTGGCCTGGCTGACCAAGAAATTCTTTTGGACTAAAATTTACGTCGTTATGATGACAAATTTTTGTTAGAAATTTTTGGATCCTAATACAGCAAATTATGATGTCTGAATTGTGTTTGTCCTATTTTGAGAAGGTTTTCAGAATCTGGTTTGTTTTGTCGTTCATTATTTTATTGAAAAATTATTTTCATGTTATTTAAAGTCCTGACACATGCTTTTATAGGAATCATGGTTGCATCATCTTCTAGGTCTAACAAGAGAAAATACCCTGTCAGCTCTACTCCACCATCTATCATGATGACTGATGGCCTACCCAATGAATTAAAGTCTTGGTGGAAAGGAATGAACGAGATGCAAAGAGATTTAGTCCATCAGAAGATTGGCTTTTTGACTGACCTTATAAGTGATGCAAGCAAACCCGTGGGTTTACACTTTGCAGTCGGAAACAACAAAACAGACGCGGAAACGATGAAGTAAAGATGCGGAAGCAATAAGAAACAAAGATAACAAGAAATCGGGGAAGGGGGAGAACAGAAATAGAAGAAAGAATGGATAATCCGAATCAAATCATGATTGATTATCCAAGGGAGAACAGGAAACTTGAACCTAACAAGGATTCATACTAGTGATGAAATCCATTTCGGTTCCAAGCCTAAGAAGGCATACATGAAGCCTCGGGCTTCAAACAAGAATGGCTCGGCCAATTCTATCTCTATTCTCTCAATTCAATATCAACTAAAAACTGTGCCCTAATGAGCTATGCTAGAGTTTATATAGACAATAAAAAGGGCAAAATAGTAAAGTGGTCACATGCGACCAATGAGATAAAGCCACGCAGGGCTGGAGTAGTTTAGGTGTTCGGCAGCTCAGCTCGAACACATTATCTTCGGACGCTTGTCTGCCTCGGTCACGTTTGGAATCGAACACCCTTGCCTCGGGCACACTTGTAGCCCTTTGATCGATTCTCTGTTCGGCGTCGCTCCTCCTTGGTTCGGTTGCTTTCAGCTTCGGGCCCAAGCTTGATCGTTGGTCGTGCTCGATCTCACAGCTCCCCGAAGTCAGTGTCAGCAATGGTCACTTGTTGTCTGCTCGATGGATTTCCAAAGTTGTTGCTCGTCGAGGCAGTCTTCGGCATCTTCCATTCCGGCCACACTTTGATCGTGGGCGCCAGGTGACTCCTCGGTGGACTTGCTTGATGAATCGAACAGGTGAGCCTGGTTCGTATTGCATCATCTTCCCCTTCTTGAAAGGATTTCGTCCTCGAAATCAAACCGGCAAGACCTGCAACAAGGCAAAGACAAACAAAGCTTCCTACTTCGAAAGTAGGTTAGTATTTACGAGTGGAAAACACACTCTTATGGTAGAGCCAAGCATCAATAATGATCAAACAGCCTATGTCTCCGAAGGAAACAACAAGTTCTTGGCTCAAGTAGGAACTGTAACGAACACATGAGTACTCGAAGAGATCAATAGGACACTTTATATGAAAGATGTGACGATCAAAGGCCCTATCACCTCTAAACTCGTAGTCATCATACCGAGCCCTAAATTCACTTTTATCATCATGGGGCTTATAGACTTCGGTATGCACTATACTCGAGGTGTGATCAACATGTGGAATGGAGTAAGTAAAATGATTGACTCGACAACTAACATCGAATACTCCACTCCCCTTCTTAAAAGCAATCTTATTCACACCAAGAGGTAGCTTTTCACCTCCCAAATGAACTCCAAGACAACCCTTCTCTTTAGACAGACTTCCGAAGAAGGTCTCAAATAATGGATTATCTACGAGGTTAAGCCTTTCAAACCGAGGTGGTTCTCCTCGAGTCGGATGCTCATCACCATCTCCTTCGAACAGAGGGTTAGTGAAAATAAGTCCACTGCCTATCAAAGGTGCATCCGAACCCAGGTCATCGACCACACTTGAGGAGTCATCGAATATAATTCGATCCAACTCATCCACTAAGGACTCCTCAAGGGTATCATCTTCCTCACTACAACACACAGATCCACCATAGGCAATAATTTCAACAAGGGTATGATCAAACAGCTCATTTTCCCCTTTATCAAAGATTGGTGGTGTGTCATAACAAGGGTCACAAGTAAGGTCAACTACAACTTCATCACTAAAGAGAGATTTGATGAAGATCGAGCTCACATCATGATGTGGCATATCAATTCTCTCAACTAGTGGTTCACATGCACTCACAAGTTGACCATTCGACTCTACACTAGTTGCAAACACATTGTAATCATACAAATCATCAACTAGCATAGAGTTTTCACATACAATTTCACAAGACAAGGAAGTATCATGCTCACGGGAAGGAATTCGAACACTTACCTCGGAGTGGTCTTAGGTTTCTCTAAGTGTCTCCGAAGTCTCATAAGTAGTTTCTTCTTCGTGGAGCTCACATGAAAGATCTTCTTCACCTTGTCTATCTACTTCGGCACAGAGTTGAGGTTCTATCGGTTTGCCTCCAAGAGTTCCTGCACAAGAGTTCGAACAAGTAGAAGGAGAAGATAAGAGGTTAATGTTAGAATAAGGGGTGTCCTCACTCTCATCGATTCTTTTTCCCTCTTTCTTTTCCCTCATTTTTCTTTCACGGGCAGGTGTGGGTTTTGGTGGTGACAACTCACTCACATCACTCTTCACAGCCTCTCCTTTTTCCTCTCGAGAGTTGTCACCGGTCACTCCCTTACTCCTCTCGATCTTTTGTCTCTCATATTCGGGTGAGTTTGGTCGGGGACCAAGAATTCCCATAGCTGGAGTAGGTGGACCTTTGACATCGACCCGAAGTCTAGGACTCGAAGACTCATCAACCGAGGTCTCATTCTTCGTTGCCGAGCATGGCTCTGAAGCTGGTGTCCTCGGGATCCCGACAGGATCAAGGTTAACAAGTCTCACATCCACACCTCGTAGTTCGGCTATGATCCCCAATAGTTCAGTCATGAGATCGGCCGTTGTGATAACCTTGTTAACTTCGGTCGACTCTTTTCTTGCAATTTTCCCACCACTTCTTGCGCTTGTAGGACTCTTCGTTGGCACCTTTCCAAGTACAGAATTTCCTCCATTAGTGGTAGCACCACTAGAGTAACTCCCACTTCCTTTCACTCTTCCAACTTTAGAAGTTTTGTTGAAAGTCGAGGAAGGAGTTTTAGCATGGAACCCGTGAGAATTTCTCCTCGAAGAAGGTGTTCGGTAGAAACCTCCTCTACCCTCCTCGGGTCCATAACCACCAGTGCTTCTCGAGCCACCCTTCCCATAGGAGTTGGAAGCATTGAATCGTGTGCTACGACTAAAAGTTGCAAATCTTCCTCCTCCCATGGAACAACCTCCACCACCTCCTCCCATCCCGATGGAAGGGGTTCTACTACTCTCTTGTGCTCCACACGAGACACCGACGGAAGAAGACATCAAATAGTTTGCTCGGTCAACTTCGTCATCGACTTCCTCGATGTCACATTCATCATATTCAAGGTCATCACAATGAGAGTAAGTAGAGTCATCGTACCTCGAAGCGTCACTACCTTCGTATTCTCGACCCGAAGCCAAAGATTCTTCTCGTTCATCTTCACAGGCTTTGTAGTCTTCTTCGTCTTCGTATTCACCATAGTGACCCGCTTCGTCCTCGTAAGAGCCATAGTCCCCGGTGTCATTATAACAATCATCACCTCCGTAGGAACCATAGTCTCCTTCATCTCCACACGAATCATATCCTCCATATTCTTCACCATTCGAAGACATAGCTGCAACAAACAAAGTAAAGGACCTCACAAGTTCACTCCCTCGCGTGTATCACTCGAGTAATGTTCACTCAATTTTCTTTCCACTCGTGTTTACACTCAAGGTCGTTGGCTTTTGTGACCTCACTCTATTGTTCTCACCACTTAGCCTTTTTCCACTCAAGTTGGCCTTGCCTTCTTGTTAGGAAACCGAAGTGATAAGTCACAACTAGTACTTTCCAAGCTTAGGTTCGGAAGGAGTTTATATGACTCGATGGAACGATAGCTATTTTAACTGCGCACGGGGAGTCAAAGAAATTTCTACGAAATTGGACTTCGGTCACCCCACGCACGAGTTCTTATAAGCTCAGATTCGATAGTACGACCTCGAGTAGAAAGGATTACTCCAGAGATCCACTATCGAGAATATTCGGACACAAGAAAAGTGAAATCCTAAGAGAATCTACCTCCTCCTCGGTTCCGCTTCGGAATTTTCCGAACACGTGACCTCGGTACAAGTGTTTCCTCCTCGGTATAGATAGGGTTTAACCTTATCCACTTTCCCTTTTTCAGCCGACAACTTTTCACCTGGGGTTTTAGATTTGACAGTTTACCCCTTTCTTCTTCAATGGAATAGTGAACTTTTGCTCCGGTGTACGGACAATATCAAGATTCGTTCACAGTCCACTAACAACAGATTAAGCTCAAGATTTGGGTCGTCTCCAGTAATTTTAACAACGGAGAATTGATCAGTTCCAAGCCGAGCTAAGGCTAGCTATGGCGTCGTCCGTACACTGTTAACAATTTTAACAATGTTCCGATGTACGGACGGTGGCGAAACAGTGGAACTACGATTTTCAAGCTCTAAAATCGACCCAAATACCTCAACAACCACCAGTTTTCAACGATAAACACTAAAACACAACTGGGGTTAGAATTCAACAACACCACGGTCAAGAACACAGTCCAAAATTGACGGAAAAACCCTAGTTACGAATGTTGTACGTCGGGTACTCAATCGATTCCTTAGACAGTGGTGACTCCGAATATGTGATTGTTTAATCCAACAATCAACAATCACACAAAATTTTGAATTTTCTTCTTTTTACTTTTTTTTTTTTTTTTTTTTGTAAAATAGGAACACCAACAGAAAGTAAAGATAGATTGAACAAGGAACGTGGATTCGTAGGAACGAAATCCAAGCCTTGCTCTGATACCAAACTGATGCAAGCAAACCCGTGGGTTTACACTTTGCAATCGGAAACGACAAAACAGACGTGGAAACGATGAAGTAAAGATGCGGAAGCAATAAGAAACAAAGATAACAAGAAATCGGGGAAGGGGGAGAACAGAAATAGAAGAAAGAATGGATAATCCGAATCAAATCATGATTGATTATCCAAGGGAGAACAGGAAACTTGAACCTAACAAGGATTCATACTAGTGATGAAATCCATTTCGGTTCCAAGCCTAAGAAGGCATACACGAAGCCTCGGGCTTCAAACAAGAATGGCTCGGCCAATTCTATCTCTATTCTCTCAATTCAATATCAACTAAAAACTGTGCCCTAATGAGCTATGCTAGAGTTTATATAGACAATAAAAAGGGCAAAATAGTAAAGTGGTCACATGCGACCAATGAGATAAAGCCACGCAGGGCTGGAGTAGTTTAGGTGTTCGGCAGCTCAGCTCGAACACATTATCTTCGGACTCTTGTCTGCCTCGGTCACGTTTGGAATCGAACACCCTTGCCTCGGGCACACTTGTAGCCCTTTGATCGATTCTCTGTTCGGCGTCGCTCCTCCTTGGTTCGGTTGCTTTCAGCTTCGGGCCCAAGCTTGATCGTTGGTCGTGCTTGATCTCACAGCTCCCCGAAGTCAGTGTCAGCAACGGTCACTTGTTGTCTGCTCGATGGATTTCCAAAGTTGTTGCTCGTCGAGGCAGTCTTCGGCATCTTCCATTCCGGCCACACTTTGATCGTGGGCGCCAGGTGACTCCTCGGTGGACTTGCTTGATGAATCGAACAGGTGAGCCTGGTTCGTATTGCATCAATAAGTAAATAGATGATCCCGTATCGAGATTTGGTTAGTGCGCTAGTTGGACTTTGGAAAACAGACCGAAATACTTGCTATTTTCAGGGATTTGAAATGACACCGACCCTCGAGGAAATAGCAGGGCTCATTAAGCTAAATTTCGAGAAAAAGAAAATGATTGCTCAGAAGAAGGTCAATATGCATGATTTCTTTAATAACATTAGGGTACGAACAGATGCCTCAATCGCTAGTGTTCGTCACGATTTGATTTCATTTGACTACCTCTATGATCGTTTCGGCAGAGATAATGGTTTAAAACAATATGGGTTCGAGTTTCATGACAAGGTAAAATACGAAGATTGGTTGCTACGTTGTCCACAAGTCTTCGTTTTGGCTTTTCTAAGATTACTGGTTTTCCCATTGCCAGATAGAAGGATATCCATTAAGAAGCTCTATATGGTGCAGCACCGGATCCTGTGATCATCCCGACGATGCTGGGTAGTATCTTTCATGCTTTGACTCTGTGCCACAATGGGGAAAACAAGTTCTTTGAGGGGTGTAACCTCCTGTTATAGGTGTGGTTCTTAAAGCATGTGCTCCACTGCCCACCTAATTCTAATGTTAAGTACTTAAACTTTGGTTATGTTGCTCCCAACGTACACGCAGGTATACGTGGTCGACAAGTAATAAAGTGAGAAGTAGAGTATCGTTCCCACGAGGACTATTCAGACTGAATCCTAGCAAACAATTTCTTAAAATCTATACATGGATCTTTTTCAATGATGGTTGTGAAAGTTACTAACTAAAGCAATAATTAAAACAAATAACTGAAGTCAAGTAATAGAGCCAATTATAGGTTGTTATCAATCAAAGAGAAACGGTCCAGGGTCAGAGTTACGAACAATCCAGTTGAGTTTTCCAGTTGATTCTACTTCTTGATTTCCTAGATTGCTAACTAACAGGTTAATTGTACCCGTGAAAACCTTTCTATTCTTCACGGTCTATGCAGGCTACTCCACTCCCTATATGTCTATGGGTTGAATCACGTGCACGTATTAACGAATTGTGTGATTAGTTAAGCTAGGCGAGCAAGTATATGTCTATCCTACTCACAAATTGGTTCCCCAATGCCCGGGTTCACAATCTAGCTCTACTCTTTCTTATTGCGTTCATAAATTCCCTCTTTCGAGTTCAATCTAAAAACCATAGATAATGTTCAATTAGCAGGCCTCAATAATCAAACAATTATGATCAAGAAAGAATAAACAATCCGTAATGGTAAATCAATATATAGAAATCAACTTTCAAACATCAACCATCATGTATTTACTCTAACCCTAGAACGAACAAACTATAGAATTAAGGAGAAGAATAAGAGAAAGAGATAAAGAACTTGTTAGAAGACATCTAGGGCTCCTCCCCTCTCCTCCAAAACTTGCTCTTAAGTCTGAACTCGTATCAAAAACTAAGTAAAAGAGTATTTATAGGCATTACAAAGGCCTAGTAATAAGTTACACCTAAGCCTAGAGCTCCAGAGGCGCTGTAGCTGGCGCCCCGCGCCCCCGAACGCGCTGACCCAAGCAGACCCCGTCGAAACTTGCACGCCATGGCCCCGCGCCGCACAACCAAATGCGTCAGAAGCTGGGCGCGGTGCCTGGCGCAGCGCGCCACCTAGGGCGCCAAGCCAATTTCCAGTTTTCTCCGTCCGTAGTTTGCTTCGTTCCGTGCCTTCGTGTGCTCGATCCATTCCTCAATCCAAATTCAATCTTTTCTTGCTCGATCATGCTCTTTAAATCTCCGATTGCGCTTCATAACAACCTACACACACACGACATAAAATCAGTGTAAAATCACATTCATTAACTAGAAAACGGGCGAATAAAATACTCAAACGTGAGGAAATATTAAGGAATTATAGGCATAAAATGCCAAACATCACCACCCCATACTTGAACCTTTGCTCGCCCTCGAGCAATTACAAATAACTTCCCAACCTAGGTAGAACAGGTCTGCCTATGACTATGGTTGATACCGACCATTGAACAAGTGCACACATGACTACTATGGGTCCATCAAACAAGCCAATAATTTACCAAACATAAAAAACACGAGAACAACCACCCCAAGACAACTCAAATGTACAAATTCAACTCATTGCAACCATGCTCCCACAAAGTCACACCTATCCGCTCAACCAATAAGCCACGACTTCACCTATCTCATGCAAACCATGTGCCCTCACCAAAATGAAGCAAGAGAGTGTCCCCCCAAATATCACACACAACAATGAATATCAAGAATAGAACGGGGATAATAGCATAGAAAGAATTCACTCACTCTCATGAAACTCTCACATATCACACACGATGTACCATAGGCTTGCCCGTAGTGTAGGACTCCACTAATGTAAGCTCACTCCAATCGGGATTAACTAGGACTTTAAAAAGATTGTAATGTAGGCTAAGGGGCTGGTAGAATAAATATGGGTAATAGTGACTACCTCCCTAAGCACTTTAATACATCACAATTAATTTAAGCACATATCTCATCAAAGCCACCCAATTCACCACCCAACAAATTTCACACACTTTTTTCAACAAGTAGCAGTTTTTCTTTTAAGCACACACTAACAAGGATGGATATTCTTTTCTCTTCTTTTTTCCATTTCTCAATTTTTTTTTCTTTTTTCAATTTTTTTCTTTTTCTTTTCAATTCACTCCAAACCTTGCTAATCTTCTTTTTTCAACTACTTCTCAAGTTACCACATATCCTTCTCATTATTTCCACTCAAAAACCCCCCAACATTCAACCACAACTCCACATAATATCAAATTATCACTTAAAGTGCTTAAGGAGTAAAGGGTAAAAAGAAAGCAATTTAGAACAAGTGGGTAGGATCGCGGTGTGGGTGCCAACAAAAGGTCAAAGGGATCACAACAATCAAGGGTGCATATAATGGTAGGCAAATCAAGGTAAAAGGCAAATCAAGAAAGCTTGTATCATCTCCCGACTAGAGCAAACCTAGGATTTCTCTTTGCACACACACGGCGCAAGTTCTAGACACCAATATGCAAACATGGAGTATAATAAGAATATGCCTCACAACACACATTGCACCCAATCTACACAAAAAGGCTCCATCACAACTCTCACTCAAGCAAATAGGGTGCAACTTGTGGAAAATTAAGCACTAATGCACAAAGGTTCACAACAAAGCCAAGCAAGTGGACTCAAGCATCTCAAGGGGGTCGTTCCATTTCTTTTTCTCTAGGCATGCATCACAATTTAAAACCAAAGGACACCACAAATAGCACATACACCAAGTTCAAGTCCACCAGTATCAAACAAGTCAAAAGCACCTAGCATTCCACCTATTCCTTTCGTCTAGGGCCATCTAACAACTAACTACTCTAATCCTAATAAAATAAAAACTACTCGGTTCAAAGGCCTCCCCATGGAAAAGAGCCGAGGCCATAAGAAAAAACACGGGGTGGATAATATGTACCACTAATAAAGACTAAAAAGAAAATATTTTTGAAATTTTTTTCATTGGTTTTCTAATTTTTTTATATATTAAAGCAAGAAACAAATCAAAATAAAGTCAAGTGACAAAAGAAAAATCCTAACGGTACATGCATCCCTAACCTCAAAAATAAAGGAGAGTTCCCCACCCCACACTTAAAACAAGCAATGTCCTCAGTGCTAAAAATAAAGTACAAGAATTAAGGAACTTCCCTGAAGGCCGAAAGATCTAGCCTTTGGCGCTAGCAGTGACGCCATCTCTATCACGAACCCACCAAGCGTCCGTATAACATGAGTTACTCAGACTTCCCCCAACAGGTCATCAATATTAGGCAGGGGTGAGGACACCCCACACTTAAACTTGACATTACATGAACCTGCAATCCAAAGAATCACCCAAAGTAATATACAACTATTTAAAAAAATAAAAATAAAAAATAAAAGTAAAGCAAGCAAATTGGGTTGCCTCCCAAGAAGCGCTTGATTTAACGTCGCGACACGACGAAGACAACTTCATCACTTTTGTCTCCACCTTGAACTAATGAATTGAATCCCCAACTTTTCCTCAAGCTTATGACTATGGTATTGGGGTGGTGGCAAAAATACAAAAGGACCAAGTAACCATTGTCGCATTTTACACTTCTTAGCCTTTAAATGAGGGATGTCGTTTTGTCTCCTCGGCATAACAAACTTTAAAATATAGGCCCCTTGTTCCTCCCCCTTTGGTTTCTTCATAGGCTCGGGTGGCTCAATTTTCATGTCACCATCCAAACACAATGTCGAAAAATGATTGGAATGAGGTCCAATGCGCTTCAATTCTAAAATTGCATTACTTTTGACACCCTCACTTGCACAAACACTAAAGTCCTCAAATATGATGTTTTCTATTTCCTCACTTGACTCTAATGTGATTTTCTCAACCTTGCCATCATCAACTACTATTGGGTCGAATGGTAGAAATTCCACTTTTTGTTCCCCAAATTGGCTTCTAAGCTCTTCTATTTCAAATCTACTATTCACGGCAACTGATAATTGGGCATTAGACACCTCAGGCATATCACTCAAATTCTCCTCCAAGTCGTGAATAGTCAAGCCAAATTCGTCGATCTCTTGCCTGAGCACAACCCTTTCTTCCATAAATTGCCTCGTCATATTAGTAAGTTCACTCCTGAAATTCCCATAAGCTTCTAAGAGTTTGGCTTGGTCCATTAGCCAAGTTTCGCTAACAACCTGCACTTTATCGCTCCTGTCAAACTCACAACATCATTAGAATCATCACAAAAATTATTGGGGGAAGGAGCATGACACTTAGGACAATCATTCCACCGACCACCACACAATTTACAAAAGTTCCAATCAAAGGTGGTAGAAAATTCACATAACAAGTCTTGTAGGGTTGAAAGAGTTGGACAATTTTTCCACAAGTGGGTTCCTCCGCAAAGCAGACAAAGATCATCAAAATTAGAATTACAACCAATCGACCAATTTTCATTAAAAGATGCCATGATAAGACAGGTAACACAATACTAAACTAAACAAAAATTAAACCTGAATAGAAAATAAGTAATCGTTCAAAAGAAATCAGTCAATTATTTAGTCCCCCGGCAACGGCGCCAAAACCTTGTTGCTCCCAACGCACACGCAAGTATACGTGGTCGACAAGTAATAAAGTGATAAGTAGAGTATCGTTCCCATGAGGACTATTCAGACTGAATCCTAGCAAACAATTTCTTAAAAACTATACAGGGATCTTTTTCAATGATGGTTGTGAAAGTTACTAACTAAAGCAATAATTAAAACAAATAACTGAAGTCAAGTAATAGAGCCAATTATAGGTTGTTATCAATCAAAGAGAAACGGTCCAGGGTCAGAGTTACGAACAATTCAGTTGAGTTTTCCAGTTGATTCTACTTCTTGATTTCCTAGATTGCTAACTAACAGGTTAATTGTACCCATGAAAACCTTTTTATTCTTCACGGTCTATGCAGGCTACTCCACTCCCTATATGTCTATGGGTTGAATCACGTGCACACATTAACGAATTCTGTGATTAGTTAAGCTAGACGAGCAAGTATATGTCTATCCTACTCACAAATTGGTTCCCCGATGCCCGGGTTCACAATCTAGCTCTACTCTTTCTTATTGCGTTCATAAATTCCCTCTTTCGAGTTCAATCTAAAAACCATAGATAGTGTTCAATTATCAGGCCTCAATAATCAAACAATTATGATCAAGAAAGAATAAACAATCCGTAATGGTAAATCAATATATAGAAATCAACTTTCAAACATCAACCCTCATGTATTTACTCTAACCCTAGAACGAACAAACTATAGAATTAAGGAGAAGAATAAGAGAAAGAGAGAAAGAACTTGTTAGAAGACATCTAGGGCTCCTCCCCTCTCCTCCAAGACTTGCTCCAAAGTCTGAACTCCTATCAAAAACTAAGTAAAAGAGTATTTATAGGGTTTACAAAGGCCTAGTAATAAGTTACACCTAAGCCTAGAGCTCCAGGGGCGCTGTAGCTGGCGCCCCGCACCCCCGAACGCGCTGACCCAAGCAGACCCCATCAAAACTTGCACGCCATGGCCCCGCGCCGCGCAACCAAATGCGTCAGAAGCTGGGCGTGGTGCCTGGCGCGGCGTGCCACTTAGGGCGCCAAGCCAATTTCCAGTTTTCTCCGTCCACAGCTTGCTTCGTTCCGTGCCTTCGTTTGCTCGATCCATTCCTCAATCCAAATTCAATCTTTTCTTGCTCGATCATGCTCTTTAAAGCTCCAATTGCACTTCATAACAACCTACACACATACGACATAAAATCAGTGCAAAATCACATTCATTAACTAGAAAACGGGCGAATAAAATACTCAAACGTGAGGAAATATTAGGGAATTATAGGCATAAAATGCCAAACATCAGGTTATTTGGGATATCATTTCAAACATATCTAGAAAAATTACGTTTCAAAATAGGGAGTGTGATTGGAATTTGTACTTGGGCTTCCTCACGCAGGATAGGATATTGTGGCAGTATAACTGGCTTCCTGAGGGGGAGGTTGTATACGGATGTGTCGATCGTCCTTTTCTGGTTCTGATGGGTTTGACAGTATCTCAGCCTCATGCCCCTCTGCTTGTGGTTAGACTGGTTTATTGAAAGCAGGCAGTCCCGATAGTTGAGGACATGAGCGCCAATGTCTCAGATTATCCTCTAGGCCAATTTACCCTCAGGGAAGAGATTTGCACTTGTGGGACACTAGGAGGCACTTCCCAGCAGGGACACTAATTCATAATGGACTCAGGAGAGAGGTCTCTCGGGAGTATGAGTTGTGGTATCACCACCAACCTATACCTTGAGAGATGCCAGCGAGGTCGAGAACAGACGTCGTTGATAATGAGGCCAGGTTGGAGTGCAGGTTCATATTTCCATGCGCGAGATCAAGGGTGAGTACCATGCTACTATATAGAGTATAGTCACGGAAAGGGACGCCGCTCGAGCTGCTCAATTTGAGAGTGAAGGCATTACACACCAGCACCTAGATACTTTGAGACGACTCCACGGTTTGCACCATAAGTCATTGATAGAGAGGACACTGTCCGGGCCGTACTGGCTGAGAGCGAGAGATTAGCATGTCAGCGCCTTGAGACTATTGACCGCCTGCATAATTTGTGTGATGAGGCATTGATGTTGAAAGATGATGCATTGAGATTGGGAATAGACCAGCTTCAACAAATAGCCATGGCAGAGAAAGTGATCGATCAAGGTCAACAGCATGTGTTAGAGCTAGCAGATTATTTGTCTTAAATGTGCCTAGATCATGAGCTGTCGTCGAATAAGACTATCATCATTGAAATCCCTTATTACGTCAAGAATGTGTTTCAGTGGGTTCATATATTGTGTGATATTCTGAGCCAGCCTCTGTCATCAGAAAAGGAAGATCCCGAGAAGCCACTTGAATCAGATCCTAAGGAGCAGGCTGAGTCAGATCTCAGATCACCCTAGCAGCCAGATCTCGCATCCAATTGTCAGGAGTTTGCATACATAGTAGTCCGAGATGACGTAGCTTATTGCTTTCTTTTTGTCACATTATTCAGCATCTTAGCATGTTGTACTTTATGTTGCCTTTTGAACTTAGTAGTTGTAATATATTTCTATTTCAGTTGTTGCTTTTTACCTTTTAGTTGTGCTTTTGGTTTGTCTGTATAAAGAATTGCTTGTATTTTATTTAGTAATGAAAATGAAAATACAAATTTGCTTATTTTTTATGTGTTAATTTATTTCACCCTCTGGCCTCTCTTGATTTTTTAGAAGAAGAAGAAGAAGAAGAAGAATCAAATAATACACTTGGAAATCTAATCCAAACCATTTCTGGATGAAGCATGACGAATTTTAGGCATCTAGGCGTGCTTTGTTCGTGAAATATGTTATTTCCTAACCTGCTTTGTTTGCATTAGCTTTGATTACTAGTGATTTGGGTATAGCACTCTGGAAGTATCCCGCTGTTACACAAGTGGATCAAAAGGACCTTTAACTACACTTTTCGCTATACCATTCGACGGAGAAAAATCTGAGACTGGTTCCCAAGAACTATTCACACTAGAAAATGAAAAGTCGAATGAGGAGGTCCAAAGCTTGAAACAATTCTTGGTCAACATGCATCACGCAGTGAACACAGGACAAGCACCTCCTCCGAAGCCAGCGCTCATAGATGGGCTAATACCAATAGAGTTCTTGCAAGCACCGGGCACATCTGTGGCACTTCTCTGCCCGCAACCCAATAAGTTGGCAAAGCTAACAAAAGATTAGGGCCGTCCCCTTCATTTTATGCTGACCCCGGCCCGGGATTTCAATCTCAACAAAGAAATGAAAGCATAACTCTTTTCTCTCTTGCAGCGCCTCTTAGTCTTTTATTTTTGCCTGCCTTGTGAAGATCTCTTGAGTGTCTATGGCAGATCCGATCATTCTCGTGATGAAGCCATCTCTCTTGCCTATCATTTCTTGGTCGATCCGGTTGGCGGCTCCTGCATCTCTACGGGAGCCTTTGATTGATTAGCTTTTCCCTTCGCGCAAACTACGGTCTAACGACCCCCTTGTTGTGTTGCATTTTGTGATCTTCCGCTTCAGTCTGCGTTTTTCGGATACCAAGGATCCGTCTTATCTCCCTGGTGCATGCATTGTATGTGGTGTAATAAATAAAGCTGAAGTGCGCGCCCACACAAAAATCCCACAACGAGTACAACATGGCCTAACCCAAGTTCCTGCCCAAACATTTACAGTTCTTGGGGGGACCTACTTTGCAATGGTCGAACGGCGACCCACCGTTAAGGAACTAGGATCAACAATTTGGTCATGCTCAGGGGGATGTTCTCCGCCTGACTGAGTCATATGATCAAGGTCACCACTTAGAGTCGCATGGTGGTATTGACTGATCGGGAAAGACAGGAGAGGATGATTTGGCTCGGAAAGTGAAAAGTTTAGAGAAAACTATGAAAAACATACAGGGACAAGGGGGGTAAAGCTAATGTTTCATACAAAGACTTGTGTTTGCTCCCTCATGTGCCACTACCTGAAGGTTTTGTTATGCCCAAGTTTGATCTATACATTGGACAAAGTGACCCGAGGATCCAATTAAAGATCTACTTTAACAAAATAAGGGGCATTGAAAAAGATGAGTTACTGATGGCATACTTTGTTGATAGTTTGGGAGGACCGACTACAAAGTGGTTCATACAACAAGATGTTTTGAAGTGGGTCACCTTTGATGACATGGCCAACTCTTTCATAAACCATTTTGGTTACAAAATAGAAGCTGCTCCTGATCGTTCTTCTTTGAAGACGATCACAAAGAAACCAAGTGAAAGTTTCAAAGAGTATGACTATAGGTGGCATAAACAGGCAGCGCGTGTGAGCCCTTTGATCCCAGACGATAAGATGGTTGAAGAATTCGTTGAAGTGCTCGATGAGACATACTACCAAGCGATGACCTCTGCCATTGGAAAATATTTCAGTGAAGCAGTAAGAATTGGTGAAATGATTGAAAGAGGAATCAAGAATGGCAAGATTATTAGTGAAACAGCTTTGAGAGCCACAACCCAAGCACTGCCGTCTGGATCAAATGGTTTTGGAAAAAAGAAAAAAGAAAGAAGAGGTGGCAATGGTAGGATTGGGACCAAGAAGAAGTGACAGAAGATACAATGACCGTCCAAGAAATAATCAAACAAGTTCACTGCAATAATTTTATCTGCCGCATGACCAACAATATGTTATGCCACAGTTCTCATTTCCTATAAGTGCAACATCTTATGCTCAACCAATGTTAGGTCCACAATGGCGTGCACCCTCTGCCCTAGTCCAGTATAACAATCAGCAGGCACATGGGCAATTCCCAGCTCAGCAAGAGATGCCTTATCGACCACGGGGTCCACCAGGTTTTCGTCCGAACATGCAACAAAGGAACACACATCAAGAAAGGAAACAATTCACCCCGTCGGGGGAAACTTACACCAATCTGTTTGAAAAGTTGCAACAAGTTAATTTATTAAAGCCAATCCAGGAAATATGAACCCGACTGGGAGAATTGATCACTCACGCCATTGCGCATTCCATTCTGGAGTCCCTGGATATGACACAGAGTCTTGTTGGGAACTTAAAAAGGTGATCAAAGAAATAATAGATAACAATCAGATGAAAATCGTGGGAGATAAGACGCAAAATGTGAATCAAAATCCTTTGCCAGTTCTTAATGTCCAGAATGAAGTGCACATGGTAGCAATGGTATGCACAGAAGAAGATGTGAAAGGGATGTTGACACCCAATTTTGTTTGTCATTTTTCCATAAATTGGCCATATTTAACATAAATGTACAATATTGACTGTTTGACAAAATGTGCATTAGAAAGCGTGCATTTACGTGTGCTATTACCTATTTATACACTATATATTTAATTGTGGTTATATTATGTTATTTACATCATCTAGGCTATATGCATAAAACGCGTCAAAATGTGGCTATTTTGGTGCAATTTACTACATTCATAATATTTAGTAAAAGTTTGGGTCTATTTTTATTTAGAGAAAATTTTATAACTAGCCTAATATATAGCATAGACTTACAATTAAGTAGACACGTTTACCATTTCCAAGTGGCTAGCGAACAATAACCAAAAAAATAGGTTTACATAAATCAAGAAACCTTAAAAAACTGCGTGTAAATAGGATACCTAAAGATTTAAATAAAACTGCAATTAAAGCACAGAACTATAATTAAGGAAACAAGTAGTCACGTTTCCATGACCTATGCCATGTTGTAATCAGTTTCTCAACCTTATAAATAGATAATATCTACCGAATATAAACCAAAAGTCCTGTTTTTCCTGAATACACCAAACAAAATTACAGAGAACTAGTTCCAACAGAATTATATACATACTTGTCATTGAATATTTATCAAATATGTCCCCAGTTAAAGTATTACTTCAATATGGGGGAGAGTGGATTGAAGGATTCAAATTTATAAACTACAAAGCTGATGGAATTCTCCTGCAACAAGACTGTTCGTATACGACGTTCATGACCACAATTGTTGCTCAACTGTCAATCGATACAAGAAAGTATAACCTTGAAGCCGCGTATCAAATTGAAGACAGTTTCCAGCCAATCACAATTAAAAATGATATGAGCGTCCATCTCTACATTGAGCAGAAAAAAAATACAAAGATCAGTGAATATCCAATTTGCATCACTTTTAAGGAAAAATATCAAGAATGTGGCTCAATCTCAGATGCAGTAGTTACAAATAGGGATATATTGCAAATGCCTGATGCAAGCCACGGTATAAACATCACTGAGGTAGTGGAGAAGATTTTTTCAGGTAACACAGACAATATTGATGGTGTACATATTGAAGACATCAAAATTATAGACAATCCTGATCATGACTTCATTGAAGAAAACCAAGTATATAAAGACAAAGGGACATTGTAAAGTGTTGTAAAAAAATACAGTCTGAAGAAAAAATTTGAAACAAAAGTGGATAGGTCATCAACAAAAAGGTAAGCAGTTTGAGAAAATTGTTGTATTTTATTAAATAATACATGAATATTTTATAAATATTCATTGCATATTTATTATGTTGAAAATGCACAGGTTCTCAGTTATATGTACTAACAGTCAATGTAAGTGGATGCTACGCTCGTCAAGCTTAAATTGATGAAGTGTATTTATGATCAGAAAATTCAACAATATACATACATGTCCATTAGAAGAAAGATTGAATTCTCAGCGACGTGTGAGTTCTGAGGTTATTGGGAACATACTGAAGGACAAATTATCGGATCCAAAAACAGTTTACACTCCAAAGGACATCATCAAGGAATTGAAAAAAATATATGGACTTACGCTGAACTACATGAGAGCTTGGAGATGTAAAGAAAAAGCTATAGAATTGCTAAGAGGAGACCCAAAACAAGCATATGGGAAGATCCCAAGCTATTTGTATGAATTGAATAAGGCGAACCCTGGATCGGTAACTAAACTGAAGAAAGCTGAAGACGACTCCTTTTTGTATGTTTTCATTGCACTAAAATCATTTATAAATGGATGGAATCACTGTAGGCCTGTTATGGTTGTAGATGGAAGTTTTCTGAGTGGGGTATTTGGAGGTACCATGCTGATTGCCTGCACATTGGATGGTTCAGGTAACTTTGATGGCATTACATAATGAAATACTTAATGCATATATACTGTATATTAATATCTTTAGCTACAAATATACATGCAGAGAAGGATGATGTAATTATATAACTAAAATATTTAATAAATATTTTTATAATATTAACTACTTCACCCAGATTGAACTGAGAAACAAGCAATAGTTAAATTATTTGCCAAATTGACCTAAATATTAAATATGCAGGTCACATACTCCCCTTAGCGTATGCAGTAGTTGATTCAGAAAATGATGCATCGTGGGGGTGGTTTTTTAAATGTCTGAAAGAAGCATATGGGGAGAAAAATGAAATGTGTGTAGTATCGGACAGACACGAGAGTATAGCACGGGCTGTTGGATAACACGAGAGTATAGCACGGGCTGTTAGATCAGTATATCCAGCTGTACCTCACTGTGTATGTGTGTTCCATTTATGGAATAATATCAAGGTCATATTCAAGAAGAGCCAAAAAAAAACTAAAAGCTGCATATTTTAGCCTAGTTATGGCATACACTGTAGACGAATTTGACAAAGCAATGGCCGATCTTGAGGAAATCGACAGTAGAGTAAAAGAGTATCTATACAATATTGGCTATGAAAGATGGTCTATAGCACATGCAACATGCAAGAGAACATTTTTCATGACATCAAATATAGCGGAATCAGTGAATGCAGCAAATATGCACGCTAGGAAACTGCCAATACTTGCCCTACTTGAATACATGACAGATATGTTCCAAATGTGGACAGCAAAGAATAGACAGTGTGCGATGGAAACATTCACACCCCTGGGAGAAAAGTTTCAAGATATCCTGAATGCCAATACAATCGATTCCAAAATATGGAGTGTAAGTTTTATTTTTATACATTGTTTAACATCAATATTTTCTGCATATCATTAAAAAGTAAACAGAAAATTGAAATAACTATAAGGTACTGATGCTCAAAGACACATAGTTTCACAGTTTATATAAGTGTCTCATTTACATTGTACCACATTTTTACTGCTAAAAATAAATTCTGTGCAGGTAATCCCATCAACAAATCAGCTGCACAAAGTAGTTTATGGAGAACTGAAGCATATTGTTGATCTACAAGCAAAAACATGCACATGCAGAAGATTTCAATTTGATGAAATACCATGTCAGCACACAATTGCAGTCTTGGATCAAATACACATAAAGGCTGATGAATATTGTTCTAAGTACTACAAAAAGGAAACAATTGTGAATTCATATGAAATTCCAGTGTATCCCATTCAAGGCGACTGTTTTTGGAACGTACCAGGTGAAGTATCCAATGAAAATGTTTCGGCTCCACACGGCCGAAAGCCGCCAGGCAGACCCAAAACAAGCAGAATCAAATCTGCATGGGAGAGGCCCTTCAAACGTGCCCGTATAGCATGTGCCCGATGTGGTTAACAAGGACACAACCGCCAAACATGTAAAAATCCTCCTATTAGAATTTAGAGAGCAAGTTAGTTTACTGAAAGTATGTAAAGACAAAATACTTGTTTTTGCTATGAATAGTTGTTGAAGTTAGTTCAAATTATATTAGTTAGTTGCTACTGCAATTTGAAGTTCATTTATCACTACTTATGTTGAATGAACAAATACAAACCAAAAAACCTGTGTATACACTAACAGCACAAAAGAAACAGAAAGTGTTACATAATGTTAAGTATATTACTGGTATATTGTATTAAAAAAATGAGTATCCAAGACTAGCAATATTCATAGAATATTAATCTATTTTCAGCAGTTATATAACTAATATAACAATTAAAATAAAACTGTGGTATTAAAAACACAAATATATCATAACATACACAAATATAAATGGTTGATCAATGCTATAACAAATATATTGTAAAATATACAAATTTAGTCACTTACCATATTAGCAAACCTCAGAACGACATGAAGTTATATTCAAAATATATGCGAGTAATATTGGATTTTAACAGAATTAATAAGTGGTTCCTAATAAGATAAAAGACATAGAAATATAATTATAAACATCAATTGTATTAAACTTCTGTAAGAAAAAAATAATAACATATAACCAAATTGCAATATCAACTTGAAAACTGCCTACAATACACAAAGAATATCAAAGTTATACATAATATATAAATTGAGCAAACTCAATGAATTCTTGAACATGAGATACTTATGCAAATAATATTGACCAAAACAACACTTACAACACTATGTCTAATTTCTCAAAATTACAGACAAAATGCATTTTTACAGAAGTATATTTCATAAACTGATAATACCAGAACAATATATAGAATAAGACAAATATAAAGAGTGACAAGCTTGAATAAGTAAAAAGAAAAGAATCAATTTTGATATCAGTAACCATAAAAAATACGTTAATCAATTCATAACAGTGCAAACAACAGTAGATCTTGCAGATAAAACATCTTAAGTTAAAAAAAAAACTAACATAGTTATCCAAAACATAGTTCACCTAACAAACTATCTAGACTATACAGCAACTACCCATCAAATATTGTCATCGCTAACAGCACAATCAATCTGCTTGTTCTTGCCATAATTCCACAGATACATTGCATAACGACTGCGTACAAGTGATAAATCATCTGTCGCAGAAGGCATGGACTAAAACTGGATGAAGTACTCCGCGAAAGCAGCAGCAAACACTCCATAATCACTGAAACAAAATCAAAAAATTAAAATATAAAATTGAAATAATAATAAAAAAATAGAATATAACCTACCGTTTGATCAACGATAAAGGCCTGCCCAGAAAACGCAAGATAAAAGGATCAGCCATCGAAATTCCCTCATAGGGAGAACCCTTGTAAAACAAATCAGTTCTTGATTGGATAATTTTTGCAGCATATAAGAAGAGTGGCAACATTGTTGCATAAGGCTCTAATGCACATATGAGTTCTTCATTATATTCAGCTGAAGTGGGATCAGAGTCATACACATAAATTGTCCGATCCTTGAAAGACAACCTTGCCAATATCCAATGCCAATCATGTACAACCTTGACTGGAAAAAGCACATCATCAAGCAGAACCCAAGGTCGATTGCACCGCAAGCCACCACCAGAAATGTATTCCATAATCTCTGTACTAGAATCAACAACCCTGATGTCTCTGCCTGCCCTTAAGAACTCAGCATGCACAGCTCTAAGCATTCGATCAAATTGACAATCAGTGGTCGATACTTTGACAAAAATATCTTGGTCAAACTTTGCCTTTTTCCGCAAATAATAAAGCAAGACATCTAAGTGCTACAAACAATTAAAAAATAATTTCAGACCAAATGCATATATTTCCTACATATTTACTGTATAACAATTTTAATAATTTCTAAAGAAAATATTACATGAATATTATATGCATAAAGCATGCATATGAAAAGAAAATTTAAAAATACAAAATAAGAAAGAGTTGAAGGGATGTTACTTACCGAGGTGCTGAGTTCCTTTGAACCATAGTTTAGCACATGGAACCACTCATTCTTGTCAACAACATGTACTCCAAAATTAAACACTGGATGCAGATTATTTTCCCTAACTGGATAAATATTGCCCACCCTGGAATACTAAAAGTGTTAACAGGAAATCAAGAAATATACAGCAATAAAAGGAGATTAAAAAAAAGGTTAAACATACTTTGATTTTTATATAACTTTGCGATCTATCCATGAACACCACTCAGTAATAAGTTTGTAATCCGACTTAGTCCGTATATCTGCCAAGAGGGGATGAATCAAACAGAAAATACGCCTCTTTGTCAGTTCAGCAGATGCTCCCGAAGAACCAAATTCAGTGGTAAAGGGTGACTTATTGAATTTAGAAGTCTTTCTTTCTCGAACTGAAATAAAAGGAGTGACATCATCAACAGCTTCTGAAGGACCTTCGTTAACAAGAGCTTCTTCAAATTCATTCATTAACCCCTCTTCTTGGCCATCAACATAACTAGGTACCGCAAAACCAGATTCTGCTTCTTTTTCCCTCATTTGAACCCTTTCTTTGACAACATCTGCGGCCCTAGCTGTTAGCTCATGCCACTGAGATTCCCGCAGTTGAGATAACGGATCAACATTACCTGACTCATTTCCCATATCATCAACTGCAACAACAAAAATATTTAATCACGAATCATCTACAATCAAATTCAATATGTCTAAGGAACTGTTATTGCTTTAGTGTAATTGAAATATTAATAATACAGATAACTAAATAAAATTAAAAAAAATTAGTAAATGGGTTTACCCTTATTAACAACTGTATCAGCTACACTGGACATACGTGCATGAAGAGGGTCTACATTCCCCATGTCCTTATCAACAGCATCAGTTGGAACGACATGAATATTGATACTCTCAACTACAATAATTAGTTTGAAAATGAATAAAATTTAACACATATCTCATTAAAGAGAGTTACAAAAAAAAAATTGTAAGCTGTAATTGAGCAAACCATTTACCTTTATGAAAAACATATGCATCTACTATAACAGGTATTGCATTAAGGGTTTCAACATTACCCATTTGATAACCAACTGTATCAACTATAGGGAATCAATACTATTCCCCTCATCTAAAAGTTAGAGTTATTTTGAAAAAAAAAAGAGATACTAGTTTAATAATAGCAATTATGGATATACTTAAAGGATAACAAATGCCGTAACCAAAATTTTTTTATTGGAATGACAATGGAAGTGAACATGCATATTACATGAATATATGTATTATATACCGTATTACACATAATAAAATATCCACTAATAATGTTAAAGCAACAAAGTAAACTAATTGTATATGTACCATTTATTCAAAAAATACATTCTCCTATAATATTCAAGTAACATCACAAATATTTGTAACAATTCATTAATAAGTAATACATTCAGAAGCATGCAGATCACAAGCGTACTATAATACAAAAGGTATATATGCAGAAATATGACAGATTGTAACTATTAAAATATATACATACAGAACTTAAAAACTTTTTCACAACACACAGAAAAAAGGCAAAAATTGGCCCAAATAATTTACCTTTATGTAGAACATCAGCCTCTACTGTAACTGGACATGCATGAATGGCGTCAACAATTCCAAAATGACCAACAGTTTCAACTGGAGGTACTTGAACATTAATACCCTCATCTATAAAGAACAGTAAATTCAAATTAATAGAAATACTTCTTTCATAATAACAAGATAATTAAACTTATACAATAAAAATTAACAAAATTTGTACACTGTCTAACCTATAGGAACAACACCAGGCAGACCAGTAATTGTACATGATAGTAATAGTTTACTTTCTACTCTATCAATTCCTTGACCTAGGATTAGCAACACCTTATACAAGATATACTCTTTTTAAATAAATAAAAGAGCACAAACATAATTCATATTCATTGAATACTAACTGATATTGCAATAAAGATACATTGGCCGAGAGTATACACTAAATCAACAAACAGAACAAAAGGAAAACAGTCAAACAATAAATTCACAGTCACAAAAAACTTATATAACTTTAAACAAATGATAGTAAAAACAAAACTTACAAAGTAAGAATAAGAATACAGAAATAAAAAGTACACAAAAGTGCACAAAAATTTAAGAAAATACCTTGTATATTTACTTCTTCCATTACATTTGAGTTAACATCCTTGTCAACCTGTAATTCCACAAGCACTTCTACCCAAAAAATAAAATAAAATGAAAGGTTGCATAAATAACATAAAGCAAAAAAAAATCAATAAGTTAGCACATATAAGCAAAACATCATCTATTATAAAATTATTACATGATATAGAATTCATTTTAAAAACATAAATCAGGGGTTGATATACTGATACCTTCAGAGATAACTGCCTCATTAGTATGAATTCTTACATGCTCTTCAGCTAACTCTGAAATACATAAAACAAAATCAGTCAAAACTACATAAACACTTACATAAAAGAAGAATATCATGTTGATATTCAATAAATACTGGTTAAGTATGTAGTGAATACCAGCTGTGTGGGATGTATCATTTCCTTCCATTTTATTCTCAGCTTGACCACAAATGTTCTGATCATCTAAATCAGAATCTAAACAAACAAAATTGTGAAATTACAAACACAAGTTAAACTAATAAACATAATAAAAAAAAATCTATAATTAATAAAAATTAAAAAAAGTAAAAGTAATTACTAAATTTTATATAGTTTAGATGTAATAATACATATTAAGAAATCAATATTAAATTAAAATTAAACAGCTAAAATACAAACTAATAAACGCATGAAATATTCTACATACTGTTACATTGAATATGCAATAGATATATGAATATTACATTCATAATTTGTGCATACCTGTTGCATCAGACAAAACAACACCATCTAAACCTCCACCAAAGTCCATATCCATACCATGTGGATCTTCACTAACTTCTACCCAACCAAAATAACAATTCCAAACAACAGTAAGTATATAAGAACAGTTACTATGCTACCGATAAATATCAACGACACCTACAACATGTACAAAAAATTTCACTTTGTAGAATTATATAACAACTAAAAATCAAACAAGTATACCTTCCATATTATCACATTCATTAACAACTGCAGTGCCTTTTTGATTAGGAGAAACAACCGGTTGTTTTTCAGAGGGTCCTGTTGTAAGATAAACACAATAATGAACAAATACATATATCAATTCAACCGGATACAATGACTAACAAAACATTTACCATAACATTGATAAGCAAAAGTCTTTTGTTGTTGATGATCTTGTTGACGATCCAACGGCTCAGAAGTTTGGTTAATATTTTCATCAATGCGTTCATCAGTCTGCACATGATCATTTCCAGAAACCTAATAATAATAGGGGAAAACAATTAAAAAAAAATATTCAACAAATACACAGTAAAAATCATAAAAAAATACAATCAAAATAACAACTTACCCCATTGCACCCATTGGTCTCTCCAATATCATCCGGATCAATATTAAGCTTCTTGTAAATTTTATCAAAGCACTTAGCCAAATAAGCCTTTAACCCAGATAATTCTTCTCGCAACAACTTCTGCTGTCCATACAACAGCTGCAACTCAGGCGACAGCCTATGCTTATCGCGATTAGAAGATGAATGCTGAACTGTTTCAGCCCTTGCTCGATGAATCCCGTCCCCAGTTGATTCATCAGAAACAGGATCAACACTTACAATTGGATCAATATTGTACGGCTTAAACTCAGGCAGTTCAAAACTATCAATTTCTAACTCAGATGGTTCAATCTTGGTAAAACACACCTTGACAAAAAAAAAAAAAAAAAAACATATGTAAACTGATTTATTGAATATAGTTATTTAAAAAAAACATAAAATTATAAAGAACTGATCAAGCAAAAGGTATACCTCACTTTTCTTTAAACTAAAAAACCTTTTCTGCAACTCTTCGAAATCATGGGTTCTCTTAACATGCCAGTTCAGAATACGAGGTGATTTATGTGCATCTCTGAATGCAATCTTCTCATTCACAGTAGGGCAACTTTCATAAAACCACACCTGCAACGCATATGGCAGACCGGCAAAACGATAACACTGTAGAAAAGGCCGCAACTTGTCATGCATTGAAGTAACAGTTGCTAAAAACACCTTTGTACCCCATGGAAACGTCTGCCACTCACCACACTCAACAAGATTGAATTCAGCCTCAGCAATGGTAGTATCATTAGTAGCAGAATTTTTTGTAGAAAACAAAAAAGTGTGAATGAAATACAAAGCTGCAAGCTTAATAGCATCTTCATCAGATTTCCACTTCTTTTCCACAAAACAATCTACTAAATATTTCTTTGTTACTTTAGACGCACCCCCAAAATACAATTGCAACAATCTATTAGGTTCATCGGAATGGTACTCCTTCAAATGATCACCAACACATTTCAGCCCCGTTATCAACCCAAACTCTACAAGGTCAAATCTCAACTTATTCCCATAAAAATCAAACCACAAAGCATCTGCATCATCAGTTGGCGGACAGACCTCACGCAACAACAGGAAATTTAATAATTTGTTACATGTTACAAATACAGGCATGTCAATAAAATGACCAAAGCACAACTGTCTAAAAATTGCCAACAGCTTGTCATCTAGCACCTTCTTAATGGTCGAAACAGCATCAACATTAGTATGCGTGCATATCCTACGACTTCTAAACTGGACCGGCCGAAAATACAATTTCATTGGCTGAAAAAGTTAAAGGAAAATATTAAACTAAAAAGTTTCTACTTAATAAAAATAATCAATGAATATGCCATTAAAATGTAATTCACACAAATAGATAGAAATCTAAATTACATTTCATTTAAATAATATGAACACAATGAATATAACCATAATTAATGAACAGTTCCCATATATGCTTACATATTAAAAAAAAATAAGCAAAAACACAAATTATATTAGATATATACAACAAACGCAATTAAATATAATAATTGAAGATATAACTATTATTCGTAAACAAAAAACATGTATTCATCAACTGCATACTGGTATGCACTATGCAGCACCATAAAAAATATACCACATAAATATATATATCATATATTTAGACAATATCTCAAAACTATCCCATAGACACATAAAAATTTATTGTATTAAACAATATAAGACAACATGCATAATCTATGAATATATGAAGTATATAAGTAAAGTACTACATTAAATACATACTTATTAGGTTGACATAAACAAGTGATTAATCAGTGTATGTGTAACATTTATTCTACAATTACACACGTCATATAAATATTCTATTACATACCTATATATTCAAAGAATATACACATATATTCAACAAAACCAAGTAGTTACTACAATCTATGCTACCAGATAAATATCAAATTTATACATATATAATATTCAAAATAATATACTTAACAAATGTAGTAGACTACTAAAGGAAAATATTCAAAATATATATCAAAAATCCATCAATAAAACATGCATAATCTATGAATATATGCAGTATATAAGTAAAGTACTACAACAAATACATACTTATTAGGTTTACATAAACAAGTAATTAATCAGTGTATATAACATTTATTCTACAATTACACACTTCATATGAATATTCAATTAGATACCTATATATTCAAAAAATATACACATACATTCAACAAAAACAAGTAGGTACTACAATCTATGCTACGAGATAAATATAACATTAATACATATAAAATATTCAAAATAATATACTTAACAAATGTAGTAGAATACTAAAGGAAATATTCAAAATATATATCAAAACTCATCAATAAAACAGTAAACTAATCATGACTAATCTATGAATATATAAAGTATATATAGCAAATATTGCAGAACATATGCACTTAACAATGGACATAGATACATTAAAATACAGTATATATGTAAATTAATTCGATAATTACACAAATCAAAGCGTAAATAAGTTGGTTGTGACAATATTCAAATGATATTACTCATTTACTCAACAAATGTATCTACAGAAACACACAATTAACTACCAAATACTAATCACATTAATATAAAATTTATTAAACAATTATGCAATTAATAAAATATACTTTAAACTACAAAACAAAAAGCTGAATATAACAGACCTCAACATCAACCAATGGAAAATCATCAATCCTTTCCGTTTTTAGTGATCTCTTACTCTTCCCTTGAAAAAATTTCTTCTTCATCATCTGGGAAGGAGCGCAAAGACCTTTCCTCGTTTTTGCCAAAACAGGAGGCTCACCATCAGAATCATCACTGGAGGAAACAATACGCACACTTTTACCCCTAGAATCAGAACCAACTTTACGACATTTACGCTTGACATTAACGCCCTGCCGAGTTCTCTTTTTAGTATTCAACTTAGTAGCTGACCTTGTAACACGACTTGGCGTTTGAACAGAATTTTTGGTCGGAGAACCCAAATCAAAATCGTCAAAGTCGTCATCATCCACTACATGGAAAGATTGCTTCACCTTCTTATCACCTCTCCTAGACATTACGACTAATGAAAAATAAAAAAAATTCTGCTTCAGCCAAAATTATAACATAAATCATCAATACAATGTAAAACTAGAAAGACTCAAAACGACTAATAAATGAAGAAGTTACCAGTAAATTAAAGCAACGGTCACAAAGAATGTAAACGGACAACGAAAAGACATAAATTTATGCATTTAAAATCAGTAAAGGAAGATGTATCTGCTGAGGAAGAAGATTAAAAGTTACACGCTAATAAATAAACTCCTCGTTAACCGTTGTTTTAATTACCTAGAAAACAGGAAATAGTAGGCATGTGGGTAAGTAGTTAATAGGGATTAATGATTTCAGACTAAAGATACACTCTTCCCACTCACGCTTTTACCGAAAGAATAGGCATTGAAAATATTAACGGGGGAGTTTTAAATTTGGCTATAAATGTATAATGGCAATAGATAAAGGTCTATAAACTACAAAAAACTTAAAATATATCTATTTAAATAAAATAACACTTTAAAGTGTCTATATTCCGTAAAATTTCCTTTTATTTAATTAGTTCTATTTGACCCCAATTATATATATTTACATTCTCTTTAGTTTTATATAATATATATACGTATATTTTATCATTTATTTAGCACCTTTAGTCGAATATCGATCCAATTAGATGAATTCAGTCCGAATTTTATTCATGTCATCCATTTTTATTTCAAGATATTTGAATTCTTTCGAATCCCCTTTGTATCTGGACAAGAGTTCATCCAGATACACTCCTAATTGCACCATACTCATTCAAAATTTAAGTTCTTTTGAATATGAATAATTTTCCTATCACTACCCAAATCTTAGCAAATGATCACCTACCATTTAAAATCATTCTCTACGTCTTGAACTTGGACATAATTGTGACCAGGTGCAATCCTACATATATATCCCTTAATTTATTTCCTAATTTCTTTTCTTTTACCCCATAATATCCCAAAACATCAGATCCCTTCAATCATGGATCAATTCAAGTCAACACCTATATCTTCCCTAATATTCTCCCCAACGGGAGGATTTGAAAATTTTGTCTTCTTAAATAGATACACAAACCACACCAGGAACGGATAAGAACACAACATACACACACGCCATTACCAACACCCCTCATCTTCACACTCCCCACCACCAGTACAAAAAACCAGCACCAAGAATACAACCACACACACATAGACCGACAATCACACAAACCCACCGCCATAGGCAGTACAAAGAAGGAGGGGACATAACACTTCATCTTTTTCCCCAAAAAATACACATACAATCACCCACGTACACCATTATCAAAACAGAAAATACACACAACATTACCAGTGAAAATCACCAACAACACACCCACAACACCGGCCATCGCAGCACACAATACCCACAATACAAAAATCATTGCACCACCACCATACTCAGATCTGAAATAGAGAAGGGGAAACCACCATTAACACTGGTGGAAAACAGATCGGAGAAACCCACGGATGGGGCAGAAACGCACAGTGGTTTAACATCATCACCGCCGATAGCTTGACCGGAAAAACCACTAGCGCCGGTGACACTAATTTTTCTCATGCTCTCAACTGGCATGTCGATCTGTTACTGGGAAAGATAGAACGAAGGCAAGGTGGAGGCAGAGGCGAGTCGCAGCGACGCCGCGAGCCTCACTTGAAAACCTCACCGGCGGTCGCTCCTCGTCCCCTTTTAGCCGTCGCTTTGTTCTGTTAACATTGATGTCTGTCTGAGGGATTGTATCGTTGTTCGATTGTGTGGGAAATTTGATTCGTTGCCACTGTTTTGTTTCCCCCCAGAGTTTGCTTTGGTTAATTTGCTTTGTTTACTTCTATTCTCTTTGATACACATGCGACCATATCTATTATTTTGCTCTGTTACACGCTTACTCTGTTTGGTTATTGATGCAGGCTTAATCCTTTGGCTTTGACCTGTTAATTTATAGGAATTGGCGTTGCTCCATATTTCTTTTGACTCTTTGACTTTACAAGATGTTTGTTTTGCTGGTGTAATTCTGATTATGACCGGATGCTTTTATACTGTTACAATGCCTATGAAAATATTTTAACTTGAGGCTTTAGGAATGATTTGATCATGATACTACACTTAAGCCAATGACGTTTGGAGGCCTAAATAGTCCCGTCACATTTATACCATTCTGTATCTCAAAAAACAATAGGCGATGATGACATGTATGAACTTTATTGCAAAACAAGCCGGCAATGGAGTGGTGGGATCGGTGCTTGGCATGGCAACTGGTGGGCTCCCGTGTTTGCAGCCGTAACGACATCCATAACCTACCTGATACACCAGACAAACCTGAGCCTACACTTTTACAAAATTCATTTTTTTCTTTTATTTTATTATTATTATTATTATTATTATTATTCTTATATTATATTATATTATATTATATTATTACTATTATTAATTCTGATACTAATTCATTAGTGAGTTGTAGCGATGCCGCTGCATATGTTTACTGAAAAAGCAGCCTGGTGTCGCTCCTCTTCCTCCACGCTCGATCGTCATCTCCGTCGCCTCACCGGAAAATCTTAACGGCGATCGCTGCTCTTTTCTGATATTTGAGTTCGCTGATGGTTGTCTTATTCGATTAGCAATGTTGATTGTTTACTTGTTTTAACTGATTAGTTGTTTGGCTGGTTCTGCTAATTTGTTTGAGTTTTGCAGATTCAATTAGAAGAAGAAGAAGAAGAATCATCTGGGGATGGATCGGCATGAAAGATGTTCACCTAGCCATGATTTAACCTTCTAGCAATGTGTCCCACCTTTTGCACCATTTCAATATCAGCCAATGTAACAAAAGTCCAATAAATACAATATTATTTTTTAGGCTCTGCATTTTGTTAGAAAACGAAATGATGCATGTGGCACAAAGCGCTTTCCAAAATCATCGTGCGTAAAACGGTCCTTCGTATTATAAGATGCATTTCTTATTTGATATGTGTGCATTGCATGAATGGGTCTGTTGCTCTAGGTCTCTAAAGGAATTCTTTCTCCAAATTTAATCTCCTACCAAGGCACCTCCTCTCCCTACTCTACGCCCAAATCCTGGTATCTAAAATCTTTCGCATGTCTAAGCTGTCTCAACTCATTACCGAACTCAAAAGTCTATTACCCAAAAGGTTGGCTCGAGTTGAATACCAAGGGAAAATATATGGTTAAGCAAGTGCACTAGTCAGGGACTTTACGGAATAAAGAAGTTTTTCAGTTCTCTCCTCTCTCTACAAACTACTACTAAGGCTATCCAAAAGAAGAAGATGAAGTCTATTTTGCTGCAACCATTCAAGACCCTACTTTCAACCACTATTATCAAACAGCGCCACCATTTTATCCCTACCCTCACATACCACCTGATTATCTAGTTTAGAAAACACTCAGCCCACTCGACCTATATTCCATATCCTAACACCAAATCGTCCACCATACCAGTAAAACACTCAATCCAACTACCGACATGCACCACCATGACCTTCTAGGCCTCGCCCTAATGCAAACCAAAGACCGAAAAGAAACTACACTCCACCAGCCGAATCCCACACTCAATTGCTCGAGAGATTGAAAATTGTCGGGCTTATTGTCCCAGTACCTCAATTGTTCCAGCAAGCACTATGCACATGGAGAGAAAAATTGTCAAAGCAAGAGAAATATTGGTCAAACTCAAAGGCACACATGACTCACTTTAAGACCTTTTGAGCCCAACATCCAAGGATCATCTTTGTTACTCTAGTCTACACAGTCACACCACTTGCAATACGTGGCTGTGATCCAAAGCACTTTCCAGCTTGCTCCTATCATGATCAAAATAGCGGTCAAAGGACCAGTGATAGATAATATTGGAAAGATAGAGGTGCAATAAATACCTGCACACAACAACCAAAACAAGCAAGCCGATTCAGCTTGCAAAGGAGAGGCAAAAACACAATGACAAAACCATCATTATTGACAAAACCCCTCGAGTATTTTGAAAGCATGTCTTTATCCACTAGAAAAGATAAAACAAAACGATGAAATTGGGGTGATAAGAATTCTCCTGACGACAACTACAATAGGACGCAACTATCTAGGAATACACGTGATACATAGTCGACCTACATCGAGTTCAACGGCTCAGCAATAAGATATTATCAAACAAGAAAAGTTGGTGCAAGGACTATATTGCAACAGTTGGTCGACGAGTATGAAAGACGTTGAAGAACCTCTTTGAAAGACACATAGCCGTAATGACAGACAAATTTGCAAGAACAGATGACAAGTGCACTCAAGGTCTTGGTGTTTGACAAAAGCCAACATCCCTTTATGTCGCACAACACAATTTATTTCTTACACAACATCTTTACCACCTTTTATTGACATTCAACTCCTCATCTTCCGCTTAAACAAGCATCGGTCGTTTGACCAAAATCCTTGCCTTGACTGCTACATAAAGCACTTAGGCAATCTCTTGTGATATCTATGCGGTTTATCATAACCTCCAAATTCAAGCGTTAATCCATCATCTGCGGTCTAGGCATTCTCTTATGCTTATGTGTCATTTTTGCATCTAATCTTTGCTAATATGCCCACACTATTTTGTGCATTTCACCACTCTGTTAAGGTTGCTTCGTGCTTGAACACTGAAATTGGTCAAGAATCTGCATTCAGAAAAGCCGAAACAACAAGCCGAGTTGAAAACACTTTCTCCTACAACAAAGTCCTTTGAACCATCAGCATATGACAGCAAGAGCATTCAGACAATCCCAATATTATACAACCTGCATTATACTCACACGAAAATCACAACCAAGTAGTCCAATCACTATACAACCGAAGCTGACAAAATTCACAACCTCACACTGCATAATAAACAACCTCCCCTCTGTCAAGACTTTCAACTACAACCATATCGGGCTCAACACAATCAAGGATAGACCAAAATGACAAAACCTCACGCCTTTACTCCTTTAACTCGGTCAAAAGATATTGCATCCAACAAACAAACTACTCCCTGGATACCTATTCCTAAATTCGATCCAACAAGATGTGCACTCATCACTTACACATTTAATACCATAACACCACAAGACATCCAATACTGAAACACAAAGTTGAGAGTCCGATTGACCAATGCAAGACAACGGTACAACAAAAACCCCCAAACCACAAACACACTTTCTACAAAGGCCAATCCGTCAAAGTTAGCTCCATGACTGTCGAAATGAAAAACATGAAACATGAAGGCACACCATCACAACCTAAGACAAATACAGTTTTGGACAATCTCCAAATCCGGCAAAATCAAAATATCCAACCCCAGTCCGAGTATGCAAAATATCCACATACTCATAGTCATCAATACATCCAATTGTCATACTAAAGGACGAATGCAGATTTTACCCAATACATTGGTGTTTAGTGCAATTCAACCGCCTTTTCTCAGTGATCTGTCATAAACAATAAACTGGGGCAGAATTTTTGAGGATCCCCTCAAAAATTCCAAAAGACGCAAACTTGACACTGAGGCAGAAATTTTTGAGATCCCCTCAAAAATTTCAAGAAAGTCCTTATAAAAGCAATATGATAGCCTCCTTAGCACATCGCATGACAAAAAATAGCATTCTATTTGTTACACTTTCGATGCGTAGACTGAGGGTACATAACCTGATGTCGATTATATCATTTAAATTTAGCGGAGGGTACATAGCTCGACGCGTCGACTGAGGGTACACAGCCCGATGACGATCTTATCATTTAAATTAGCAGAGGGTACACCGCTCGACGCGTCAACTAAGGTACACAGCCCGATGTCGATCTTGTCATTTAAATTTAGCAGAGGTTACACAGCCCAACGCATCGACTGAGGGTACACATTCCGATGTTGATCTTGTCATTTAAATTGGCGGAGGGTACACAGCCTGACGCGTCGACTGAGGGTACACAGCCCGATGTCGATCTTGCCATTTAAATTTACGGAGGGTACATAGCCCGATGCATCGATTGAGGGTACACAACCCGTTATCAGTTCTGTCATTTTAGTTTAGCGGAGAGCACACAACCCGATGCGTCGACTGAGGGTACACATCCCGATGTCGATTTGTCATTTTAGTTAATTGAAGGGTACACAGCCCAATGCGTTGACTAAAGGTACACAACCTGATGTCGATTTGTCATTTTAATTTAGAGGAGAGTACACAGCCCAATGCGTCCACTAAGGGTACACAGCCTGATGTCGATTCTATCATTTTAATTTAGTGGAGGGTACATAGCCCAATGCATCCATTGAGGGTACATAGCCCGATGTCGATTCTGTCATTTCAATTTTGCGGAGGATACACAGCCCGATGCATCGAATGAGGGTACACAACCCGATGTCGATTCTGTCATTTTAATTTTGCGGAGGGTACACAGCCCGATGCGTCGATTGAGGGTGTCACACCCTAAAATTTACTTGTTGTGACTTAGGTGTTTTAAAGGTACAAAATTATCGAGATTACGGAGTCGCCACTTGACATAGTTCAAAGGTGTGCCAAGTAACCAAAAAGGTACCTTGGAACACCTTTGACTCGTGAGTGGTCTGCGTCAGAGTTCCGGGTAAGGATCTCGGTTGACTCTCGGGAAGGTGTTAGGTACCCTCGAGTCCTGTGCAAGCACAGTTGCTTTATTGACGCTCTTCGGGCTTGCGATTTATTGTTTGTTTGTTTGATTGCCAAATAATTATTGTTACGCTTTGATTTGGATGGAAATTGCTCGTTCATTGACGAAAACTCTACCAGAGATTAACCGTGGACGCGTTGTCCATTCAAATCTTGGTATAAATGAGTTTCGTGTAAACATTGGATTTTTGATACATTTTTTATTTTTTTTAAGTTTAAAATTGTCTATTCGATTAAGTGAAGACTTGATTAGATATAATCGTGCGAGCACCCGCTCGAGACAAATCTTCTAACTTAATTAAGTTTCATATAGACATTCGCTCGTTCATTGATAGATACTCTATTGAAAATTAACCCCGAATACAATATCCATTCGAATTTCCAATAAAACGAGTTCCACGTAAACATTTGAGCGACTTATTTATATTAAATGTCTCGGCTTGTTAATTTTGTCTAATCAGTTATTTTCTGCTTTTCTTGAATTGTCTTTTCCAAATTTTGACATATATACGTAACGTTTTCTAGTCTTAGACCGATCTGTCTATTGCATCTTTGTTATCTTTTTCTTTTCACGTTTCAGGCCAAACTTTGCCTACCTTTCCCTTTAGCTCAGATTTACAATCTTTGTTTTACATGTGGCACAAATAGCCTAAGCATGCCTATTTATTTCAGATTTGTACCGCGTTTACAAGTAAACATTATCCAATTTCAAATCTAGTTACTTATCCATGGTTAATTATAAAACGTGTCATGGAAAAATATTATAACCTTGCAAATTTTATTTCCAAGAAAGACAGCAGTAGCAGCAATATACATACAAGACAGAAACGTAAAGTAGAAAGTCTTTCGG
The DNA here is from genome assembly GCA_029990175.1 of Petunia secreta. Classification (NCBI taxonomy): domain Eukaryota; kingdom Viridiplantae; phylum Streptophyta; class Magnoliopsida; order Solanales; family Solanaceae; genus Petunia; species Petunia secreta. Next base: position 62,356,594 of record JARKIP010000010.1, read on the forward strand.
GCTTTAAGAGCCCATTTCATGCATACATAAGCTTGAAAACATTGCTGAAATTACATACAATATATGAGAATTCAAAAATTTACCTAGTGAAGAAAATCTTAAAAAACAATAGTGGAAATCCCTCGAACGAAGCCCAGCAAAAGCAGCAGCAACGATGATAACGATGACCAAACACCAGCAGAAAATGGCTCCAGAAAACAGGCTCCCACATGCCCCAAGCAAACAAGCAAACAACCAGACCCTTTAAAAATGATCTAGCAACAATTCAACACTCAAGACTTCTTTCTTTTTTATTTTTATTTTTTTTAACTCTCTTGCATTTTTTCTTACTGTTTTCTCTCCAAAGAAATTCAGATCTGGAATCTTTTTCTAGAGTGTATCAAGTGTACTAAGAGAGATGTTTTTTCCTCTGGTGAATCTGATTGCTCCCCTGCCCCCTAAGTGAGAGGAAAAGCTTTCTTAAGTAGCCAAAAATTGGGGTCCAAACTTGGGTAAAGGGTATAAGATCACATGCATACATACTTTTGCCTTTACCTTTTCAGAAAAGTGAAAGCAAGCATGGTAAAAGTCCCTTGTTATCGGCTGCCAGCTTTGTCTTTTTCCCTTTGACCTTGACTCACTTTTTCTAAAATTTCCAGATTTACACAATGCAACCAAGTGACTTGGCCTAGGAATCAAATAGCTATGTCCACAACCCAAAAGACACTAATTATGCTCTAAGTTTCAGATTTCAACTAGCACCTAAGGACTCAGCTAGTAGACTTCATGGCTCTCGGCCAAACAATCCCAAATCAAAACACTCAATGCTTCCAAACCAAAACAGAACTAAACTAATCAAGCAAATGATTCAAACATGCTGAAACCCTTCCCATGAACAACACACACACTCATAACAATGAAACAAAATCCAAGCCTGGATATCAGTTGAACACTCATTCATGGCCACACACACACAACAACTCTCACATTTATGCCAAACAAAACTGAACATGCCACTCTTATAACTAAACATTCACTATTCATTCAAGACTATACATTTCATACTTGAGAGTAAATGGACACAAGTTAAAGTTAAGCTAAACAAAACTAATAGACTTGACGATCCCACAATCAAATCCATCAATAACTCATACTACTTATATGCGTAGTCAATACAAAGCTAAACCAGTGATTTCAAACTTAAACAGTGAAGCGATTGACATATTCTACAGCTATTTCCATGAGTTTACACAATTAAACACACATGTTTTACTTTCATGAATCAAACCAGACCAAGTTAATATGATTTCGCCTAAGCTAATCATCTAAACATTAGTAAATAATGGAATGAGAAAGTCAGGCAGTCATCTATCTAACCGGTCATCAAGCTCACATCGCCAAGGTGAGACTGCTGCCCCGCTTTGTTGCCATCGCCTCGTCGACACCTCTAGTACCTCGCCAAAGCAAAACATTCACCACAGCCCCGTTGCAACGACCGCATCACTACCACAAAGCCAACATCGCAGCACCACTTTCTCACTCCGCTTCACTGCTCCACTACCCAAACATCAAAGCCAAGTCGCTGCCTCGACACATATTTTCAATATCACGGCCTCTATATCGCCATAGCAACATCACCTCCATAGCATCACAACATCAACAATTGAATCACATCCGAACCAACAAATAAAACCCCGACGCCACTGTTATCGACATCAACTAATTCATAACAGCAGCGTCATCGCAGTCACGCCTTCCCCACAACAAACAACATCATCGCCACTGTCACTGTGTAATTCCCATCACCACAAAAAATCAAATCCTCACATCATCACCACCACAGACAGCCTCGTCAAGTCAAAAACCTCACCATCGCGGGCCACCACTGCTCATCACACGCACGCCATCAACGGTATCGCCGTAACAGCCCCCACACCCAATTAGTAAATGGAAATGGGAAAATACCTTCAAGAATTAGTAGAGGACAGTGAGACAAGGTCGTAGATGTATAGTACAATCGAAAAAGTTGATCCACTGGAGTTAGGGATTTGCCACTTCTTTGAAACCCGATCCACGTCAAACGGTAGTGTTTTGAGGATTTCGAGTTGAGGAGCAGATAGAGGAGGCCAATGAGTGACGGGTGGTGTGAGATTTGGCCGGGGATGACGGCTATCGCCGCCGTTGGTGGCGGATTCCGGTGGTGGGCGAATTTGGGGAAGGGTTTTTTTGTCTTGGTCCAATAATTTTGGGGAAAACTGAACTAAAATAGCAAAAATCCATTTTTATATGTAGGAGTAGGGCCTGGTCGGGTTTTGTATTAGGCTGGCCTGGTTTCTTTCTCTTCTTTCGAATTTAACCATGGTCCAATTGCTAAACAAATCCAAATCAAATTCATACGAAATGCTGGATATTAGCCACACAAATAGTTAAACATAAACTACACAGATATCCTAATTGAACAAAATGTCATTGCCACAAAATCAAACAAACGATATATTTTTTCAAGATAAATTTTCTAGAATTTTCTCCCTAATTAACTAACTAAGAATGGCTAAATTAAATGGTAAGATCTACCAAAAACAGACAAACTCCATGACAAATTAGCACGATATTTGGACAGTTATATTGGTACGTGCCAAAATTAGGTGATTACAGAGAGTACACAGCCCGATGTCGATTCTGTCATTTTAATTTTGTGAAGGGTACACAGCCCGATGCGTCGACTGAGGGTACACAGCCCTATATCAATTTTGTCATTTTAATTTTACGGAGGGTACACAGCCCGATACGTCGACTGAGGGTACACAACCCGATGTCGAATTTAGCACTTAACAGCCTGATGCAAAGTTTGACATTGTAACAGGAAGACAGCCCGGAGGGTAGACGATCCGGAGGAAGGATGGCATGACAAAGGGTATGCAACCAAAATGAAAGAATGATAGGCAACCCAGCATGAAAAGATACACAGCTCAATGCAAAGAGGGGGTATACAGCCCGACGTGACAAGCACACATTTAAATGACAAAAAGCAATGGACATACAATCCGGCGTTGAACTGGCAAGATGATCCAACAACAGCCCGGCACGACAAAGCAATTACCTCATGAGGAGAAGCACTTAGCAAATAGATATCTCCCAGAGGAGAGGCACTTATTCCCTAGCACTGAGCACCTGAAAGCGGACCAGACAAAGGAGGCTTAACTCAACAGGGAAGTTTACTTTATCTTTATTTTTATCTCAATTTGCATTTGTCTTGATTTGCTATAACGACTCTTCGATCTCTCGACAAACCCCTGCGCCATACTCTCACGCTCGCTCCCAAAATCACTACCAATTGTGCAACTACAAAACCTCAAAGCATCATCCCAAAACCAATTCGATAGGCATAATCCTACAGACAATGCTTTTGCTACACCCGCAAGCTACATATTTTGCCAAGCTCCAAAGCGTCCAAAACCACGGTTCCATACTCGCACCAGTGATCTACCTAATTCTTCCTTGCCGATTAGATGTCAATTTCGTATTCCTTCCTATTCGTGCCTATCTATTTGAATCGTGCATACTTATCGCGCTTTACTTCTCAATGTTACTCAATTTATTCAAGACAATGTTGAGGCCAAGATGACTCATCTATCGAGTTATAGTGGAAAATGCGCCCATGTAAACCCCTCTTTATGGGTGTGTCGTCACCACATCTTCATAACTGGAACATTTACAAGCCTATTTCACCACACTCGATCTATCGATGTTAGCTCGACTTCGGCAACGCCTTTGTCCTACCTGCAAAATACCTATTCTGTCGAATTCTGACACGTCCGAAGCCAATCATCTCATGCTCCCACGAGTAATCTGCCTAATCCTTCATTACGAATTAGGATGTCATTTTACATTTCCTTCCAGCTAATACCTATTTTTTCTATTCAAACCTAGTTGCGTCAATCGTGCGTGTCTTCGTGCTTAATCGTGCCCATCTGCTTGAGTCGTGCGCATTTATAAAATTCGCTCCCCAAATTCTTCTTAGTTCAATCAAGGCAATATTAGAGGCTAGTTTACTCATTTATCAAGACGAAGTGGAAACTATTTACATATAAACTTCTTTTTATGGGTGTGTAGCGCGCCACATCTTCATAACTAGGATGATTATAAGCCTCTTTTCCCACGCTCGATCTACTGATGTTATCTCATCTTCGATAGTACCCTTACTTTATTCATCATTTATCCCGCCGAAAAGGTAAAACATACCTGGATATTTACATTTAAAATCGTGCATCACAAATCTCTCATACAGGCAAAATGCCATTCTAGAACTACACACGGCCTGATTCTCGTGAAACCCGAGATATGTAGGCAACTTAGAGACCGGGGTTTGGTCAAAAATACCCCGAAACTCCCATTTTCCCCCATTTTTCAATCATTTTGCCTACCAGTTGTGACAAAATTGGATACTCCGTCAACTATCTTTGCCCGAAGACTCTTTCATCATCCCCGTTCTAAGAGGGGCAGCTGTTGACAACTAATTTTGTCCCTTATTTTTCTAAAATTGGCTATAATTTAACTTAAGGGCGTAATTTGACTATTTGTGCATTAGAAATCATGCATTTATGTGCGTCATCCTCTATTTATATATTACATACCTAAATGTGGTTATATTACATAATTCTGCATCATTTAGGTTATTTGTCAAACTGTGACTGTTTGCGCAATTTAGTACGTTTATGATATCATATAATTGCATCATTTATGCTACATGTCAAATTTATATCGATTTGTGATCATTTGTGCAAATTAATAATTATGTGTGATTATCTATATTTGAATAATTTTATTTGAGTTTATTTAATAATTATTTGTGCAACAACAACAACAACATACCGAGTTTTTCCCATAAGTGGGGTCTGGGGAGGGTGAGATGTACGCAGACCTTACCCCCACCAAAGTGGAGAGGCTGTTTCCGATAGACCCTCGGCTAGGAAAAATAAAGATATTTTAGGACAAATATGAAAATCAAGACAACAACTCAACGTCAGAAAGAAAGATACAACTAACGCATATACAAAATAAACATAAAACATCAGTAGACATAACAGTACAGACTAAGATGAGAATCGACTATATACATGTAATACTACATACAAGAAGAGAACAAACACTCGACTACTACTTAACCTTCTACCCTAATCTTCGACCTCCATTCTCCCCTATTTAAGGTTATGTCCTCGGTGATCTGGATCTGGGCCATGTCCTGACAGATCACCTCAGCCCAGTTCTTCTTCGGTCTACCTCTACTTCTCCGTAGACGTAGCACTGCCAACCTCTCACACCTCCTTACCGGCACAGCTACACTCCTCCTCCTCACATGACTAAACCATCGTAACTTTGCTTCGCACATCTTTTTAGCCACTGGGGCCACTCCCACCTTGTCGCGAATGACTTCATTCTTAATCTTATCCATCCTTGTGTGACCACATATCCACCTAAGCATCCTCATTTCTGCCACACTCAACTTCTGAATATGCGATTTCTTGACTGGCCAGCACTCTGCCCCATACAACATAGCTGGTCTAACAACCACCCTATAGAATTTGCCTTTAAGCCTAGGTGGCACTCTCTTATCGCACAGGACACCAGATGCGATGATCTCTCCATTATCTTGGAGGATTGAGCCGAGATACCGGAAGCTTCCTTTTTTAGGAATGACTTGAGAATCAAGCCTCACTTCCATATCTACCTCATCAGGAGTGTCTTGCATTTCATGTATTCTGTCTTCATCCTGCTAAACCTGAAGCCTTTAGACTCTAAGGTTTGTCTCCATACCTTCAGCTTCTCATTGACCCCTCTGCGTGTCTCATCCACCAACACTATATCATCCGCAAATAACATACACCACGACACTTCTCCTTGGATACTTTGAGTCAATACATCCATCACCACCGCGAATAAAAATGGGCTAAGTACTGACCCTTGATGTAATCCGACCTCGGCGGGGAAGTGCTCTGAGTCTCCTCCCATTGTTCTCACTCGGGTCTTAGCCCCTTCGCATATCCTTAACCGCTCTGATATATGCCTCTGGAACCCCTTTAAATTTCAGGCATCTCCACAACACCTCCCTAGGAATTCTGTCATAAGCTTTTTCCAGGTCAATGAACACCATATGCAAGTCCTTTTTTCTATCCCTATACTGCTTGACCAGTCTCCTCAACAGATGAATGGCTTCTGTGGTCGATCTTCCGAGCATGAATCCAAACTTAATAATTATTTGTGCATTTTATACAATATGTATATTTATATTTTATTTTTTTACACCTTTAAGTTGAATATTGGCCAATTTAAAAGAAAATACCCAAATTCCTTTTTTTTAATTAAATCCTCCATGTTTCAAAATCCCGACCAAAATTCTTTATTTGTTCATATTTATCTTTGTTTACCTTTTCCATTTAATTATATTTTTTTTAGCCTAGACCAAATCTCTAACCAAATACATTTCCTATATATATATCTTCATATTTTATTCCATTTATTAAAACCCCCTATCTCGAACATAGACAAGGGTTCGTCTAAATACGTTCGCCCACATTTCCCTTTTTCTCTATTTTATTTCAAATTCCTTTGAATCTAGACAAAAAGTGGTCCAAGTTCATTTTCTTAAATGTTGAAAGAAAATATTTTCTAAATTCAATTCAATATTCTTTCATAAATTCATTATCTTCACATCCCTTTAATTAGTCTCTAATCCCTAAAATCTCTCCCTGAATATCCTCTTAACTTTTTTTTTCTAATCTCCCCACAATCAAATCCCACAATTACCTCCAATCACCCAACAACTTTTTCCCCCAAAATTTGTAAATATATCACACAATCGACATCCATTTTTACGGACATCAATACACAATACAGTACAATACAATAATCACACCCCTTCTGGGTTCTTCTTCCTGACGCTAAAAAGGACACAGAGTACACACTCACACCATTGACGGACACACCAACTCCTCTCCTTCCTCATTACATACATTCCATTACACACAGATCAACACTTTCTCCCTTCTCTATACAAAATACACACATACACAGAGTGACATACACACACAAAATGTAAAACACACACCAGCGAACACCATACACGTGCAGCCCCTCCACCATCTTCTTCCTCACACACATCTCCCAACACATAGACACGAAATTCCACCATACATCTGCATCAACAGACACCCAGAGATCAGAAACAGAGCAGAACCGACATACCTAGATCCTTCTCTTCCTCGTTCAATTGCACACGCCCTCACTTTACAAACCACACACAAAATAGATCAGAAATAGGGGATATAGGGATTTGGATACTGGGACAGCATTAACGCCACCACTATCGGAAAAACCCAATGACGGTGACCTTAATTCTCTTTATTGATCCGTCGATATGGTATTAAAAAAGGAAAGGCGGAGGCAGAGGTGAGTCGCAGCGATGCCGCTGCATATTTTCACTAGAAAAGCAGCCTGGTGTCGCTCCTCTTCCTCCACGCTCGATCGTCGTCTCCGTCGCCTCACTAGAAAATCTTAACAGCGATCGCTGCTCTTTTCTGATATTTGAGTTCGCTGATGGACGTCTTCTTCGATCAGCAATGTTGATTGTTTACTTGTTTTAACTGATTAGTTGTTTGGATGATTCTGCTAATTTGTGTTGAGTTTTTTGCAGATTCAATTGATACACCGTGTAATGGTTTTGAGCAGGAGACAAATAATGGCGTGTTTTTGTTATGCTGGTTCTGTTTTGGTCATATACTCGTTGCTGACTATTTTTACACTTAATCTACTGCTATGTTGTGTTTTTGGTTTAATTTTGCAGATTGTGAGCCTATGGTGCTAGTAATTGCGTAACTGGCCATTCAGATTGGTTATTTTTCGTTGATTACTAAAATGAAGCAAATACTACAAGGCCTATGAAAATATTTCAATTTGACGCTTACGCAATGATTTGACAGAAATACAACGAATTGACGGACGCTATACCAATTACGACCAAGGAAAATAATTAAATAATTTACTTGAGGCCTATTGACTGATTCAAATGGATACTACACTTGAACAGTCCCTTACCTGTGTCCCTAAAAACAAATAGGCGATGATGACATGTATGAGCTTCAATTGCAAAACGAGCCAGCGACGGAGTGGTGGGACCAACACTTGGCATGGCAACACGACCGGCTGGCGTGTTTGCAGCCGTACCGACGTCCCGTACCTCTACCCGATTCATACATACCTGAGCCTACACTTTTTATAAAATTCATTTTCCCTTTTATTTTGTTATTATTATTTTATATTCATTATTATCGCTATTATTGATATTTTATATTATTATTATCATTAATATTATTTTTACACTAACTTATTTTCTCTATATTTTGTGTGAGGTAAAAAATGGATGAAAGACGGCCTATTTTTGAAGGAGAACAACTAGAAGAAATTTATTATTATTTATTATATTACTAGTATTATTATTATTCTTATTAGTATTTATTATTCTTTATTATTATTATTTCACTTTATTGTCGTACTAACTTCTTTTTATTTTTGCAGGGTATCTTTGGAAGAAGTCAATTCACGGATTTAAAACCTTTTTCATTTAACCTTAATTAATTATATATTATCGTATCCATTTAATTACTCGTCTATTTTAGTTAGCTATTTTATTTGCATATTTATTTGAATCACAATTATTTAGTCCGGCTGGTAACCACATTTGGTGGAGCCTGAGAGGTACCTAACCCTACCTCTCGGGTTAACTTGAACCCTTACTTAGATTTTTGGTTCGTAGACTAAGTTTCGGAGTTAATTGTAAAATTAGCTAGAAACAAAGTAGGTGCCCTAATACGCCTAGTTAAAAAATATGTTAGGTGGCGACTCCAACTCTTTACCTGTGAGTTACTCAATAAGTCGAGCCCTATTTCGGACTTTAACCATTTCGGTAAAAAATAGGATGCGACAATAACTTTATTTGTATTTTTTATATTATCTTGCATAATTATTTTATACCTCGGGACTAACCTGTCTCTTTTGTTTTTATTTTTGTTCCTTCTCTTTGTCAAAATTATTTTGTCAATTATTTTAATATGTGCATCATTTTTCAAAATTCACACATTTTAGGAAACAAGTGCTTTCTTTTTCAAAACTTATACATTTTTAAAAACATGTGCATTTCTTTCAAAACTTGTAAATTTTTAAACTTGTGCATACCGCTCATGGCAACTTCTAAATTGTGCGTTGAAAAAAATGGTGGTTATGGCCACCTCTTTCCTCACAAAAAATTCCTTTAGTGGGAACAACTTGGAATCTATTTGGTTCGAAATGTTCTCGCTCCCGATTCGTCCTCTTGGGAGAATGATAAAGCCTGGTCTAGCTAACTCCATTCCTTAGTAGCAACGTTAGGAATCATGCATCATGTATGATAGGCCAACTATTCAAACAATCCGAACGGATTTTTGACCCCCAAAGAGCATTGAACAATGATTTGTTTGCATTTGCTTAGGGGATCGAACGTGCAAATGTGGACTGTTTATTGGCATTGTTCTGCATTCAGTGCCATTCAATGGCACGAAGGTAACCTAAGAGGCATTAAAAGCCCAAATTGGACCAGAAAGGATTGTTTTCATAAACAATCGGAATTATTCTGTATTCAATGCCATTCAAAGGCACGAAGGTAACCTAAGAGGTATTAAAAGCCCAAATTCAATCAGAAACGGCCGTTTATTCCGAAAGGATTGGAATCATTCTGTATTGAATGCTATTCAAAGGCTTAAGTGGTAATTGAAGAGCATTAAAAGCCCAATTTGAAGCAGAAATGACCGCTTGATTGACGGAATGACATGTAACGCACATTTATCCTTTAAACACTATATAATGACTTGGCATCCCTGGTATATCAAAAGTCCATTAGTAACCTTCATCTAAAAGTGTCTAAAGGGTTCTCAACCCACAACGACACATCTCCTTATATTCTTTGCTGCATTGTTTTTAAAAAGCTTGTGCCACACGTTGATCATTTTGCTCGCAATAAAGCGAATCTTAGGCATTTTTCTTCTCCCTTTTCTTATCGTCATTCATCTTTTCCAAAAGATCATGGCCAATAGAACATTTGACATGGTTGCTGAATTCCCTCTATTGCTCAGAGATTGGTGGGGAAACCTAAACATAGATCAAAAAGATCAAGTCCAAATAGTGTTGGAAAATTTGATTTCACTAATGGAGCACACTGCAGTGAAAGGGATGATAGAAGCAGCAGTACACTATTGGGATGCAGACAGAGCAGTTTTTCACTTTGAAAGTGTAGAGTTGATACCGTTGCTAGAAGAAATAGGTGGGTCAACTCAATTACCATTTGAAAGCAAGAAAATCTTGATGCCTAAGAACATTACAACCGAGGAGTTCTTAGATATGGTAGGGCTTAAGCTCGAATTATGCACAGACAATATAAGACAATCGAGAATCTCCTTGACATCCCTCTACATCAAATTTGGGTACGGAGAAGCATTTCAAGAATCCGAAAATTATTTCAGCATTGACTAGGTGGATTGGCAAGAGCAGAGAATGCTCGCTTTTGTTACCAGCTTTTTAAGGACTGTTGTGTTTCCACAATACAAAGGACGAGTTTATGTTTCCATGGGATCAATTGCTGATGACCTACTCAAAGATATTAACAAAAATACACATTGGTACCTATGATCGTTGTAGAAATGTGCCGAGCTTTAGAAAGATGCAAGAAGGGTGCTAGCTTTTTCGAAGGTTGCAATTTACTATTACAAATTTGGTTGATGGAACATTTGGAAAGGATGAACAACACACACCAAGCCTTCCACTCCATACCGAGAGAAAACTACATCTTGACTCATACCGCCCGCATGGACAATGCTCTCAAGAAATGGGACTAGCCAACAACTGCCAAAGGCTGGCACCACAGGCTTTCTCAGTTGACATCTGAAAACATACAATGGATGCTTGATTACTTTCCCAGCACAGCAGTAATCACACGATCCGAAGGAGTTTCTTTTCTTGTCTTGGTTGGGTTAAACTGATTTTACCCATACACTCCTTTAAAGGTACTTAGACAAGCACGGAGAAAACAAATCGTACCCCAAATTACAGACATCAGAAGTTTCAAAGCAGATATTTTCGGAGGAGTGATACCGTTCAAAGACAAGATATTAGAACTTTGGATAGAAAAGCAACGAATGGGATTTGAGACTATTGGACGAGACAAGTTCGATGCAGACTATGATGAAGATTACCCAGACTGGCTTAGGGAAGACATAGCAAGGGTAGTCAACTAAGAGCAACAACAAAAAGGAAAAGAAATGCTGATGAGTTAGAAACCGAGTGCAAGAAGCTATGCGAACAACTGGCAAGGGCACGAGAGAAAAAAAAAATCAAGGTTTGGTCGAAGCAAAGAACAAAGAAAAAGGAAAGTAGCGCCGTAAGACAGAACTCCTTATAAAATGCATAGAGTCTCTCAGTGTATGGGCTAGCGAAGGAATGAATGCTATGGCTGACAAAGAAATAGAGGAAAAAGGAAGTAAGGCTTTGGAAATGTTGAAGAACTTCACATTTGACATATCTCGGCTCTTAACCGATTCAGACAGTATCATCTTCCAAAGAGACTCATAAGAAGAAAGCTTGTCTGAGGGAGACTCGTCCGAAGAAGAAGAAGAATCTTCTGGGGATAGATCAGCATGAAAGATGTTCACCTGGCCATGATCTAATCTCCTAGCAATGTTTTTCACCTTTTGCATTATTTCAATATCAGCCAATGTAACAAAAGTCCAATAAATGCAATATTATCTTTTAGGCTCCGCATTTTATTAGCAAACGAAATGATGCATGTGGCACAAAACGCTTTTCAAATCATCGTGCGTAAAATGGTCCTTCGCATTATAGGATGCATTTCTTATGTGTGCATTGAATGAATTTGTCTGTTGCTCTAGGTCTTTAAAGGAATCCTTTCTCCAAACTCAATCTCCTCCTGCAGTATCTCATCTCCCTACTATACGCCCAAATTCTAATATTTAAAACCTTTCACATGTCCAAACTATCTCTAACTCACTATCAAACTCAAAACCTACTATCCAAAATGTTGGCTCGAGTTGAATACCAAGGCAAAGGATATGATTAAGCAAGTGCACTTATCAGGGATTTTTCAAAATAGGAAAGTTTTTCACAGCAATCCCAGCAGCCCTCTCCTCTCTCTACAATATCTCCGCTGCACTACAAGCTACCAATAAGGCTATCCAGCTGGAAACATGAGCCTTTTCCCTACTTTCAATTACTACTATCAAACGCTGCCACCATTTTATCCCTACTCTCACATACCACCTAAATATCCCGTTTACAGAACTCAGCCCACTTGACCTATATTCCACATCCCATCACAAAATCATCTACCATACCAACAAAACACTCGACCCAACTACCGAAATGAACTACCATACCGTTCTAGGCCTCACCCTGATGCAAACCAAAGACCGAAAAGAAACTACACTCCACTAGCCGAATCCCACACTCATTTGTTCGAGAAATTGAAAACTGTCGGGCTTATTACCCCAATTGTTCCAGCAAGTACTATGCACATTGAGAGAAAAATTGAAAAATCAAGAGAAATGTTGGTCAAACTCAAAGACGCACATGACTCACATTAATGCCTTTTGACACCAGTGCCCAAGGATTACTTTGTTGCACCTGTCTACACAGTCACACCACCTGTAATATATGATTGTGATCCAAGGAATTTCCTGAACTTGCTCATGTCATGATCGAAACGGCAGTCAAAAGCTAGTGGAAGACAGTAAGGAATTAGAAAGCAAAGGATGTGGAAAGGATTTGTGCACAACAACCAAACCAGGCAAGCCAATTCTTGAAAAGGAGAGGCAACGACGCAATGACAAAGCCGTCATTATATGACAAACTTGGAAACCCCATGAGTATTTTGGAAGCATGTCCCTATCGACTAGCAAAGATAAAAGCAAGACGATGAAGTTATTTGAGACACTTACAAGAGCAAGGGTTGATCTGATATAAAAACACAGGCAAATAGACTTCTTAGAGCAATTTTGGCTGATGGCATTATTGGAGCAATATGAATTCTCATGACAACAACTACAATAGGATGCAACAATCTAAGAGTACACACGATGCATAGGAAACCTACATTGAGTTCGGCGGCTCAGTAATAAGATATTATCCACCAAGGAAAGTTGGTGCAATGACTATATTGCAGTAGTTGGTTGGCAAGTATGAAAGACATTGAGGATCTCTTTCGAAGACACATAGGCATCATGACATACAGATTTGCAAGAAAGGATGACAAGTGCACTCAAAGTCTTGGTGTTCAATAAAAGCCAACCCTCCCTTTCTGTCACACAACACAACACACAACCAATATGTTCCTTATACAACATCTTTACCACTTTTCAGTGACATTCAACTCCTCATCTCCTGCTTAAATAAACATCAGTTGTTTGAAAAAAAATCCTTGCTTTGACTGCTACATAAAGCACTTAGGCAATCTCTTGTGATATCTGCGCATTCTATGATAATCTCCAAATTCAAGCGCTAATCTGTCATCTGCGGTCCAGGCATCCTCTCAAGCTTATGTGTCATTTTTGCATCAAATCTTTGCTAATGCGCCCACACAATTTTGTACATTTCACCACTTTATTACGGTCGCTTTGCGCTTGAACACCGAAATTGGTCAAGAATCTGTATTAAGAAAAGCCGAAGTGGCATGCCAAGCTAAAAACATTTTCTTCTAGAACAAGGACTTTTAAACCACCAACATGGGACATCGAGCAACCCTAGACGATCTAATCCTACTTCCGTACAACTTGTGTATGGGCAAACAAAATCAGTTGGCAATATACCCACATAAAAGCCGTAAGAAAGAAATCCAACCACTACATAAACGAGGCTGGAAAAATTCACAACCTCACACTGCACCTAACTCACACAAAAAATGACCCCCCTGTTAAGACTTTCAACAACAACCTTCTCAGGCTCAACGCAACCAAGGACAGACAAAAGACAAAATCTCACATCTTTACTCCTTTAGCCCAATCAAAGGACATTGCAACCAGCAAACAAATTACTCCCCAAATACCCACTTCAAAATTCGACCCAGCAAAGATCTACACTCATCACTTACACATTTAATACCATGACACCACAAGACATCCAACACTGAAACACAAAGTTCAGAGTCTGATTGACCAAAGCGAGACAATGGTACAACAAGAACCAACAAAGGGAAACTCCAACTCCCAAACCACAAACATACTTTCTACAAAGGCCAATCCATCAAAGTTAGCTCCATGACTTTGGAAATAAAAGTATGAAACATAAAGACCCCCTATCATAACCTAAGACAAATATAATTTTGGACAATTTCAAAATCCGGCAAAATCCAATTATCAAACCTCAGTCTAGGCATGCAAGTATCCACGTGATCATAGTCATCAATATGACCAATCGCGACACTAAAGGATGAGTACAGATTCTAGCTAATACATTGGTGTTCAATGCAATACAACCACTCTTTCTCGGTGATCTGTCATAAGCAATAAACTGGGGCAGAATTTTTGAGGATCCCCTCAAAAATTCCTAAAGACGCAAGCTGACACTGGGGCAGAAATTTTTGAGACCCCCTCAAAATTTTCAAGAAAGGCATTTTAAAAGCAACACGATAGCCTTTTTAGCATATTGCATGACATAACAATGACATTCTATGTGTTGCACGTTACTTTACTTTTGTTTGCTGGTTACACAACCCGACGTAACAGGGTATACAACCCGATGAAAGCTTGGCATAACAAAAGGTAGACAGCCTGGAGGGTAGACAGCCCGGTGAAAGGAATAGCATGGCAGATGCTAGACAGCCCGATGAAAGTTTGGCATGATAAAGGGTAGACAGCCCTGAGGGTAGCCAGCCCGTTGAGAAAGTTTGGCATGATAGAGGGTAGACAACCTGATGTTGAGTTTGGCATGGCAAAGGGTAGACAGCCCTGAAGGTGGACGTCCCTGTAAGAAGTTTGGCATGACAGAGGGTAGACAGCCCGATATTGAGTTTGGCATGACAAAGGGCAGACAACCCAAAGGGTAAACATCTATGTGAAAAGTTTGGCATGACAGAGGTTAGACAGCACGATGTGAGAGTTTTGGCATGGCAAAAGGTAGACAGCTCGATGTTGAGTTTGGCATGACAAAAGGTAGACAACTCTGTGAGAAGTTTGGATTGGCAGAGGGTAGACAGCCCAATGTTGAGTTTGGCATGACAGAGGGTAGACAACCCGATGTTGAGTTTGGCATGGCAAAGGGTAGACAACGCTGAGGGTAGACAACCCTATGAGAAGTTTGGCATAACAGAGGGTAGACAACCTGATGTTGACAAAGGGTAGACAGACCTGTGAGAAGTTTGGCATGACAGAGGGTAGACAACCCGATGTTGAGTTTAGCATGGCAAAGGGTAGACAGCCCTGAGGGTAGACAAGCCTGTGAGAAGTTTGGCATAACAGAGGGTAGAGAGTCCGATGTTGAGTTTGTCATGGCAAAGGGTAGGCAACCCTGAGGGTAGACAGCCCATTGAGAAGTTTGTCATAACAGAGGTAGACAGCCCGATGTGAGAGTTTGGCATGATAGAGGGTAGACAGCTCGTTGAGAAGTTTGGCATGATAAAAGGTAGACAACCTGGAGGGTAGAATGCCCGGTGAAAGGATGGCATGACAAAGGGTGTGCAACCAAATGAAAGAATGATAGACAGCCCTTCATGAAAAGATACACAGCTTAATACAAAAAAAGGGCATACAGCCCGACATGACAAGCACACATTTAAATGATGAGAAATATTGGCAAGACGATCCAATGTCAGGGAAGTCTCTTTATGCATTTACATACATACTATTTGCAAAAATCACTTTTATCACAAGACATACAATCCGGCATTGCATTGGCAAGATGATCCAACGACGGCTCGGTGTGACGAAGCAATTATTTCCTGACGAGAAGTGCTTAGCAAATGAATATTCCTCAAAGGAGAGACACACATTCCCTAGCACTGAGCACCTGAAAGCAGACTAGACAACTACATGACAAAGGAGAGCTCAGCTCAACAGAGAAGTTCACTTTATTTCTATATTTATCCCTATTTGCATTTATCTTGATTTTACCCTACCCGATCTCTCGACGGACCCCTGCGCCATACTCGCACACCTGCTCCTAAGATCACTACCAATTGTGCAACCAGAAAACCTCAAATACATACAAAGCATCATCCCAAAACCCATTCAAGGAGCTTAATCCGACATACAATGCTTTTGCTACACCCATAAGCTACCTATTTTTGCCGAGTTCCAAGGCGCTCAAAGCTATCGTTCCATACTCGCACCAGTGATCTATCTAATTTTTCCTTGTCAATTCGGTGTCAGTTTCGTATTCCTTCCTATTCAAGCCCATCTGTGCGCGTTCTCGTGCTTAATCGTGCCTATCTGCTTGAATCATGCGCATTTAGCGCGCTTTACTCCTCAATGTTCCCCAGCTCATTCAAGATAATGTTGAAAGCGAAATGACTCATCTATCGAGTGGTAGTGGAAACTATGCCCATGTAAACTCCTCTTTATGGGTGTGTCGTACACCACATCTTCATAACTAGGATGATTACAAGCCTCTTTCCCCACACTCGATCTATCGATGTTATCTTGTCTTTTGACAATGCCTTTATTGCACCTGCAAATGACCTATTCTGTCAAATTTTGACACGCCCGGAGCTGATCATCTCATGCTCCCACAAGTAATATGCCTAATCTTTCATTGCAAATTAGGATGTCATTTTGCATTTCCTTCCAATTAATACCTACTTTGTCTATTCAAGCCTATCTGCGTCAATCATGTGTGTTTTCGTGCTCAATCGTGCCCATCTATTTGAATCGTGTGCATAATAAAACCTGCTCCTCAAATGTTCCCCAGCTCAGTCAAGGCAATATTGAGGGCGAGATTACTCATTTATCGAGATAAAGTGGAAACTATGTATGTTTAAATTCCTCTTTATGGGTGTGTAGTGCACCACATTTGCATAACTAGGATGATTATAAGCCTCTTTTCCCACGCTCGATCTATTGATATTATCTCATCTTCACTAGTGCCTTTGTCTCCTTCCTCATTTATCTCGCCAAAAGGCGAAGCATACACGAATCTAAACTTTACATACTTGGATAAGTTTAATCTTCACATCCAAAATTGTGCGCCAAAAACATCTCACACAGGAACCATGCTATTCTAGAACTACACATGGCTTGATTCTCGTGAAACCCGAGATATGTAGGCAATTCGGAGGCTGGGGTTCGGCCAAAAACACCCCAAAACTCTTATATTCCCTTTTTAATCATTGCCTACCAGTCGTGACAAAACTGGCTATTACGTCAACTATCTTTGTCCGAAGACTCTTTTCATCATCCCCGAGCAAAGAGGAGCAGCTGTTGACACCCAATTATGTCCCTCATTTTTCCATAAATTGGCCATATTTAACATAAAGGTGCAATATTGACTATTTAACAAAATGTGCATTAGAAAGCGTGCATTTACGTGTGTTATTACCTATTTATACACTATATATTTAATTATGGGGAAACCACCATTAACACCGGTGGAAAATAGATTTGGGGAAACCCACGAGATGAGGTAGAAACGCGTAGTGGTTTAACATCATCGCCGCCAGTAGTTTGACCGGAAAACCACTAGCCCCGGTGACACTAATTTTTCTCGTGCTCTCAACTGGCCCGTCGATCTGTTACTGGGAAAGATCGAACGAAGGCAAGGTGGAGGCAGAGGCGAGTCGCAGCGACGCCGTGAGGCTCACCGGAAAACCTCTCCGGCGATCGCTCCTCGTCCCCTTTTAGCCGCTGCTTTGTTCTGTTAACATTGATGTCTGTCAGAGGGATTGTATCATTGTTCGATTGTGTGGGAAATTTGATTCATTGCCACTATTTTTTTTCGACCGGAGTTTGCTTTGTTTTATTTGCTTTGTTTACTGCTATTCTCTTTGATACACATGCGGCCATATCTATTATTTTTCTCTATTACATGCTTACTCTATTTGGTTATTGATGTAGGCTTAATCCTTTGATTTTGACCCATTAATTTATGGGAATTGGTGTTGCTCCATATTTCTTTTGACTCGTTTGACTTTACAGGATGTTTGTTTTGCTGGTGTAATTCTGATTATGACTGGATGCTTCTATACTCTTACAATGCCTATGAAAATATTTTAATTTGAGGCTTAAGGACTGATTTGAACATGATACTACACTTAGGCCAATGACGTTTGGAGGCCTAAACAGTTCCGTCGCATTTATACCGTCCCGTATCCCCAAAAACAGTAGGCGATGATGACATGTATGAGCTTTATTGCAAAACAAGCCGGCAATGGAGTGGTAGGATCGATGCTTGGCATGGAAACCAGTGGGCCCCCGTGTTTGCAGCCGTACCGACATCCCTAACCTCTACCCGATACACCATACAAACCTGAGCCTACACTTTTACAAAATTCATTTTTCCTTTTATTATTATTATTATTATTATTATTATTATTATTATTATTATTATTATTATTATTATAATGTTATTATTATTATTACTATTATTAATCATGATACTAATTTATTTTTTTGCGAGGTAAATTTGGATGAAAGACGACATTCTGAAAATATTTCGAGCCTAACTTATTATTACATTATTTTGTCTTATCATTATTAATTTATTTGGCATACTAACTAAAATTTATTTATTTTGCAAGGCCTATTTTGGAAGAAAGCAATTCATAGAAAAGAACCCTTTATTTTATCACTACTAACATTCTCATTATTATTACTATTATTATTGTTATTATTTATTTCATTACTATTATTATTGTTATTATTACTAATATTTTTATTACTATTATTATTATTATGGTTATTATTACATTTATTATCATTACTATCTATTATACTAATTCATATTTTTTCAAACTTTTTTGTGAGGAACATCATGGAGAAATTACAAAAAGACAACATTTTTGAAAAAGGACAAAAATATTCAAAATCATTGACTTCACCTAAATTCATTTTATTAATTTTATTTACAATCCTTACTAACTTATTGGTTTATTTTGCAAGGCACTTTTGGACGAAGCCCGCTAAAAGAGAAGAAATGAATACTTATTTTTATATGCTATTACTTGTCTTTAAATTTGTATGCTACAGTTTAATATTCAAATATTTTATTGCTAGTTAGTTTAATCATTTGCTTTAGAATCCCAATTATTTAGTCCGACCTGTAACCACATTTGGTAGAACCTGAGAGGTACCTAACCTCTTCCTCTCGGGTTAACTTGAACCCCTGCCTAGAATTTCTGGTTCGTAGACTATGTTTTGGAGTTAATTATAAAATTGGCTAGAAACAAAAGTAGGTGCCCTAATATGCCTAGTTAGAAAAAATATGTTAGGTGGTGACTCCAAGTCTTTACCCGTGAGTTCCAATAAGTCGAGTCCTCTTTCGAACTTTAACCGGTTCGGAAAAAAATGGGTGTCGACAAGGGAAAACTGCCAAACAGATTTGGTCCTTCTACTGACATTAGAAGCCATGAGCCATTTATTATTATTCGGCCGCAAAGAAAGAAAAAGTTCAAGCCAGTGGTCTAGTGTTTATTGTGCAAGGGGAATCATGCCAAAAAGCTCCGGCCTTTGAAGTCATGGCAAAGAAGTGTGAACCGGTTATCATCACAGAGGAAACACCAAATCTTTGTCAAAAGTACAAAGGTTTTTCCTTGGAATTACAATGAGACGATCGTGTCTTACAAAGGAAAGGAACTTATGTAGGTTGTTGCTGATGTAAAAAGGAACTTATGTAGGTTGTTGCTGATGTAAATAGTTTGACTTGGTCTTGGAGATGTTTCACCTCGGAGGAATTGAGAAAGGCTAAGCCAGGTCGAGAGGACAAAGGACAAACCAAAGAGCCAGTGTCCGAGAAAGAAGCTGAAGAATTTCTAAAGAATATGAGAGCGACAGATTATTCTATCGTCGAACGATTGAGGAAAACTCCAACTCAGATATCGCTTTTGTCCTTGCTTATGAACTCTGAATCACAGCGCAATGCATAATTGAAAATACTGAATGAGGCTTACATTCCAGAGCAAACTACTGTGGCTAATCTGGAAGCATTTGCTGGTAGACGATTTGAGACTAATCATGTGACGTTCACCGATGAGGAGCTACCAACAGAAGGAACTGGTCATAATTGGGCGCTTTATGTTTCAGTTAAGTGTGAAAACTCTTATGTCACGCGTATTCTAATAGATAATGTTTAACCTAGATCCGATTTTAGGCCAATTAACAATTAAATTTGTATTTGCGGAGTCACTAACAATAGTTTAGATTAAGAGTTAGCCGATTTGAATATAGGACTGCATTAATTACGAGATTATGAATATATATGCACGGTTTCCGATGGAGGTATAATGACTATTAACGATGATATGAAAGAAATACGAAATAATTGAAGATAAATAAGGCTTAAGCGCGAATTAAATAAGTAGAAGGAACCGTATTGGATCGCTTGATCTCGGTGAGGATCCGTTGATATTAATTACGCTTGAAGACTTGAGAATGAAATATGCAATAACGTAAATGATGAACAGTGGAGAGCGAGAGTAAAGAGAATATTTTATTGATATTGTAGATAGGGAAGAGAATGTATGTTCCAACGATTCGAAAACAAACGCTATATATAGATTTACTAGGCAGCCGTTGGGCATGTAACTACTGGGTATGTAACCGTTGGGTAGTAACTACTGGGTATGTAACTGCTGGGTATGTAACCGTTGGGTATGTAACCGTTGCTCTTGTAACCATTCATTGAGCAGTAGCGTATGAACAGGTAACTGTTCATTCAAATTGCATCGGTTCGGGGAGGCGTCACGTAACTGCCTTGGGCCTGCTCGTGGTAACTGCCTAGCCAGTCATCTGTCCGGGGAAGCCTCTGCCAGTACGTGTCACTCTTTTAAGTGACGATGGTTTTTATCCAATACAAATAGTCCCCGCACTTTTCGAGTAGAGTTTTTGTTCGAGGAGTGGATGTGAATTTTGGCGGGAAATATTATTCGTAAAATCCAACCTTCATCAGCAACATGATAAGCCTAAGTGACGTGCGCATTAAATGTGCGATGTAAAAAGTAACTGTGCCAGACACGTCCGCCGTCACCTTCGAAGTGACTACTGTGCGCCCCAAGGGCAAAAGTAATGATTTTAACTGCCTCAGTCACGTGCACACGTCCGTTGTCAGTCGCGAGGTAACCGCTGCGCTTCAGAGTAATGATGTTGCTTCGGAACTCGGTGAAACCTACTTCTTCTTTTGACGGTTGGATCTGATCGTAATTTCTTCGATGATCTCCACGTGTCCTATGGAAACTTGATGGGCCGGATCTGTTTACTCCTATAAATAGGGGTTTGTTGAATTTTACCCCCTTTCGCTTGCTCTTACTCTAAAGCTTCCGAATCTTGAAAACCTTTGAATTTTCTTCAATCTTCCTTCTAACTTTCGATTCCTCCCCAATTATGTCTCCAAAACCTAAGAAGAATTTGAACATGGATTCCGCTGCTGGTAGTTCTTCTGCGGCTACCCCTAGATCTAGGGCCGCTCAGGCCACTGCTTCAGAAATTATCCCAAGAACTGGGGTGAACTGGAGAAAGACTGCAGCGTTAATGCGTACAATAATTATGGTGATGTACGCGTATGGCCAGCGTACAGATTCAAATTCGGGAGCACGTCGGAGATGATCCTTCGAGTTAGAGCGGACTGCGGCTGGGACACGAGCGTTCCCATTTTGCCGGTATCTGAGAATGAGAACAATACTTCTCATAGGGCAGGGTGGACGACCATGTCCACCTACCCATTCACAGTTGGTTACATGTTACCCCTCCATCCTGTACTCGACAGGCTTTGTAGGGAGTATTTTCTCTGCCCGGGGCAACTGAGCCCCAGCATGAATAGAATGGTAAAACTTATAGACTGGTTTGCTGAAGAGACCGATAAAAGTTTTGAGTATGAGCACTTTATTTCTTTGTACAGTATCCAAATTTTTAAGGATGGGTTTATCAACGCCAGAATGCGTGGAAGCAAAGGCTTGATACGCAGTTCTGAGGACACCAATGACCGGGGTTGGTTGCACCGGTACATATTTGTGCGCACCCAGGTATTGTCTCTCAACTCCAAGGCTCCTCTCTCCGAAAACTGGAGTAAGAGGCGTAAGTCCCCGAGTTTTCCCTTGGAATTTTAATATTTCCCCTTTTCGTTTATTTACTCCTTTGATTCTGCCTTACAGCTGCCAAGTTGCCCTACGATAAGCTCATATCGGTTGATGAGCTGACATCGTGGGTTGAGGCCATTTTGGAGAAGTTCCCCGTCGAGCAGAGGGAATGGACGTACTTCGCCACGCAAAAGGGTCTGACCGCAAAGACTCACGGTGAGAATTTTTCGCTGTTGCAGCTATTTCTTCTCTTCGTGGCTTTGCTGTATCTAACCGTTCCGCCTTTTTACAGGTCTAGGCACACAAGGAGACTTCTTCCCTGCCCCTGCCCCTCCCCCTCAGACTGTGCCGTTAGGACCTGCTGTTGACCCTGAGGATGAGGTGGCAGCCATAAGAGTTGCGGCGGAGGCAATGTGCAGGAGGGAAGGTGGAGAGGAGCTATTGTCTAGCGGCATTAGCTCTCTGAAGAGGAAGAAGAATAGCCGAGGTGAGGCCAGAGCATGGAAGAAGGCTGCTCGTAAGGCTTCTGTGGCTGCTGAGAAGACCTCAGCCGTTGGAGGGGAGACTCCGCCCGAGGCTAGTGTGCCCAGGATTGAAGAAGAGAGTTTTAAGACTTCTGCTGAAGTCCCCGAGTCTGCACGGGGAGAGGGCTTTGAAACGGAAGTGATCGATGTTTCTGACAATGAAACGATTGAAGATCTTATGAGAAAGCCCTATCTCCGAAGCGACAAGAAGAAGGCCGAGGAGAAGGCTGCCCGTGCTCCGGAAGGGAGTCCCCGAGTTGATGACGGGGTAAAGGCAGACTCTTCTCGTGCAGACAAGGGTAAAAGAATGGTTGGCGAAGAAGAAGAAGGAAGAGAAGAGATCCCCCAAGAGGGCAGCCAGAGTCCCCGTGTTTTTTATTTCGAGTACTTGGAGAACGTGGCCTCTGAGGGGGAGGTGCCTATTTGTTTGCACGAATGCGACACAAGTGATCCTGATATGTCAAGCACAAGGCTCACTCGGTGGACCTTCATCAGCGGTCTGACTGGATCGAGGAACATTCGGGGCGTGCACTATAAATTTTGTCCAAACTTTCCCTCTGAGCAGGCTAGGGAGCCTCAATACTGCGAGAGGGAATGCATCATGAAGCTAGCCCCCAATGTTAACTTCGTGACTAGGCCGGGTAGTTTGGCCAAGGTAGTTTCATCGCTCATTGGTCCCCGCGAAGAATGGACAACGAGGGAGATGAGTGATGAAGATATGGCTTTTGCTATCGCTGTTGACTCTGCCCGGGTGAGTTCTTTTCTAAACGCTTTTCTGAGTCGGAATTTTGAATTCATACTTCTAACCTTATTTCTTTTGTTGTTTCAGTCAAGTTTGATGGCTGCCAAGTTGATGTTCCATTCCAAAATCAACAATCCTGATGAGGTGCTTGAACTGAAAAAAGAATTGCTGAAGACTCTGAAGGAGAACGAGGCTCTGGCAGGGAAGTGTGGTTTCCTCGAGGGTGAAGTTAACAGGTTTGCTGAGACCAACAATAAACAAGTTGAATAGATTAACAAGCTCACCGAGAAATGACCTTCTTTCCGAAGAGAAAGAGGTGTTCGCACAATCTGCCCGGGACTTGGAGGCTCTGCTTGAAGAACACAACTCTTTGCTGAACAAGGCACTCGATGAATGTGGATCTTTAGAGATGGACCTGCGGAAGGCTAAGGAAGAATTTGTCAATGCTCGAGCTGAACTTCAAGCCGCCAGGGACCAAGTTGCCTAGTCGATGAGCATTCAAGACTCGTTGTCCAAAGACTTGGCCAACTTGCGTGATCAGCTCGAGATCAAGGCTAAGCTTACTGTTCTTGAAACCAAACGAACATTGCTCGAGCAGGTCCATGCAGGTCAAATCAACATCGAGGAAGCAATGCTGAAAGCAAAGCGTGCCGTTCGTGAAGTGAGGCAAGTGTTGAACCTTTCTCCTGAGGAGTTTGATGAGTATGATGATGAAGATGGTGATGAGAGCTCGGGTAACGACGACGGAGCCGATGGAGCTGGTGCATCTGGCTCTGGTCAGAGTCCCCAAAATTAATGGCCCCCCCAAGTTTGTAGGTTTATGTATCCGGCGAGAACCGGATGATTGGTTGTGGATAGAGGTCTCTTTGGGACTTTCTGATCCTTGTTTGGCCGATTTCATTGGCCTTTGTCACTCAACAAACCTTCTGTCAGCCGCTTTGGCATTTTTACTGTTTTGCCAAGTATAATTTGTATATCTTTCAAATCTTTTAATTCAATGACTGTGTATAGCTTGAATCTTTGATCCTTGTAATTACGTTTGGATGCACTGTGGCCTTTGTGCCTTTTGTTTAAGCGCTTTTAGAAGTTTGAACTTTGCTAAGTTCTGATCTTTAAAAGCCTGTTCGTATGCTTTAACTTAGCCTTTCCCAAGGAAGAGGTTATAAATTGTGAGTGGTATGCGTAGATGTTTCACTCTGACCGAGTCGTGTTCAATAGGTTCTGGCCGAATCGTTGGCCTTGCGAACAACTTTGCTTACCGTTTTTGATAGTTGAAAGTCGACGCAGAAAGTTTGTAGTTTAACTCTAGCCGAGTCGCTGGCCTTGTGAACGACTTCTCTTATTTTTGTGGAAGCTTGTCACATAAAAAGTTTTAAAAACTCGCCTTTTTACAAGGTCTTCGCCTTTATGAAGGTCTTTTCTAGCCTACAGGGGCCTCTTACCACTCTCATTGTTTTTATGTTGAAATACGGGAAGTTTTAACATAAAAAGAGTTAAGGCTGGTAGTAGATAAAAGAACACATATGACCAAATGAGGAGTGTGTCTGTTGAGGGATTCGAACCCACCGCCGCGAAGTTGAAGAACTTCGTGCTCTACCAGTTGAGCTAAACGGCTCTGGCCTTGTTTGGGCCGTTAGTACCATTTAGGAGAAATATAATAAAAGTAAAAATACCATAAAAGTAAAAGGTAGGAATAGAATAACTGATCGTTTTACCATTCAGAAGTGATACCTTTTGAGGTGAATCACATTCCAGTTGTTTGGAACGATTGAGCCATCTGGTCATGCCTAACGGTAAGATCCCTTGCCGACTGACGCGACTACCTTGTAGGGTCCTTCCCAATTAGGGCATAATTTTCCCGAGTTTGCTTCTTGTGTGCTTTGGGATACTTTTCTCAATACAAAATCTCCAACCTGGAAACTTCGTACACGTAGTCCCCGATTATAGTATTGTTTGATTCGTTCCTTCTGGGCGACTACTCGTACAAATGCTAGTTCCCTTCGTTCTTCGAGGAGATCTACTTCTTCGGAAAGATTGATTGAGTTGGATTCTTCGGTAGCATGTGCATACCGTAGACTCGGCTCTCCAATTTCAATTGGGATTAGAGCATCTGCGCCGTATACCAACGAGTAAGGTGTCTCCCCTGTACTCATTTTTATTGTCGTGCAATAAGCCCATAGTACACCGGGCAGTTCTTCTACCCAACACCCTTTGGCCTGCTCAAGGCGCTTCTTGAGAGACTCAATGATTATTTTGTTTGTTGACTCTGCCTGTCCATTGGCAACCGGGTGGTATGGAGAAGAGGTAATTCTTTTAATCTGTAAGTCGTCGAGGAATCTAGTCACTTTCTGGCCGATGAACTGTGGGCCATTATCCATGAATATTTCCTTAGGTGCTCCAAAGCGGCATACGACATACCGCCAAAGGAAGTCAATTACCTCTGTTTGCCGTATCTTTGCATACGATGCCGCTTCAACCCATTTGGTGAAGTAATCGGTGACGATTAGCAAGAAACGTAGCCCTCTTGGCGCGGCAGGGAGAGGACCAACTATGTCCATTCCCTATTTCAAGAATGGCCACGGAGAGATAATTGAGTGGAGCGGTTCTGCCGGTTGATGAAGAAGATGCGCAAACTTTTGACATTTATCACATTTCTTGACGAAATCATTTGTATCCTTTTCCATATTATCCCAATAGTATCCCGCACGGATCAATTTGCGCGCTAATGCTTTGCCCCCAGAATGGTTACCACAACAACCTTCGTGGACCTCCCGCATCACGTAGTTGATCTGGTTTGGTCCTAGGCACTTGGCAAGGGGCCCTGCGAACATCTTGCAATAAAGATCGCCGTTGACGATTGTATATCGAGTAGCTTTTATTTTGAGTTTGCTAGTGGCTTTCGCGTCATCGGGCAGATTTCCGTGAAGAATATAATTTGTGATTTCATTCCGCCAGTCCCAAGTTGCGTTTATAGCATTAACTTCAAACTTTTCTTGATCTATGGTCGTGCAGAGGAGTTGAACGACAGCCGAGGAGCTGGCCGCCCCAATTTCCGCTATTGACCCCAGATTTGCCAGGGCGTCTGCTTCATAGTTTTCTTCTCGTGGAATTTGGAGCGCTTCCCATTCGTCGAACTGAGCCAAAAGTTCTTTCACACGGGCGAGGTACACTTGTATTCTGGATTCCCGCGCGATGAAACCTCCGGTCACTTGGTTGACTACTAGTTGAGAGTCACTCTTGAGTTTGATAATGTTTGTTCCATAGCTTCGGGCTAACTCCAATCCTGCAATTACGGCCTCATATTCGGCCTCATTGTTAGTAATAAACGAGCACTTGATGGCCTGCCTAATGGTTTCTCCGGACGGGGTGACAAGAATCAGTCCAAGACCGGACCCTTTGACGCTCGAGGAGCCATCAATGAATAGGGTCCACACACCAGGGGCCTGCCCAGCATAGAGAATTGCATCCTTTTCCGCATCAGGATATATAATGCACTAAAGTCTGCCACGAAGTCTGCTAGGGCTTGTGACTTAATCGCTACCCAGGGCTGGTAGGTAATATCGAATTCGCTTAATTCTACAGCCCATTTAACCAACCTTCTCGAAAATTTGGGTTTATGCAAAACATTGCGTAAAGGAAAGGTTGTCACTACAGCTATTGAATGACCTTGAAAGTAAGGACGTAATTTACGGGCAGCAGTTACGAGTGCTAAAGCCAGTTTTTCTAAGGGTTGGTAACGTGTTTCCGCATCAATTAGAGCTTTACTAATGTAATAAATGGAAAGTTGCTTACCTTTTTCTTTTCGAACCAAAATTGCACTTACCAAAGACTCTGAAACCGCCAAATAGATCAACAACTGCTCCCCGTGCTGAGGCGTAAAGAGTAGTGGTGGATTGGATAGATATTTTTTTCAGATCTCTCAGCACTTGTTGACATTCAGGAGTCCAATTGAATTCCTTGTTCAGCTTCAGAACATCGAAGAAACTTTTGCACCGGTCAGATGAGCGGGATATAAACCTGCACAAGGCTGCCACCCTCCCAGTCAATTTCATGACGTCTTTCCGGTTGTGCAGCACGTCTGGAATTGACTCAATTGCTTTGATTTGAGCGGGATTGACTTCAATTCCACGTTGAGAGACGATGAAGCCTAGAAATTTTCCTGAACCAACTCCAAATGCGCACTTCTCTGGATTAAGCTTCATGTTGTATTGGTCAAGTATTCGGAAGGCTTCCTTCAAGTGTGCCAGATGATCTTCTGCCCATTTTGACTTGATCGGCATGTCATCAATGTACACTTCCATGGTCTTATCGATATGATCGTGGAACATACGATTGACCAATCGTTGATACGTTGCACCTGCATTCTTTAACCCAAACGACATGACTTTGTAGCAATACGTCCCTCTGCACGTTATTGAGCCGGAGCACTCCCAGAACCTTGAAGACAAATGAAGGAAATGAGCAGGAAGTCCATCCCTGCAGGAAGAAGAAGATGGAAGAAGAGTAAAAGGAAAGACTCAGAGCCAAGCTGGAATGGGAAAGCAGGGCAGTACTCGGGGTTTGGGTCCCAGGAGAAATGTATGGAGCCCCACAGTTTCATAGATTTTGGTTAGCAAGTCCATATCGTGGAACTGGTTACCAATCATTTTGGAAAACTAGGCCCAAAAGTATGATGGCCGCCCACCATAAATGGAGCAACTGGGAGGAATTCGATGGCTAACTGTGACTTCCATCAAAGCAGCGGCGATGCCACAATCGACTGCAAGGCCCTGATGTTAGAAATTGTTCATATACTGAACAAGGGGCACCTCAAGGATGTGATCGAAGAAGGAGCAAGGCGGTCAGGAGCACCAGAATCTGAGGGTAAGAAGAGCATCAGCGTGATCTTCACAACCCCAGGACCAATTATAGCTTGGGAGACTGAAAGGCTAGGGTCATTGGTCAGCCCTATTATGTTTAGCCCAGAAGACGAAGGAAACCAACAAGATGCTCTCATCATCCCCATAAGGGTGTCCAACCTACAAATCAAGCGAGCTTTGGTTGACCTAGGGAGTAATGTGAACATTATTCAGGGGAGGTATTGTAGTAGATAGACCATCACCATCAGATGACTTCGAGCCCCCACAGGGTAATTATTTTCAAGGGCCTTCACGAGGAGCTTATTGGAGAATTAGCTCTACCGTTTCATATTCCGGACATGAAAAGCATAATACCTTTTCAGGTACTAACCTGCACTCTTTCGTATGATGTCATCCTAGGACGAACATGGATACCCAGTTAAAGGGAGTACCCTCAACACTCCATCAAGTCTTCATATATCCGACCTTGCACGGGGTTAGCGACTTACGGAGTGAGCAGCCTTTTCTTAGAGATTATCCTGCGTTTGACAGAAGACATGGCAAAGGGCCGATAGCCGAGATAAATATGGTCGACGAGAAAATCCTTTTGGTATGAGTCTATGGAGCGTAAGGCTAGAATACAAATCGGCGAGTTGAGGTTGATATTATTGGAGATGAGCCATGTAATTCCCAAGGCAGCAGAATTATGATACCAGCTCTCTGAGGTATTGGTGAAACAGGAAGGACCCTGGTGGCTGATACATTTCAGCTTGGTATTGGCCCAAGTAAAGGTGCAATTCTTTCCGCTTCCGACAATAACCGAGCAAGTCCAGGGGGAACACCTGTTGCTATACGTCTCAATCTCCGAAGTAGTACGGAATGTGGTGCTCGCACGAGAAGAAGATGGGAGACAGTTTCCCATATAGTATGCGAGCAAGGGACTTTTGTGCCTAAATAGGCTTTTGCCTCTACCTGTTCAGTTTATTGTAGCCGTGGTCATGGCAACTTAGAAGTTGCGGTCGTATTTTCTCAACCATACACTCAGTGTGGTCTTTTCTGTGCCGTTACGGACAACTTTGTCCAAACATGGGCTCTCAAAAGGGTTGGCAGAATTGGCTAAAGAACTGAGAGAATATGATATTATTTATCAACCACGAACGGCCGTCAAGTACCAGGCTCTCAATGTTTTCACCTCAGATTTTGTGGAGGAATTAGCACAAAAGGCGGAGTAATCAATCCAAAGTGTAGAGACGATCGAGCCCGGACACTGGCAAATCCATATGGACGTGGATCTCGAAGGAGAAAAGCCAACCTTGTTTTATAGGTCGAAACACCAACCGGGAAGGTCCTCTACAAGGCCGCGTAAGGTCCAAGCATCGAAGCAGAATATGAAGCCATAATTCATGCTCTTAACTTAGCCTACATATTGGGGGCCAAGAAGGTCAGCCTCTACAATAGTTCCCAGTTGGTGGTCAGTGAGGTTTTTATCACAGAGGACATCTGTGCGGCAGATTGGCAAGGAAAAATCAAGACAATTTTGAAAAACATCCACAAATGGAAGTTTATCTATAGGGAAGAAAGCTCAAACGAGGACGAAGCGCCCGAGGATTCACATACTGATTCAAATGATCAGCAGATAGTGATTGAGTTGACCCCCACAGATCTGATGAATCTTGAAGTTCCAAGCACAAGATCCACCTCAAAGCAGCGCCACACGCTGATTAACTACTTGGACAAGGGAATACTCCCCGAAGATAAGTGAGAAAGCAGACAGTTGCGGGGCCAAGCAGTTCATTATTGTTTGATCAACGGAAATTTATACCATCAGGTGGTAAGCAGCCCACAGGCCACATCTCAACTCTCAGCACTCTCTGACAAGAGAACCCTGGCGGATGCCTCCACTCAACATTGGAAGTACAATCCTTCTGAGTATTTACTTTACTACAAAAAGTAGGGTAAACTACTCGCTTAGAGCTAGATCATGTCTAGCTCAGCCACCATGCATTATTCATAAGTTGAACTCGTTAATTCAACAAATGTCACCTACATGCTAGTGGGGACACCCACCCGCATAGTACGAGAAAGTCTTAAAATGCGCGAGTATACAAGCAAAGGCATTCTAGTTGGAACACAAAAATTCCCTGTTACATACACGGGCTAAAGTCGCCCTATTGTGGGTGCAATACAAACCGTCACTTACTGACACAAATGAAGCGCCCCTCAGTACACACGCCTGTCTTTTAAAGATATTAGCCCAGAAAGGCACACAAAACATGATGCTTAACTACACAAGTACGTATAAAAATATTAATGAACGTCTGTTTCATTAATAACAAATAGCTCGCAGGCTCATAATATACAAGTAAGTCTTTTTGAATAAAACAATGTTCAGTACAGGTATTCTAAAAAAACTAAAAAGGCAAAGCTATAAACTTCTTGAAATCTGCACGACTGAAGGTCCTTCATCTGGATTGTAGCTACAAGCCGCTAAGTTGTTCGAAATTTTCCCGACATCAGGGAATATGTCAGCCCGAATATTCTTCGACACATGGCCACTGACATAGCCAATGCTCGAATACCTTAATCAAAGCAATGGTCCTCAAAAACGTCAACCCACCTCCATCTCGTCCGCTGAACTTGAAGAGAAACTAGAATATCTGCTTCGACCCCCGCTGGACAAATGGGAGTGCACTGACCCGCAGATCTTCAAGCACAATTAAGAGCTTATCGAAGATGAGGAGGCTTGATCTGGGAAGAAACCATAAGAGAGACTCTTCCTCCAGGTATCCCACAACCAGCGGCCGATGAGGCGTTGCAACAGCAATACAGCCAAACCAGTCAAACCAAGAGACAACCTTAAGCCACAAGTAGAGTTAGAGCTTGGTGACTCGTTGATCTGCTAATGGCACGAGGGTGTATCCTCTTGCCTGTCATGAAATGGATCCATGCACGTACGCTTCAACCCTACACCGTCAAAGGAGCTACCCGAACACCAAAAATATATTAGCCGAGAAGCCATATGGCAGCTGAAAGGGCCAAACGTCCTGACCCAGCATCACAAAAGGAATATCACAGCAATCACTGTGTCAGAAAAAAAAAAGCACACTATAATCAGTGCACATGCCACAATGAAGACATTCCGAAAACATCAATAAAATCCCTATCAAACTTCATGATTCTGGGGACTCTGTTCATCCATTCACGGATGGAGAAAATAAGGAATAAAGCTGCAGATGGTCTTTTGTCTATAGTTTTCTTGTACACCATCTATTATGAACAAAGGAGTATTTTTAGGAATATCAAACCAGGATCAAAGGCCAATATTTTTGGAGATAGAAGATTCATTCTTTCATAATGAAACTTTGAAGAGATGGAGTTTTTTTCTAAAGAAGATTCGTGATTCCACCACTATCACGTAGCTAGGATGGAAAAGATAAGGATGGCATGAAACGGTCAAGCGTAATTATGGCTTGAGATATGAAATGATTCGGCACAACATAAGTATTCTTGGAAAGGTACATGAAATCAACATCAGCCAATCAGATGAAGACACGTGAAGTTCTCGAAGAAATCAGCATCATTCTTGGTCAAAGAGATTGCGAGTTTCAAGGAGTCGGTGAGATATCATTTCACATCCGTCTTGTACACTGCTTTTACTTTCTGACTTCTTACGTCATCACTCACAAATGGGGGAACAAACTGTGTGGGAAAAAATATGCTACTTACTATTACAAGTAAGCGAGTCCAGATGTATGGAGTTACGACCGTTCAGGCGGTACGGGCGTAAGATGTATGGCATATATCCTGCCACCTTAGGATTTACAGACTCTTACTTAGGGTTTCGTATATACCTGATATTAGGCATATATCTTATGTCTCGGCGTCGATTTCTTATAGCTTTTGAGTTATTTTCAATGTATTATGTGCCCAACAATGCGGGATTTAAAGTAAAATGCTAACCTGAGGTGTTTGGATATTTTAGGAACGAATTGAAGGAAATTGGAGTTTGATTTATACAAGAACAAGGAAGAAGCAATGGGTACAGCCACAGATGCTTGGCATCCTAGGCTGTGTGGTCCGGGAAGAGTGCAAATATTGAAGAAATTGAGAAAAGTAGCGGATACAGCCATGGATGCTTGGCACGCTCCGGTGTATGCGATTGTAAATAGTCCAGAGCAGCCAGGACTAGCTAAAACGTAGGCCACTAGAATATTTCTAATTTTTAAACCCTTGTAACGTTTTTCTCTGGATTATTACGTACTTTTTAGAGGCAGGAAACACAGTATAGGCTAGAGAACCAAGATTCATCAATTGAGTTGTAATTCTTCTTTCCTCTTTATTGTTTCATGAATTCTAGATTATTTTGTGAGAAAGCTATCTTGTCTATGAGTAGCTAAACTCTATTATTCTAGGGTTATGGGTTAACCATGAAAGTTGTACTCTGAAGTTGATTGAATTCTATTAAATTTATCGGATTGAGTTGTTTATTTAATTCTGCTCTGAATTACTTGACTTCTTGACCAGTTGTTAAGTATTATCCATGAACCTAAGGTTGAACTTGAAAGTGGGAACCATAGGTTGCAATAGAATTAAATAAAGCGTGTTCCTGAACCTGGGTATCGAGAAATGGTTTCGTGGTTAGGATAGAAATATACCTAACAGTCACGCTTAATCAGTATACAGGAGAAGCACATGCATTCTTGTTAATTCTAATTCCATAGACATATAGGCGTTAGGTTGGCTTGAATAGGCGAGCAGGGTATCGAAAGAGCTCTGTGAGTATAATCAACCCTGTGATTAGCAACTCAGATAAATAAAGTTAGTTGAATTAGCGGATGAGTGCAACTGGATTGGTGATCGTCCCATAATCCAGGAATACTTCTTCTCACTGATATCTAAAACTCTGAACCGTCTTGCATTCTATTTACTTCAATTACTTTTAGTAAATTAGTTAATTAAACATAGTCCAAATCTGGTTAAACTCTCTTACACAATATTTGAATTGAAGTTTGTCTAGTTAATAGTTAATCAATAGTCCTCGTGGGAACGATACTTTCTTATCACTTTATTACTTGATCGACCGCGTATACTTGCGTGTGCGTTTGGAGTGACAAGTTTTTGGCGCCATTGCCGGGGACTAAGATTTAATTAGTTTCTAGATATCTTTTATTTGTTCAAGATTAATTTTTGTTTTAGTTGTCTTTGGGTGTTTCAGGTATTGGCTTGAATGCGAAGGAGCAAGAGTGGTGATAAACTCAAAACTTTTGACCCGGAACCTAAAAGACTTTTTCACAGGCTAAGGAAGCAGTCCAGACTCAAAGCAAAGCTAGAGAAAGCTCCTATTTCTGAACCTGCAGAGATGGATGAAAATCAAAACCGCGCCATACTGGATGTGGCCAGACCTACTCTTGATAACATGGCCAAAGCCATTGTGAGGCCCACTATTACTTGTAAATTTAAGCTGAAAGAGAGTATGATCCGACTATTCCAGTCTAATGGTCAGTTCGCGGGATTATCACATGAAGATCCTCAACAGCACATGCAGAATTTTCTGGAGATCAGCGATACTTACAAATATGTTGATGTTTTGGATGAGTATATACGGCCGACTATGTTTCCATTCACCTTGCTGGGTGAAGCAAAGAAGTGGCTCTTGGTCCAACCACCGAACTCCATTAACTCTTGGGATGAACTTGCAAAGAAGTTTCTGATCAAATTCTTTCCATCGGGAAAAACTGCAAAGATCAGAGGTGAGATATTGTCATTTAGTCAGAATTCATCAGAGAAGATAGGTGAAGCATGTGAAAGGTTCAAAGCATTGTTGAGAAGCTACCCACACCATGGTCATTCAAAGGAGGTGTTGGGACATATTTTTGTTGAGGGATTGCAATCGCATAGTAAAATTCTGCTGGATGCTTATTGTGGCCAACCTAGTCTAGAGAAGCAATATGATGAGCTAGAGATCATTCTTAATAAAATTTCAGAAGGCAGTCAGCATTATCATGGTGACTCAGGTAGAGGTAAAAATCTCAAGCTAGGTGGAAAGGTAGAAGTGGATGTACTGACAGCTATGAGAGCTGAAATGGCAGCAATGCAACACTCTGTTAAGCAGCAAATTGATGCAGTACTAGTCCATGTAAGCAAGCCACAACCACCGGCTCAACCCCAGGTTCAACAAGTGCAGGCAACTCTATACTGTGAAGTGTGTGGCGATCTGATCATATAAGTAATGTTTGCACGGACAACCCAGAGTCTGCATTTTACGTGGGTCAGCAGGGCAGGGGTTTCAACCAAAATGCTCAGTATGGCAACACGTACCCGCCTAACTTTCGCAACCACCCTAATTTCTCATGGGGCGGTAATCAAGGCGGACAAGGCAGCAGACAATCTCAAGGTAATACTTAGCAAGGGCAGAATCCACCACAACAGAAACAGCCTGAAACGTCAAAAATAGAGGCAATGATACAACAACTGGCTGTTGATCTTAATCAGAAAATTTCAACTCTTCAGCAGAACCAGGACAGTGCCATTCGCTCTTTAGAAAAACAAATGGGATAGCTTGCTAGTAATCAAAATACAAGGCCACTTGGTGCTATACCAAGCAATACTGATCCCAATCCTAAGGAACAGGTGCAAGCAGTGTCACTAAGAAATGGGAGAGAACTGGAAGAATTGCCAAAGAAGCCAAAGCAGTCTCACCCTGACAAAGGAAAAGAACCAGAGCCAGTAGTCAAAGTCGAGAAGGAGGTAGAAAAGAGAGAGGCAGTGATTGCTGCTAAACCACCACCTCCCTTTCCTCGAAGGTTGCAAAAGAATCTGTAAGATCCCGCAGTTACGAAGATCTTGGGCATACTCAGTCAGACTAGTATCAACATTCCATTAGTATATGTGCTCCGAGGAATTCCAAAGTATGCCAAGTACATTAAATACATAGTGTCATAAAAGAGGAAACTCAATGAATTTGAAACTGTGGCACTTACTAAAGAGTGCACATCCAGAGTTCAGAACAAACTCCCTCAGAAGTTGAAGGATCCAGGTAGTTTCACCATCCCTATTCCTATTTGCAACGTAGCAGTTGGTAGAGCCCTATGTGATCCAGGGGCTAGAAAAAATCTTATTCCATTGTCTGTATGCAACCAACTGGGTCTCAGTACTCCAAAGCCAACAACGATCTCACTTCAGTTAGCTGATCAGACTACTACTTATCATGAGGGGGTGATTGAAGATGTACTGGTCCAAATTGGTCAATTTATTTTGCCCGCTGATTTTGTTATCCTGGATTATGAGGAAGATAAGGAAGTCCCTATCATCTTGGGACGACCTTTCTTAGCCACTGGTGATGATGTGATCCGAGTCCGAAAGGGAAAGATGACAATGAAGGTGGATGATCAGGAAGCAGTTTTTAATGTGTACAAGGCTCTAAAAATGCCTAACCATCATGAGGAGTTGTCCATGATCGCAGTGAATGACCCGGAGGAGAAGTCGACTAATCCAGTTGGTTATGTCAGTGATGAATTACAGCGAGCACTGATGTTGGGAGAAGAAACTAGCGAAGATGCTGATATAGAGGAGATGTTGCAGCTCTTAGACTGCTCTTGCGATTTTATTACGGGGTTTCCCAAGTTTGAGCCTCTAGATAGACCACTAGGGCCACCACCCAAGCCATCTATTGAAGAGGCGCCCAAGCTTGAGCTCAAACCTTTACCTGCTCATCTTCATTATGCTTATTTGGGATAATCTGACACTTTACCTGTGATTATTTCTTCTCTGTTGTCGGACCTGCAGGTAGAAAAGCTGTTGAGAGTGCTACGAGAGCATAAGAGTGCTATTGGCTGGACCATAGCTGATATCAAGGGAATAAGCCCGAATTTCTGCATGCACAAGATCTTTATGGAGGAAGGATACAAGCCAAGTGTGGAGCATTAGCGTCGCCTCAATCCAATCATGAAAGATGTGGTAAAGAAAGAGATGATTAAATGGTTAGATGCAGGTATAATTTTTTGTATCTCTGACAGCAAGTGGGTAAGTCCAGTGCAATGTGTCCCTAAAAAGGGAGGGATGACAGTGGTGCAAAACGAGAATAATGAACTTATCCCTACAAGAACTATTACGGGGTGGAGGGTGTGCATAGATTATCGAAAATTGAATAAAGCCACCCGAAAGGATCACTTTTCCCTCCCCTAGGCTAGCTAGCCAAGAGTATTACTGTTTCCTTGACGGTTACTCTGGCTACAACAAGATATGGATTGCTCCCGAAGACCAGGAGAAAACTACTTTTACATGCCCTTACGGTACCTATGCCTATAGGAGGATGCCGTTCGGGCTATGTAATGCACCTGCGACTTTTCAAAGGTGTATGATGGCTATTTTCACTGATATGGTGGAAAAGTTTGTCGAAGTGTTTATGGATGACTTTTCTGTCTTCGGATCTTCTTTTGATGCTTGTCTAACTAATCTTGGTCTAGTGCTTGCTAGGTGTGAAGAAACTAACCTTGTTTTAAACTGGGAAAAGTGTCATTTCATGGTTCGTGAAGGTATAGTTTTGGGACACAAGGTGTCCAGTGCTGGAATTGAGCTTGACAAGGCGAAGGTGGAGGCGGTTGAAAAAAATACCTCCGCCCACGTCTGTGAAGTGAGTCCGAAGTTTTCTCGGACATGCTGGCTTCTATAGGAGGTTTATTAAAGATTTTTCTAAGATTTCTACTCCTCTGTGCAGGTTACTTGAGAAAGAAGCAGCATTTGTGTTCGATGAGGCGTGTCTGAGGGCCTTTAATGAGCTAAAAGAGATATTGGTCTCTACACTAATAATAGTGGCTCCTGATTGGACTACACCATTTGAATTAATGTGTGATGCTAGCGATGTCGCTATTGGTGCAGTCCTGAGGCAAAGGAGGAACAAGGTGTTCCATTCCATTTACTACGCCAGCAAAACTCTTAATCCCGCCCAATAGAATTACACAGTTATTGAAAAAGAGTTGTTGGCAGTAGTGTATGCCTTTGATAAGTTTCAGGCATATTTGGTTGGAACCAAAGTTATTGTTTACACAGACCATGCAGCAATCAGGTACTTAATTGATAAAAAGTATGCTAAGCCTCAACTAATTCGTTGGGTGTTATTGCTG
Organism: Petunia secreta; assembly: GCA_029990175.1. Classification (NCBI taxonomy): domain Eukaryota; kingdom Viridiplantae; phylum Streptophyta; class Magnoliopsida; order Solanales; family Solanaceae; genus Petunia; species Petunia secreta. Next base: position 62,394,108 of record JARKIP010000010.1, read on the forward strand.
CAGGAATTTGACTTGGAAGTCCGAGACCGTAAGGGAACGGAAAATCAAGTAGCTGACCACCTATCTGGGTTGGACAACCACAAGCATGTGGATGAGGGAGGTTTGATCAAAGAAACCTTCCCAGATGAGCAACTTTTTGCCTACACCAATCACTCGGACACATGGTATGCTGATTATGTCAACTATTTGGTAAGTGAGGCAGTGCCACCACATCTGACTGTAGAAGGTAAGCGTCGGTTCTTTCATGATGTGAGATTTTTTTATATATGGGATGAGCCATTTTTTTAAAGTGTGTGCAGATCAGTTGGTCAGAAGATGCATTCCTGAGGAAGAGACGGAGGCTGTTCTGCAAGAGTACCATGCATCTCCTTATGGGGGTCATCATGGTGGTGATAGAACAGCCACCAAAGTATTTCAGTCTGGTTTCTATTGGCCGACACTGTTCAAAGATGCTCACGCTTTTGTAAAGAAGTGTGATCGGTGTCAAAGGACCGGCACAATCACAAGGAAGCAAGAGATGCCTCTGCAAGGCATTCTAGAGGTGGAGATTTTTTATATGTGGGGGATCAACTTCATGGGTCCCTTCCCCTCGTCGAATGGTAACAAGTATATTTTACTGGCAGTGGATTACGTGTCTAAATGGGTAAAGGCTGTTGCTCTTCCTACTAATGATGCGAAGGTGATGGTGAGTTTCATCAAGAAGAATATTTTCACCAGGTTTGGAACTCCGTGGGATTTGATTAGTGATGAAGGTACACACTTTTGTAACAAGTTGCTAAATAACCTTCTAGCTAAATACGGGGTCAAGCATAAGGTCACCACCGCCTATCATCCACAAACTAGTGGGCAGGCTGAGGTATCCAATAGAGAGGTGAAGCAAATTCTTTAGAAGACTGTCAGTGCGAATAGGAAGGATAGAGCTACCAAGCTCGATGATGCACTCTGGGCATACAGGACAGCTTATAAGACTCCAATTGGGACTTCACCGTACAAGCTGGTCTATAGGAAAGCATGCCACTTGCCAGTCGAGCTTGAGCACAAGGCCTATTGGGCGATAAAGAAGCTAAATTTTGATATGGGATTGGCGGGTGAGAAGAGATTGTTGCAACTCAATGAGCTTGATGAGTTTAGGTTGCACGCGTATGAAAATGCCAAGTTATATAAGAAGAAGACTAAGCGGTACCATGATAAGCGTATTCAGCACCGTCACTTTGAGCCAGGTTAACTAGTTCTTTTATTTAACTCCAGGTTGAAGCTCTTTCCAGGTAAGCTCAAGTCGAGGTAGTCTGGTCCGTTTGAAATTATTAAGGTGATGCCCTATGGAGCAATTATATTGCGAGCCCCGGGTTTGGATAAGTCGTTTCTGGTGAATGGGCAAAGAGTGAAGCGCTATTAGGGAGGTGAAGTCGATAGGCTTAAATCTTCCATTTCTTTGGTCGACCCTTGAAAAAGGGTTGTACTCGTCGTGCCGCGACGTTAAATCAAGCGCTTCATGGGAGGCAACCCATGTTTAATCGTTTTTTTTAGAGTTAGTTAATCCGAATTTTCATTTAAAATAAAAATACAAAAAAAATAAAAATAGAAAAGAACAAAAAGAATGGAAACTTTATGTGATTAACATGTTTGTGTAGTGTTTTTCCAGGATCCCGAGGCTCGAAAACTGTTGGAACAACGAAATTGGTCCGTCCCGGACAACAAAGTAGCAAAAGAAACTGAACTGAGGCCAACACAGGGCTGCATGTGTCGCATGCTCGCCCGTATGCGCAGCAAAATTTGTGAAAAAAATGCAGAACATAGGCAGTGTTGTGGGCTGAAAACGCAGGCCACTGTTTTCAAGTTTTGTTCCTACACAGCCTAGCATGTGTCGTGCTTGAGGCTGTTTGCGCTGCAAGTTTTTAAAAAAAATAAAAAAATTTAGAAGCAGTGTTGATAAAGGATCGCGCAACTCACTGTTTTCCAATTTTTCTCCCAAACAGGCGAGGGTGCGTCGCGCCCGTCACTGTACTCGCGATCAGTTTTAGAAAAAAAACAAAAACAGAGACAGTGTTGAGGGCTGATCGCTCAAGCCCCTTTATGCGCAGGTAAGTTTTTTAACTCCTTAAATGCTGCTTACAAACACAACACAACACACAAAAGCAAAAAAAAAAAAAAAAAAAAAAAAAAAAAAAGAACAGAGAACAGGGAAATAGAAAACGGGAAAAAAGAATAGAGAGCAAGGAAAAACAAACGAGAAACACCATTACATAGCGGCTGAATTTTTTCTTTCCAATCCCAGGTATGAATTCCTCTCTTCTGGGCTTACTCTCCTCGTCCCTAACTACTGCTACTCGCAGTGATCCTCACCCGTTTCTCCCCTAGTTTTTTTTACTTCTAGTTCGTATTTTTGAAGAGAATTCTAGCTATATTGTGATTTGTTTTGATTGGTATATACTGTGGGGGGTGCGGTGATGCACCGGGATGAGTATACATGTAAGTTCCCGGAGTTGGGAGGTCCAAACAATAACAAAAAGCTCATACACAAGCTGTCCAAAATTCTGCACGTAAGGTGTTTGTTGAAATTCCGCAATGAAAAATTTGAAGTATCTCGTGAAGTCTGAGTAGCCGAATCAATTAGGGGGTATAAGGTGAATATATATTAGTTTGAATTCGGGTGTGGGGCTGAGTTTAAAGTGTTTTCAGTTGAACGACTCTCAATGCATATTATTCACACACTAGGAGTGTCGTTTTGCACCTTAATTGAGCGAGCCAATGCCCCGTTGTGCAGTTCACAGGCGGCTCTTATTGTTTTGCTTAAGATAATATTTCTCCATATTTTTGAGATGAAGTAGAGCACAAGTGTGGGGTGTGGAGACTCCGTTTGCACACTTTGGTGAATTTTAACTATGAGAATTGTTTCAAATAATGAAGTGCGCGTCGAGGGAAGTCTGAGTACCTCGGGAATGATACCGTGATCGTACTATAAGCATAAATTGATTAATTGTAAAATATACTTGAGCTTTAAGTGTGGGGTGCGTGCGCACCAATGTGAAGTTAATGATAATCTTGAAATGAACTAGTTCTAGCTCATTTAAAGAACTCGAGAGTACTTCATTGGCTAATTTCACATTGTTTGGATGCAGGTATTCTATTGCAAAATGGCGATTGCAAAGCAAACATCCAAGAGTGGTGGAAGCGGGGACGGTGGCCAACCACCACGGAATTAACCCGAGGGCAAGGATAAAAGGGAGCAACGCTCCAAGAAGAAACAAGATACACCTGCTCTGGAAATGGCCATTCCCGCTCCTCAGGCAGCCACGGGCAAGAGGAAATCAACCATTGCGAAGGAAAAGCCAGTGGTGATCCGTGAAGGTGGTGCTTCTAGACCACCGGGCAAGAGGAAATCAACCATGAGGATGACGAGCAGGTTGATGATGATGATGAGGATGAGTACACTCCTATTCCAGTGCCTGAGGACATTCCATCTACCAGTAGCCCGATTTGTAGGGCATTGTGGGGGGACACATTTGAGAGCGAGAGTGCATACTTGGCGTATCAGTGGATCATTAAGAAGCAGATTACGCAAGAAATACCACTGAACTATCATGCTTGTGAGAATGCTTGCCCGGCTATTGTGGAGGTTGTGAAAGATAGGAAGTGGGACAGATTTATGTAGGGTCCCAAGTGCAAGGGCAATGTTACTGTTGTTCAAGAATTATATGCGAACTGGGAGAATCCGAGGAGCAGCATAGTGCGGGTTAGAGAGGTTGATGTTGATGTTTCTGCCAGAGCCATTAATGCATATTACAGGGTGAATGAAGTGGCCATGGATGATTACAAGAAGATGCTAGTAGAGCCAGATGTTGAGGATGTCATTGAGGTATTGTGTGACCCACCAGCTGTTATGGATGATCGTGAATCTTCGAAGCCTGCATGGTTGCACAACATGCAAAGAAAATATGCCACATTGCCTAAGAGATTTATGTCTAGGGAGAATCGATCTTGGTTAAATTGGGTGTCTAACAGAATAATGCAAGCTGACCATCAGACAAATGTCCTTCGGGAGTAGGTGCTTCTTATTTATGCTCTGATGAATGAGATAGTGTTAAACTTGGGAGAGCTTATGTACGAGCAGATGATGCGGACTCGTAAGGAGAAGACATTGAAGCTGTATTTTGTGCACACTTTGACGGCTTTGATGAGGAGGCACGGGTTCTATACGGATGATGATCTTTTAGAGGTACCCACTGCCCATGACATTACTTCAGTGCATCAACCGGTCGCGGCCAAAGGAGATAAGAGAACTACATCAGAGCGACTTATGGGATTTGAAGCCGAGCTCTCTAAGCTGAGATAGGGGCAGCAGACAGAGCTGACCCAGTTGAGACATGAGCAGTAGGCAGAGCTGACCCAGCTGAGATAGGAGCAGGCAGCTCGAGACGCCCTGATGCAGAGCACCCTGGCAGAGATCTTTTCCGCTATTCAGAGTACCAGAGTGACGCGTTCCATTGGCGTCTAGACTGATGTAGGGTCCAGTCATAAGGTTGTGGATTTGAGTACTACTGATGGCACTGCTGCAGAGCCAGCTCCGGCTACTGCCACTACTATGGAGGGGTCGCTGATTGATGCGATGGATGCAGCTGGCACTACCTTGTTAGATCCCTCCACTGCTCAGACCGCGGATTCAGACTGGTCTGCAGCACCTCCAGACTCTGCAGTTTGAGGGAGCTTTCTTGATACTCACTCTTGTTCTTATTTTTGTATTTGTGCAGTGGGGACCATGCACTATTTTAAGTGTGGGGTGGGGTATCATGATTTGTACGTTTATATTTTTGCTGCATTTTATTGTTTTTAGATTAGTGACATAATCCTTGGGTCTTCTTCAAGCCACGGTTCTTTTCCGAGGATGCCTTTTATTTGAACCGGGTGTTTTTAGATAAAAATGAAAAAAAAAAACAAAAAATATATATATATTTAAAATACAAAAAAAAAAAATTAGGAAATAGGAGTAGCTAAGTGGTAAGGACCTGTGCCTTCTTTCTGAATTGTTAGATACTATCATATTTTGTCCTTTACATGCAAGTTGAACTTCCCTAAAGATTTTTGGTATGAGTTATATACTGGATTGCTAGTTAGTCTTGTTAGTGACTCTTCAGCTCAGGTTTCTGACTCTGAGTGCTGACCGAATAGCATGACTTGTCTCGCTTGTTCTTGTTAGGTGTTGGAATTGTTTCGCCTTGAGTAGTTCATGTGCCATGAGTGGTGAGGTGCTTTTATTTCTTCTCGTGCTTGCATTATTGGTCTAGAACTTGCCCCGCGTGTGTTCAAAGCGAAATCATAGGTTTGCTTTAGTCGGGAGATGATACAGGCTTTCTTTGATAAACCCTTTGTTTTGCAACCTTAACTAGCTTCCCCGTTCATATATATCCCTTGTAACCCTTTTTGAGCCTATTAGATTTTTGTTGACACCCACATTACAAGCCTATTCCTTTTATTCTTAATTACCCTCTTTTTGAACCCGTACTCCTTAGAGCACTTTGATTGAAAATATTTTTGTTAAGTGGAGTTGGGGTTGGTGGAAATTGGTGACTTTTGAGTGAAGTTGATGAAAATTTTTATGACGGTGTTTTGAGGAAAAGTACATTGGCAAGGTTGAGAAAAACATTGAGAAATGTTGAAAAAAAAAGAGAAAAGGAAGGAAGAAAAAAAATTGAGAAAAAATGAAAAGTGAAAAAAATAAATAAAAAGAAAGCAAAAGAGAAAATTCTCAATCCTTGCTAGTGTTGTGCACATTGATAAAAAATACTTAAAGGGAGGAAAGTTTTTGGGTTGATGTTCGGATGGTGGCTCGGTTGTTTTTTGTGAAGAGTTGAGCTATAAAAATTGGAAGTGATGTATTAAAGTGCTTAGGGAGGTAGTCACTATTTCAACCATATCTTCATACCCGTTCTTTGGCCTACATTACAACCCTTAATGTCCTAGTTAATCCCGAATAGGAGCGAGCCTACAATAGTGGAGTCCTACACTACGGGCAAGCCTACGGTACCATTGTGTGGTACTTGAGATTCTTTTTGAGTGTGAGAGAATTCTTCCTATCTTGAAAGTCCCTTATAATTCAGTATATATATTTTTGTGTGATTGGGATTAGACTTTGATTGGTGAGGGCACATGGACTATGAGAGGTTGGAGCTTTTATTAGGCCCTAATCTTGAGCGAGTGGGCATGTCGTGAGTAAGTTGGTGTGAAGAATCATTTCTTGAGGCTTGGTTGTTGCTACTTGACTGCTTGATAATCCTTGTTTTCTAAATGTGTGGTGTGCAAATATGGGGAAGTTGTGTGTTGTATGTTTGGTGGCTAATTGTTGGTATCAACCTATTTCATAGGTGCGCTTCCTTGAAGTTCTTGAGCTGGGTAGTTGAGATGTATTGAGTATAAGTGTTTTGTGTTTGTTTGTTCGGAGACGAACAAAGTTTAAGTGTGGGGTGTTGATGTTGGGCCTATATCGTATGTCTCGGCATCGATTTCTTATAACTTTTGAGTTATTTTCAGTGTATTATGTGCCCAACAATGCTGGATTTAAAGTAAAATGCTAACTTGAGGTGTTTGGATGTTTTAGGAGCGAATTGAAGGAAATTGGAGCTTGATTTATACAAGAACAAGGAAGAAGCAATGGGTACAGCCACGGATGCTTGGCATGCTAGGCTGTGTGGTCCGGGAAGACTGCAAATATTGAAGAAATTGAGAAAAGTAGAGCATACTGCCACGGATGCTTGGCATGCTCCGGTGTATGCGATGGTAAATAGTCCCAGAGCAGCCAGGACTAGCTAAAACGTGGGTCACTAGCATATTTCTGATTTTTAAACCCTTGTAACATTTTTCTCTGGATTATTACGTACTTTTTGGAGGCAAGAAACACAGTAAAGGCTAGAGAACCAAGATTCATCAATTGAGTTGTAATTCTTCTTTCCTCTTTATTGTTTCCTGAATTCTAGATTATTTTATCAGAAAGCTATCTTGTCTATGAGTAGCTAAATTCTATTATTCTAGGGTTATTGGTTAACCATGAAAGTTGTACTCTGAAGTTGATTAAATTCTATTAAATTTATCAGATTGAGTTGTTTATTTAATTCTGCTCTGAATTACTTGACTTCTTGACCAGTTGTTAAGTATTATCTATGAACCTAAGGTTGAACTCGAAAGCGGGAACCGTAGGTTGCAATAGAATTAAATAAAGTGTGTTCCTGAACTTGGGTATCAGAGAATGGTTTCGCGGTTAGGATAGAAATATACCTAACAGTCACGCTTAATCAGTATACAGGAGAAGCACATGCATTCTTGTTAATTCTAATTCCATAGACATATAGGCGTTATGTTGGCTTGAACAGGCGAGCAGGGTATCGAAAGAGCTCTGTGAGTATAATCAACCCTGTGATTAGCAACTTAGATAAATAAAGTTAGTTCAATTAGCGGATTAGTACAACTGGATTGGTGATCGTCCCATAATCCAGGAATACTTCTTCTCACTGATATCTAAAACTCTGAACCGTCTTGCATTCTATTTACTTTAATTACTTTTAGTAAATTAGTTAATTAAACACACTCCAAATCTGGTTAAACTCTCTTGAACAATATTTGAATTGAAGTTTGTCTCGTTAATAGTTAATCAATAGTCCTCGTGGGAACGATACTTTCTTATAACTTTATTACTTTATCGACCGCGTATACTTGCGTGTGCGTTTGGAGCAACAATACCACTGCCTTGAGTTTACAGGCCCATGGCCTCATTAGTCTTTGTATTTTATCATAATTAGGACTGGGTAAATCTCTACTATAAATACCCCTCATTACATAGCATTGTACATCAAACAATTCACGCCGAATCCGGCTATTCTCAAGGAATAATACTACTTACTTTCTTGTTCATTACTTTTCTATTTATTTACTGACTTTTTCCATCGTGTTTTACTGTATTGCTTGTGAACCTCAATAAATTTAATTGTATAATCTAGACGTCTAATTTTAGGCATAAACAATAGTGGATTTGATTGATGTTGTGGACGGATGTGGTGCCACATTAGTAGATCCTTCTATTGCTCAGACCGTTGATTCAGACCGATCTGCAGCACCTCCGTACTCTACGGTTTGAGAGAGTTTTCATCCACTCTTGTTTATTATTTTATGTTTTGTGCAGTGAAGACCATGCATTATTTTAAGTGTGGGGTGGGGTATCATGTATTGCTAATTGCAATTTTACTACTTTACTTTTTTTTTTTTTTTTTTTTTTTAAGAATAGATGCATAATCCTCGGCTTCTCTTCAAGCCATGGTTCTTTCCAAATGATGCCTTGTATTTTCCAACCGGGTGTTTTTAGGAGTAGCATTAATAATAGGAAAAATATTTTGTATGAAAAAACATAAAATACAAAAATACAAAAAAAAGTAAAAACTATGGAATATGAGTAAGTGATGACAGACTTTGGCTTTGTCTATGACTTGTTTGATGCCAACATATTTATCCCTTTATATGCAAGTTGAACAATTCTTGAAATTTTTGGTGTGAGTTTTATCTTGGATTGATAGATGATTATTTTGTGACTCTTTGGCTAGCGTTTTTTACTCTGCTTATTGACTGAATAACATAATTTTGTCTTGCTTTTTCTTGTTGGGGTTTGGAATTGGTTCGTCTTGAGTAGTTCATGTCCCATGTGTGGTGAGACTTTATTATTGATTTTTGTTCTTGCATTATTGGTCTAGAACTTGCCCTGATTGTTTTCGTGACAAATCATAGACTGTACTTGACTTAGGAAATTGGACTTTTAGCACTTATATACAATTTTGAAGCCTTAATTACAAAATAATAGTAATATTATTGATATTACAAAACATAATATTATATTTTATATACAAGTTGCTACAAACAACTAGAAAAGGGTAAAATCTAGCCTCCACCCCACATCCCTCCCCTCTGCCGCCGCCCTTACCGCATATTACCCCTAATGTCGCCATTGGACTACCGTCGCTGCCGCATAGGTCTGCAAAAACAGTGAATACAGTTAGATACAATCTGAAACAGTGCAGATACAATGCAGAAATAGTGCAAAAATGCAAAAAAAATGCAAAAACAGTCTAGAAACAATTAGGTATAGTGCAAAAACTCATAAACAGTTAGTTACTGTATCGAAACAATGTAGATACAATGAGATACATCGAGATACAATAAGAGATACAACTAGATACAGTCCAATATGAGATATAACGAGATACAATAAAATAAAAAAGATGATAATGACAACAGTTTTGACAGGAAAAATACAGATCCAGTAGAAAAAATACCAAACCAAAAATCTAAAAAAACACAAAAAAATAATCAGTAGAGCTACTTACATCATAATGATGAAGGTCTTTATCAGTAACTTGCACCAAAAGGTGATTAGCTCTCACTACACACTTCCTCCCAATAGTACTGTACTCAGGTCTCGACGGAACCATAATATTCTTCAAAGAAACCGGCGGAACAGAACTAACTCGCTGATTAATAATTAATTAATCAGATCAAAAGTCCAGAACCAGATAAAAGGAAAACGGAGGCATCTGCAAAGATTCACTAGGCGATTAACACAGTGGACTTATATTGGAAAATAAATCAGCATCCACACCCAATCCTAATAAAAAACACAGGGGGCTTAGATTGGAACATAAATCAGCATTTATACCCAATCCTAATTCACAAACTAAACTTCACAGCATTCCTTCTCAACCATCTGGTACGTTTCTCTTTAACCTTTTTAATTTGTTGGTTGTATATTTCCTCTCCTTACTTGCTGTTTTGTTATGCATAAATACCTATTATTATCTTTTAGGAATGTTAGTATAATTATGGAGGAGATAAATTGGAGAAGGGAAGGAGGACAAGTGAAATTGGGGGAAATAAGAGGAAGAATATAGGATTTTACTATGTTAGGTTATTTTTTGCTATGTTTTGCAATTAACTTTTTTCTTTCCTCTATATTGGGTAATTTTTCTACACATCAATATTTTGTAAGTAACATTTCAAAAGTGTACTTTTGTGTTAAAATCTCTAGAAAATTAGATTAGACCTTCTTTAGCTGGTTTGAATTTTTTCTAGCTTATCCTTTGATGATATTACCCTAGTGAGCCTTTTTAAGCCTTTAGCTTTTTATTGGCAGTCATATTACAAGCTGTAACGTATATTTGTTCTTTGCACTGTCCATTTTTCTTTTTTTTCCTATCTTCTTGCGCACTTACATGTTTAATGAGCCGAAAAGCTTGAGTTGGAAGGGTTGGTGCGGTTTGAAGTTGATAACCATGATAAGAAAAAAGAGGTGCTTAGAAAAGAAAAAACAAAAAGAAAGACAAGAAAAATATCAAAGAAAAATGTGAAAAAAAAGGAAAAGATAAAAATGATTGGAAAAAAAAAAAAAGAAGAGAAAGTGAATAAATTGGAGAGTAATTGAGAATTAAATTGGAGAGAAAAGCCATGTTTGGAAAGAAAGTGGGAAATTTGGGTTTAAATAAGTTTTGTAAGTGCTTAGAGAGGTGTTAGTCACTATTATCCATATATTTTATCCTATCCGTCTCCTAGCAAATATTACATCTTTGATAAAGTCCTATTTGATTCTAGGTTGAGTATACCTAGATTAGTGGAGAATTATCAGACATGCAAGCATATTGTACTATTATATGGCACTTGAACTTCTTTGTTGGTGTAAACGGATTCTTTCTATGTTAGATATCCCTTCTAATAAATTTGATCTTTTTCTGTGTGATTAGGACTAGGCTTTTATTAGTAAGGCATATGGATTATGATAGATTGGAGCGGTTATTGGCTACCAATCTTGAGCAAGTGAGCATGTCTAGAGTAAGTTGGAGAGTGGAGTTGATTCATGAGGCTCGGATGTCATTATATGATTGTTTTGATAATTCTTGTTTTAAATGTGTGAGTAATTAATATGAAAAAGTTGTGTGCTTGTATGTTTGGTAAGTAATTATTGGTATCAATTAAAGTCACAGGTGTGCGCTTTCTTGAAATTCCTGACTTGGTTGGATGAGCTTAATTGAGAAAAAGTATGTTGAGTTAGTTTGTTCAGGTATGAGCAAAGTTTAAGTATGTGGTGTTGATGTTAGACATATGTCTTATGTTTCTGATGCCAATTCCTTATCATTTTTACTTGGTTTTTTATTCAATATGTGTGCAATAATGAATCAATTGTTATGTTGCACTAACTTGAGCTATTTTATATATGTTTTAAGCATGAATTGGACGTAATGTTGATGCAAAAAAAAAAAAAAAAAAAAAAAAAAAAGAAATTTGTAAGTAAGCTTTGACAGATGGATTGCGAGATGTTGAAAGCACAATAAAGACAAAGATGTTTAGTCTCGGCAAAGTGAACGTTGAAGTTGGGAAAAAAAAAAAGAAGCAAAAGACCGGGCAAGACATCTGCTCATGTTTAGCATTGGTAGCTGTTTCACCTGGGAGCTAAGGATTATTAGAGGAAGTCAGCCAAAACAGACTTCTATGAAACATGCCTAAGTGTTTTGGCTTGAACAAGTCATATCCGAGTTTGGACCAATTTATTGTGTCCCCCACTTATTCTAATCCATATATTAATCGTTGTAAACATAATTTTAGATCTACTTAGACACTATTGAACAAAAGGAACATCAAAGAGGCTGGAGTTATCACAACTCAGCAAGGAATGTGTATTTTTTTCCCTTCTCTTTTTGGTTCAGAATTCTTGGATGTTTTTGAGATGGTTACCATGAATTTGTGTAACTAAACTCTATTATTCTAATGTTGTGGGTAGCCATGAAAGTTGTTACTTGAAAGTTAATTGAAATATATTAAGTTTGTCATATTGGGTTGTTTAATTAATGCTCGTTTAATTATTTAATTTTTCAGCCAGTTAGCTAATACTATCAATGAACCTAAATCTTCGCATTGGTGAATGGTTTCTCTATTAGAATAGAAATATACCTAACAATCGTGCTTAGTTAATATATTATAAAAATTACACATATTCTTGTTAATTTTGATTTCGCGATGTTTGGTGAGCTTGAAAGGGCGAGCAGGGTATTGATAGAGTCCTGTGAGTAAAATCAATCCTGTGATTATCAACCTAGACAAATAAAAGTAATTCAATTAGCATAAGAGCACAACCGAATTGCTGAATGTCCCATAACATTGGAATTTTGCATCCTGCTGATATGAGATAATTGTGATCTTATTTTACATTCATTCGTTACTTCATTTATTCTTTGTTAATCAGTTATAATAAAAATTAAAACTTTATTGAACTCCTTGAACGATATTTGAATTCAAGTTGTCTAGTTACTAATTAGTAATTAGTCCTTGAGGGAATGAGATTTTCTCCTCACTTTACCATATATACTTATGTGTGCGTTGGGAGCGACATGCGAATGCGGATGTTTGCTAGCCAATTACATTGCATTCATGATGCACCATCTTATACTTGCATTTAACATACATACTTGTTGCTGATATACCTTGTGCACATCTAATTATGGTGTATCTGTGCTTTTATTCATTGTTTGAGATTTCTTGAGAAAGACTTATTTTGGTAAATTGAGGTGATATCTAGTTTGGGATATCGAACTTTTATGAAGAAAAAGGAGATGCATAGATTTTAAATTGTTGCCTGTGTTTTGTAAATATTCATTTTATTGCTATTCTGTATTGACTCCAATTTATAGATGGTGTTGGATAACTTAATTGGAGTCAATACAGAATCAAATTGGGAATATCATGTATTCATGAGCTAATTATATAATCTCTAGCAACAAGAGATACGAGAGAAATAATTGTATATTCACATATTTTTTTGTTTACATAAGAGGATCAAAGTTATCATCCTTATATTATACTTAAGAAATTTTTCATAAATTTGTCTAGATCTTTTAGCTATGCAATTTGTTTCCGTCTTATTATTAGAATTTGAAAAATAGATCTGGACGAATTTCAGTAACTATGTATTTAAACATTTATATTTGTAAATATCATATTTTTACTTATGTTATATCATTTAAAACATTTTAACTGTAAAAATTTGAAATTTCTCTCTTCTGATTACATTCACACTATTTTGATAAACATATTAAAATATTTTCCAATTTAAGTCAAAATTTAAAATTTTATGTCTTACAAAGTTTAACCTTCTTTATTGTAATTCATTTAAACATTTAATATTCAAGTTAGTTGTTTTATTCTATTCAAGTCAATTTAAAGTTTTATGCATGTTAAAGCAATGTGATCAATATTTTTATGTTGTAAATTTTCAAAAATTTCGTTATGAAATTTAATTTTAATAATCTCATCAATACTTTTTCCTGATAAAGTTTAAGTTCAGATTTGGTTTGGTTAATGGAAGTAAAGAATTTGATATGGTTGTTTGTAAGAAAATTTAAAAAGTTTGGGAGATAAGTAATGTTCTTTCAAGTTATATTCACACTTACTAATCATAACTTAGTAAATTTCACTAAATTGTAGACAAATAAATTTTAGTGGATCAAAATCCATAAAATAATTTGGCTATATATTAAATTCAAGATATATTAGTCCATATAAATTAAATGGGCTAGTATAATTGGATTGGATTTAATACAAAGTCCAATTTTATTGGGCCACAAATGATAAGCCCACTTTATTAGCCCAAATATAAATCCTAAAGGCCCAAACCAGTGCCACATATCAAGTGACGTGGCACCAAGGCAAATAAAGGAGCCAATAGGATCATGCCATATGCCAAATAACATGGCAATCCAAGTGAAGTCCAAAAGGCCAATAAATATCCGCCACATGGACAAGTGACATGTTCAGGCCAATAAAATGCAGCCTTGTCACTGCTTAAATATTTTTGGCTGATCCACGGGCTTGGCCCGTTAGGGTTTCTTGGTGGCTATCTATATAAAGGGGTCAAATCCCTCATTTGTGAAATCAGAAATCAGAAGGAGGAATTCATAACAAGAAGCAATAAGGAGGCTGCAAATTGCTATAAATCTTCAAGGAGTTATTTATTTCTCTACTAGTTCATCAAGAGGAAGATTCAGGATCAAGCTCAAAGGCCCTTGGATTATCTCTACAAATTCATTATAAGGAAGATTCAAGATCAAGCTCAAAAGCTCTTGGATTTATTTCTACAAATTCATCATAAGGAAGATATTCAGGATCAAGCTCAAAAGCCCTTGGATTTCTACTTGTAATATTTATAGCTGAAAAGACGAATCAGAGGAATTATAGAGATTGTACTACTCATCATATATTGAAATCAAATACTACAGTTGTTACAATATTTTCTTGTCTTGATTATTTATTTATTTCTTGACGCGAATTTACTTGTTACAAATTTTGGCACGCCCAGTGGGACAATCTTTACCTCTCATCTCAACTTTTCAACTCGCAAAGTTCAATAACATTGAGATGGCTTCTAATAACACCAACTCAAAATCTTCTGCTGCTGCTGCTGCAAAATCTGCTTGGCCTCATGATCTTGATGCCAACTCTAAGTTCTCCTCTGAAGTTGAGAGCGTCATGAGTGCTACTAAGGGAAGCTTTGGACCAGTTACCAGGAACAAAGCAAATTTGTTTGGACAACAAGCACTCCAAGTGCCTTCCACATTGACTCCAACATTTAATTTTTCATCTTCGAAAGGAGTTGTATCTTCTACTGGTGGATTGGAGGAAGAAAGCAACGTTGCTGAAATTGTTGAAAGAGCTTTAGCTCGGCTTAGCGTTTCTGGATCTAAGAATAAAATCATGAAAGGACGTGATGATGATTCGAGTGCTGAATCATCTCCAACCGCGTCGCTAGACATAGGCAAATCAAGGATTAATCTGTGGAAAAATTTATGCTACTCTCCATCATCTCCAATAGTCGTGCAAGCGATGGCGTCTAATACTTTAACGATGGAGGAACAACTTGCAAGCTTGGCGAAGGCGATTGATAGCTTGACAAACTATGTCAAAGATCAAGACGCTCGCATCAATAAAATGGAAGGCATGATGGAGGGCGAATCTAGCCATGCGCCAGGGAAGCGTCCAGAAGTTCAAGAAATAATTAATACTCCAGCGAAGCAAGCGACACCTGCTAAGGAAATCCAAGTTTCTGCTGATGGAGTGATTCCAATTGATCAGCTAAAGGAGATTATTATGGGGACAATTAAGGATAAGTACGAGGTTGCTTCCAAGTCTTCTCTCGCATATGCAAAGCCGTACACTGCAAGGATTGATAACTTGAAAATGCCTGCTGGTTATCAACCCCCAAAATTCCAGTAGTTTGATGGCAAGGGAAATCCAAAGCAACATGTCGCGCATTTCGTTGAAACATGCAATAATGCTGGAACTTATGGAGATTATCTTATCAAGCAATTTGTTCGCTCCCTTAAGGAAAATCCCTTTGATTGGTATACAGACCTCGAGTCTGGTTCTATTGATAGTTGGGAGGAGTTGGAGCATGAGTTTCTCAATTGCTTTTATAGAACAAGACGTACTGTGAGCATGATAGAGCTCACGAATACACGCCAATGAAAGGAAGAACCAGTTATTGATTTTATCAATCGATGGAGGCATGTAAGTCTTAACTGCAAAGATAGACTCAGTGAAGCTTCAGGAATTGAGATGTGCATTCAAGGCATGCATTGGGGGCTCCGCTACATCCTGCAAGGAATAAAGCCTAGGACTTTTGAGGAGTTGGCCACACGCGCTCATGATATGGAGTTAAGCATCGCCTCCAGTGGAAGTGAAGGACCGCCTGTCTATGAATCTCGCAGAGAAAAACACAAGCAAGAAGTCAAGAAATGGAGCAAGGTGGCGCCCAAGGTCGAAAATAAAGAATCTATGAATGTTGATACTGCACCTTTGAAGTTCACCACAAAGGTAAGCAAGAAGCAAAGCGTGAAGGCAACTTCCTTTAAGGACAAGCCAAGTCAAAAGTTGACTTTAAAGGAGATGCAAGAAAGGGAATATCCATTCCTAGATTCCGATGTTCCCGCAATTTTTGATGAACTTCTGGAGTTAAAGTTCGTTGAGCTACCAGAGATGAAGCATCCCAATGAAGCTGGAAAGACGAATGATCCGAATTATTGCAAGTATCATCGACTCGTGGGGCACTCACTCGAGAAATGCTTCGTCTTCAAAGATAAAATAATAGAATTTGCCAATGAAGGGAAGATTGAACTGCAAGATGAGAAGGAAGATGTGAACCAGGTTTCTATCTTGTTTGGCTTGCACGACCCTGTGATTACCTGTAACTTCGCTGAAGGATATGAAGAGAATGAAGTCATGATCAAGTTTGGTGACTTTGAACCGATCTTAATAAATCAATCACTACAACTCGCCAAACTAAATATATGGAGCTTGGAGAAAGCATCATTGGAAGAAGGTGAAGCTCAAACTGATCAAGGTGATGATGAAGGTTGGATACTAGTGACTCGGCGGAGGCGCAATAAAATGAAATCACGCAGTGAATCAGCTGAGCAACCAACAAGGCAAAAGATGGTGGAAAGGACAAGGAAGCAAAGTGCTATTCGACGTCCACAAAAGGAAAAGGTAGAGGTTAACCACTATCAAAAGTCGCATCAGCCTGTGACTTTGGAAGAATATATTCCAAGTTGGTTTTGCATGAAGATTCCTAAGGGTGATACTAAGGCTTCATGTTGTAATGCTGATAAAGAAGAAGAGGAGAGTGAAACTCGAGAGTTGTTGCCACCGGCACAATCAGAAGAAGTTATCGAGCCTATCTCCCAAGAAGCAAATACTTGCGAAGCAAAGATCACCTTCACGAATGATGATATTCTACTTGGTGAGACTCCTCATAATCGTCCCTTATTTGTGGTTGGCTATGTTGATGAGCAAAGAGTGAATAGAATCTTAATTGATGGAAGATCTGGAGTCAACATTTTGCCTATCCGCACGCTGAAGGAACTTGGCATCTCTACTGAAGAACTAACGCAAAGTCGCCTGTTGATTCAAGGATTCAACCAAGGGGGGCAAAGAGCTATAGGTGCCTTAAAATGGATCTCCGCATTGGAGATATGACTTCAAGTGCATGGATGCATGTGATCGACGCAAGGACTTCATATAATATCTTACTTGGTAGGCCTTGGATACATGAGAACAAAATGGTTCCATCCACTTATCACCAATGCCTAAAATATCATGAGGGTGGAGTCAAAAAGACAGTCGTTGCCGATGACAAGTCGTTTACCGAAGTAGAAGCACACTTCGCTGATGCAAAATTCTACTTGAAAAATGTCGTGGGTGGAGTAAAAGCTGATAACAAAGCAACAACCAAAGATGCCAAGCTCACGGCTAAAAGTGCTGAGGTAGCAGCTGGTAAAGCAAAAGTTGTAGCTGATGGAGATCAAATTCTCTTCAGTCAGGGTAACGTGCATAAAGCAAATGTTGCAGCTTCAAGCAAGAAAATAAGTACTACGCTCCGCTACGTTCCAAAATTGAAGAAAGAAGAAGGCCAGTCATCTAATCTCCAAAGTGACCAGCTAAAAGGATTAATTCTCCCCGTTAGGCGAATTAACGCAATGAAGCTAACCTCAAAGTTGCTTGGTGGTTTTGTGGCAAAAAATCCACCACTGAATAAAGAACTCCTACGAAGTGCACAAATGAGGGGTTTGATCCGAATGCTTACAAGTTGTTTGCAAAGGCTGGGTATGATCCCAATGAACCATCTACATTAGGGAAGCTTTTACCTGAAGGTACCATGAAGAAATCACGCGAAGGCTTGGGTTACGAGAAACCTCCACCGGTTCGTATCTCTATAAGAAGGGCGAGCGTTAATTACATCACTGCTGAAGATGAGCCTGAAGTTTCAAGTAAGAGGCCTTCCGTCTTTGATCGGTTGGGAAAACCATCTTCAAGAACTTCTATCTTTAATAGATTGGGACCTTTGAATAAGATGAACAAGCCTCCAAGGAAATCTAAAAATGAGAAAGTGCATGCCCCTTCTAGATATTGTCAGAGTCTTATCCCTTCAAGACTGAGACGCGAAGAAAAATTTATGTCTCATGCGGAAATGTGTTAAAGGCCAGGACTCATACTATAGTCCACACGAAGGAGTGTGATAAAGATAGAGAAAGTGTGGTATCTTCATATCACATCATCGCACTAGAAGAGGAAAGTGCTATATCCCCAAATGGGATCATAAATGAATTAGAGGATATTTTTTGCTGTCACTACATATCATTCAACAATGATGATCCTCATGAAGTAGAAGATGCTACAGATGCTCCACCTGAGCTAGAGGAAGGGGTAAAGGCAACAGTTGATGCATTGAAAGAAATTAACCTTGGCACAGACGAAAACTCAAGGCCTACTTATATAAGTGCTTTGCTGGCAGCCGATGAAGAAAATGCTTATGTGGAGCTGTTGAAAGAGTATAAGGATGTCTTCACTTGGAGTTACAAAGAGATGCCTGGCTTGGACCTAAAAGTGGCAGTTCATCATCTCGCAGTCAAAGGTGGCGCTCGTCCCGTAAAACAAGCCCAACGTCACTTTAGACCAGATTTGGTCCCTTTGATTGAGAATAAAGTCAACAAGCTCATTGTGGCTGGTTTTATTCGTGAAGTCAAGTACCCCACATGGATTTCAAGCATAGTCCATGTAAGGAAGAAGAGTGGCAAAATTCGAGTTTGTGTCGATTTTAGGGACCTCAACAATACATGTCCTAAAGATGAGTTTCCGCTGCCTATCCCAAAACTCATGATCGATGCAACTACTGGTTATGAGGCTATGTCTTTTATGGATGGCTCCTCCTGCTATAATCAAATTCGTATGTCACCTAAGGATGAAGAATTCACGGCGTTCCGAAATCCTAAGGGTATTTATTGCTACAAAGTGATGCCTTTGGCTTAAAGAATGCTGGAGAACTTACCAAAGAGCTATGCAGAATATCTTTGATGACTTGCTTCATAAGAACGTAGAGTGCTACGTTGACGACTTGGTGGTAAAATCTAGAAGAAAGGGGGACCACTTGCAAGATTTGAGAATAGTGTTCGAGTTGTTGCGAAAGTACCAACTTCGAATGAATCCTTGGAAGTGCGCATTTGGAGTTACTACTGGTAAATTTCTTGGTTTTATCGTATGACATCGAGGCATTGAAATTGATCAAGCAAAAGTAGCAATTGTAAAGATGCCCGAGCCCAGAAATCTCCATGAATTGAAAAGTCTGCAAGGAAATTTAGCTTACCTTAGGAGATTCATCTCAAATCTAGCTGGGAGGTGTCAGCCGTTCAGTCGCCTCATGAAGAAGGGTACTCCTTTCGAATGGGATCAAGCTTGCAACAATGCCTTCGAGAGCATCAAATGCAACTTGATGAAGCCTCCTGTGCTAGCAGCTCCAATACCTAGAAAGCTGTTAATATTATATATTGCAGCACAAGAAAAGTCAGTGGGGGCACTTTTGGCTCAAGAAAATAGCGAAGGAAAGGAAAATTCACTTTACTATTTGAGTAGAATAATGACACCAAATGAGCTGAAGTATTCGCCAATCGAAAAGTTATGTTTGGCACTAGTCTGCTCCATTCAAAAGTTAAAGCACTACTTTCAGGCCCATATCGTACGACTGGTTTCTAGAGCAAATCCCATCAAGTTTGTCATGTCAAAGCCCGTCCTTAGTGATCGATTGGCAAGATGGTATCTCCAGTTTCAACAATTTGAGATTATATATATCCCTCAAAAGGCAGTCAAAGGACAAACGCTGGCAGATTTTTTGGCAGATCATCCAATTCCTGATGATTGGGAGCTGACTGATGAGTTACCTGATGAAGATGCAATGTTCGTCGAAGTTCAACCGTCTTGGAAGATGTCCATTCATGGAGCTTCACATCGTGATGGAGTAGGTGCTGGAGTAATTTTTGTAACGCCCCAAGAAGAAGTATTGCCATATTCCTTCACCTTGACTCAACATTGCTCCAATAATGTCGTAGAGTATCAAGCACTCATACTTGGGCTTGAAATGGCCGTCGACATGAAACAGTTGCAGTTGCAAGTCTTTGGAGACTCTAAGTTGGTGATCAATCAGCTTCTAGGAAGCTACGAGGTAAAGATGCTCGAGTTGCGTCCCTATCACGATTATGCACACAAGTTGATAGGATGGCTTGGTGATGTAACTCTTCATCATGTGCCAAGGAGGGAGAATAAGAAAGCTGATGCCCTAGCCAATCTAGCTTCAACACTTGCCCTGCCAGATCAGACGAAAGTTACTATCTACCAAAAATGGGTAATACCACCTCTAGACAATGACGAGGTTGAAAGGAATGATCTCCAACATCTTGTTGCCGTTTCTGAAGTCGACGAGGAAGACTGGCGGCAACCTATCATTAACTACTTGAGTCATGGGATACTACCAGAAAATCCAAGAAGGAGAACCGAAATTCGCCACCGAGCTCCACGCTTCCTCTACTACAAAGATACTCTATATAGAAGGTTATTTGAAGGAGTGCTCTTGCAATGTTTAGGAGAGGATGAAACGCTTCAAGCCATGCAAGAAGCGCATGCTGGGGTATGTGGATCACATCAGTCTGGGCCGAAACTCCACTTCCACATAAAACGGATGGGATCTTATTGGCCAACAATGGGAAAGGATTGTTTGGACCATGCTCGACGATGCAAAGCTTGCCAGCTCCATACAAATTTTATACATCAACCATCAGAAGTGCTACACCCGACCGTCGCATCTTGGCCATTTGACGCTTAGGGGCTAGACATTGTCAGACCATTGCCGAAGTCTTCTGAAGGACACTTGTTCATTTTGGCTGCAACTGATTACTTCTCGAAATGGGCAGAAGTCGTCGCTCTTAAGGAAGTGAAGAAAGAGAAGGTTGCAAACTTTATCCGAGTAAACATCATCTATCGCTTTGGTATTCCTCATTATATAATAACGGATAATGGCAAGCCATTTGACAATAGGTTGATGAATAGTATTTGTGATCTCTTTGGCTTCAAGCAGCATAAATCTTCTATGTACAATGCTGCCGCTAATGGTCTAGCTGAAGCATTCAACAAGACTTCATGCAACTTGTTGAGTAAAGTTGTCTCCAAGTCCAAGCGAGATTGGCATAATAGGATGGAAGAAGCTTTATGGGCATATAGGACGACTCATCGTACGCCAACACAGGCAACTCCGTACTCACTTGTCTATGGGGTTGAAGCAGTCCTACCACTAGAGCATCAAATACCATCGCTGCGACTTGCTATCCAAGAAGGGCTCACTGATGAAGAAAATGCTCGCTTGCGCCTTGAAGAGTTGGAGGCTCTTGATGAAAAAAGACTTGAAGCTCAACAAAGTCTCGAATGTTACCAAGCTCGGTTATCTCGTGCCTTCAATAAAAAGGTTCGCCAAAGGTCCTTCCAGGTTGGTGATCAAGTTCTTGCATTAAGAAGACCAATCATCACCTCCCATAAATCTGGGGGCAAGTTCACTGCAAAATGGGACGGCCCATATGTTGTGCAAGAAGCCTATTCAAGTGGTGCTTATAAGCTTATTGATGTTAAAGGAAAAAGAATCGGTCCCATTAACGGGAAATTCTTGAAGAGATACTATCTATGAAGAAGATCGATCTTTGACGCACGAGCATAAACTGCAAGTTACTCCTGGCCCCCAAGAGTATAAACTGTGCACAGCCAAATAAAAAATGTCCGCTAGGTTGAAAACCTCGAAAGAGGCGGCCTAGACAAAAGTTAGGACACAAAAAAAAAAAAGTCCGCTAGGGTGAAAACCTCGAAAGAGGCGGCCTTGGGAAAAGTTAGGACAAAAAAAAAACTCACTTGTACCGAACTACGTAATGACTTGATCCTCTTCACCGGGGTACATAGGCAGCTTAGAGTTTCATTCTATGTTCAGTCGCATAAAATACAAAAGATGGGTCACCACGAATCTATTTGAATATCAAGTTTTTATTATCAAAGGTTACAACCCCAAGGAGAAAGGTATCTTAGCAGCTTGTTTAGATGCTGAAGTCAAGATCAAAGCATTCTTCAAGACGAATTCAATAAATACTTGAGATATGAACCATCTTTGTGCGTGAAACCATGGTAAATTCATTTATGCAATAAGAAGATGATTTCAACTTGAATACGTCCTGCCAAAAAAGTTGAAAACCTAACAGGATGTAAAGGTTATGAATATTTTGCCTAAGCTGTGCAAATCTCCAAGTCGGACGGACGGACGCTCTAAATAGTTCCTCGTCAATCAGCAATATTGGACCAGCTTTGAAGACCTACAAGAAAAGAATGGATCATGAAGTACGTTGTCTAAAGTCATAATGTGCGTATTGTTGAGTCAATTTCAAAATATAATTTGCACAAGATTCATGAGGCTTTTGGCTATGATTTCCGGATATGTCTTAGCTCTTGGAGTTTCGGACCTATAGAACTAAGAGGCTCGTGATTTGGACACTCCTATATCGATATATGATTTTTTTCTGTGACTTGCAAAAATCTGTGAATATCAACATGGCAGACAATGTTGTCAAATTCAAAAAATTAATTCCTGCCGATCCTGAGGGACTTTGGAGCTGAGTTTTGGATATATCGTATTCTTTCGAGTTCCAATCGCATAGAAAAAGCGGCTATCAATTTGGATTCACATGTATGGAGACACAATTTTTATAGCAACACGCTCGAAACTGTGAAAATAACAATGTCTGAATTCAGGACTGATTTTTAAATATAAACTGTAAAAACATGGAAACAATCAACACCTAATTTTGATATATGTTGTTGCCCCAGAAGTTAGCTTTTCAACGGTGCAAACGGCTTATGATTCCGATGCTCCTAGCTCAAGATATGATTTTTTCCGTGAGATTGCATCAACTTCATAAATTTATTTCCATTGATACTGGAGGACTTTGATATGGAATTTCGGATATGTTTTAGCCTCCTAAGTTACAAGTTTGTAGAAACAAACGTCATTTGATTTAGATGCTCCTATCTTGAGATATGATTCTTTTGGCTTAAGCGCTCAAAGCTGAAATCCACCATGACTGACACCTAGAGCAACTTTAAAAATTAATTGTCGTCTATCTTGAAGACATCGTGATCTGATTTATTAATAATTTGTATCTCTTGAAGTCATGGTTTTATAGAATTAAGAAGTTCCACGTTCGGACACTCCTAGAGCAAGATATGTATTTTTTTTTTTGGTGAAGACGCTAGAATCCAGAGATTAAACTTGATGAGTGAGGATCATCTGCAAAGAAGGAGATTCTCCGAGTAGTCTCTCATGTGTCATAGAAGACTGTGTCCATAGAAGAATATGTTTACGCGTGCCATTGACGAATATATCTCCTTGACGAATAAATCTCCATGTGCAGTTAAAGGATTTGTCTTCGCGCGCCATTGACAAATATATCTCCTTGACGAATAAATCTCCATGTGCAGTTAAAGGATTGGTCTTCGCGCGCCATTGACAAATATATCTCCTTGACGAATATATTTCCATTAAAAGGTTTTGTCTCCTTGGACCAAAGAAGACATCATTGAACGTTATCGGATGAGGCGACCTCTTCACTGTAATATGGAGGTGTGCAAAAGATACGAAAAAAAAGGAAGTAACGAAGATAAAAAAAAATGGAGGAAGCTTACTTGCAGTAGATCAAGAATCGATGATCAGGTTGTGTAAAATTATCTTGCTCGCTGTAATGAATAAGAAAATAAGGATAAAAGTCAGCAAAACATAACACAACAAAAGAAGGAGCAGTAACACAGAAGTACAGGCATCTAGATAAACAAAAAAATCTTTTTTGTGCTTATATTCCAAAGTTGCAAAGCACCTTCTTGACTTCCTATTATACCCTTATTTAAATAAGTATCTGGATGCATTATGCAGCTAGGAGAAAATTTGTCCTCTAGCTTTATGCTTCCAACTGGAGCAGAATTCTTGTCTATACCGTTAAATTGCCATATGAGGACATTACCTTCAATATCAACACTTAGGACGTGTTCATCAAAAAGAAGCAATTGATTGACCTTAGCACTGTGTCCACTCCAAGTAGCAACCTGATGAGCATGCTTAACAACTGCAAGGCATATCATGATCAATGAAAGGCGCAAAAAAAAAGAGGACATCAATCTACTGGTGACTTGATAGATGCTTTAAGTACTAAAATGTTCTTCAAAAAGTTCCAAGACATGCATGGAAATAAAGTGAACACATACTGATAAAAAAAAAGAGTACCTCGGCCACAGGCTTTCGTTTGATACACTGTAAAGAAAATAGAAGGAAAATAGTGAATTGATACCCACGAACGAGGAGTACTTTTCTACTATTTATAGATGTCTGAGGTGTATATCTATTTGATTCCTACATGGAGTTTTATTTACAATAGCCGTTCAGTCGCCTCGTGAAGAAGGGTACTCCTTTCGAATCGGATCAAGCTTGCAACAATGCCTTCGAGAGCATCAAATCCTACTTGATGATGCCTCCTGTGCTAGCAGCTCCAATACCTAGAAAGCCGTTAATATTATATATTTCAGCACAAGAAAAGTCAGTGGGGGAACTTTTGGCTCAAGAAAATAGCGAAGGAGAGGAAAATTCACTTTACTATTTGAGTAGAATGATGACACCAAATGAGCTGAAGTATTCGCCAATCGAAAAGTTATGTTTGGCACTAGTCTGCTCCATTCAAAAGTTAAAGCACTACTTTAAGGCTCATATCGTACGACTGGTTTCTAGAGCAAATCCCATCAAGTTTGTCATGTCATAGCCCGTCCTTAGTGATCGATTGGCAAGATGGTATCTCCAGTTTCAACAATTTGAGATTATATATATCCCTCAAAAGGCAGTCAAAGGACAAACGCTGGCAGATTTTTTGGCAGATCATCCAATTCCTGATGATTGGGAGCTGACTGATGAGTTACCTGATGAAGATGCAATGTTCGTCGAAGTTCAACCGTCTTGGAAGATGTCCATTCATGGAGCTTCACATCGTGATGGAGTAGGTGCTGGAGTAATTTTTGTAACGCCCCAAGAAGAAGTATTGCCATATTCCTTCACCTTGACTCAACATTGCTCCAATAATGTCGTAGAGTATCAAGCACTCATACTTAGGCTTGAAATGGCCGTCGACATGAAACAATTGTAGTTGCAAGTCTTTGGAGACTCTAAGTTGGTGATCAATCAGCTTCTAGGAAGCTACGAGGTAAAGAAGCTCGAGTTGCGTCCCTATCACGATTATGCACACAAGTTGATTAGGATGGCTTGGTGATGTAACTCTTCATCATGTGCCAAGGAGGGAGAATAAGAAAGCTGATGCCCTAGCCAATCTAGCTTCAACACTTGCCCTGCCAGATCAGACGAAAGTTACTATCTACCAAAAATGGGTAATACCACCTTTAGACAATGACGAGGTTGAAAGGAATGATCTCCAACATCTTGTTGCCGTTTCTGAAGTCGACGAGGAAGACTGGCGGCAACCTATCATTAACTACTTGAGTCATGGGATACTACCAGAAAATCCAAGAAGGAGAACTGAAATTCGCCGTCGAGCTCCACGCTTCCTCTACTACAAAGATACTCTATATAGAAGGTCATTTGAAGGAGTGCTCTTGCAATGTTTAGGAGAGGATGAAACGCTTCAAGCCATGCAAGAAGCGCATGCTGGGGTATGTGGATCACATCAGTCTGGGCCGAAACTCCAGTTCCACATAAAAAGGATGGGATATTATTGCCCAACAATGGTAAAGGATTGTTTGGACCATGCTCGACGATGCAAAGCTTGCCAGCTCCATACAAATTTTATACATCAACCACCAGAAGTGCTACACCCGACCGTCGCATCTTTGCCATTTGACGCTTGGGGGCTAGACATTGTCGGACCATTGCCGAAGTCTTCTGAAGGACACTTGTTCATTTTGGCTGCAACTGATTACTTCTCGAAATGGGCAGAAGTCGTCGCTCTTAAGGAAGTGAAGAAAGAGAAGGTTGCAAACTTTATCCGAGTAAACATCATCTATCGCTTTGGTATTCCTCATTATATAATAACGGATAATGGCAAGCCATTTGACAATAGGTTGATGAACAGTATTTGTGATCTCTTTGGCTTCAAGTAGCATAAGTCTTCTATGTACAATGCTGCCGCTAATGATCTAGCTGAAGCATTCAACAAGACTTCATGCAACTTGTTGAGTAAAGTTGTCTCCAAGTCCAAGCGAGATTGGCATAATAGGATGGAAGAAGCTTTATAGGCATATAGGACGACTCATCGTACGCCAACACAGGCAACTCCCTACTCACTTATCTATGGGGTTGAAGCAGTCCTACCACTAGAGCATCAAATACCATCGCTGCGACTTGCTATCCACGAAGGGCTCACTGATGAAGAAAATGCTTGCTTGCGCCTTGAAGAGTTGGAGGCTCTTGATGAAAAAAGACTTGAAGCTCAAAAAAGTCTCGAATGTTACCAAGCTCGGTTATCTCGTGCCTTCAATAAAAAGGTTCGCCAAAGGTCCTTCCAGGTTGGTGATCAAGTTCTTGCATTAAGAAGACCCATCATCACCTCCCATAAATCTGGGGGCAAGTTCACTGCAAAATGGGGCGGCCCATATGTTGTGCAAGAAGCCTATTCAAGTGGTGCTTATAAGCTTATTGATGTTAAAGGAAAAAGAATCGGTCCCATTAACGGGAAATTCTTGAAGAGATACTATATATGAAGAAGATCGCTCTTTAACGCACGAGCATAAACTACAAGTTACTCCTTGCCCGCAAGAGTGTAAACTGTGCACAGCCAAATAAAAAATATCCGCTAGGTTGAAAACCTCGAAAGAGGCGGCCTAGACAAAAGTTAGGACACAAAAATAAAAAAAAAAGTCCGCTAGGGTGAAAACCTCGAAAGAGGCGGCCTAGGTAAAAGTTAGGACAAAAAAAAACTCACTTGTACCGAACTACGTAATGACTTGATCCTCTTCACCGGGGTACGTAGGCAGCTTAGAGTTTCATTCTAAGTTCAGTCGCATAAAATACAAAAGATGGGTCACCACGAATCTATTTGAATATCAAGTTTTTATTATCAAAGGTTACAACCCCAAGGAGAAAGGTATCTTAGCAGCTTGTTTTAGATGCTGAAGTCAAGATCAAAGCATTCTTCAAGACGAATTTAATAAATACTTGAGATACGAACCATCTTTGTGCGTGAAACCATGGTAAATTCATTTGTGCAATAAGAAGATGATTTCAACTTGAATACGTCCTGCCAAAAAAGTTGGAAACCTAACAGGATGTAAAGGTTATGAATATTTTGCCTAAGCTGTGCAAATCTCCAAGTCGGACAGACGGACGCTCTAAATAGTTCCTCGTCAATCAGCAATATTGGACCAGCTTTGAAGACCTAAGAGAAAAGAATGGATCATGAAGTACGTTGTCTAAAGTCATAATGTGCGTATTGTTGAGTCAATTTCAAAATATAATTTGCACAAGATTCATGAGGCTTTTGGCTATGATTTCCGGATATGTCTTAGCTCTTGGAGTTTCGGACCTATAGAACTAAGAGGCTCGTGATTTGGACACTCCTATATCGAGATATGATTTTTTTCTGTGACTTGCAAAAATCTGTCAATATCAACATGGCAGACAATGTTGTCAAATTCAAAAAATTAATTCCTGCCGATCCTGAGGGACTTTGGAGCTGAGTTTTGGATATATCGTATTCTTTCGAGTTCCAATCGCATAGAAAAAGCGGCTATCAATTTGGATTCACATGTATGGAGACACAATTTTTATAGCAACACGCTCGAAGCTGTGAAAATAACAATGTCTGAATTCAGGACTGATTTTTAAATATAAACTGTAAAAATATGGAAACAATCAGCACCTAATTTTGATATATGTTGTAGCCCCAGAAGTTAGCTTTTCAACGGTGCAAATGGCTTATGATTCCGATGCTCCTAGCTCAAGATATGATTTTTTCCGTGAGATTGCGCAATGCTGCCAGGCCAACGCGGGAAAAGTTGCATCAACTTCATAAATTTATTTCCATTGATACTGGAGGACTTTGATATGGAATTTCGGATATGTTTTAGCCTCCTAAGTTACAAGTTTGTAGAAACAAACGGCATTTGATTTAGATGCTCCTATCTTGAGATATGATTCTTTTGGCTTGAGCGCTCAAAGCTGAAATCCACCATGACTGACACCTAGAGAAACTTTAAAAATTAATTGTCGTCTATCTTGAAGACATCGTGATCTGATTTATTAATAATTTGTATCTCTTGAAGTCATGGTTTTATAGAATTAAGAAGTTCCACGTTCGGACACTCCTAGAGCAAGATATGTATTTTTTTTTTTTTTTTTGGTGAAGACGCTAGAATCCAGAGATTAAACTTGATGAGTGACGATCATCTGCAAAGAAGGAGATTCTCCGAGTAGTCTCTCATGTGTCATAGAAGACTGTGTCCATAGAAGAATATATTTACGCGTGCCATTGACGAATATATCTCCTTGACGAATAAATCTCCATGTGCAGTTAAAGGATTTGTCTTCGCGCGCCATTGACAAATATATCTCCTTGACGAATAAATCTCCATGTGCAGTTAAAGGATTGGTCTTCGCGCGCCATTGACAAATATATCTCCTTGACGAATATATTTCCATTAAAGGGTTTTGTCTCCTTGCACCAAAGAAGACATCATTGCACGTTATCGGATGAGGCGGCCTCTTCACTGTAATATGGAGGTCTGCAAAAGATACGAAAAAAAAGGAAGTAACGAAGATACAAAAAAATGGAGGAAGCTTACTTGCAGTAGATCAAGAATCGATGATCTGGTTGTGTAAAATTATCTTGCTCGCTGCAACGAATAAGAAAATAAGGACAAAAGTCAGCAAAACATAACACAACAAAAGAAGGAGCAGTAACACAGAAGTACAGGCATCTAGATAAACAAAAAAATCTTTTTTGTGCTTATATTCCAAAGTTGCAAAGCACCTTCTTGACTTCCTATTATACCCTTATTTAAATAAGTATCTGGATGCATTATGCAGCTAGGAGAAAATTTGTCCTCTAGCTTTATGCTTCCAACTGGAGCAGAATTCTTGTCTATACCGTTAAATTGCCATATGAGGACATTACCTTCAATATCAACACTTAGGACGTGTTCATCAAAAAGAAGCAATTGATTGACCTTAGCACTGTGTCCACTCCAAGTAGCAACCTGATGAGCATGCTTAACAACTGCAAGGCATATCATGATCAATGAATGGCGCGAAAAAAAAAAAAGAGGACATCAATCTACTGGTAACTTGATAGATGCTTTAAGTACTAAAATGTTCTTCAAAAATTTCCAAGACATGCATGGAAATAAAGTGAACACATATTGATAAAAAAAAAAAAAGAGTACCTCGGCCACAGGCTTTCGTTTGATACACTGTAAAGAAAATAGAAGGAAATAGTGAATTGATACCCACGAACGAGGAGTACTTTTCTACTATTTATAGATGTCTGAGGTGTATATCCATTTGATTCCTACATAGAGTTTTATTTATAATAGCCAAAAAAATTTAGTTCCTGAACTAGATTGGATTTATCTTCTTCGAGTTTTACGGGGCAAAGGAGAGACAAAAAAACGGTGTCCTATTTGGACTATGTTTCTGAGTTTAGCCATGAAGAAAATTGAGAAAGTTCAATCTAAGTGAATCAAGTCCTATATGAATTGGTTTGCACGTGTGCTACTAGCTAGAATACAATAAGTTGGTAAACACTGAAGTCTGACCATTTGATATTTAAACTCATTTTTTAATGAGGTAATGGCTATCTCACGTAAGATCAAAGTTCATGGATTCTAGAAAATGAGATAATGAGCTTTTCAAAAATATAATGAAAAGTTAAAGTTATTTCTTTTGGTACATTTTTTGGTTAAAGTGATCAAGTGTGGCCATCATACTTCAAGCTCAGCCATGAGTTTCGATAAAGTCTACACCCCGTCAAGTATTGAAGTATGGGGCATTTGTAGACAAATAAATTTTATTGGATCAAAATCCATAAAATAATTTGGCTATATATTAAATTCAAGATATATTAGTCCATATAAATTAGATGGGCTAGTATAATTGGATTGGATTTAATACAAAGTCCAAATTTATTGGGCCGCAAATGATAATCCCACTTTATTAGCCCAAATATAAATCCTAAAGGCCCAAACCAGTGCCACATGTCAAGTGACGTGGCGCCAAGGCAAATAAAGGAGCCAATAGGATCATGCCATATGCCAAATAACATGGCAATCCAAGTGAAGTCCAAATGGCCAATAAATATCCGCCACGTGGACAAGTGACATGTTCAGGCCAATAAAATGCAGCCTTGTCACTGCTTAAATATGATTGGCTGATCCACGGGCATTGGCCCGTTAGGGTTTCTTGGTGGCTACTCCACCCCACATCTATATAAAGGGGTCAAATCCCTCATTTGTGAAATAAGAAATCAGAAGGAGGAATCCATAACAAGAAGCAATAAGGAGCTCGTGGATCAAAGGCTGCAAATTGCTATAAATCTTCAAGGAGTTATTTATTTCTCTACAAGTTCATCAAGAGAAAGATTCAGGATCAAGCTCAAAGGCCTTGGATTATCTCTACAAATTCATTATAAGGAAGATTCAAGATCAAGCTCAAAAGCTCTTGGATTTATTTCTACAAATTCATCATAAGGAAGATATTCAGGATCAAGCTCAAAAGTCCTTGGATTTCTACTTGTAATATTTATAGTTGAAAAGACGAATCAGATGAATTATAGAGATTGTACTACTCATCATATATTGAAATCAAATACTACAGTTGTTACAATATTTTCTTGTCTTGATTATTTATTTATTTCTTGACGCGAATTTACTTGTTACTGTAACAACAAAATTCGCGTCAAGAAAATAAATATCGAGACAAGAAAATATTGCAACAATATATTTTATTTACCAAAATATGAGTGTTACAATCTCTATGATTCCTCTGATTCGTCTTTTCAAACTATAACTTCAAGGGCTTTTGAGCTTGATCTTGAAGTTTGGATTTGGACTTTGATTTGGATTTGATCTTGATCTTGATCTTGACTTGATGAGTTCAAGGGCTTTGGAGCTTTGTCTTGAACTTGGTCTTTATCTTGAACTTGTACTTGGATTCAAGGGCTTGAAGCTTGATCTTGAATCTTCGTCTTGATCTCTAGAACTTTGTAGAGAAATATTTGAGTGCTTGCAGCTTTTGTAGAAATCTCTTGCTTTGATCCACGAGCTCTTCCTTGCTTCTTGTTATGGATTCTTGCTTCTGATTTCTTCTACTCTCAAATGAGAGATTTGACCCCTTTATATGGATATGGGGTGGAGTAGCCACTAAGAAACCCTGACGGGCCTTGGCCCGTGGACCGGCCAATCAGATTTAAGCAGTGACTAGGCCATATTTGATTGGCCATAATATGTCACATGTCCACATGGCGTATTTTCATTGGCCATTGGGTTTGACTTGGATTGCCACGTCATTTGATGAGTGGCATGATCCAATTGGCTATTTCATTTGACTTGGCGCCACGTCACTTGCCACGTGGCACATTTTTGGGCCTCTAGGAAAACTTATATTCATTGGGCCTTAGGCTAATTTGGGCTAGCCTTTCAAGATTGGGCTTTTATTATATTTAAATAATTAGCCCAATTATATTAGCCCATAATATTTATTTGGACCAATACGTCTTGAATTTAATAAATAGCCATATTATTTTATATATTTTGATCCAATAAAATTTACGTGTCTACAAATGGCCCCTACTTCAAGGCTTGTCGGGGTTAAATTTGTTTGTACCCAAAGACTAGGCTTGAAGTAATTTCTTTGGTCATGTGGGTTAGTCGTGAATGAATTGACTATATCCAGTTAACAGCCCATAAGATGATTACTTGATCAACGTGCTATCCAAAAGTAGCTACCTTTTAGTTAGTTGTCTTAAACGGGGCCATTAATCAAAATATCTCACAATTACGTGAGATAAAGTTGCCGTCCAGAAGCTTGTTCTCTTTCTATTCCAACTCCACTTCTGATTAACATATGACACTGAAACCGTGTCCACGATTTCGTTTTTCTCTAGCTGTTGTAGCCACTTTTTTTTTCAAATTGGCATAGGAAACCTTGTTCCTTTTGGACTGCTTCTTCCAATTCCTAACCAATTAGGAGCTGATTATAATTAAATTCTCTCTCTATAAATAGCAAAGCCCTCAAGCCATTAATCAAACATTCTCTTGGTCAATTCATAGCGTCAGGAATTTTGAAGCTTACCAGTACCTCAGGTTTCCTCATAATCCCATACACTATATTTTTTTTTTTTTAACCATTGATGCATACTTTTACTTGGACTCCGCTGCTTTCCTCATGTCATTCTTTTCTTTTCTAAACGTGAGAACTAAAACTCATAATGCACAGCGAATATTGATTGATCAACATAGATTAACTGAATTTTTTTTTTTTTTAACCGGGTCACATATTTTTCGACCCACACAACATGATTTCCTTGCTTTTCCTGTTATAATGACCATAATAGCTAGATTTAAGTGAATTTGTTTCATAAGATTCTCTCTGATTTTTATTCCTAGAGAAACTAAGATAACATGATGACAATGGATACCCCTAATTGAGCATTCCAAGGTCAAAACTTTGCACGTTAATTCCATTCAAGCATGGCCTTCAATCTATCAGAAAAGCATAAATTCATGCACCAACTCTTGAATGGCACCAAGAGTTTAAATGTTTGGCGTGTTTTTGCAATGGCAGCTGGGACTACGTGTATTTTCTTTGCTCTATTTTTTGTAGCTTCCTTGAGGTAATTTTAAAGGAGAAAAAAAAACGTTCCAATAGCTTTATTCCCTAGCTTTTTAATGAAAGCCACTAGTCAGTGGTAGAGAACATGTAATTAATACTCGGGAATAAACTTGTGCACCCTCAAACATAATTCACTTTTTGACACCAGCAGCTAATAATGTATTCCTTCTCCACGAGTTAAGTCAATGTGCATAGCTTTAGGAGATAGAAATTTTGTACCATTGTGATCTTTTGTTGCTGCCCTTTAAACCCTTTTCCTTACTTGCTTTAAATTATTTTTCTAACTTTTGTCTTACTTTTTCCCAAATTTTGAAGCAGGGAAGACAAAACATTACTTAGCCCCAATTGTCGCCGCTTCCTTGCTGCTAATTCGAACAGTAAGTTATCTCTTTCTTTCGTTTTTTTTTTTTTTTTTTTTTTTTTTTTTGCTCGTCCTTTTGTTGTAGGCCAAAAGATGGTTATGAAGAAGCCAAACTTGACAATCCAATGGAAAACTTGGTTGGGAGCGATACTCATGGGAATGTCAAGTTTAAGATGATTGGGGTGGTAACACACTCCCACTTTAACGACGACAATCCCATGGAAGACTTATTTGGAGCGATACCGTGGGAAAGTCAAGTTTAAGGTGATTGGGGTGGTAACGCCCTCCCACTTTAACGACGACAATCCCATGGAAGACTTATTTGGAGCGATGCTCGTGGGAAAGTCAAGTTTAAGGCGATTGGGGTGGCAACGCACCCCCACTTTAATGACGATAATCCCATGGAAGACTTATTTGGAGCGATGCTCGTGGGAAAGTCAAGTTTAAGGTGATTGGGATGGCAACGCACCCCCACTTTAATGACGACGATCCCATGGAAGACTTTCATCATTCATCATCCTTATGTTGATTCTCTTCATCTTGAGATTGATCAAAGATTTACTTGTTCTTACAGCTGGGCAAGATGGTGCACTTCAGAGACTACACCTCTCCATCATCCAAACTCAAGTACCTCATAATTGAAACTGAAGACGATGCGGCTCAAACTAGGCTTTTGGTGCATACTCCAATTGGTCAATACGCGAGTGCATGGACATCTTTGAGGAACTCACTTCATATTGCAAACTGGACATTAGAGAATGATCACAATTCAGCTGGATCCGGCAAGACGTGGAGTCTTCAAGCGCCCAGCCATCGTCATGCAAACATTGCAAGCGCCCTTCCCAGTTTAGGCCGTCGCATCATCCGAGGAGAGACATACTGGGGAGACACAATGATAACTCAGGATGAATATCAACACATTCCGGGGTATTGGGAATGGACTGAAGACATACTTAGCCGAAGCCAACAAGAATTGAGAGCTTCAAAAATTCATGATGCTGTTCGTGCTTCACTTTTCACTTATGATCGAAACTCCAACATCTTGCAGTCATTCCTTGAAGGTTGGTGTCCCAAGACAAATATGCTACTTACCTCTGTTGGTGAAATGTCTATCTCTCTTTGGGATCTACATACCTTGGGAGGTTTGCCTATAGCGGGTTCTATCTACGAAGAAGCGGTGCCCTCAGCTATGGAACTTGTAGGTGAGGATGAGAAAAAGATGAGATTCATTCCCCGAGCCTGCGAGCACTTGTTCTTAGCTTTTCATTATCTCCAAGAAGGAAAGAATAATATTCCGAGGGTTCCCTTGAGCAAGTGGATCAACTTCTGGTACAAAGGAACCTTGCGATATGGGCCTGCTCCACCGAGGAGGGAGCAAAAAACTGGGCGCTTAAAGTCAACACATAACCCTATAGGAGTTATACCTGAGGCACCCGAATGGTCAACGGAGAATGAAGCAGTATTTTCCAAGCTAGGAGTGAAGCCTGCAAGAATAGAAGAGACGTATCTGGCAGCCTTCCTGTCGTGTTGGTTATGTACCTTTGTGTTTCCTTCTGAAGATGGTGACTTCATTCGGCCGGGAACTTTCAAGATAGCATCAACCATGGCATGCGGGCGGAGAACTAGCCTTGCAGTTCCAGTATTAGCAAGCATATACAATAACTTGAACAAGATTTCACGATTGTCGCGACTTGATCTTATCGAGGTCCGTTTTCCCATTCACTATGTTTACGGTTGGCTAGCTTATCACTTCAAGACCCACTATGCACTTGCTAAAGAACCATCTGTTCCACTAATGGTGACATATTCTGGAGAGGGCACTGCCAAGTACTTCAACAAAGAGGATGCTAGAAAACGCATACATCGAGGAGATGTCGTAGCTTGGACTTCAACTATGTTAAAGAGTCCCCAACTTCACAATTATGTGGACGACAATATTGTAGAAGAGTTGGACTCAAGCTATTTCATGAGCATACGGTTTAACTATCTCACTTTGAGGAATGGAGACTCTTTCATCATCGAGCCTTATAGTCCACATCGATTTGGGCGCCAATTTGGGTTTTATCAGAATGTCCCAGGTTTTTTGACAAATGATATCCGTAGCGTCTCTTTAGAGGAAGGGCTTAGATATTTTCGAATTTGTGTGTCACACAAGACCGCAAGCGACTTTTCCTCCTTCTACAGTCAATGTGAAGAAATTTTCTTCGGCTAATTATAAGAATTGGTGGGAGAAAACACACGCAAAGTTCCTTGATGAAAACTTGCAATATTTGATCGACGGTGTTGGACCTGCCAATACCCCTCTTCCTAAGGACAGACATCCACATCCCACAAATAACCGGTTGCCTGCTTCAAAGGCTAATCCTGCAGAGCAAGACAAAGGCAAGAGACCTCAACTTCACCAAAGCGTTAAGAATTCAACACCGTTGGTTGGTCGTGAAAGAGCCCATGCATCGAACAAGCGGTTATCTCCAGATGGGAGTAGGAGCAGCGATAGAGATCGGTGTTGGAAGCGAGTAGAGGCACCTTCAGAAAAGCTGGAACAAACCAACCCACATATGGTTGACATTGCAGACAGTGGTAGTTCTTCCTCAAAGACTTTGACAACTCCTATCAAAGAGGTATACATCTTTTATTTTTTTATTATTTTTTTTTTTTGCACACTTGTACTTGGATGCTTTTACTAACAGTTTTCGTCCTTCATACAGTCAAATGGCGTCGGAGCTATGACAGTACCACAACGAGAGAAACCACAAACTAGTGATGAGTCCATTGCACGACCAGTCTTAAGGAAATCATCTTCTACTGCCAAGGCAAAGCAAGTGGTGACTTCTCATTCTCGTGATGGCTCTAAAGACAAGTGCGGCACTACTCCAAACAAGAAACCAGCAGCTGCAGCGTCTGTATTTGTGGGAAGCAAGCTTGTTCAAAACATCAACCAGAAGTACGTTTCAGAACTTTGGAAAGGACTTCAAAGCAAGCTTTCAAACTTTGATTTGGACTTAGCCTCCTCCCATGAAGAAGATGCAAAAGTGGTTCTTGCAGCGATGGAGGGAAAAGGTGTTTACCTCACCCCAATAAGGGACATGTTGCAGTCTTTCTTTGAGCTCGCCACTTCGTATGATCAGGCTCGATCTGCCTTCTCTGACAAAGTTTCAGAATCAGTAAAACAAGACTTGCTTTCAAAAGCTGGGGAGCACCTTTCACTCGCCATGGTTGAAGAGGAAGAAAAGGTTGAAGAGGTCGTATCCATCCGCGAATCCATAGGCAAGGTAAAAGAGAAGATTGAAAAGTTGCGTGAGAAGGAGAAGGACTTAGAAGCCCTCCTGGAAGCTGCAGAATATGAAGTTGAAGAAGCCAAATCAAAAAGTCTCGATTGCTAAGGAGGAGTATGAGACCTGCCCTGATGTTGCTTCACAGTCTGCTGATGACTTAGCCAACTTGGAGAGGAAGAAAGAGCGCCTGGAGGCTAGCCGTCAAGACTTGCTCAGTTTCAAGTTATCTCTAGATTAGGCTACAATTATTTTTTTTTTTTTTTACTTCTTGCATTGGACTTAGTAGTTGGTATTTTCATTATTAATAAGACTCTTTCACTTTTGCCTTATATTGTGTCCCTCTTCTCTTAATTGTATTTTCCAATTTCCTCACTGTATTTCAACAGCATAGCGCACTTGTGGTAGGAAATTCATATCTTATTATATGAATGTCCGACTCGTGAAAATTTTGGCTTTTCCAGAAACTAGACATCTAGAGTTACAACATATCCGAAATTCAAAGTCAGAAACAATGAGGAACGTTCTGGATAAATATTCGAAATCATGTAACAGTTCTGCCCTGCAGACGATTTCAGTTTTGCGCAGTCTTGCCAAAACCAGTATATCTTGCCGCACATAACTCCGAATTACAAGCCGTTTAGTTTTCCAGAAACTAGACTTCAAGATCTATAGCATATCCGAAATTTAGAGTTAAAAGCCTTCAGGATCGTTCCAGATATTATTTTGAAGTTAGCTTTGGATTCTGTCTCGCTGATTGGTCTCAGTTCTGCGCGGCTTTACTAAAAAAAATTATATCTTGATGTATTAGCCTTCGAATCGTGAGCCATTTGATTTCCTAGGGACCAGACTTCAAGATAAAGAACATATCTAAAATTTGGAGCTAAAAGGCTTTGTGAATTTTTTTCGGTGAATTTTTTATTTTTTATGCAAAAATACTCCTTCTGATTTTACTACGTGTAGATTTTCAGCACGAAGCGTAATCACTAACGGCAACTTCACATCTTGATGCGTAATCATCCAAACGAGAAACCCCTTTGATTAATAGGAATAACGTACAAAGGGCTGTTATATATACCGAACATCTTGAGCAGAGTCTCCCTAGGCTTTCATAGAATAACGACTAGAACTTGACCCAGAACTCGAAACACCTTGACAAGTAATCATGTTTTCTTTAGGTTGTAAGCTATACATAACAATGTGAAATTTGACAAGGGATATAACTTTTCTTTATTTTGGGCGACTGGACTTAGAATTTGAGCTCTAAGCTGCCTACGTACCTCGATGAAGAGGATCAAGTCATTACGTAGTTCATAGAAGAATTTTTTTTTTTTTTTTTTTTTTTTAGTCCTAAATTTTGCCTAGGCCGCCTCTTTCGAGGTTTTCAACCTAGCGGACATTTTTTTTTTAGGCCGTGCACAGTTTAGACTCTTGCGGGCCAGGAGTTTTATGCAGTTTATGCTCGTGCATCAAAGGAGCGTAGTGATTTGCAGTTTAAGCTCATGCTTCTAGGAGCGTGTCAACTTGCAGTTTAGGCTCGTGCGTCGAGGAGCGTATGAACTTGCAGTTTAGGCTCGTGCGTCGAGGAGCATTCCAACTTCAAGGATAGTACTTCTTCAAGAATTTCCCGTTAATGGGACCGAGTCTTTTTCCTTCAGCATCAATAAGCTTATATGCACCACTTGAATAGACTTCTTGCACAATATACGGTCCATCCCATTTTGCAGTGAACTTGCCCCCTGATTTATGGGAAGTGATGATGGGTCTTCTTACTGCAAGAACTTGATCACCAACCTGGAAAGATCTTGGGCGAACCTTTTTATTGAAAGCACGAGATAGACGAGCTTGATAACATTCAAGGCTTTGCTGAGCTTCGAGTCTTTTCTCATCGAGAGCTTCCAACTCTTCAAGGCGTAAGCGAGCATTTTCTTCATCAGTGAGCCCTTCTTGGAGAGCAAGTCTCAAGGATGGTATTTGACGCTCCAATGGCAACACAGCTTCGACTCCATAAACAAGCGAGTAAGGAGTTGCTTGCGTTGGTGTGCGGTGAGTTGTCCTATACGCCCATAAAGCTTCTTCCATCCTTTCATGCCAATCTCTCTTGGATTTGGAAACAACCTTATTAAGCAAATTGCACAAGGTCTTGTTGAATGCTTCGGCTAGGCCATTGGCGGCAGCATTGTACATGGAAGATTTGCGCTGCTTGAAGCCAAATAGATCACATATTTTATTCATCAGTCTATTATCGAATAGCTTGCCATTATCCGTTATTATATAACAAGGGATACCGAAGCGGTAAATAATGTTTACTCGAATGAAGTTTGCAACCTTCTCCTTCTTTACTTCCTTGAGAGCGACAGCTTCTGCCCATTTTGTGAAGTAATCAGTTGCAACTAATATGAACACGTGTCCTTCAGAAGACTTCGGCAATGGTCCAACAATGTCTAGTCCCCAAGCATCAAATGGCCAAGACGCGACCGTTGGATGCAACACTTCAGGTGGTTGATGTATGAAGTTTGCATGGAGCTGACAAGCTTTGCATCTTCGAGCATGGTCCAAGCAATCCTTCACCATTGTTGGCCAGTAGTACCCTATCCTTTTTATATGGAAGTGAAGCTTCGACCCAGACTGGTGTGATCCACATACCCCAGAGTGTGCTTCTTCCAGAGCTTGAAGTGTTTCATCATCTCCTAAACATCGCAAAAGTACTCCCTCAAATGATCTTCTATATAGAGTGTCCTTGTAGTAAAGGAAACGGGGTGCTCTACGACGAATTTCGCTTCTTCTTCTCGGATTTTCTGGCAGGGTTCCATGACTGAGGTAATCAATTATAGGTTTCCGCCAGTCCTCCTTCTCAGCCTCAGAAACAGCAACAAGACGTTGAAGCTCATTTTCACCATCCACGCCTTCATCAAATGGTGGTACTACCCATCTTTGGCAGATAGTAACTTGTGTCTGTTCAGGCAAGGCAAGTGTTGACGCCAAAGCCGCCAAGGCATCGGCTTTCTTATTTTCCTTCCTCGGCACATGCTGGAGAGTTACATCCCCAAGCCATCCTATTAACTTCTGTGCATAATTGTGATAGGGTTGTAACTCTGGTTTCCTTACCTCATAGCTACCTAGAAGCTGATTGATTACCAATTTAGAGTCTCCGTATACTTGCAACTGTAACTGCTTCATGTCAACGGCCATTTCGAGACCAAGTATGAGTGCTTGATACTCTGCGACGTTATTAGAGCAACGTTGCATTAACGTGAAAGAATATGGGAAAACCTCTCCTTCGGAAGTTACAAAAACCACACCAACCCCAGCTCCATCATGACGTGCAGCACCGTCGAAGTACATCTTCCACGATGGTTGAACTTCGATGACCATTGCATCTTCATCAGGTAATTCATCAGTGAGCTCCCAATCATCAGGTATCGGATGGTCTGCCAAGAAGCCAGCTAACGCTTGTCCTTTCACCGCTTTTTGAGGGACGTACACAATCTCAAATTGTTGAAACTGGAGGTACCATCTCGCCAAACGATCACTAAGGACGGGTTTTGACATCACAAATTTTATAGGATTTGCTTTGGAAATGAGTCGGACGATGTGAGCTTGAAAGTAGTGCTTCAACTTTTGAATAGAGAAGACTAGCGCCAAACACAACTTTTCGATTGGCAAGTACTTCAACTCATTTGGTGTCATCATCCTACTTAAGTAGTAAAGGGAATTTTCTTTCCCTTCACTATTCTCTTGAGCCAAAAGCGCCCCAACAGACCTTTCTTGCGCTGCAATATATAATATCAGCGGTTTTCCAGGTATAGGTGCAGCTAAAACTGGAGGTTTCATCAGGTACGACTTGATGCTCTCGAATGCGTTGCTGCAAGCTTGATCCCATTCGAAACGGACACCTTTCTTCATAAGACGGCTGAATGGTTGACATCTTCCGGCCAGATTTGAAATGAATCTCCTAAGATACGCCAACTTTCCTTATAGACTCTTTAGTTCATGAATATTTCTAGGCTCAGGCATCTTCAAAATCGCATCGACTTTAGCTTGATCAATTTTAATCCCTCGGTGTCGAACAATGAAACCAAGGAATTTACCAGAAGTAACTCCGAATGCGCACTTTAAAGGATTCATCCGAAGTTGGTATCTTCGCAGCAATTCAAACACTGTTCTCAAGTCCTGTAGGTGATCCTTCTTGTTTCTCGATTTCACCACCAAGTCATCAACATAGCACTCGACGCTTTTGTGAAGCATGCTGTCAAAGATATTTTGCATCGTCTTTGATAGGTAGCTCCAGCATTCTTCAGGCCAAATGGCATCACCTTGTAGCAGTAAATTCCCTTAGGAGTTCGAAACGTTGTGAGTTCTTCATCCTTAGGAGACATGCGAATCTGGTTATAGCCAGATGAGCCATCCATAAAAGACATTGCCTCATATCCAGTAGTGGCATCAATCATGAGTTCTGGGATGGGGAATGGAAATTCATCCTTAGGACATGCATTGTTGAGATCTCTAAAATCAACACAAACTCGAATTTGGCCATTTTTCTTCCTTACAGGGACTATACTTGAAATCCAAGTAGGATACTTGACTTCCCGAATAAAACCAGCCTCAATAAGCTTGTTGACTTCATTCTCGATCAAGGGTACCAGCTCTGACCTGAAGCGGCGTTGGCTTTGCTTAACAGGACGAGCACCATTTCTAACCGCCAGATGATGAACCGCTACTTTGGGGTCTAAACCAGGCATCTCTTTGTAGCTCCAAGCAAAGACATCTCTATACTCTTTCAGCAGCTCTACATAAGCACTTTCTTCATCCTTCATAAGCAAAGCACTTATATATGTGGGTCTTGGTTCTTCATCTGTGCCGAGGTTGATTTCTTTCAATGCGTCAACTATCGCCTTCACTCCTTCAAGCTCAGGTGGAGCATCTTTAGCATCTTCATCTTCCTGCAGATCTCCGTCATTGAAAGATATGTGGTGACACCAAGAAATATCCTCCGACTCATTCTTGACATTATTTGGATATGAAGCATTCTGCTCTTCTTCTGCAACGACGTGATATGAAGATCCTACACTTTCTTCATCTTCCTCACGCTCCCTTGTGTGGACTATAGTGTGAGTCTTTGCCTTTAACACTTCTCCACATGAAACTACTAGTTTTTCTTGACGCTTCATCCTTAAAGGGATCAGACTTTGGCAATCTCTCGAAAGTTTTGGGTCGTTAGGAGAAATGGTAATTTTCGCCTTTACATCACCCTTTTGGAGCTTGTTCCTCTTCTTCGATGGTCCCAATCTATCAAAGACAGAAGTTCTTGCAGTTGGTTCTCTGAGCCGATCAAAGACAGACTTTCTTTTATTCGAAGGAACGGACTCATCCTCAGCACCGACATAATTGATGCTTGCCCTCCTTATAGAGATGCGAACTGGTGGAGGTTTTTCGAAACCCAAGCCTTCACGTGATTTCTTCATTGATCCTTCTGGCAGGAGCTTCCCTAACTTAGATGGTTCGTTGGGATCGTACCCAGCCTTTGCAAATAGTTTATAAGCATTTGGATCAAAACCCTCGTTTGTGCGCTTTGTGGGGAGTGCATTATTCTCCGGCAGATTTCGGGCCACAAACTTTCCAAGCAAATTTGAGGATAACTTTAAAGCATCAAGCCGCTTGATAGGAAGGGTTAATCCATTCAGCACGTCACTTTGTAGGTCAGATGATTGGTCTTCCTTCTCCTTCAGTTTTGGGACGTAGCGGAGCGTAGGTCTCGTCTTCTTGCCTGAAGGTGCATAGTATTGCTTATGTGGTTTCCTTTGAATAGAGTGGCTTCTATCTTCATCCTCTACTACTTTTGCTTTCCCAGCTGCAATCTCAGCCTTCTTTATTGCAATCTTAGGATCCAATGTCTTGGCGATGTTATCAACCCTGACTTCATTCACGATATTCTTCAAGTAAAATTTAGCGTCAGCACAGTACGCTTCAGATTCAGTGAATTGCTTGTCATCAGCAACGATTTTCTTCTCGATACCATCTTCATGATACTTAAGGCATTGGTGATAAGTGGATGGGACGATTTTATTCTCATGTATCCACGGCCTTCCCAGTAAGATGTTATAGGATGTTTTTGCATCGATCACATGCAACCATGCGCTTGAAGTCATTTCTCCAATAGTGAGGTCTATTTTTGTAGCACCTATGGCCCTTTGCCCCCCTTGGTTGAATCCATGAATCATCAAACGGCTTTCAATCAAATCCTCTCTTGAGATGCCAAGTTCGTTCATTGTGCGAATAGGCAGAATGTTGATTCCGGATCCTCCGTCAATCAAGATTCTATTCACTCTTTGTTCATTCACATATCCAACCATGAAAAATGGGCGATTGTGAGGAACTTCCCCAAGTAGGATATCATCACTCGTGAATGTGATCTTTGCTTCACAAGTATTTGCTTCTCCGGCTGTAGATTCAGTGAGTTTTTCTGACTTCGTAGGTGAAGATGGCTCTGGACTTTCATTGTTCTCCTCTACTTTATCAGCATTACAACATGAGGCCTTCGTATCATCTTTAGGGATCTTCATGCGGAACCAACTTGGTAGAAACTCCTCTAGGGTCACTGGCTGACGCGACTTTTGGTGATGGTAAACCTCCACCTTTGCCTTTTGTGGACGTTCGATTGCTTTCTGCTTCCTTGGCTTCCTTACCATCTTCTTCCTTATTGGCTTCTTAGCTGGTTCGTCTCGTGGGCTTGCTTTACGACGCCTCCGTCGAGTCACCAATGTCCAACCATCATCATCTTCCTCGAGCGATGCTTTCTTCATACTTTTCTCACACAACTTTGGGGGAGAAAATGATCCTTTTGCGGGAACGGGTTCGAAATCGCCAAACTTGATCATGACATCTTGCTCTTCGAATCCTTCAATGAAATTGCAGATCGAAATAGGGTCCTGTGAGCCAAAGGTGATGGAAACTTGGTTTGCATTTTCCTTTTCATCTTCGAGTATAATCTCCCCTTTGTCGGCCAACTCCATGACTTTGTCCTTAAAGACAAAACATATTTCAAGAGAGTGACCTAAAAGCCGATGGTACTTGCAGTAGTTTGGATCATTTGTTCTTCCAGCTTCATTAGGACGCTTCATTTCTGGTAGCTCAACGAGCTTTAGTTCCAGGAGCTCATCGAAGATTGCAGGAACATCAGAATCAAGGAATGGGTATTCCCTATCTTGCATCTCTCTCAAAGTTGATTTCCGGCCTGTCTTATCCTTGAAAGAAGTCGTCTTCACACTTTGTTTCTTGCTAAACTTTGTGGTGAACTTCACAGGCTTGGAATCAACATTCATGGACTCTTTGCTTTCAACCTTGGTACCACTTTGCTCCATCTCTTGACTTCTTGCTTGTCTTTTCCCTTGCGAGGTTCAGTGATCGGCGGCCCTTCTTTTCCAGTGGAGGCCATGCTTAGCTCCATATCATGAGCACGCGTTGCCAACTCTTCAAAAGTCCTTGGCTTTATGCCTTGCAAGATGTAGCGAAGCCCCCAATGCATACCCTGAATGCACATCTCAATTCCTGAAGCTTCACTGAGTCTATCTTTGCAGTTGAGACTTGCATTCCTCCATCGGTTGATGAAGTCAATGACTGGTTCTTCCTTTCGCTGTTGCGTGTTTGTAAGCTCTATCATGCTTACGGTACGCCTTGTACTGTAAAAGCGATTGAGGAACTCATGTTCCAGCTGCTCCCAGCTATCAATTGAACCAGACTCAAGGTCTGTATACCAATCGAAAGCATTCCCTTTGAGGGAACGGACGAACTGCTTGACGAGATAATCGTCGTAGGTTCCAGCATTGTTGCATGTCTCAACGAAGTGCGCCACATGCTGCTTTGGGTTTCCTTTGCCATCGAACTGCTGAAATTTTGGGGGTTGATAACCGATGGGCATCTTCAAGCTATCGATTCTTGCGGTGTATGGCTTTTCATATGCTAGAGAAGA
Source organism: Petunia secreta (assembly GCA_029990175.1). Lineage (NCBI taxonomy): Eukaryota > Viridiplantae > Streptophyta > Magnoliopsida > Solanales > Solanaceae > Petunia > Petunia secreta. Next base: position 62,438,507 of record JARKIP010000010.1, read on the forward strand.
CTTGGAAGAAACCTCGTACTTATCCTTGATTGTTCCCATAATGAACTCCTTCAGTTGGTCAATTTGAATCACCCATCAGCAGAAACTTGGATTTCTTTAGCAGGTGTTACTTGCTTAGCTGGAGTATTAATCACCTCTTGAACTTCTGGACGTTTTCCTGGTGCATGGCTTGATTCTCCGTCCATCATGCTTTCCATCTTGTTGATACGAGCGTCTTGATCCTTGACATAGTTTGATAAACTATCAATCGCCTTTGTCAAGTTTGCAAGTTGTTCCTCCACCGTTAAAGTATTAGTCGCCATGGCATGCACTGCTGTTGGAGATGATGGAGAATAACATGGATTCTCCCATAGATTGATCTTTGACTGGAATGACTCGCGCGGCGTGGTTGGAGAGGATCCAATGCTTGAAACTTCATCGTCTTTCTTCGCTACTGGACTTCTGGATCTGCAGAGCCTAAGTCGAGCCAAAGTGTTTTCAACAATCTCAGCGATATTTTCTCCTTTTTCCAATGGCTCAGTAGATGATCCTGCTCCTTTGGAAGATGAAGAACCGAAAATTGGAGTTGATGCGGGCGGCACCTGATGTGCTTGTTGTCCCATCAAGTTTGCTTTGTTTCTTGTAACTGGTCCAAAGCTTCCCTTAGTAGCATTCATGCAGCTTTGAACCTCAGAAGAGAACTTTGAATTGGCATCAAGGTCATGAGGCCAGATAGATTTTGCAACGACAGATTTTGAGTTGGTGTTCTTGGAAGCCATCTCAGTGTTGCTGAACTTTGTGAGTTGAAAAGTTGAGATGAGAGGTAGAGATAGTCCCACCGGGCGTGCCAGAATTACAACAAAATTCGCGTCAAGAAAATAAATATCGAGACAGGAAAATATTGCAACAATATATTTTATTTACCAAAATATGAGTGTTACAATCTCTATGATTCCTCTGATTGGTCTTTTCAAACTATAACTTCAAGGGCTTTTGAGCTTGATCTTGAAGTTTGGATTTGGACTTTGATTTGATCTTGATCTTGATCTTGATCTTGACTTGATGAGTTCAAGGGCTTTGGAGCTTTGTCTTGAACTTGGTCTTTATCTTGAACTTGTACTTGGATTCAAGGGCTTGAAGCTTGATCTTGAATCTTCGTCTTGATCTCTAGAACTTTGTAGAGAAATATTTGAGTGCTTGCAGCTTTTGTAGAAATCTCTTGCTTTGATCCACGAGCTCTTCCTTGCTTCTTGTTATGGATTCTTGCTTCTGATTTCTTCTACTCTCAAATGAGAGATTTGACCCCTTTATATAGATATGGGGTGGAGTAGCCACTAAGAAACCCTGACGGGCCTTGGCCCGTGGACCGGCCAATCAGATTTAAGCAGTGACTAGGCCATATTTGATTGGCCATAATATGTCACATGTCCACATGGCGTATTTTCATTTGCCTTTGGGTTTGACTTGGATTGCCACGTCATTTGACGAGTGGCATGATCCAATTGGCTATTTCATTTGACTTGGCGCCATGTCACTTGCCACGTGGCACATTTTTGGGCCTCTAGGAAAACTTATATCCATTGGGCCTTAGGCTAATTTGGGCTAGCCTTTCAAGATTGGGCTTTTATTATATTTAAATAATTAGCCCAATTATATTAGCCCATAATATTTATTTGGACCAATACGTCTTGAATTTAATAAATAGCCATATTATTTTATATATTTTGATCCAATAAAATTTACGTGTCTACAGTTACATAAATGTACTAAAAATATTTAATAATTTAGATTAAAAGTTCAGATTGTATTGATGTCATTGACTAAAAACTAATATTTTTAAGTATCAAATCAATTTTACTTTGTTACCACAATTTTCATAATGAAAAAGATTACTTTCCATTACAGCATGGCTAAAAAATTAATAATTTATCGTAAAGCATTTCCTGGTGTGCATATAAATAATCATGATATCTTATTCTGCCAAGTGTCGCTTCATGAAAAGTAGTTGATCAGTAATCATTTTCTTATTCTATTAAAATGAAGGATAAGAAACGGAAGGACGTTAGCAAATTTCAATGATAAAAATAGAAAACGAAGACAGTCAGTACGCCATGTTTTTAATGCGTCATTCAAGTTTATACATAAATCTAGTGAACTTGTTAGGCTATGTGTGACACAAGTTTATATAAAACAAGTTTACTAGTTTTTTTTTGTATAAGCTTGATCAGCGCTTTGAAAATATTATACATTGATAGTCTTTAATTCTATTTTTATCATTATATTTTCTAGCGTCCTGCAGTCTTCTTATCCTCCATTGGTCGAATAAGTTGAAGATTAGTAATCAGCTTATGAATTTGTTCAAGTTTCACGTGATTATATTTACAATATAATGTTGTTTCTAATACCCAAAATAACAAAGAGCATACAACCCAAAGATTATAGTTTTCCAAATACGATTATAATCTAATAAATGGTTAGATAAAATTTAGTCTTGACATGCTTCTTTATTTTTCACAATTTGAGGAGTTTTTTATTTATCCACGTGTTGGTTAACTTTCCTTATGGATTTTAATTAAAATAATTCTGCTCCTCAGTTTTACTTTTTAGATCAGTTGCTATCATCTCATTAGCATATTGAATAAAATGAAGGTCGTATGGAGATTTAGCGAATTGGAAGTGGGCATATGCTTCTTTAATAGTTGAGATGCTCGCGGATAGCTTGGCCAGAAAAAATATTTATGGCTGCTAGGTTCTTTAGTTCTTCATATTCCTCCTCAAATGATGACTTGAAAACCGTAGTTTCTTCATTTCGTATGATGTTCTTTATTGCTTTGTGTTTGAACTTATCTTGGTATTTTGACTTTTACGGTCTTCAGCTTGAGTAAGTAAAACCTGTGCAAAAGTGAGCACCAATATGCTCTTAACCAGCGTCGCATTAGAAAAATTGCGCACCAATCTACTCTTACCCAGCGTTACAATAGATCGATTTACAGAATCCATCTTAAGTGAAAATTAATATATGATGTTCTTATAACTCAATACTCCATCTGTTTCAATTCAAAAGTCATAGTTTAATTTGGCACAAAATTCAATCATCTCAATAAGAGAAAAATGAAAAGTTTGGAATCTAATTATTTCTAAACTTAAAAATGTATCATTATTTTCTTAATACTAATAAGGAAATTTGAGTCAGTTATTTTTGGAATGGAAGATGTATTAGACTTTGGCTATGTATTGGGTAAAAATCGACTCGCTATGATTCGCCTCGGCCATGCAATCTGATAGCAACCAAGCACTTGACGATAAGCCAGAGACCGAAGCAAATGAGTGGATCGCCGAAGTCAGGCACCGAGGTCGTCACCGAAGGCGATCCGCAAGTTGAGCTTCGATGACATTCACCTCGGTCAAGCAACAAGGCCCTGCCATCGAGGTCATCTACTTGCGCCTCGGTGAGCACCCCCCCCCCCCCCCCCCGCCAATCAAGCGGCTTTGCAGCCCACTAACTCCTCCTATTAATGCCAATAACATGGGTCAAAGCATGACTGATAGTGGAAAACGTGGGCAAGGCTCCTAGGCATATAAATAGTACTTCATTTTGTATTATATAGATTCAGAAATAAAAACAGAAACTCTGCCGAATTTTGTACCTATCGCAATATATTGAAATCCAGTTATTTTCTTGCATTTTATGAGTATTCTGGCATCGACTTTGATACAAAGTTTTGCTTATATTCTAACCCAAAATCGATTTGTGATCCTAAAACTGAATTAGGCTCATACAAATTGGCGTCGTTTGTGGGGATATAAGCAGAAACGCTTTGTTCCAAAGTTCAACGCTCTTTTTCGTTAAAACTCACAGTCTCTTCAACGTTACGGCTGATAACATTGAAAATCTTAAAGAGCGGGCTGACGTTCCATCGAACCAACAGTCCACATCTCCAATGACAACCGAAGCGTTCCAAGCTTTTGTTATTAATGCACTAAAAGCTCTCCAAGATCGACAGGATGAGCAAATCAATATTAATGCTGAATTCCGCGCCTCGTTGGAAGCGAGGAACAGTGCAGCACCGAATGGCACCCAGCCTTCGGCTCCAAGTGGAGGCATCCCGACTTTCGTTCTTATTGGCACGATAGTAGGGGGACCTCTCAACGGAGCCACGTCTGGGGTTCGGGAAATATACCAGGCACAACGCCACACTTCGGGACGATTACCACCGTGGCTGAAACAACATCCTCGATCGACGTTGAGAGGTTGACCAGGGAGATTGAAGCACGCGTCGAGGCGCGCATTGAAGCTCGCATCGAGGCACACGTAGAAAAGCGCCTCGAGAGCGTACCGGGGATAACAAAAATCGAAGATGAGCTTGATATAGATCAGTACAGGGAGTTACCCTTCAAGCCCGAAGCGGCTCCATCCCCAACTCCTAAGAATTTCAAGCTCATGTTTTTAAAGAAGTATGATGGGACCACCGATCCCAAAGAGCATGTAAGGGAATACATGGCAATGGTAAAGAGCAATGACTTAACGGCGATAGAGCTCGAGTCAATGTTCTTAAAGAAGTTTGGCGAATCCTTGGAGAAAGGAGCACTACGCTGGTACATGTGTCTACCAGCAGGGTCGATTTGCACCTTCAAGGAAATGTCCAACGCCTTCGTTAAGGCACACACCGGGACCCAAAAGATCCTCCAAAGAAAGGAGGATATATGCGAGTTCAAACAACGGCCCGGTGAGCCACTTAAGGAGTTTCTTGAGCGCTTTCACGCCGAGCGCATGGAGCTACCTCGGATGGATGATACTCAGGCCATCATGGCATTTGAAAAAGGTATCAATATTCGCAATTCTGATGCCGCTGCTGAATTGCAAAAGGAGCTCCAACAATACCAAGTTTTGACATGGGAATATCTACACAAGCAGGCTTACTCCAAGATCAGGTTGGAGGAAGCTGAGTTTAAAAATCGAGTTTATAATTATAAGAACCGAGGCGAATCCTCACACCGCGGCAAGACATCGCGAGGAAATCCGAAGGGGAGGTATGAACCATATAACTCTACAAGGCAGCCTGTCAGCCAAAGGCTGGGAAACTCCTTCGGGAATTCATTCACAAGCCCGCACATAAGCCAACGGCTCGGAGGAAAGGTTCACTCCGGAAAGGTTCACTCCAACACGAACCAAAGAAATTCCTCAAGCCCAGCTTTGGCCTCGAAGAAGGAACTGCCTCGGATCCCTGACTACAATTTCAACATATCAACCTCGGAACTGGTCAACGTAGTCAAGGGGACTGCCAGGGTAAGAGTGCCAAAAGACATGAGAACTCCAGTGGATAAGAGAGACCATAATTTGCACTGTAAGTTCCACGCGGATTATGGCCACCGAACCGAGGATTGAAAAGCATTATGCCTCGAGGTGGCTTATTTGTTGAAGAAAGGAGTGTTGGCCGAGTTCCTTACCGACAAGGAAAAGGACAACTACTCCAAGAACCGAGGTGATGGGCAACCACCTAGGGCTCCACCCCCAGAGAGAGTTGTGAATGTCATCACTGGGGGATCAGAGGTGAACGGGGTGAATTTTGCAGCTGCAAAGAAATTCGCCAAATTATCGATCACCATGGAAAAGAGAACCCGAGTTGGTGGCTCGGGTAAAGAGATTGTATTTGATGATGATGATTGTGATGGGATGATGTTCCCTCATCACGATGCCTTGGTCATCATGTTAAGAATCAACGACTCCGACATCAAGCGAGTCTTGATCGACCCCGGTAGCTCAGTCAATATAATCAGCTACGGGGCCGTTAAGAAGATGTGGCTCAAAGGGGAAGTTGTCCCCAAAGCGACAGTGTTAACTGGCTTCAACAACTCCACAGAAAAAGCTTTGGGTGAAATTACACTCAAAAACATTTGCTGAATGAGTAAGCAAGGAAACATTGTTCCATGTGTTGCCCGAGGACATGTCATACAATGTGATCCTCGGCAGGCCATGGATCCATTCCATGGAGGCTATTCCTTCCACGCTGTATCAACTGATCAAATTCCCTACGCCTTGGGGGTTTCGATCAATCAAAGGAGAGCAACGAGTAGAAAGGGAATGCTACTCGGTTGCGTTGAAAAGTGGAATCGCCCCGACCGGGCCAAAACAATAGCAACTACAGCAACCGGGGTCGAGCGAGGAGGACCTCTGAGGAGAAGTTGAAAAGATCCCAGTTTGCATTCAAGACCCTCGGAAACAAAAAGCCGAGGATTCTACCATTGAGGAATTGGAGTCTTTCACACAATTGAAATATTTTCCCGAGAGAAAGGTATTTTTCGGCTCAGAGTTGGACCCAGAGTCGAAGAAAGCAATCATTGAAGTCTTAAAGTCCAACAACGATTGCTTCGCTTGGTCTCATTCAGACATGATTGGTATCGATTCGGAGATCATGACCCACAAGCTGAATGTGGACCCAAAATTCACCCCGGTGAAGCAAAAGAAGAGACCTCATGCCGGGGTCAAAAAGAAGGCGATGGAAGATGAAACCACAAAGTTGCAAGATAATGGTTTCATAAGGGAGGTAAAATACCCCAAATGGTTGGCTAATGTGGTCGTCGTACCGAAGAAGAATGGCAAGTAGAGGATGTGTGTAGATTACACCGATTTGAACAAGGCTTGCCCCAAAGACTCCTACCCATTGCCACAAATAGACGGGTTAATAAACTCCACGGCTGGACATAAATTATTAACCTTCTTGGATGCTTACTCGGGCTATAACCAGATCCTCATTGGCCCGAAGGACGAGGAGAAAACCTCGTTCATCACTGACCGAGGTACTTACTGCTATAAAGTAATGCCCTTCGCTCTGAAAAATGCTGGGGCGACGTATCAAAGGTTGGTGTGTCGCATGTTCAAAGAGTATATTGGAAAATCTATGGAGGTCTACATAGATGATATGCTCATCAAATCGGTTCGAATGGAGGATCATTTGAATCATCTAAGGGAAGCTTCTGCTGTTCTGAGGCAATATAGCATGAAGTTGAACCCTGAGAAGTGTGCCTTCGGTGTTGGGTCAGGCAAATTCTTGGGATTCATTGTCTCCGAACGAGGCATCGAAGCAAACCCCGACAAGATTAAAGCTATCGAGGAAGTCCCCAAAGAGCTGACCCGGGTGAAAGAAGTTCAGCGCTTAACTGGCCGAATCGCTGCCTTGAGTCGTTTGATCTCAAGGTCCTCGGAGTGATGCCACAAATTCTTCTATGTTTTGAGGAAAAACAATCACTTCGAATGGACACCGGAGTGTAAAGAAGCACTGAAAGATTTGAAACGCTACTTGGCTAACGCACCGCTGCTCGCCAAGCCTAAGGATGGTGAAATTTTGTTGGTTTACTTGGCAGTGTCCGAGGTGTCAGTTAGCGCGGTCCTGGTTCGGGAGGAAGATGGCAAGCAAAAACCCATCTACCATGTGAGCAAGACACTCCTCGATACTGAAACCAGGTACCCACACTTGGAAAAACTAGTACTTGCTTTAATCATTACTGCCCGAAAACTTTGACCCTATTTCCAATGTCATCCAATAGCGGTAGTTTCAACTTTACCCTTGAGAAGTATATTGCACAAACCGGAGTTATCGGGGAGGTTATCAAAGTGGGCGGTAGAATTAAGCGAATATGACATCACCTATCAACTCCGAACAGCCATCAAATCCCAAGTTTTGGCCGACTTCGTAGCTGATTTTAGTGTTGGGATTCTGCCCGAAGCCGAAAAAGAGAACTCAATATCGAAAGGAACAGCTTCGGGGCTATGGATACTTCATACCGATGGGGCAACTAATTCCAAGGGATCGGGGTTAGGCATAGTCTTGAAAGCACCCACCGGGGAGAAAATCAGGCACTCGGTTCGATTAAAAAAAGTGACCAATAATGAGGCTGAATATGAAGCGGCTCTAGCAGGCTTGGAGTTGGCTAAGGAAATGGGGGTGGAGAGAGTTGAGCTAAGGTGTGACTCCAAGTTGGTGGTGAACCAAGTGCTCGGCGAATACACGGCTCGAGAGCCTAGAATGCAGGTATTCTTAGACCGAGCACAAAGGATTTTGGCATAATTCCAAGAGTGGCAAGTTAAGCAAGTGCCTCGGAAGGAGAATACCGAGGCTGATGCCCTGGCAAATTTGGGTTTGACGGTCGATGAAGCCCACTCGGGGACTGACTCAGTAGTTCGATTGTTGTCCGCGCAAATGAGAGAGATGAAATTGCAGGTCAACTCGGTGGACAACAAATGGGATTGGCGAAGTAAGTTCATCTCTTACTTCGACTCGGGGACTGTTCCCCAGGAAAAAAAGGAGGCCAAAAAGTTGAGGACCCAAGCGGCTTCATACCACTTGATCGAGGGTAATTTGTACAAGAGGTTATATTGAAGCCCGATGGCCAAGTGTTGGGTCCCGATGAGGCTAGATATGTGATGGCCGAGGTGCACGAAGGCAAGTGTAGCAATCACTCGGGGGGAAAATCCTTGGTGCGAAAATTACTAAGAGCTGGGTATTATTGGCCCACCATCAGTGCAGATGCAAAGGCCTTCGTGCAGAAATATGATAAGTGCCAACGCCACGCACGGATGATCCACCAACAGGCCGAACCTCTGCATTTGGTGGTATAACCATGGCCTTTCATGAAGTGGGGGATGGATGTTGTTGGACCTTTACCGAAGGAAAAAGGTGGAGTTCGCTTCATCCTCGTGTTAAACGATTATTTTACTAAATGGGTGGAAGCAGAAGCTCTTACCGAAGTCAAAGAAAAGCAGGTAATCGATTTCATCAAGAAAAACATTATCTACAGGTTCGGTATTCCGAGGGAAATTGCCTGCGACAATGGTAAACAGTTCATGGGAGCAGCCATCACTGATTTCTTGAAACAATGGGGAATCCAAAGAATTGCTTCAACTCCCTATCATCCAAGTACCAATGGCCAAGCTGAATCTTCAAATAGAATTATAATCTAAAATCTCAATAAAAGGCTCGATGAGAAAAAGGGTCCCTGGCCCGAGGAGTTGCCAGGTGTGTTGTGGGCCATGCGGACAGCGGAGAAGAACAGCACCAGTGAGACTCCTTTTTCACTTGCTTATGGTATGGACTCCCTCATCCCCGTGGAAGTGGGCGAACCAATTCTTCGGTACGCCCACACCACCGAAGATGCAAATCAACAGGCTATGCGCATAGAATTGGATCTGCTTGAGGAGAAAAGAGAGCTGGCTTTTGTTCGGCTAGTCGCCCAAAATAGACAGATCGAAGCATACCTCAACAGGAAAGCCAAACTTAGAGATTTTAAAGTTGGCGATTATGTGCTGAAGGCTACAAACCAGTCAACGAAGGAAGAAAACGGGGGAAAGCTTGTTGCAAATTGGGAAGGACCTTACAGAGTCAAAGCAATTGTTGGGAAAGGATCTTATCAAATTAAAAATCTACAAGGTGTGCCCGAACCCTTAAATTGGAACATCTCCAATTTATGGCGGTACTACTTCTAATCGAGGTAAATATCCCTGGCACATTTAAAAATTTACCTACAGCCTCGAGCAGAACAACGCTACTAAAGGCTTTGAACGAAATGTACTAACTTGCTCCTCGTTTCATTTTGCTTGACCTTTTAAGGAAGCAGATTAAACAATTTCCAGTGCCCGGGTCTTCATCAAGATTCGCACCCGAACACTGGGGGGAATAAGGGGCGAGTTGCAACCGAGGTCGAAAATGCGCCTCCCAACCGAGGACCATCTATTCGACAACCGGGGACTGACACCCCAGGAATATATTTAGTACATTGTAATTTCGCCCGGTAATGGTACATTATTAATTTGTTTTTTCACCCAAGGTCCGCTTCGACTTGGTTCCATGTAAAAGCCAATTTCAGCTTGTTAATATTATCAATGAAATGAGATTAATTCCATAACTTTATGTTTCTATAAATTTGCACTCCGAAGTTGCACTTTAAATGCATCGAGTCGAGAACGAGACGTCGTTCTAAGTTTGCATCGATTAAATTCAGTTAAGTCTTGCAAGCGAGCTCTTATTCTAAAGTGTTCGGTACATGCATAAACTAACACTGAAGATAAGAAGTACTGAATCGTTTCATTAGAAAGCCCGAAGGCTGAAAGTATCTACATCAAAAGAACCCAAAGTTCCAAAACATAAGAATAAAAAAAAAAAGCCCGAAGGCTTACAAAAACAAAAAATGCTATCAGAAGTCAAAGCCCCGGGTGCATCACCTCCCTCCTCGGAGCCCCCATCGGCATCTTCTTCATCCTCCTTATCTTCATCGTCGCTCGAGGCTTCACTTGATGGGAGGTCATCAATGATAGCTTGAGCCTTTGCTGCTTTCGCCTCGGCCTTTGCAATTTCCTCCTTCAAGTTGAGCTCACCGGCGCAGCATTGCTTGAGCAGCTTCAACCGAGACTTAATGATGGCCCATTGCTTATCCAGCTCAGCCCTCTTGACCTTGATCTTAGCTCTATTTTTATGATCGACGATTTCGTCTCGAAGAGCTTCGACCTCGGCCTCCCTAGCTGAAGGTTTGGAGCCCTTACCCTCCAACTTCTGGATATGGAGGACATGCTTTCTCAGCTGCTCATGATGTTTTTTGGCCATCTCCTCGGTCTTGCCCTTCGCTTGAGTCAACTCGGCACTTAGACTCGCAGCTTCAGCTTCCAGCCTCGAGTGCTCAGCTTGGAACTCAGCATCGAGGGCATGAATTTTTGCCTCGGAGGAAGCTTCAGCCTCAAGCAAATCGGACTGGGACTTGGCTAGATTAGCGTTCAATTCGGCTATTTGCGCCCTGAAGCTGCCCTTCTGCTTGTCCCAAGCTCGAGCCACACGCTGCACCTCCTCAGCTCCCACAGTCTCCAGCTCAATAGCTCTCAACGACAGGACAAATCCCTGGGAGAAAGTTGTCAAAGATCAGCATGAAGGAACATCCCCAAAAAGAAGTGAATTTAAAAGACCGAAGCTTACTCTGAGAGCATTGGCGGAGAGGGTAGTGAATAGTTGAGCTGGAGGAAATGATTGCACCACTTTATCTTCTTCTGGGCCAAGCAGGGGCATAAGGCTCAATATATCGCCTCGAGTGCTTGACAGCAAGTTTGAAGAAGTAGGCACCTCGAGCTTTCAAAAAGACCCAACCGAGGATGAAATCCTCGCGGGTTCAGATTGTGCCCGAACCGCCCCAGCTTCAGCTCTCCCCTCAGTAGCAGCAGCCCCAGCCTCTCCAACTTTGGTTTTGCCCCTAGACTTAGCAGCCACTGCCTCGGCATCCAACTCCTGGTCCTCGAGGTCCACCACTTCAACCGTCCTTCGGATTGCCAACTCTGTGGCTGCAGCATCGTCAGGCTCATCGATTAGCCTCCAGCACGGTTCCGTCGCAACCTCGGGCCTAGGAGAAGTCACTTCCTCGGTGCGAGGAGCCACAGATCGGGAGGGTTTCTTGGAGGTTGCCCTCTTCCTTTTCACGCCTACCAAAGGTTCATGAAAAATTTTTGATAAGTAAAAGAATGAAGAGAAGCAAAGATCAGCAAGATGACTAAGAATGGCGGTTACCTTTGGAGGATCCCTGACCGGGGGCCCTCTTTGAAACTTTTGAAGACTTTGTAGCCTTCAACTCCTTCAGATCACCCGCCACCGAAGCCAGATCGTCATCTGACTCGGTATCTTCTTCATCATTCTTCTTCTTCTTTTCATCTTTCTTCTTCTTGTTTTTCTTCGTGTTAACAGCACGGTTTGGAAAACCTGACACCGAGGAGAGGAAGGTCAGTAAATGAAACAAAGACCTCAAAACAACACATCAAGTAAAACTTCACAAGGAGCTTACCATGCCGTTTACACTGCCAACCAAATTCGGCAGCCATCTTCATCCATGTTCTTTCTGGGCGCTCACGAGCCCCGGTCATGGCTTTCACCCATTCAGTCAACCCCTCAGGAGGTATGATGTCAACCTTGTTGGCTAAGAAATAACAATGAAACAGGGTTAGCAAGCATGAATGATCACCGAGGATGAAATAAAAACGAAGGGACACTTACGTGAGTTGTTCCATCGCTCGGGGAAATTGGGCTCGGCGGATAAGACACTAGTCTTCAAAAGGATATAGCGATCGCTCCAGCCTTGGTCCCCATGGTCCACGCTCTTATGGAGGAGCAAATTTTCCTCGATTGTTTAAGGCCACAACCTCAGCCTTGTTAAAGTAAGGATAGTAGAAGGAGATGAGATGCTGCAAGGTGAAGTCAACCCCAGCTTTCTTGCCCAGCCAATCCATGCACTGAACAACTCTCCAGACCCCGGGGCCTAGTTGAGCCAAGCATAAATTGTATGCTCGGAAAAAATCGTCGATGATCCTATGAACAAGAAGGGAGAAACCGAGGGTGAAAGGGTAAGTATAAGTAAAAGAAAGCCCTTCAATGTGGTGGAAACTCTGTTGCTTGGGTCAGGGATGATCACTTTCACCTCGGGCCCAAACTTGCACTCCCTCTGAACCCGCTCAATATGGGGTTGTGTTATGCGGGTCGGTGTCATTTTTACAGTTATGTTCCTATTCTTCTCCTCTTGATCCGCGGATTGCACTTGCAGCTTGAGGTCCTTGCTGTTGTCGAAGTGAGAGGGGATGATCTGATGTGGCTCGAGCTGTTGCTCGAGGGGAATCGTCGGGCCCGAGGGTTCCACCTCGGCAGTATTTCCACCTTCACCCTCGCCCACGGCGTCGTCGCCCTCGGCGTCATCATCGCCATCTCTATGGATGACGTCGCTAGCGCCACCTACCACCATGGCGTCATCAAACATGACGTCACCTTCTTCTTCTATGTCGACGTCATCACTCTCCACTGCCAAGTCACACCTAGCCCTCGCTTTACGACGCATAGGGCCTCCTACACCAGAGGTTACCTTTCCACCCTCCGCCATAGCTGTTTGAACCGCCGGCGCAGCGGCGATGGCGTCGTCATTGGCAGTGACCGCGACTGAGTGCGAAGCTCTTACTCTTTCGCCTGAATCACTCGAATCTTGCTTAGATTGCGTGGTAGATATGATTGCAGCTTTAAAATACTTGGAAATATCTGGAAGAAAAGGATTGAACGAGTTGGAAACGGAAGCTTTTTTGACTTTTTGATTACTGTTGTTTGCAGGAGTTGAAAGTGAGAAGAAGGGCTTGTTGAAAAAATATTTATAGGCGTAGGAGAACCAAGTGGCACGGTATCATCATTGTAACGTTGGGAGAAACAAAAAAAACGGCGTGACCATTCGAGAAGCCAACGGATGGGTGACACATGTCAGTGAAAAGTGACCTGAAGAGACGCAAACCATTGACAAAATTTGAAACGCTTGGATAAGATCAAGCCACGTCGCTTTCCCGCGGAATTTCACTCCACTCCTCGGTAACTTCGGTAAGTGACCGAAGAGTGGGGGACTATCTATATTGGGTAAAAATCGGCTCGCGATTATTCGCCTCGGCCATGCGATCTGATAGCAACCAAACACTTGACGATAAGCCAGAGATCGAAGCAAATGAGTGGATCGCCGAAGTTAGGCATCGAGGTCATCACCGAAGGTGAGCCGCAAGTTGAGCTTCGATGACGTTCACCTCGGTCAAGCAACAGGGCTCGGCCACCGAGGTCATCTACTTGCGCCTCGGTGAGCCCCCCGGTTCAAGCGGCTTTGCAGCCCACTACTTCAGCCCACTAACTCCTCCTATTAATGCCAAGAACGTGGGTCAAAGCATGACTGATAGTGGAAAACATGGGCAAAGCTCCTAGGCCTATAAATAGTACTTCATTTTGTATTATACAGATTCAGAAATACATACAGAAAATCTGCCGATTTTGTACTCATCGCAATATATTGAAATCCAGTTATTTTCTTGCATTTTACTAGTATTCTTGGCATTTATCGACTTTGATACGAAGTTTTGCTTATATTCTAATCCAAATTCGATTTGTGATCCTAAAACCTATTTAGGCCTATACAGGCTATATCTTCAAATTTGTTGTACTGTTCTTTTCACTCAATAAAAGAATAATTAATTTTGAAATATCCACAGCTTTCTTTGGTAAAAATACTACTCATGAGGGAAAGTCCTGAATTTGCTCTTCGTTATGTGCTCTTTACTCTTTGCTCTTTGCGTGGGTCCCACTATGTTGTCATGCTCTAGATGGACAGTCATGGCTCATGGGCATGCAGGAGAGGGGGCAGTGTGGGTTAAGTGTCCTAAATCAGTTGAGCGTAGGTTTATTGTCTCCTTATACGATCTAAGACAATCCTCATCTCGTGAGCTGATTTTGTGAAGTTGCCTGGCTATATAAGAAACCATCATGATCAAGTGAATGCCAAGTAGGAAATGTTAAAATTGAATTAAAGAGAGAGAATGGTCAATTGGACGAAAAAATATTGGGAAGAAACAAGCAATACCAAAATTGTATGATGAGGTAAAAGCGGAAGAATTATCCAAGTCAAATCTTCCAACGCTATTTGAACACGAGGAGTAAACTATATGCTTGCAAATGGATATCCGAGTAGCAGCTATGCAGCACACACATATGAATAGCAAGTAAAGTAATCTAGGATAAGAGACACAAAATTTTACGTGGAAAACTCCTTTAATGTGAAGAGGAATAAAATCACGGGATCTCGGTCCATTAAAGCTCCACTAATAAATCAATAAGAGTACAAATATTCTCCATATTGGCCACAAATAAAGTGCCAAACGAGCAAGAATACAAATAAGATTGCATCAAAGCTAGGGAACTAAAGGAGAGAAATCACCCAAAATACAGCTACTGTTCGTGGCCTAGAAACTGAAGCTACAGTCCACAAAATCGTATCACCACATTCCAGATCAAAGAGACGGATGTTGAGAACCCCTAGTTCAAATTTCACCACGATCGAACGGTTAAGGAGTTGGGAAATACAATTTGAAGCGGACTTCCTGGAGTAGAATTTTTAGGAGCAAAAGAACAATGTTTTCTCTCACAAAACTAAGGGCTACTCTCTTTCTTTTTCTCTTTTCTTATGTTTTAAACTTAAATAAGGTCTTATTTATATTTCTTGACATTAGTGGGCTTAGGGAATAAGTCGCCTATGTCCAAAAGGTATTGAAATAGGTACTGAATTTTAGAAATAGATAAAAAAGAGGGCACTCTTGAAAAGTTGAGCACTTTAAATGTGGTCTTTAAAAATTGAGCGCTGTTACATTAAATGAAGCTGAAAACACAGAAATAACATTGCTAATAAAGTACATCTCGTAATTACTAAAATATCTTTGTACCTTTTCCGTACAAAAATATCACCGCACCTTTTTAAATCCAAAATTATAAAATATGTCATTGCTTTCTATAAAGTAGAAAACAATATCAATCCGTCTGTGTTTCACGTCTATTTTATGATTAAATAAGGCCAAATCGTCATCATTTCGTTCATATAAAAAACTCAAAGCAAAACATAATACTTATAAGATTAACCTGGTGTCATTTCTTCATACAGGGACCAAAATATAATGATCATTTTGTAAATAAATGATGTCAAATATATACTTTATTCATTCACAGACTAGATCTCAAGTGCTTATATATTTAAAAAAAACGACAATATGTCTGTATTTATGCATATAATTGTGTCCGTTCAGTGAAAAAATGAGGCCAAATCGGCCTCACTTCACACATCCACAAAACAAACCTTCAAGCGCTTGAATATTTAGAAATAACGATAATCTGTCTGTGTTTATATATATAACTGTGTCCATTTTGTGAAGAAATGAGGTCAAATCAGCCTCACATCATACATCTAAAAAAAGACCTTAAAGTGCTCATATATTTAGAAATAACGGTAATTCGTCTGTGTTTATGTATATATTGAACCAAAAGTTGTGACCGCTTTGTTAAGAAATGAGGCCAAATCGGCATCATTTCATACATCCACATAAAAGATCTTCAAGAGCTTATATATTTAGAAATAATAATAATTCATCTATGTTTATGCATATATTGAACCAAAAATATTGTTCGTTTTGCAAACAAATAATTCCAAATCGTCTTCACTTCATTTATCCGCATTAAACACATATGAAAATACAAAAATCAACAAAAATTTAAAGAAAAACATAACTACACCAATCTGTCCTTATTTATTCAAAATGCGAGCCAAATGTTATTCATATATTGCAAACAAATGAGTTCAAATTATCTTTATTTCATTCATCTATCAAAATACATATAAAATAAAGACAATTCATCTGCATTACTATGTCTGTTTTACAAGCAAATGATACCAAATCGTCCTCACTTTGCCCATAATAAAAATTCAAAGTAAAAATAAAATCAAAATAATTTGGGTGCATTTACTTATAAGTGGGCCAATCTAGTTTGTCTATTTTACAAATAATGATAACATATTGTCATCACTTTGCCCAAATACAAAAATTCAAAGTAAAAGTAAAACAAGGTCAATTCGGCATCATTTGTCCATTCTATTTTACAAATACATTAGTCTAAATAGTCATCACTTCGTAAATTCATGATCAACTCATCTACAATTTTGCATTCTTTAACATGGTACTCCCTTTGTTTCAGTTTATATCAATATTTACGCTTTCCGAGAGTCAATGTGACTAATATTTAAAGCTAAATTGGATTAGATTAATTTAATATTTTAAAAATAAAATTTAAATATTAAAAAACTACACGAAAAGTATTATAAGTTGCAACTCTTCTTATCAATATGATAAAAAAAAATTATCTTAAAATGTTGGTCAAAGTTCAAGTAGTTTGACTCTTGAAAAGTGAAAAGGTTTAATAAACTGAAACAGAGTGAGTATTTCTTAAAATTAATCTCTATATACAATCAAATTTGGCAATGAGAGGAGAGTCGGACTGGTTTCCTCAGTGCTTTGTCGGTATGAATCTATCATCTTCCTCATCGGCAATCAACACAAAAAGCTAAATGACTTAAAAGGAAGATTAGAAGAAATATCAGCTGGGAAAGAGGGAAAAGAACAAAAATGATGGCAACACTGTTGCACAATATTGGACTGGTTGGTGAAATTTGTGAATTTATTCCCTTTTGAATAAGGCCTTCAGAGTTATATAGTGAGTATCAGCTCTTTATTTTTATGTAAAATCACCGGATAAAACTAAAGAATCGCCGAAAAAAGTTTACCCATATTTTAAAAATCAGACCTACACTAATTTAGTGTGATTTTCAAAAAATCAATGGTAAAACGGAAAGAGGAGGCAAGATGAATCTGGGGACATAATTTTTGTAACATTCCGGCGGCAGCTGGTGGTTGCAGTTAACAGTAGTCAACAAAGGTTTCGGCAACGGAGCCATAGTGGGAGAAAGAGACGAAGTGGGAGATGAGTATTCTAGAGAGAGAAAATGTGAAAGAAGAACTTCAAATAATTGTAGAAAAGTGATTAAGGGTAGAAGTTAAAATATCTTTAAAAGTACTCAAAAATTCAAAATCATGAAAAAAAAGTGCTCAACAAATGAAGACCATGCCTAAAAGTGCTCAATTCACATAAAAAATATTATTTATCCACAGAGTGAAGGAAAATGCCCAAAACCCACATGGAAAGGGCTTATTCTGACTTCAATTTTCTTTTTGTTTTACAAACCTAAATTAATGCTTCTCCATTTCAGCTTGCACTATAAATAAAATTTTCAACCTTAGATAAGATTGGCTATGCATTAATATTTCTATATCCCATCCAAGCTCTTTCTTTTTTCTTCTCTTTCTTTTTTACTTTCTTTTACTGGTCAGCAGAGATGATTGACTATTTTTACCAAGCAAGTCATTTATTACTATAAAGTTATCTCTTGGATAACTTTGACATTCGAACTAACTTACTCACCTCTTAAACTCATACCGGATAACTATGCCTACCAAAACATAAATAAAAATTCATCTAGTGTATTTGTCTTTGTTATTAAACCCTAGTTTTCTATGGGTTTCACTCAGCTTATTGACTGCTCGGTCAAACACTTGGATAAGTCTTTCATAGTTGAAAATCAGATTCATAATGGAGGCACATGGTATCCTCAGAATCTCCATTAGATGAACTTGTAAAGGTATCGACAGTGATATTATGATAGCCTTACTGCGTGCACTAAATTGTAGTTTACATATTGCGCTTTACTACTTATTTATGTACTCATTTTTTATGGGGCTGAATTTGCACAGTAGATTAAAAAACTACTACAAAACTCGACCAAGTTTTCCTCTCCTAGGAAATTTTTGGGTGGAGGGAGATATGAAGAAACAGCAGCAATTCTTAAAAGTTCATCAACTAACTCCTGCTTTTCTTGCATCTCTTCTCAGTTAAGAGTAGCTTTTCTCCTAAACGGATAAACAATCAATAATGACAGGTAATGCAGTAAAACTGAATAAACCATAAGAATAAATGAAGAAAAAAAAGATATTTCCACTTCATTTATCAGGTAAACCCAATAGTGAAAATGCATAAATATAGAAGTACATGTAAACCAAGCATAAAAGCTAAGGCATTACTGAACTACAGCCTATGATTAAGCCTTACCCCACCATCACTTCACATAACATCTCAATCTAAATGTTAAATGTCAAACCAGAAAAAGGTATTGCAGAGTTTGACCTACTTCAAGCAACACAAAATATGTGCAAATTTGTCGAAAATATATGATAATCATACCTTTGATGTCTGAGATCCAGGAGGCAAAAAAGGCTCCCCCTATCCAGATTCATACTTTGGGTATGGTGCTACCCATTTTTATGGCTTTTCAAACTCCACATTAACATAAATACATTCCAAAGCTTCTTCTAGAGTGTCAGTTATGTAGCTTTCTAGTAAACCTTTGTCTAGTCTCAATTTCAGGAACCTACAAGTTCGATGATCAGGAGAATTACATACCAAAATTTTTATTTTCTACAATATTTTGATGATCCTTACACTATCAATACAAGAATAAGGAGTAACTAGTGCCTAGAATATTAAAGCTGAGTGCCCATTACGTGATATATGGGTCATTTGTAGAACAAAAGCTACAACTAGTCTCCTCAATCTCTTTGTAATATTAGGAAATTTATACAAGTACTTGGATTCAATTACAAGCTAGAAATCTTGTTCCATGTTGAGCTCTAAAAAGAGGCAAAGACGTTCAAATAATTGCTCCTGGAAATGCTCCTCCTTATCCTGCATAAATTTGGCATTTGCTATAGGAAAATAATACTTCTTCCTTTCTGTCTCTTGTTGTATATGCAACACAATACCTATATGTTTTGTGTGAATTGAGCACTTTTAAACCTAGTCTTGAAGTGGTATTTAATTTTTGAGCAAACTCATGGCATTTTTATCTTTTCAAACACCCGAGCATTCTCTTTTCTCTTCATCAGTCTATTTTCCTCAGCTTTGGGGTTGTCGCCATCGTTATCGGCAACGAGTATAGGGCTTTGATCAGAATTGCGTCGTTGGCCTCCTTCAGTGACTCCACCACTCCCCACCCATCGTGATAAACCCTCCTATGTCATATCCTATTGCGATTTGCAAAGATCCTGCCACTGTCGTCTCTCTTCGGCACCTACATCCCACCGTTAATCATTGTCTGCTGCAGTTGTGTTTGCGTGTTGCCACCGTGAGAAGAATAACAACAATCATCATTTTGTGAATCTCTTCCTAGTATCTTATCCATCGGAGAATTTCATCACGGGATAAGTTCGGACAGAGCTGCTCTGTTGCTGCGGCAGTGGAGAATGTGGCGGTGGCATTGCTTCAGGCGACACTGGAGATGGTATGTTCGTTGTTCTTAAAGTTTTCATTTATTCAATGGTTGCTCGGTCATAGCCATGGCGGACAAGCTGGAACACGTGCTCAATCACGATTATAGGATGTACAGAATATTCTTCTATGATTTCACCGAACCTAGTGTCGCCTGAGAAATATCTTCTTCCAATTGTCATCTATTTGTTAGTGGATTAATTTCTAAATTCTGAAATGGAAATTGATGATGATTTGATCTTATTTATTTGTAAAATGGAGAAGTATTTTAACTCACATTATATTGGTCTTATGTTATATTTTTCGGATTTTTGTATACGAGTGAAGTGATGACGATTTTGTCTCAATTATTTACAAATGTAAAATATATAGAGTATTTTGGTTCACTTATATAAATGTGGCTGGATTGTCTTGATTTTATATTTTCATATGTATTTGGTGGATGAATAAAGTGACGATCATTTATTAGCAAAAAGTTCATAAAATTTTGCTCATTGTATGAATAAGTGCGACCGGGTTGTTTTTATTTCTAAATATTAGCACTTGAAGTCCTTTTTTTGTGAGTGCAAAGTAAGGCCGATTTGTCGTCATCTATTTATAAAAGGACATAATTTTGGTTTATAATCTGAATAAATATGGATGAATTGTCCTTGATTTCTCCTTTGTAGGGAGTGGTGGTATTTTTATAATTACGGCTTCACTAAATCTAAAAGTTGTTGTGGCATTAATGTTATTACAGCTTCACTAAATATAAAAGGTGTGGTGATATTTTGTAATTACGAAAAGTGCTCAATTTTAGAGATTTTCTTTAAAGTGCTCATAACTTCAAGACCATGTGCAAATATACTCATTTTTATAAATTTGTAAGACCTGTCTTAAGATTCGTAAACTTGATACTCAACCTACGATTGTATTACAAATATGTTCAAATGTAACTATAAACATGACATGGAAGATATTTGTTAGAATTCTTCTAAGAAATTATTTATAGGAATGAACCGTGGCAGATGAACAGCATAAATACTAGGGAGCAGTTGTGAGTAGGACTAAGAGAAGAACAAACACTACTCTGATCCTTTTATCAGCCAGTTATTTGAAAGTTTAGATTACTATTCCACAAAACGGTTACATCTAGCGCCTAGGGGGGCCAATGTCCATATTACCGAACCAAGCCAGAGTACTTTAGCTAATCCAAGAGACCAAAAATTCATTGCAAGCGAGGGCACTTGGTGATGTAGTCCAAACTGATCATGACTTGTTCCAGCCGTCCAAGCTATTTACTAGGAGCCAACCTATGATCTTCTGTACACCTTGCTTTGGAGAAGAAGTTCTTATTCCATGAGTTGTGGACACTTCCGAGCCTATGAGAGGAGCCTAATATATACAAACAACCCTCAAGAGAATAATACTTCTAACTTCAATCAATTCATACTAGATTTCAAACGCACATTAAGAAGACTATAAAGAAGCATTTTAGGAGATCCTTAACAATAAACAGGAAAATTTGGATCAAATGATACTTTTTCAAGTTAACTGGATGAATATGATGAAGAAATTCAAGAACACTCAAAAGACTCTTTACATTCTCACCTCAACAGTGATATCAAAACAAAGATCTCAATGAGCAAATTGTCAACCTCACTAAAACACACCAAATTAAGAAGGAAACCTTAAGAATACTAGGAATTACATTTTTCTTTTAAATATCAGATACAAACCAAGGACTAGATTTGTAGAGACAAATCTATGGCCTTGCTATATTACCAAGATGATGCATCAAAATTAAAAGAGACAGGAGATAGACCCAATCCTCATATTTGTTCACCCAATCCTCATATTTGTTCTTGGAAGACTTGTTATGTTTGGTTGTTCGATCTAAAATTAGCATTAAGGAAAGTAAAAAAAAAATCATTTTTGGGCATGTGAAATGGTGTAGAGGCAAACAAAGAGTCAAGCTACTAATTGGCACAAGTTCCCTAGTCAATTCTTGGGGAGACTAAAAGTCACCTCGGGGAAATGTGTCCATGTTTCTAATCATCTTTTAGTAAGACATGAAGTTGTTATTGAAGTTTGTAGTAATTAAAATTCAAGACAAGGTGGTCAAAAGAGATAAATTAGTGAGTCTAAGGAGGAATGGCTTCCATACACATTTTCAAAGGGGGTTTGGGAAGCTTCTTTATTGTTTCTTTGTGAAATTACTTCTAACTAGTATCCATTGAGTAATTACATACTCAAAGTTTACTTATTCTTGAGCTATTATTCCTTCCTCCTAATTCTCTTCAAGCTTTTCTCGTTTTGATTCATAATGAATTGTTTGACTCAAGTGAGCCACATTCAAAGAGTCATCCGACTATAGAGTCCCATAACTTCAACCCAATCCTGAAGTGGTAGCGACTTTTATATAACCTCTAGAGATTGACAAAGGTTGGTCAATTCTGAGAAAGCCAAGTGATACTAGTTTGAGTGAACCAAACATGTTGCATACTTGAGCAAAATTATTGCCACCTCAAATAGAGTAAGGGAGTGAGTAAGGTTATTTCTAACTCATAACCTTTCTTTAAGCTTTGTTGTGCAGGTACGATGTCGAGAGATATTACTGGTATGAAGGCACTAGAGTGAAATGACTATAGCCGACCTTGTGGCTAAAATGAAAACATGACCACTCAGATTAGAGGCATGGAAGCAAGGGTTTCAATACATTGAACAAGGAGGAGCATCGAATGCTTCTAAGATAAGCCGGGGAAGGAACAAGTCGTTCTCCAATCTTTAGTATCATACCACCTGAACAATTAAATAAAGTGGCTTGGCAAAAAATATTGAGCGAACAAGCTAGTCGTAATGTTCAGGCTTTAGAGAATCCTCAAGCTACAAGAGTTCTAAATCAATAGCTCTGAATCATCAAGATCAAAGACAAGCACCTCTTATGAGAGCAAGGAGAAATTTAGTACCGGTTGAAGAAGAAATTATGGCTCATGAATTAGAACAAGCAGAGGATGATTTTGATCAATAATATGCTCAAAGAGTTCATGACCAAAGGGTCAAGGGGGATATAGAGGAAGAGGAGGTCGAGAAGCTTATGGTGGAAGAAATATTGAATATGAATATGGTGACCACTATGATTACTGGGAGCCGGTCCGAGAGAATCGAGGAAGAGATGATAATCTTAATAATGTCAAGATCACTATTCCATCCTTTAAATGGACTAGTGATCTGGCCCAGTACCTTGATTAGAAGATCCTAATGGAGCGAATCCTTGAAACAAATCATATTTCAGAGGACCGGAAAGCAACTTATGCCATTGATTCTTTTGAAGGCTATGCTTCAACTTGATGGGAATCCGAGAAGAGAGTTCGGAGAAGACATGCTTTACTGGAACATCCTACTTAGGAACAATTGAAGCAAATCATAGACGTTAAATATATTGCTACTAAGCATCGCCAAGAGCAATTCTGGAGGCTCTATGAATTAAAATAAGGTACCAAAAGTGTAGAAGAGCTCTTTCATGAATTCAAGAGAGAAAGATTGGAACTTGATCTTAATGTAGACGAGGATCAAGTTATCATCAGATGCAAAGTAGGGTTGAACCGGGAGATCTCTTCCCAGTTGGGTTAATTACTGTACTCTTGATGAAGTGTTTCATACTGCAATTGAGGCTGAAAAAGGGTTCAAAGAAGATAAGAAAAACCGATCAAGAAGGAGTGCTAACATTATCCCGTGGAGTAAGGGTAAGGAATTAAAAGGTTCAAGCCCAGTGCAAGCCATGATTCTAAGAAGCCAATTGATAAGAGTCCAATCAAATCCGATCTGAAAGACTCTTGAGGTAAAACTTAATTCAATTCTCCTAATGCTTCTTCTATTCAATATTATAAATGTAGGGGATATGGACATGTGGCCAAAGAATGCCCTACTCGGAGGACAATGCTTATTCTTGAAGATGCTGCAGTCCAAGAGTAGGAAAGAAAACTAGAAGATGGGAGTGACAACGAAATTGGCCATGAATCCAGAAAGCCAGAAGGAGAAGAAGAGGATAACTTTCACGATATGTTTCTTGTGGTACGAAGAAATTTAAGTACTATAAGCATGGAGGATGAGGAAGATGTGTAGAGAGAGAACCTTTTTCATGCTAGGTGCATGGTAAAGGAAAAGGTGTGCTCTTTGATTGTGGATGGAGGAAATTGTGCTTATGTGGCCAGCCAAACTTTGGTTAAGCAACTAAACCTACCTCTTTTGAAGCATCCCCATCTATAGCGGTTACAATGGCTTAATAAGTGTGGTGAATTGCGGGTTACGAAGCAAGTTCTGGTTAAGTTCAAACTTAGAGCTTATCAAGACGAGATACTATGTTTTGCGGTGCCAATGCATACATGCCACTTACTCTTGGGAAGGCCGTGGCAATATGACAAAGCTGCATATCATGACGGTAGAGCCAACACTTACACCATTAAAAGTGAAGGTAAGAGTCTCATACTCAAAACTTTGTCTCTAAAATAAGTGATTGAAGATTTCCATCAGATGAAAGAGTTGAAGGAAGCGGCTACAGGCAAGGCTATTGTTGTGGTCGATCCAAAAACCACACTGCCACCGACAGGTAATGAAATGGCTTGTGCTATTATGCAACCTAGAAAGTACTTCAAAGGTAATGATGAAAACCAGATAATGATTTGTTTGGTGCATAAAGATATTCTCTTGAGTGATAATAATGAATTCACTAATACTAATCATTTACCTAGATTTGTATTTTGCAGGAATTTGAAGATGTATTTTCCGAGAAGATGCCAAAAGTATTACCTCCCTTGCTAGGAATTGAGCACCAAATCGATTTTTGTGTCGGGATCACAAATACCTAGCAAACCATCCTATCGGTGTAATCCGAAAAACGTCAAAGAACTCCAAAGGCAGGTTGATGAGCTTTTGAAGAAAGGATTGGTATGAGAATATTTGAGTCTGTGTTCTATTCCGGTCATACTTGTGCCAAAGAAAGATGAAACATAGCGGATGTGCATTGATTGTAGAGTCGTCAACAAGATCACGATAAAGTATCGTGATAATATTCCTAGGTTAGACAACAAGCTAGATGAGTTAAGTAGTTCTTTTTTCTCTTCTAAGATTGACTTTAGGTCCGGCTACCATCAAATCCAGATGAAACCGCATGAAGAGTGGAAGACAGCATTCGAGACCAAATTTGGCCTATATGAATGATTAGATTTTGGCCTCTCTAACGCACCGAGTACTCTTTCATGAGATTAATGAACCATGTGAGATTAATGAACCATGTGCTTAAACTGTTTGTAAATTTGCTTGTTGTGGTTTATTCTGATGACATTCTTGTGTATAGTAAATTTGTGGCTAAACATGTTGAACACTTAAGAGAAGTCATTGAGGTTTTGAGAAAAGAAAAGTTGTATGCTAATCGAAAAAAGTGTGTTTTTGTGTTGAACCTGTTGTCTTTCTTGGATTTCTTATGAGTGCTAGTGGAATTGAAGTTGTTGAGCCTAAAGTAGAAGCTATTAGAGATTGGCCTACCCCGTCTAGTGTGTCTTAAGTGAGAAGTTTTCATGGGCTGGCTAGTTTTTATAGGAGATTTGTGAGAGACTTCAACCCCATAGTCGCACCATTGACGAAATTAATTAAGAAAGACCATCCATTTTTATGGGAGGAGTCCCAAGAAAGAGTTTTTAAACAGTTGAAAGGCTTAATCATGCCCCATTGTTACAACTACCAGACTTTAGTAAAACTTTTGAGGTTGAGTGTGATGCCTCTGGGGTCGAGGTAGGTGTAGTGTTAATGTAGGAGAGGAAGCATATAGCTTATTTCTGTGAGAAACTTAAGGGGCAGCTTTGAATTACTCGACTTATGACAAAGGGTTGTTTGCCTTAGTGAGAGCTTTAGCCCATTGGCAACATTACTTTTGGCCAAAAGAGTTTGTGATTAAGAGTGACAATGAGTCCTTAAAACACCTTAGAGGCCAAGAGAAGTTGAATAAGAGGCATGCTAAGTGGTTTGAGTTCATTGAGAGTTTTCCCTTTGTGATTCAATACAAGCGGGGAAAAGAGAATGTAGTGGTCGATGCCTTATCTAGGAAGTTTCCCTAGCTACCACTTTGACCTCTAGACTTATGGGTTTTAAGAGCATAAATATGTTGTTTGAGCATGATCCTAAATTTAAGCGTGTTTATGAGGAATTAATGAGTGGGAAGCGGGTAGAGAGATACCGGTGGCATGGTGGCTATTTATTTAAGAATGGGAGAGTGTGCAAACATGGAGATAGTTATTGATTTGAGAGTATCATTGTGGATGTTTGATAGGTCACTTTGGGGTGGATAAGACTTTAGGTATTCTTGAGGAATAGTTCTACGGGCCTAAGATTGAGCGAGATGTGTCACAGTTTTGTAATGTTTGTTTAGACGGAAAGAGAGCTAATTCTAGGTCCAACTCCCATGGTTTGAATACCCCTTTATTGTCCCTATTACCCCGTGGATTGATATTTCTATGGATTTTGGCATGGGTTTACCTTGTTCTAGGGCTAGTCAAGATAGTATTTTTATTGTTGATAGATTTACTAAAATGGGTCATTTCATTCCGAAAAGTGTGATGATATGTATCATGTTGCTTTTTTGTTTGTTACTAATATATTGAAATTTCTTGGTGTCCCGTGTACTATTATGAGTGATAGAGACACGAAATTCATGAGCCATTTCTGGAAGTGTTTGTGGAGTGCACTTGGATCCAAGTAGCTGTTTTTGACTTCTTGTCATCCTCAAACGAATGGATAAACAGAAGTTGTGA